>CM067327.1:54275000-55000000 GCA_034376525.1 Nicotiana benthamiana
CAAATAGAGAGGCAAGGATTAGTCTCATGCAAATAGAGAGGCAAGGATTAGTCTCATGCAAATAGGGAGGCAAGGATTAGCCTCATGCAAATATGGAGGCAATGATTAGTTTCATGCAAATACGGAGGCAGGGATTAGCCTCATGCAAGATAGGAAGGCATGGATTAGCCTCATGCAAGTATGCAGGACAGTGCTTTGTACCATGCAAATAACGAGTAGCAAATGAGAGTAGCATATGTCTCAGCTGGAGATATATTCAGTGTCTGATGGCCTAATTGATAGTGATATTTTTATATGTATATATTTGCGGACGTTGTTGCTTCGTAAGATATACCTGCGCTCAAAGAAAAATTGTAAGTTTTATGAGGGGTAGGTTGGTTTGTGCTTCTGCCCACTGGCTTTGCTTTGCTCCGTTCTGGAGGTCTTTACGAGTTTCCCTGGGTAACACCTTACTGTTACAAAAATGGAGTTTTCAAAAATATACAATTATTGAAAAAAAGTAGAGTAATATTAGAGAACATTGAGTAATTTAGATGAACTAGTCACTGCAACAAATTTCAGAGACATTGCAGCTTTCTTATGTCAGAATTTTGAGGGTCCTCCTTAAAATTCTGCACCAATTTAGTAGATGATCCTGCGACTGTTTGCAGGTGATGAGTCTTGTTGAACCTTCTTCTAAATTTTGTGAATCCTACTCAAAATTCCGCTCCAGTTTCTTAACCGATTTCTGACTATCTGACATATGTTGACGTTGGTTGGACTTGCTCCAGAATTTTGTCTGGCCCAATTTCTGGTGTTGGTGGAGAAAATGAAATTTTACTTATGATATGACCGGACCCATAAGGCTGTCTACGTATCCCCTCTTAAACGGTAATCAGGTCAAGCGTAGTTTAATTACATCAGATGAGAAAATGTAAAATAATATAGGCATAGTAGCTCTTGACTGCGTCTAAATTGATCGGTTTTAGCCAGATTTCTTCGTCCATTTCTGCAAGTATGAGGGCTCCTCCTAGTAGTAACCTGTGAACCATATATGGACCTTCCCAGTTGGGAGATTTCTCACCTCTTTTTCCCTACACCCCCAAAGGTGAGTATAAAGGAGTTTTTTCCAATTAAAGTGACAATCAAAACGTGATTATTTAATTAAATCAAGAGTCGCCAGTTGGGATAATTTATGGTGTCCGAAATCACCGGTTCAAATCCCGAATCAAGGAAACGATTGACTCTATTTTACAGTCCGCGAACACAGAAATCTGGGTAAGGAATTTTGTAAACTGGGGAGAAGGTGTTAGGCATTCCTGGGTTCTGTGGTTCTAGCACAATCGCTCAACTGTTATAATTGGCTTATTCTGATTTTAAACATGTTTCGTCCTATGATAGATTTTAATTTTATAACCGCTTTTATTTAAATATTTTTTAGGAAGATTCAACATCATCTAAAACACATCTTGAACTATGTTACATAGATGCACCCGTGGTCCCCGACATATTTTATCTAACCTTATTGAGATTTGGATTTGGGTCACATAAATGCACACCCGAGTTTAGGAAAGTTAATTTAAAATTACGCGCCTAAACAAACTACTTCAAAATTTGCGAGGGCCATGGAAAATTCAACTAATAGCACACCTCAATTCTAATTTCAGTGGATTATACTCAACTAAAATAAACTACGAATGCTCTAAGTTATTTTCTTAAACTACTTTGAGAATATTGTGAAAAGTCTCACAATTATCGAATTATTTGTGAAAGAAATTGGGTCACCTCACGTTATTGTGGCCGTCAGTTTCAAGCCCTTTACCAAATTTACTAAATCAAAACAACCCAACACTCTTGGAGATTAAAACTCAATTCAATACTTCGATATAATAATAAAATTAATCTACTTAATAAGAAATAATTGTCATCTCAAAGATCAATAAGACAATGACAAAGTGTACTGTGATTCACCAAACATGCTATAAAAACGTTATGAAATTCAACCTCCTCTCAAAGCATACTGCATGCCAAAATTCACCCATAAACCTTAGTTGATATGAAACAATACTGACGAATTTTAGCACATTTCAATTAAACAAATAAAACACTAATATTAAAACCATTATGAAGAGAACCTGATTCATACATGAGCCAAAAAAACAAAAAAAAGTGGACCTTAATATGGCAACGTTTTCTCTCCTTGTTTTCTGCCGTTTCGAACTCAGACCAAGGCTAGCGAACAAAACTTCGACAAATCGAAACGTCGCACCTCACCGAACTCAACTGGAACCATCTTCGACTGATTCAAAAATTCACTATAAAACACTGGTTTGCCGGATTTTTTGCAGGTCTGGTTGAGGAAGATGAAGTCAGGGGTGTTTTTGTTTCATTTACGGCATAAAACTGAGGGGTTGTTGTTTTCGTTTTGTCATGGGATGATTATTTTGTTACACAGTTCATGTTTCGTTTTCGTTTCTCATGAAGAATGAAGAAGCTTATGGCTATGAAGGTTGAAGAAGTAGCAGCGTTTGGTCGAGAAGACGACCGGTGGTGGGGGGAGGGGGGGGGGGGGGCCGTGGTCGTGTATTGCGGCGCTGCAACTTTTTATCTTAGGGATTTTGGTTTGCTTTTTTCTTCAGATTTTCCTTAGGCCGTTTGTTTTCATTCTTTCGTTATCTTTTCCGGCTCTTTTTTCAAGTGTATATCGGTTGATTGTTCAAGTCTCAATGTCTCCTTTTCCTTGTATTCTTTTCTTGACTCAACGAAGAAGATCATTTGGGATGGGGTTCTCTTTTTTTTTTTATTTAAATAACGGATAATATTTTTTAAGTCTATGGGTGTTTAAGTATTAGATACTATTTTATAGGGTAGGAATTAGGTTAGGGGTATGAGCTTGGGAATTATGGGCTATGTCTAAAATTTGGCCCAAAAAATAGGTTGTTCGAGCCTAAATTTTATTTTTTCTTCGTGAACGAGACTAAAATATGACCTTAGTTATTAATTAGTTCTACTTAAATAAACTAACTTATAAAATAAGACTAACTGTTAAAATAAACTATTTTTTTTGTATTTTTTAAAATTAAAAATGACAACAAAATATTAATGAAACAATTTTTGTAATTTTTATTTTTCTTGTAATAAAATGAAGTAAAAGAGTAAAAATTAGTTGAAATAGCTATTAGGCCTATAATAAATATTTACGTGCTAAAACATGAAAAAAAATCTTGGGGAGGGTAAATAATCACATGTTTACAGCTGCCCCTCTTCGACTGGAACGCGAAGAATTTTCAAACAAAGAATGACTAGATAGGTTTTTGACCCGATCCTTATTTGGAGAGACCAAAAGCTAAAAGAAAAGAGAATGTGATCGAGCCCTGGTATCTGAGCTGCCTACATATCATTGGCTATAAAGGAATCGGGCCACGTGTAGTTCAGAAATAGAAACAATGATGGAGCATACTAAGATGGAGAGCTGGTCGAGGTGCCGTTCCGCCGACATCAAAATAAAAAATAAAAAGACTAACTAAGCTTATCATCTACGAGTTACAAGACTCCTATCTATGAGTCTTCTGAAGCTTGATCTTGAGTCTTAGTTGGTTCTTCATGCGGATCCTGATCTAAATCTTGATGTTTGTTAGCTGCAGGTGTTGGTTCGATCTTCTTCAGCTTTTCAAACCAAGACGGGACATGCAGAGCTTGTGACCTCAGCCTTGTCTTGAGCAACTCACATCGTTCATTAGCTTCTGCATTTGGATTAACTTCTTGTCTTTCTTTTTGTTTTTTTATTTTTATTCTGGATTATAACTAACTTCTGTTGATTATCACGGATTGCTTCTTGACACGAGCTTTCTTTTGTTGCTGACCTGAATTGCATTCTGAATTGAATTTCCTTATTCTCCAGGTAGGCGCCTGATTGTCAATACTTGACATGTCTTATCTTGTTACTTGACACTGTTTTCCCTTGTGCATTTAACCATTTTCCATTGAAACTTGAACTGTCTTCCTTCGAAACTGCTTTCCCTTGAAACTTGAGTTATCTTCCTTCGAAATGGCTTTTCCTTGAAACTTGAATTGTCTTACTTCGAAACTAATTTCCCTTAAAACTTGAGTTGTCTTCCCTTGTTATCCAGGTGGGCGCCTGATTACAACAAAACACATAGAACTAAAGAAATTTTTTCGCCCCAGTTTGATATTGGGGACATCTGTGAGTGCTAACAAAACTATAAATCACTTGCGTTGTTGATAGATGATGCCATGATGAGAGTAAAATTATGAATCGACTAGGATGTGCGTCTCCTAAAAGTGATTGAGCTTGCGGAAAACTATAAACTAAGCTTGACTAATGTAAAAACTGACCCTATTGTCCAGGCGGGGCTCACTCATTTCAAGAAAACTAAAAATTGACCCTCTTTTTTTCAAATCCAGACTTCCCTTTTTTTCGAATTCAGACTTCCCTTTTTATTATTATCCTTGGAGAAAATTCATCGGACTAGGTTTTCTATCTTAGGAGAAAGATTCATCAGACTAAGATTTTGATCGTAGGAGAAAGTTTATCAGACTAGGTCTCTTTTCTACTTCTTTATTGGTATCTTTGGATAAAGGTTTATCAGACTAAGATTTCTATCCTAGGAGAGAGTTCATCAGACTAGGTCTTCTATCTTAGGAGAAAGATACATCAGACTAATATTTTGATCCTAGGAGAAAGTTCATCAGACTAGGTCTTTTTTTGATATCTTAGGAGAAAGATTCATCCGACTAAAATTTCTATCCTAGGAGAAACTTCATCAGACTAGGTCTCTTTTCTTATCTTAGGAGAAAAATTCATTGGACTAAGATTTTGATCTTAGGAGACAGTCCATCAGACTAGGTCTTTTATCTTAGGAGAAAGATTTATCATACTAAGATTTTGATCCTAGGTGAAAGTTCATCAGACTAGGTCTTCAATCTTAGGAAAAAAATTCATCAGAATAAGTTTTTGATTCTAGGAGAAAGTTCATCAGACTAGGTTTTTTATTGAGAGGAAAATTCATCAGACTAGAACTTTTTATCCTAGGAGGAAAAATGTAAAAATCAATGGCTAGATTTTATGCACAATAGCAAGATAAATAGAGGCAAAGATTTGAGAAATTTCCCTTTGTCGGTTCTTCTCTTCCTTTCCTTTTCTCATTTTTTTTTGTTTTTTGTTGTTTTTTAACCACTTTCCTTGCACTGCTTTGTTCCTGTTTCAACACAGAAAAATTTAGTAAGTTTTGAAAATGGTGGTGGTCGGTTTGTGGCTTTAAGTCTTGGGCATCTTGGCTTCTGCTCGATCACCTTGAGTCAGTTCCAGTACCATTTGTATTTGCAGCTCAAATGGCCTTATCTCAATTGGAGATCTTTGCTTAGGTGACCTTTTCTGATATCTTGAATGACTTCTTACTTTTGAACAATTTGTCTGTCAAAGCAGTTATCTTTGTTTGTGCCAAGTAGGCTGACAAGATTCTTTTGGGGGACGCCTTTGCATAAATCCTCAAGGCATGTTGATAGTAACAATTGAGTGTACTGGCCAAATTTACTTTGTGCAACTGAAAATCTGGTAGCAGATTTTGAAATATTTTCTTGCTTATTTGACAAGGACTGACTCAGAGTAAAGGACATAGTGGTACAAAGAAACAAGTATTAACAAGAAATGCCTCGGTAGGGAAGGACAGAAGGAAGAGTTTTTTTTCTTTTTTTTATAAATAACTAGCCTTAATGATCATGACATGTATTTTGGACTTAATGGCCTAATCTATCAAATTGATCCAATCTTCTCTTTTACCATTCTTATAACCTTTGAATTCGGGCTTGTTTGTGCCAATCCTTTGCATCGGCTTCACAACTCACTTTCTACTAGTGGTGCCCCTAGGGATTTTCACCAGCAAGTCTCTCTCATTTATTCATCTTTGCTTATCGTCGCCATACAGTGCCCGTGAGGGTTTTCGCTAGTAAGACTCTCTCGTTTCTTTTATTTTTCTTTTCCTTTTGTTTTCTAGTGTGAGCAACTTGACAGTTTCCTATGTGGGGTGACAGTCGTTGCTCGTTGCATGCTTCTTTTGGCATTTCTTGAAGGCGTATCGGGAGGTCTTTATTTGGAAGAATTTTGGATAGGATTGGAAAGAAAGGATGTTGTGAAGGCTCAAAATAGACTCAAAGTAAAAGGGGTTGTGGAATTACAACTCTTGGAATCGACTCTTTCAAAAGTGAGATAAAATTTCTGCCCCAGTTTCAGCTATTGGGGATTTGTTTTTTGAATTTTTCTCTCTTCTCTCTTTTTTTTTTTGAAATTTTATTTGGTTGGACCGAACTGTGAGGCTGCCTATGTATCATTTTTTAAAGGAATAAGGTGTAACGTAGTTCAAACTATTTGACCTAAACTATTTTCATCTTTTCTTCTACGTTTTCTTTTCTCTTTTCTTTTTTTTTTCCAAGTTGCCCCAGCTTCTCTTTTTGAGGGCATGGACACTTAATAATTCTTTTCTTCCTTCTTTTTATCACTTGAACTTTCTATGAATTAACATAGTTTGTACTCTTGGGACATGGATTTTTTTCTTTTCTTTTTTTTTCTTTTCTTTTTTTCTTCTTTTTTTTTGTTGGTTTTTTGACTCTTGACTCTAAGCTTTATTCCAAAAGAGGTTAGTCAAAGAAAATAACACAGGTTCAAAAGGGGTAGCGAATGATATAAAGTGGTTGGGTAGCAGAAAAAAGGCTTCCCAACCTCCAGAACGCCAAACATAGTATCTTTTGCGATCACATTATTGACGAATATGTCTGTCTTCTTGATGTGTCGTGGTCACAAGACACTTTCCATCCCTTAATGTCAAACTTTCCAACAGACTTCAATTGATTAAACATCCTCAAACCCGATCTTCACAATGATTTGAAGGTGAATTTTACTCGACCTTATTTCCAAAATATTTTAACTATTTATTCATCCTCAAAAGTGTATTTTTAGTTATCCAAATCCAGATTAAATTAGTTTCAAAGATCTGGCCAAAGTTTCTGCATGCATGTCATGTCATTATAACTAGCGTGAAAAGACCTTAGAATAGAATGACACGAAAGGACAAACTTTATTTTATTGAATAAAGATGGAAGGGTTTGACAACTAAACACACAACCTAAAAATTGAGTTACAACCCTAAAATAACAACGATAATAAAAAATAGCAACAAAATCAGATAGACATGACTCATACAAATATAATAGAACGATAGAAGGTCTTGACTCAATAAAACAAGTAATATCTGAATCACAGCCTTGAAATAACCCAGATAATAGATAAAAATCAAAACAAACTACCAAGATTCCTTCCTAGTAAGGAGACAATGATTTTTCAATTGCTAAGCTTGACATTTAGCCACAAATTTGCTTATCAGAATCACCATGGCCTTCTCCAATTTTAGTTGACAAGTTCCCGAGAGGATTCTCATACTCCATGTCACCAGGCGACATCCCCATAAAGTGTGCATCATCATGTGCAAGTAAAGGAATATGTGTGATATGCTGGGTGTCACCGTCTAGGATCACAATCAATTTTTCCTGGATCATCCTTTCTATTTCTCTTTTCAAATCCCAACAACATTCAATATTATGCCCTGGGCATTGGAATGGTATTCACACCTTTTAGAAGGGTCAAAAGTTTTTGCACGTGAGTCCACATGATTTGGAGGAATGTGTGCGATCACAAAATAATGCTGTAACTTCTCAAATAAGCTTACATATGACTCTCCTATTGGTGTAAAGTTATCCTTCAACCTTTGTTCCCATCTATACCCCTATCTTAGATGTGGGTTATAAGGCACTTGAAAATTTTGTGGAGGCTGGTGGAGATTTTTCAGTGCTCATGCTCACCTTCTAGGGTGTCTTTGTGGCCGGACATCATACTGAGGTGCATCCAAAGAGTATTAAGGGTTTTGAGGTAGATAATTTTACTCAGGGAGCCATGGAAAACCTAGGGAGGCTGATCATACCTTCGATATGTTCTCTTGGGACCTTTTCTCGGCCCTGATGTCATCAGGATTTTTTAAACCTTCTCATTTGTGTCACAAATATTATCGTATTCAATCTGGTCAACCTAAGTTGCGGCTTTGAGAACTGTAAGACTTATAATTTTGCCTGTGTTAAGGCCATTCTCATCCATTTCCCAATTTTGATTGCTTCCGAGAATGATTTACCCATAGCGGATATCATGTTATGAAAATAATCTAGCTCTTGAGCCTGAAGAAAGACAGTAATTAGCTTGTGTCCATCCATGGGTAGCTTAACTCTAGTTGCTTGCTCTCTCCATTTAATGGCATATTCTGTGAAACTTTCAGTTGGTTTGTTCTTCAGGTTTGAAAGGAAATTGCGGTCTCGGGCAATATAAATATTGTATTGGAAGTGCTTGACAAAGGCATATGCCATGTCATCCCAGACATACCAGTATGGCGTGTCTTGATCCATAAACCATTCGGAGGTTACTCCTGTAAGGCTTTCCCCAAAATAAGCCATCAACCATTCTTCATTTCTTCTCGCGCCTCTTAGTTGATTGCAATACCTTTTCAGGTGGGTTATGGGGTCTCCATGTCCATCATACTTTTAAAATTTGGTAGTCTTGAAACCAGGAGAAAATAGATCTTTGAACAAAACACTCTTTTAAACTGCCAAACCTTGCATGTTTTTCAACCGTTGTTCTATGCTTTTCACTCTTTGGGCCATTTATTCCCGTGCCATCTTTTGGGAAGGCTTCTCAATGTTTGCAGGAAGATCAAACGAGTACGAGTGGTACTGCTCTTGCTATGTAGCAAATTGTGACTCATGAAGAGACTACCCTTCACCACTGTCCCATGCTTGACACATTTCGGTCATTTGTTGTTTCAGTATTCTACTTTCCTCAAACACAGTATACTCTTGTTGAACCCTCTGACCCTGAGTTTCTTGAGTACTTGTAACAACTTCGATGCCAGTTATCACTTTTCGTTGGATGTTGTGGTTCCAACTTACCACAAACCGACCACCTCAACTTTCTTCATAATACAAAACAAAACACGTTAGAATGGACTCAGTCGGTCCTTATTATTATCAACATTTTTTTATTTTGTATTTCATTTTTTTTTCATTTCTTATTAGTGGTGATTGAACCTGATATGGGTTGTCTACGTATAATGTGAGAACGTGAATCAGATCTTGCGTAGTTTGGGAAGATTAGGAATAAAGAAAATAAACTAAATTTATGTTTTCTGGATTTCAAATTTCTTTTTTTTTTCACTTTTTTTTAAAAGAATGACTATAAAAAAGAAAGAGAATATTTTTTATTTTGATTTTTGTTCACCATTTTTGCAAAGAAAGACTTCTAAAGAACAAAGATTTTATTTTCTTTTTTTTAAAATTCGACTTTTTATTGGTTTTTTTGGAATTTCAAAAGAAAAACTTCTAAAGAAGAAAGAAAAATATTCTTGCATTTATGAATTTTTATTCTGAAGTTAGAAAGAAGTACTTTTAAAGAAAAAGAAAGTATTTTTGAATCTTGTATTTTCTTTCAATTTTCGAAAGAAGAATGAAAATATTTTTGTTTTTGTTTTTATTTTGACAAGCAACTAAAAGAAAATATTTTTTTTTGTATTTTTAAAAATTGGGGTCTCAAAGAAAAACTTTTCTAAACAAGGAAGTAAAAGATTTTTTTTAGATTTTTGAGAATTTGGGGTCGAAACTGATGAGGTTTGCCTACGTATCTCACATCCAGTGAAAATCAGTCCCGCATATTTCTTCCCAGTTTGACGGAACACGTAAACATGACACTTTAAAATTTTGGCTCATTTTAAATAACTTTTTTTTTTTCAAGAATTTTAGTAGATATTTAGAATTTTCTAAATGTTGGAAATCATGAATATCTATGATGCGTGCGCTTTGGTTGTATGAGCATGATTTTCAGGTATAGGTTTTGATGAATGACAAACAATGAAGTCAAGCGTCAAACAACGATATAATATGACAAACTATCAAATGGCGAGAAACATATTGATGACGGGATTGCATAGACAAGCCAAGTCGAGCCAAAGAGTTCAAGACCGAAGACCCATGACGTAGGTCGTTAGGTAGAACCAATGTAAGAACAACGTTTAAGTTATCTTATCTTTTGGCTCAACATTAGGTCATCATAAATATGCATAAAATCATTTTATTAAAGTAAATCATTTTATTAAATCATATATATCATAAATATTTTTAATATACTTCAAACAAAATGATTTTAACGTTTTCATTTTTAACCAAAATGGGTTTTGAAGTAAGTTTTCAATTCTGGTATACACAGTGTATATCAAGTGTATATCAATGGTATATAATCGATCCGTTGCCAAAGTTTTGAACACTGGAACAACATAATCAATTATATGAAGTAAACAATCCATTATATGAAGTCAACAATCGATTGTCTACTTTTAACAATCGATTATTTTGAGACAGTGTGCAACCAAAGTTTTTAAACATCAAAACAATCGATTATCACCTTCATACAATCGATTATCACCTTCATACAATCGATTATATTTTGACCGTTCCCACAGAATCCTAAATTGATTTTTGAACGTTGAAGAACAATCGATTATTCAGGTTTAACAATCGATTGTTTTGGCCTAAAATCAGGAATCTGTTTTTTGAACGTTGGTCAGACAATCGATTGTCACCTCCAAACAATCGATTGTTTGAGCACAGAATCAGGGATTTTATTTGTCAATCAAGCAAAGGTCAGCACTACTTTTTCACCTATAAAAAGAGGTCTTTTGAGCTGATTTTAAACACACAACTCTTGCATATATTGATATACATATTAATCATTTTCAAGCATCATTTTAGAGCTTTTGTTGAGCCATTTGATAGACAACTTTGTGTTGTTCATAGAGCTTATTTTGTTTCTCTTTATCCACTCTATTGAGAGAGTATTTGTTGTAAAAGAGAGTTGTTTGAGAAGAACATATCTTCTCATTTGTCGGGTTTGCTAAGTACCCAAAGTCTTAGTGGTTGAAGTCTTGGGGTGAGGTATCCTCAAGCAAGTGAAGTCTTAAGGTGCGGTATCCTTGAGCAACTGTAACGGTTTGTTAAGCACCCGTATGCTTGTCGAAGATAGTGGAAATCTCGAGAGAGTCTCTCGGGGACTGGACTAGCCACGGGTTGTGGTGAACCAGGATATATCGGTGCGTTCGTTCTTATTTATTTACTTATCGCACTCATTTATTTCCTGCAATTTTTAAATTCCGCAAGTTTACGCCTATTTTTATTATAACGCTATTCACCCCCCCTCTAGCGTTAAGCGTATTATCTAACACTAAATACTTACCTCTCATTTTTTTCTCTTTTCTTCTTTCTCCTCTTTTTTTTTATTTTCTCTTTTTCTTTTTTTAATTTTTCTTTCCCCAATCTAGAAGCAAGTCAACATGCAAGTCTAAACAGACAGATACACAAGTAGCACGTAGGATGCATCAAGATGGTCTTTTGATTTTTGGGTACACTTGTCCTAAACGGACTCAACCCTTGTGTTGAGTTCCCAAAGTCAAATGGATATGATGTAAATAGGTGTTCCTACTAGAGATCCGACATGAGGCTGATTTATTCTAGGTTTAAAACCTGGGTGTATTATTCTAAACCCGTGCACCCTAGCGGACAACTCGAGCCGAAGAGGGGGCTACGTACCGAAAACCAAAAGGCCATCCGACTTTGTAACTTATCTGAGCTTCTTTCTTATTTAAAGGTAAGACACTAACAAAAGAGGAGTCCCACTAGTGTGCACATCACCAAAGATGAGAAGAGAAGGGTTTCATAGCAGTTTATATACAGTTCAGGTAATATCAAAGCGGTAAAAAGCAACATTTAGCACATTAGGCTCAAACATATAAATAAAATCAGACAATAAATAAAGTCAGATGTAACAATTACTCTAAGCTCGAATTCTGAACCCTGAGCCAGAAGTTCTGGGTTTTTATCCCCAGCGGAGTCGCAAGAGCTATCACACCTCCTTTTTCCTACACCCCCGAAGGTGAGTACAAATGAGTTTTTTTCAATTAAAGTGACAATCGAAACATGATTATTTAATTAAAATCAAGAGTCGCCACTTGGGATAATCTATGGTGTCCCAAGTCACCGTTTCAAATCTCAAATCAAGGAAAAGATTGACTTTGTTTTACAGCCTGCAAACACAGAAATCTGGGTAAGGAATTCAGATAACCCACGAGAAGGTATTATGCATTCCGGTTCCCGTGGTTCTAGCACGGTCTCTCAACTGTTATAATTGGCTTGTTTTGATTTTAACATGTGAGGAACCGATCGGTCGTTCTAATAATTTACGTCTCGATCCCCTATTAACTGCTTTCCCCATGTGTATTTCTTCCAATTTGATTTGCTGGGATATTCGATTTTGTGTTTTGGAGAGTTTTTAGAGACTTAGTCCCTAAGTGAGAGCTTAAGTGTTAGAAGTTGCACGTAGTCAGAATAGTGTGAAAACAACATCGGATTGGAAATATGATGGTTCCATTAGCTCCGTTAGGTGATTTTGGGGTTGGATTTTTGTTAAGAATGTGTTTTGGAGGTCCATAGCTTACTTTTGGCTTGAATGTCGAAACTTGAATTTTTAAAGTTTCTGGTCCGATAGTGAGGTTTTGATCAAAGGGTCGAAATAGAATTTTTGAAGTAGCAATAGTTCTGTCATTTCATTTGGGGTGTGAGTGTTAAATTTCAGGTCATTTAGATGTGGTTCGGTTAGGTTTTTGATCGAAAGCGTGTTTTGAGATATCTTGAAGTTCTTAGGCTTAAATCATTGATTAAATTGAGTTTCCGACGTTACTTTAGGTGGTTTAAGGATTGGTACAAGTTTGAATGATGTTATGGGATATGTCCATAGGTTTGGTTGAGGTCCCGGGGGCCTCGGGTGTGTTTCAGATGCTTATTGGGAAATTTTGCAGTTGTTTAAAATTGCAGAAGTTCTTCAGCTATTGCAGACCTCCCTTTTCTTATTCACGATTGTGTCCTCCTCCAAGCGTTCGCGTAGAGTAATTTTGTAGGAGGACCAGTTTCTTCTTCGCGTTCATGTTCATCCCTCGTTCACAAAGATTCATCATTTTCCTCCTTCGCATTCGCAGCCAGCCCTCGCCCTCGTGTTCGCATAGTTCTATTTGGCTCTGAGGGCTGTGCTTATTGTTTTCTTCATCGCGTTTGCACTACCTTGGCCGCGTTCGCGTAGCTTTGCCAGCCCAGGCCTTCGCGTTCGCGTATTGTTTCTTGCATTTGAAAAGATTAATTTGGTAGCCTTCATTTTTCCTTCTTCGCGAACGCGTGACTTTCTCCACGTTCGAGATTCATTACATACGTGTGCAGACATAAACATTTCAAAACGAGGGTTTAACCATTTTTACCAAAATTCAAGATTGAGAGCTCGGATTTGAGAGAGATTTTGAGGGATTTTAAGGGGCAATGATTGAGTAACGATTCTAATCTCCTTTTTTCTTGTAAACCGCTAATCTAATCAAGAATTCCCCCTTTAATTTAGGTTTTTAGTGAAAACACTACAAGAAAAAGGCGGGTTACCTTGGGATAAAATTCCCAAATTTACTTGCGGATTTTCTTTCGGAAATTTGAAACTCTTAAAATGTAGAATATTATACCTATAAATTTAATTTTCCCTGATAAATCTGCAGGTAATGTTGGCACCATTAGGCGCAAACATATTACCTAGGGAATTATATGGGAAAAATAATCGGCAAGTCTTCTATCCGCAGGTAAATGAACACAAAAAAAATTCTCTTTTTCATTTGTGAGCTGGCAGAAACATCCCCATGTAACTGTCATGTGAATTTTACGGCGGATTATCTTATGGGGATATACCTGGGGATTTAGTTTTGATGGGCAATGTTCTGGGGATTATTTCTTACGGTTTTACATGGGAAATATTTTTTGAGGAATTACCAGGGAATTTATTTATCCAGGGAAATACCTGGGGATTTATTGTTTGGGTTTCACATGTAAATATTTTCATGGGGATTTATGTGGGAACTTATATACCTGGGAAATTACCTGGGAAATTATATGGGTATTATTCATTGCAGTATTACTTGGGAATTCTTTAACAAGGATTTACTTATGATTTATTTAGGAAACTTTCTTGGTAACTTACGTCCGAAAATTGCCTGGGAATATCTTGAAGCGGTAGCACCTAAATTCTTTCATGGTGAAATACCCGAGTATTTAATTTCTTGTGTAATTAGTTGAGAATATTTGCAGGTTTAGCTAGAATATTTTTCTTGGTGATTTAATTGAGGATTTCCGTCACTCTGGCTTTATCCTTTTATTTTCCTGCATAGGGATTTACTTGTTCTAAGCTTGAGTCAGAATACTATATATATTTGAAAAACATAGATGTTATATTGAGAGTTTTATTACTTTCTGAATTATTTTTGTATCAATTTAACTAGAAATGTATTATATTATATCTACTTCTTAAGCTTATTAAGTTTACGAAAAAAAATATACCAAGCTAATTAGAGGGCATGAGAATAAGTTACAAGTAATAGTAAAGAATTATTTTACATGAAGACTAAGATAAAATAAAATTTATTCTTGGAAGACAATTATCATATTGGTAGAGAATGTGTTTGAGTTTATATTATGTGCATGTTTTAATATGTCATCTTTTTTTTACAGGACCTAGCTAGATTGTATTAAGTATTATGAACGATAAATGATCATCATTGTGTAGCTAGTGAAAGTGAGGACGATAACAATTGGATAAACGTTGCAATTTCGAGAAAATCATCGAGTACACACAAATTTAAGAAATATCTCAATTTGATTTCTTTGAGTCTGCAAAATATTTTTTGTGGGAAGAAGTTACGAATTATGACTTTATTATGTTAAAAAAGTAATATTTTTAAAAAATATTTATGTCAAGCTTAGTGAAATTGTTTTGGTTTGAAGATAATTTGATACGACAGTCCCACACAATTTTTTTCATAATTTATGGGATGAATTGTTTCTATTCAAGCAATTTAATTCTTTTTCTAAGAAATATAAATTATCTTTTGTTATGTTAAATTGACATTGATGGTCATAATTAAAATTTTGAAATTACGTAAGTTAGCTTTGAATGTTTTACAAATTTTACGGTTATAATCTAAACATCTAAATTTTTTATTCATAATTTACTTCCAAGATAATAAAAGCTTTAATATATACATATTATTTTACAACTAAACAAATAACACAACTAAAAAAAATAAAAGCGAGAAACTTAAGCGCTATAGGAAAAAGAAAAGAATCAAAAACCTAGATCGGTACTCAGAGACGACGACAACGCTAGGGTATTGTACTCTCTCAAACTTCTACCGGCGCTTTTGCTCTCTCCGTCTCATCCATCTGCTAAGCTCCTTCATCTCCATCATTTCTCCCAATTTCTTCTAAATATCTGTAAACCTCTCTTCTTTTTTTATATCTATCCAGTGATTTTCTATTTTTTTTTATAAAAAATTGAAGAGACCTAACTTCTCCCCACATGTCCGCCTCTAGCCAAATGTATGCTTTTTCTGGTCATGGTTGTTTTTACTACCTTTTTGTTGAAATTTATGAAAGAAGAATTTGTTACCTGTTAAAAAATTTCAAAGAAGAGTCCTTGTTGTTTTGGCTTTCACACCCTTCTATGCAAAAGAAAAAAAACCTTTTTTATCCTAATGTAGTACGGCTTTTGTCCAAACTTGATGAAATTTATTTTGTTTTTCATATTAATGTTCAGTTACTGCTTTGGCTAATCATCTTTGTTTTGTTTATCCCATTCTTTGTTAAAGTGAGTGTGAGTTTTGGCCAATTACTATTTTATTTATTTCTTTGTCAATATAAACTAACATATATATATAAAGAACTAAACATTTAGGACCGGAATAAAATGAGAAAGTTAAGAGATTCATTTATATATTTTCCCGTGAATTAATGGTATTTGGTCATGATTTCTTGTTTTGGTCGAATTCTATGGAATATTTTCTCGTAATTCATTTTTTCTGATCTGTTAGCGTGGACACAAAGATTAATTGTAGTGATTATAGTGAACTAAATTATTTTTTTTATGATCTGACAAATGACTAAAAAAATTGTTCATTCTGCACAATTTTGCTATTAGATTAACTTTTGGGCAGCCAAGAATTCCAACACTAACTACTTTATTTCTAGTGCCTAAATGCTATTATCTATGTTTTTAAATATATTTATCTTTTGGTTTAGAAAATGAAAATTCCTGAGCATCGAAAATGGATGGAAAATAGACTTCTTCCCCGTCGAGCGGGGTATACAGATGAATTTATCAGTGGAATGGATGAGTTTATTAAATTTTCTTGTAGTCAGCCTAAATACTTGTCCGAGGGAGTCATAAGGTGCCCTTGTACGCGTTGTAAATATATGAAGCACCTAAAACGCTATGAAGTTATTGTGCATGTTTTTCAAAAATGGTTCACGCCAGGATATTGGTATTGGACATCGCATGGAGATGAAGCACCTGCAAATGATTTGAATGAACATATCTATTCAGGTGCTTCGAGTAGCCATCAAGGGTATAACTTTAACAGACCTTCAATCAGTCAAAGTAATATTCCTGCGGAAGACTATGAACATGTAAATTAACATCAAAGTATGATTTATGATGCTGTTGGTGTAGAACTTGGGCATCAATTTGAACTCAATATAAAAGAGTCCCCGAATATGGATGCTACCAGATTTTACAAAATGTTGAATTCAGCTCAACAACCTTTATGGCCTGGATGTAAATATTCAGAGGTATCTACAACTCTTAGAATGATGAGTATTAAATTCGAGTACCATGTCCCAAAGTTGTTTTAATTAAATGGCACAATTAATGAAGGATACAAGTCTTTCAGATAATAAGATACCTCTAGATTACGATCATACAAAAAAGCTAGTTTCAGGACTTGGTCTAACTAGTCAAAAAATTGATTGTTGTGTTAATGGATGTATGTTGTATTACAAGGTTGATACAGAGATGACAGATCTGAATTATTTCATGTCTTCTATGAAAGCATGCTCATGAGTTGGTCATTATCAGTTTATGACTTTGTTAATTTTAAAACTTGTTAAGACTGCTCAGTTTCAAGTGTTGGTCTTTGTTCTATGTGTGATTCATCCTTAAGTGTACTTCCCAATCCAGTCTTGACTTCTGAATCCAAATTCTTTATTGGCTGAATGCCAAAGTAATATAAGTATTATCTATTGTCCTTCCCGGTATGAGCACTGCTCAGGGTTCTTATCAGAGCCTCATGAACTCTGACATACTAGGATTTGGTCCATAGGTTTCCTTAAATTGGTTTTGATTTTTAAATTCCAGTATGAGCACTGCCCGGAGTTCGTGAAGCCCTCGGAAACTCTAACACACTGGAGGATTGGGCTTGGTATGATTATCATTGAAATAAAGGTTAATTTGTCATTGTTGGTCACTATGAACATTAAGCTTTGGAATTATTATGAATTGAAGGCTTGGCCCGTCCAAGTGTATTTGGGCCTGCTGCAAGCTTCCTATAGTCTATATACTTTGTAATTTATTCATTCGATTATAGACTGTAATAATTATTTGTAAATACAGTTGGGACAATAATAAAATTTGGAAATGAGCTTATTTGACATTCTTTATGAAAGGGGTTAGGTAACATGTCTATAGGTTTTCCTGCTATTATATGTTACATAACATGCCCATAGGTCTTTCTGCTATTATATGTTAGATAACATGCTTATATGTCTTTCTGCTATTATATATTATATAACAAGCCTAAAGGTCTTTTTGCTATTATCGTTAGATAACCTGTCTATAGGCTTTACTTTACACCAAGAAATATTCTATTGAAAACTTATCTAAATGTTTAGGTTTTCCATTACGTGATTAGAACCATGTCTATAGAAAATTTAGTAACCAATTTCAACTTACAACATACTCAAAACTGCTTCTTTCGAAATCATGTCAATACATTTTAATTAATTGTCACACTCACTTAGTTAATATGCATATCTCTAGGAAATAATAAGCAGTTTCAATCACCAAAGGTAGAACACATGCCTATAGGGATAATTATCATTTGTGCCAAATACTAAATTTGGACTCTACATAGCGTGTTGCTGAATGTCGCTAGAAAGCATACCTATAGGGGCAACTAAGTAATTCTTAGTATTTCTTTTGTTGTCACTGTGAACTTTTGAATAAGTTACCTAAATTACATACCATAGGTTTAAATACTTCTAATCGAAATCAGTAGGCAACTACACAGTAGCCTAGAAATTACTTTCATGAACTACTTGTATGTTTGAAATCCAGAATCACGTAGAAATCCTGCTTATAGGATCAAACTTTTGAACTTTTAATACGCCAATCTATTTGCGTGCATTTGTTGCCTAATGTGTTGAGGCTAATCTGAGCACTTGTCTGCTTTTTTATGTCAAATATGACTTGTTTTGTATGACGCCTAGTATTTTCATTTTAGGCAAACTAAGTCAGGTCTACAACTATCTAAAATAGAGGTCAAAAACACCTCTTGGACCATAGGCATGGGACGGGTAGTCCACGCATAGGGTACGACTTTGAATTGACTATTGCACTTCAAGCAAACAACTTGTCACCCCCCTTTTTTCCTCACAGAGTTCGGGTTTTGATATTTTTTGGGACAACTCATTTCCTTGGGGGAAGGGTATGAAATTTGAAAAGTCGCCACCTAGCGGATTTAAGGTGCGTCAGGGCACCTAAAGAAAATAACCCATAAACTGGTTTTTATTATCAGAGATTGGTAAGGGCTCGAAATAACTTTGAGGGGGAGGTGTTAGACACCCCTCGAGGTCCACAACGGTGGGTCCAGGCCAAACTCAATTTAAGTGAATTAATGATAAGCAATTTAGACAAAAGGAGATTATTTAAATGGGAATAAAGGTGGTCCTTGGTTTATTAGCCTATAGGATCACTTTTGTGCAATACTCGGTAAACTTTCCTCAAATAGAGGTGTTACGTGTAGCATTAGCGCACATGTCATCATATCATTTTGCTACCCAATCTTGAGTTGCCTTGAAGTATACACTATAACCTTCCCATATTGCATCAACACACACTCCAAACCAACCACAAATCCTTCCGCGCTTTTTGGCAAGGTTAATATTGGCGGCGAGGTCAACCTCGACATCAATTCCTAAAAAATTTTCTCACAAACGTCGAACCATTAGAACTTAACTACATTCTGCGTCAAATTAGTCAATGGGTAGGCGAGGTTAGAGAATCGCTCCACAAACCTCCGAAAATACCTTGCTAAACCCAAGAAACTACGGATCTCCGTCGGGGTCGTGGGTCTAGGCCAATCCTTCACTGGTGCATTCTTCTGGGGATCCACCTGAATCCCATCACTGGAAACAACATGACCCAGAAAGTTAACGGACTTCGACCAAAATTCACACTTTGAAAATTTAGCATACAATTGGTGATGATGAAGTGTCTGTTTAACAGCCCTGAGGTTATCGGCGTGATCCTCCCGGCTCTGTGAATAAATAAGACTGTCATCAATGAAAACAATCACAAAGGAGTCTAAAAATGGCTTGAAGACCCGATTCATAAGATCCATGAAAGTTGTCGGGGCGTTGGTTAGACCAAAAGATGTGACCAATAATTTAAAGTGTCCATAGCGAGTTGTAAAAGCGGTATTAGGAATATCCTGATTCTGATGTTTAATTGGTGATACCCAAACCGTAGATCAATTTTAGAGAAGAACCGTGCACCTTCCAATTGGTCAAACAAATCATCTATTCGAGGCAAAAGATATTTATCATTGATGGTGACTTTGTTGAGTTGTCGATAATCAATAAACATCCGGGGCGACCCATCCTTCTTTCTGATGAAAAGAATCAGAGCACCCCATGGCGACACACTCGTCCATATGAACCCCTTTTCTAATAAATCTTTCAGCTACTCATTTAACTCCCTTAACTCCATTGGCTCCATTCTGTATGGTGGAATAAATATTGGTTGCGTATATGGAAATACATCAATCCCCAAATCAATCTCGCTATCTGGAGGAATCCCTGGAAGCTTGTCTAGTAACACTTCAAGAAACTCATTCAGGACTGGCACAGACTCGGGGACAGACACTTCTGAAGTGGTGTCCACCATCCGGACCAAATGATAGATACACCTCTTATTAATTATCTTCAAAGCCTTAAGATAAGAAATAAACCTACCTTTCAGAACCACACCATTTCCCTTCAACTAAATAACCGGCTCATTAGAGAACTCAAGCTTCATGAATCTCATTCGGTAGTCAAGTTTATCAAAGCACGAATAAAGCCAATCCATACCCATAATCACATCAAAGTCCACCATTCCATGCTCGATAAGATTGGTCGTGGTAACATGACCACTTATTGTGACAACACAATTCCTATAAACTTGCTCGACTGTAAAGAATCACCAACTGAAGTCGATACAGAGAACGGCTCATAAAGTTGTTTGGGTTCTATCCCAAAACTTGTAGCAACAAATAGGGTGACATAAGACAAAGAGGATCTCGGATCAATAAGAGCATAACAATCAATAGCCTGAACAGACAAGATACCTGTAACAATATCTAGAGAAGCATCTGCACTCTGGCGACCCCTCAAAGCATAAAACTAGCTGGGTCCACCTCTACCACGGGCTCTACCCCAAACTGCACCATGCCTTGCTAGAGTTGGAGGACGCACGGATGATGTGGCGGCTGAAGAACCGAATGACTGAGCAAATCCCATACCCATGTCCTGACTGGGCGCATGACGGTCCCGCTAGATATGAACTCTCACCTCGTATCTATAACACACCAGGATATCCAAATAACAAGTCTCAGAATGGAACATCCCACACTTGGGGCAAAGAGCCCTCCCCTACTATTGTTATCTCCCTCCTGGACGACCGGGCTGATGAGGTCTCCTACTGTCTGAACCTGGTCTCAAGTGACAGTTACACTGATAACTTTGCACAGATGGTGGTGTGCTCATTGAATACTGAGCATATGACTAGGATTTCTCTGATAGCCCTCTCCCCTGAACTGGTCTCCCTGAGTGACCCACTTGATCACACCTTGCTGCTAATCTCCATTTCGGCCCGTATCTTTAACTTTCTAGCCTCTACGGCCTAAGCGAATCCCACCATCTTTCCATAATTCATATCCGAGTATAAGGCTACTGTAGCAGCCTCATTCACCACCAAAGGACTAACACCCTGAAGAAATCGCCAAACTCAAGCACCTATGGTCGACACTAACTGAGGAGCATACTTGGAGTATCTCACAAACTCCATGTGGTACTCTTAAACACTTATACTACCCTGCTTGAGGACCTCAAACATAGTGGCACGGGTTGCCATTGTCTCGACAGAAAAGAAGCGGTCCATAAATGCATCTATAAACTCATCCCATTTGCCCGAAGGACTTTATTCCCCACGGGAATCCTCCCACATCTCAAACCATGAATACGCTGCTCCCCTCAACCTGTATGAAGCCAACTCAACTCCCTCCATCTCTGTAGCCTTCATCACTCGAAGGGTCTCATACATATCATCAAGGAAATCCTATGGATCGGCCTCTAGGTCTGTGCCTGTGAACTCTGGAGGGGCAAATCGCACAAACATGTTGACTCTGGAGCTAGTGGAATCTCCTTGTCCGCTGGAGGATGCACGGGCATCATGAGATCTCTAGGCCTGAGCAGCCACTAACTGGGTCAACATATGGATGGCTCAGATAAAGTCTCCATCAGAAGCCCCAGGACCGGAAACTGGAACTACATCAGGATTGGGAATATCAGCAGGAGGGATAATAGCACCCTCTGCTGCAGTCAGAACAAGAACACTTTGATCTGGAATAGATGGGCCAGGTAGATTCAAGTCCGGGGAGTCACTCTCACCCACAACATTAGGTACATGATTCATATCCACACTTGGGGTTGCATTGGCCTCAAGGCCGAGTCTAGCTCTCTTCTTAGGTGCCATTACTGAAAATTTCATAATAGAGCACGAGTTAGACATAAATACTTTCACTTTTCACTTCACCGCATGATATAGAACAACAAAGAAGAGGGTAATTTCCTAAATGTCTATGTATCCCCCTGCTTATAAATGTGGTCGACAGCACACCGATAAGAGGGCTCTACTAGACATAGCTCCAAGACATACTATGACTCTTTTAAAACTTTAGGCTCTGATACCAAATTTGTCATGCCCCAAACCGAGGGACATGACCGGCGCTCGACCGGGTAGCCCCAATCAAGTGGACCTGGGTGCCTTCGCTATCCCACGTGTTACCCCGTAATTTCACAATTAAACACACTCTTACGAGATATGCATAGCTACATGGTTACTTTTTGTGGTTTACAAGTTACGCTGCCCAAATACATAGATACATACTAATATAACCCACGTTTCCTATCTACAGAGCCTCTAGGGATAGAAAAGAATGATACAATACTTGTCGGTAACAAGGATCCGACTATACCTTTCACAAATAGCAAAATAGAATTCTAGGAGGGAAAAGGGGCATGAGCCACACAGGGTCCAGAAAGGGAAGGCGCTCACCAATACGGCTGATGGAAGTGGAGGAGTGCTACTGTCGATAGATTGGAGTACCTGCTATATAACCACCTACAATCATAACAAGAATGTAGAGGCCCCAACAAAATGGACATCAGTACACTTAAATTGTATTAGTATGTATGAACAAACTTTACCCTAAGTAAAATCAATCAATATACAGATAACACACAGTAATAGAATCAACAATCAAATGCACATGAAGGGAACAACCAAAGCCAACAAGTTTCACAATCTCTCCTTTTCCCCGTTCAACATCATTTCATACTCAAGAGTTTCATATATTTTTATTTCAACAGTGATTATGATCATTTTTCCACCCTTATTACCTCGGCCACCCTTATCACTACAATCCACACCTTATAACTTCGTGTTGCGACACGTAACCCGATCCCACTAGACAATCACATTTCACTCAACAAGAATAGTTCCCAATTTAAACACATGGATTTAGGCCATCCAGAATATCATTTCACAACAGCAATAACAATTTACAAAGAGTTTTCACTTGCATCACTTACCACTTTTTCCATCATTTCTTAGACAGCCCTTACCACATCAACACATTTAACACACACTTGGTTTGTTTCCATTTATTTACACCATCATATCAGGACGTTCAAACAATAATGTTCAAGGCATAATAATCACAAGAATTCATGAAATAGGACATCTTGCCTTAACAACCGTGAAACAATCAAAATTTACAAATAGACCACGAAAGTGCACATACCAATTACTCGTACACCAAACAGGGCTACTTTACAAAGGTTAAAGTTAGCCATACATACCTGGAGTCGAATTTAGCTCCTACTTTCAATTCACCAACCATCGAGTACCATCAATCTAGTTCACAAGCTGACACATATATATATATAAAAATTGAAGTTCACAAATATAACCCAAACTTATTTAGGTTATCAACCGCCCTTTTTTGCAAATCTTTACTCCTACCTAATTCCTCTTACTAGATTTTAGGTATTAAAGAACATGCATGTATGTTTCGACTTATATTTTCAAGAATCAATGCATGAGAATCTCCATTTTTTTAAATCTTAAAACCAATGAAAAAGGGTTGGGGATTTTACCTGCAAGAACGATGATGAAGATAATTACTCAAAATTTCTAGGCCTGGGTTACTTTGAAAATCAGATTGATGAAGATCAGACTTTCTCTCTCAAGAACCCTCTCTTCCCAATATCTAGTTTCGTTCAGAAAATGTGTTAGAATGAACGATTGGGATGTTTTATTGAAGAAGGGGTTAGGTTTAAAAGTTGAAAAAATTAGAGCCCCGAGTCAGGTGTGCGATCGCATTTTTGATTGCAAAGAGGAAATGCGGTCTACAGAATGGACCGCAAAAGTGCTCCAAAACTTTGAACATTTCTGTTTGGGTTTGCGGCAGAAATGCGGTCCGCATACCTATTATTTGATCGCATAACGCACCGCAGAACTGTCCTTTTGCAAAATCCCAAGATAAATATACGACGACTAGGTAGTCCGCATATCAGTTATGCGATCGCATAATAGACCGCATTTTGACCTCAATTTTGACTAACACCTGACTTACGTTGCGATAGAAATACGGTCCGCATACTTGATTTGCGACCGCAATTTGGACCTCATAATAGCACTTTTCTAGAAAACTTTGATTCTTGTTTTTTATATGCTAGATCATTACAAAAGGGTCAGAATCGCGGTGAGCTTTACACATTCCTAACACATATTCAAAACTTGACACTAGGAGCTCCTAGGTTTTGAGTACAAGTTTTCATGGGGCCTTACAGCCTATATATCCTTGGCTATACAAGAATCAGGTAAGTGTAGTTCTGGAAGTTTTGGTAGCTGGGACTACAAGGAAATTGTGATTTCACTGTAGTTGCTGTTGCTGCTACTTGCCGAACTCTTTATTACACCAGAAATAGAAAATAAAAAGCTAAGCTAGCTACGCCTATCAACTACGAGTTGCAAGATTCCTATCTATAAGTTTTTTGAAGCATGATCTTGAGTCTCAGTTGGTTCTTGCTGTGGACTCTGATCTAAATATCGATGTTCGTCAGTTGAAGGTACTAGTTCTTTCTTCAGTTTTGGGTCAAGGCGGGAGATGCGAAGCTTGTGACTTCAATCATATCTTAAGAAGTCTGCGTATTTCTCTGCTTCAACACATTAAGTTCACTTCTTTTTAGATCTTTTCTTCTTTTCTTTATTTTGGATTGAGACACATTCTTTTGGTCATCTCAAATACTGTGTCTCGAGGTCAAACCTGGTCATACACCAAAACAAATAAACGAACAAAATTCTACCCCAATTTTCACTAGAGAAATTTCATAAGTTATTTGCAACAAAATCCAAACTATTTTTCATTGAAAACAATAGGAATCAAGATTCTGTATCCTTAGGGATAGGGAGTGAAGCCCAAAATTAGAAGGATTGCCAGGATATGCTGGAAAATTACCAGGTTATGCCGAAAAAGAAAAAGGATCCTCGGATTATGCTGGGGAAGTTATTAGGTTATGCTGGTAGAAAAGAAAAAAGGTCCCTGGGTTATGCCAGGGAGGTTCACGAGTTATGTCGGGAAAAAAAGAAAAAAGTCATCGGGTTATGTCGGGAGAAAAAGAAAAAGGTCCTTGGGTTATGCCTGGAGAAAAGAAAAAAGGTCATTGGGTTATGTCAGGGAGGTCCACGGGTTATGCCGGGAGAAAAGAAAAAGGGTCCTTGGATTATGCCAGGGAGGTCCACAAGTTATGTAGGGAGAAAAGAACAAGGTCCCTGGGTTATGCCAGGGAGGTCCACGAGTTATGCCGAGAGAAAAGAAAAAAGGTCCTTAGGTTATGCCAGGGAGGTCTGCGGGTTATGTTAGGAAAAAAAAGGTCCTTGGGTTTATGCCACGGAGGTCCAAGGGTTATACTGGGAGAAAAGAAAAAGGTCCCTGGGTTATGCTAGGGAGGTCCACGAGTTATGCCTGGAGATAAGAAAAAAAGTCATTGGATTATGCCAGGGACAACTAGGGAATGGGGCCCTATGTTGAAAAGGATACAGCTAGAGAGTGGAGATCCTATGCTACTGTGATTTTGAATATTCCTTTCTTTTTTCTTCTTTTTCTTATTTTAGAAAAATGAATAAAAATGCCGAAATAATTTGGAAGAACTTCCCTTTCGGATCGATTATTGCTATAAAGCTATTTCTAGCCCTTGTGCTGTTTCCTTTTGATTGCACCTGCTTCTTGCAAGGTTTCTTTGGGTTGCACCAGTTTCCTATTTTCAAACAAAGAGCAATTGTTAGTTGGAAACGGTGGTCGGTTCTGTGGCCTTGATGGTTTTGATCACTCAATCTCGACCCAACGTTTGGTAAGAACCTCTGCTGCTTGCTGGCTTTTCTGAAGATTGATCTCTTTCCTAAACTGAAGGACTCAACTTTTCAAAAGTTTATCATGACGGCTCTCCCGTATGGGGTTTTGATCCTTTAACTTTATTCTACTTCGACAGGCTTTTCCTTGGATTTCTTTCATTTTTAATAAATTTGGGTTTCAGAGCGTCCGCCAGCATGGCCAGTCAAAGTCGACTTGATGCACTCGTTGAGGCTAGGTACTTTATTTGGACTTGGCTTTTATTAAGCGGGACCCTGTATAACCAATTTTGCTACCTTTTATTTGTATTACTTTCGGAAACAGAGTTAGATCGAAAGGGATTCAAGGAAAAGTAAACAAAGGACAAGAAAAATGAATTTAAAGAGAAGTGTCTTTTTCGGAGAGGAAAGAAAGACTTCTCTGGGGGTGCACACAGACTTCAATAGACATGACATGCTTCTTGGACTGGGTGCCCAATCCGCACACACTATCCCAACTTCTCATAAACCACATTGTGACCCGTGTTTCAAAATCGAGAAACCACCAGTCAGCATTATCCAGCCATAGCCAGGCTTTAGTTTTTTTGTACGAACAATACTACCGAGTTTGAAGCCTGTATCATGGGTATGAACATGGAAATTCACCAAGATGTCAAATAATGGTTAGTCATGGAAGACTCGGATCTGATCAACCAAAAAGCTCAAGGAGAATGAGAGACCCAAGATGTCAATATTATTCCTTACTGGCAGCATGTGGAAGATCTTGGCAAGCAATTCAAGTCAATAGAGTTCAGGTACATCCGTCGTTGTCACAATGAACTAGCGGACGCACTTGCCACTTTGACCTTAATGCTTCCATACCTAGGCAATGCCCACATTGATCCCTTGGAAATCCAAATCAGGGAAAGGCACGCTACTATAATACGATTGAGGTAGAACCAAGTATTCAGCCATGGTATCATGACATCAAAATGTTTCTGAAAGCTAAAGAATACCCCGAGCAAGCTAGTGGAGACCAAAAATGAACCATTAGACGGCATGCAAGTGGGTTCTTCCTGATGTCTTGTACAAAAGGATTCTAGATCTCAACTTGTTAAGATGTGTTGACGCTAAGGAAAAGTACACGCAGGTGTGTGCGGACCAATCATAAACTGGTATGCTTTGGCAAAGAAAATCCTCTGAGCAGGTTATTACTGGATGACTTCTGAAGGGACTATTTCAATTCCGTCCAGATTTGTCATCAATGTCATGTGCACGTTTGATTCATGCAGCACATACAAAACTACATCCTATGTCGGCACCTTGGCCATTTGTTGCATAGGGTATGAATGTCACTGGGTCAATCGATCCAAAAGCCTCAAATAAGCACATATTCATATTGGTCACCATCAACTGTTTCATGAAATGGGTTGAAGCCATCACTCTCAAATCCGTCACCAAGAAAGTTGTGGTAGATTTTGTGCACTCCAATCTTATCTGCCATTTTGGTATTCCTGCAACTATCATCACAGATAATGCTGCAAACATGAATAGTCATTTGATGGGTGAAATATGCAAACAATTCAAGATAACACATCCAAACTCTACTCCTTATCGGCCCAAAGCCAATGGTGCCGTCAAAGCAGCAAACAAGAACATCAAAATTTTTTTGAGAAAGATGATTCAAAGTTCTAGGTAGTGGCATGAAAAGGTTCCTTCTTCATTGCTAGGGTATCGCACTACTGTGTGCACATCGATTGGTGCAACTCCGTAACTTTTTGGTTTACGGCACCGAATCAGTAATACCCACAGAAGTTGAAATCCGTTCACTCCGGATTATTGTTGAAGTTGAAATTGAAGATAGTGAGTAGGTCAAAAACCATATGGAATAGCAGACCATGATCGATGAAAAGCGAATGGTTGAAATCTACCACTGGCAGTTGTATCAATAAAGAATGGCCCGTGGCTACAACAAGAAAGTGCAGCCTAGAAACTTCGAAGTAAGGCAACTTGTGTTAAGGCGTATTCTTCCCCATCATCTGGAAGCAAAAGAAAAATTTTCTCCCAACTGAAAAGGCCCATATATTATCAGAAATCATAGCCAAAAGGGGCATCATATATGGGAGACATTGAAGGGAATGACCCTGAAATAGTTTTGAATGCGGATGCAGTCAAAATTATTATGTCTAATCCTTCTGCAACAATAGCATTGTCCGATTGGGATGACGAAGGTTTTTATTCTCTCTACTCTAAACACTCTAATCTTTTGCTAACCCTTTGAGCCAGTTACATTTCGTTTATTACCCTCTTTGGAACTTGAAGATGTTTGTAATCAAAAAAATGATGATGGAAAATGAAAAAATGATAAAAAAAGAAAAGAAAACAAAAAAAAAGTATTCCTTGAATTTCATTCGACTTGATTCCGAAAGCATACGTGGGCAGCCTCTCTCTAGGGTTCAGTCACACCAAAATAAAAATCCAGTTTTCCCCAAAAAGTGAAACTGGGGGCGATGTTATAACCGTTGGCGATGATTCCGCCTGAACGGTTCCAAAGTTGTAATTCGATCCAATTCTTTTTACCCAAACCTTGAAACCTTCTGATCAATTGGCAAAAGTTTTTCAAAATCCAAAAACGCAGTTGTTTGGATCCCATGCAACCAGGATAAGAGATATAAAATGAGAGAGTCTTATTTGTGAAACCCTATGGGCACTGTGAGGCGATGGCAAGCATAGGAATTGAAAATGAGAGTCTTGTTAGTGAAAACTCGTAAAGAGCACTATAAGGCAATGGTAAGAAGAGAAATAAAAGAGGTCGATTGACGAAAACCCGTAAAGGGCGTCGTTGATCGAAAAGAAGAAACCCCTCACCACCATTGGTGCTGAAAGAGTCCTAGCAAGTTGAGACCAAGACTGCCCCAATTCTAACACCTTTTGTGTTTACTGCTCCATCAAAGAATAGTTTCCAAGCATTGGTGTCTTCGGATATGGCCTCAACTGAATTTACCTCTTCATCCGGGAAGTAGGTGTTCAAAGGTTGGTAGTTATCATCAATCGGGTTTTCAGCCAAATGATTTGCTAACGTCTGGACTTTCATTGTCGTGCGAGTGACATAGACTATGTCAAATTTTGTGAGCAGGATCTGCCACTTTTCCAGCCTCCCTATAGGCATCGGCTTCTGCAATATGTACTTTAGGGGGATCTAACCTGGTTATAAGGTAAGTGGTGTAGGCTTGCAAATAATTGCTCAGCTTTTGAGCGACCCAAGTTAAAGCGCAACAAGTCCTTTCTAGCAGGGTTTATTTGGCTTGAGAGCTTGTGAATTTTTTGCTCAAATAATAGATCGCTTGTTCTCTTTTCCCGGTCACATTATGTTGCTCGAGGACACATCCAAAAGAATTCTCCAAGACTGTCAGATACAATAAAAAGGGTCTCTCTATATCCAGCGGTGTTGGACAATACGCTTTACGCTAGAGGGGGGGGGTGAATAGCGTTTTAAAAATATTAAGCGTTTTAGTGCGGAATTTAAAAACTTTGCAGAAATTAAAACAAGTGCAGTAGAATAAACTTACACAATGATGTATCCTGGTTGGCCACAAACGTGGTTAGTCCAGTCCCCGAGAGACTCTCTCGAGATTTCCACTAAACTTGTCAAGCTTACGGGTGCTTAACAAACCGTTACAGCTGAGGACACAAGCCTCACCAGGTGCTCGGGGATCACAATCCCAAAGACTTCAATTGCTCGGGGATACCAATCCCAAAGACTTCAATTGCTCGGGGATAACAATCCCAAAGACTTCAACTGCTCGGGGATAACAATCCCAAAGACTTCAACTGCTCGGGGATAACAATCCCAAAGACTTCAACTGCTCGGGGATAACAATCCCAAAGACTTCAACTGCTCGGGGATAACAATCCCAAAGACTTCAACCGAGGAATCACAAGTTCCTCAACAAACGAGAATCGCAATTCTCTTACAAACACAAAACACACTCACTTTACAAAGCACTCCTTAATGAGTAGATATGAGTAGAAATAGTATGCTCAAGATCACAACTACTTAGCTCAATAGAATGGCTCTTCAAAAAGCTTTATGGATGAATGGAAAATGATGATCAATGTAAGAAAGCTTTTAGCAATGAAAATACTCAAAGTGTATATGTTGTTGTTGTGAAAACACTGAGTTGAAGCTGTATTTATAGGTGAAAAACTCAGTCTTACCGTTGTCTAATTGCCAATTAAGGATTGCTGAAATTACTCAGTGACAATCGATTGTCAAGACTAAACAATCGATTGTTTGCCTATCAGATTAAAAATTTAATCCCAGATTTTACGTCAACAATCGATTACTTCAAATCAATAATCGATTATTTATAACGTTAAGAAATCCTTTCCAATTTTTGGCATAAAACATCGATTGTCCGGAAATCAACAATCGATTATTTTAACAACGTTCAGAAAATCTTTTCCAGATTTTAAGCAAAACATCGATTGTTAAATATCAACAATCGATTACCTGAAGGTAATTGAAAATATATGACAACGGTCAGCTTCAACAATCGATTATCAAATGGAATAATCGATTATTAATTAATTTCAAAACTCTCTGTCTCATATATAATCGATTATCAAAAGCCACAATCGATTATCATTTTATTTAAAATCACTGGGAGACATTTTTCTCATTCTAATCGATTACCATTAGTTCATAATCGATTTTTATGAGTTTTGAAAACTTTGCCTCAGTTAACAATCGATTATCATAAGTACACAATCGATTGTTATGCAGTTTGCAAAAACCTGATGTTAACTGACTTACTCACAATCGATTATCATTAATTCACAATCGATTGTCATGCAGTCTCGCTTAGAGATACTCGATTATCATAAGTACATAATCGATTATCTTAGCCCAGATTTTTGAGGCATGCTTGGAAAACATTTTAACAAATGTAAATATGCATAGTTTAAAATCATTTGACACTTAATTTAAATATGCATGATTTTGGAAAAATAATTTTAGTAGAGAAGCCATGTTATGAGCCAAGTTGAGGAATCAAGATCACAATTAATATTGACTCAATTATAACATTTCTAAACTTTGTCTTGAGCTTCTTGTAATGCATCCATTTTGTGCTTGTCCTTGAGTACTGCTATATATCGCTTTTTTGCTTTGTTTGACATTCATCAAAACCTACAAAAGAACACACGTTTAGTATATTGCATTTGAAACGTGTTTCCAACAATTTCCCCCTTTTTGATAATGGCAAACATAAGCGGGATATATGCAATAATTATTTTGATAATCCAAGACAAGTGTAAAGTATGCAATTTGATGTTCCCCCTCAATTCATGTTCCCCCTCACTTTAAGCATGAATGAAGTTGAGAGTGATATAGCATACTTCTTGATATCCCGTTTCTTCCCCCTTTTGCCATTAGCAAAAATATATACAAGAGAAGAATATGCAAAAAAATATGAAATAAACAAAAGTTTATTTATTGGAGAATAAAGATAACAAAAGTAATCGATTATTGATACAGTAATCGATTGTTTGACGGCGATTTTCCTGTAGAATACTTGAGTATTTTGCGTCATGCTTTTATGATCCCCTTTTCTTTAGGGTGATACCTGCAAAAAAGTGTTAGACGCCTCCGACGCTCAAGTTAGAAATTATGTAAGAAATAAAATGCAATGCATGACTTAGATCAACGTGGAGTCAAGGATCCCGAGTTCACTACGAATTCGGAAGAAGGACTCTTTATCTAAGGGCTTTGTAAAGATGTCTGCCAATTGGCTTTTTGTTTCAACAAATTCAATTTCGACATCGCCTTTTAGAACGTGATCTCTAATAAAATGATGTCTAATTTCAATGTGTTTTGTTCGCGAGTGAAGAATGGGGTTTTTCGTCAAGCATATGGCACTAGTGTTGTCACATCTAAGAGGAATGTGGTCAAGACGTAGGCCATAGTCCAAGAGTTGTTGTTTCATCCATAGGATTTGAGCGCAACAACTCCCCGTGGCTACATATTCAGCCTCGGTTGTGGACAACGCAACACTAACTTGCTTCTTACTAAACCAAGAAACTAAAGCGCTACCGAGCAAGTGGCAAGTGCCGCTAGTGCTCTTGTGGTCCAATTTGCATCCAGCAAAATCGGAGTCGGAATAGCCAATAAGTTGGCATGAAGAACCTTTGGGGTACCATAGACCCATATTGGTAGTACCGACAAGATACCTTAGAATCCGCTTTACCGCAGTAAGGTGAGACTCTTTCGGACATGATTGATAACGGGCACAGACGCACACGCTAAACATGATGTCCGGACGACTAGCAGTAAGATAAAGAAGAGAGCCAATCATACCTCGGTACTTTTTTATGTCGACTTCCTTACCTTTTTCATCTTTGTCGAGATGATCGGATGTGCTCATGGGAGTTGCCATTTCCTTTGCATTGTTCATATCAAAACGTTTAAGCAGTTCTTTGCAATACTTGCTTTGACAAATGAATGTACCTTCCTTCATTTGTTTTACTTGTAATCCCAAAAAGAATTGTAACTCACCCATCATGGACATCTCAAATTCGCTAGTCATTAAGTTTGAAAATTCCTTGCATAGAGCATTGTTAGTAGCACCAAAAATGATATCATCTACATATATTTGAACTAGCAAGATATCATTATTTTTATGCTTGACAAATAAAGTTGTGTCAACTTTTCCACGAATAAAATTATTTTCTAAAAGAAATTTACTCAACCTTTCATACCAAGCTCGAGGAGCTTGTTTTAAACCATAAAGGGCCTTTTTGAGTTTGAAAACATGATTAGGAAAATTAAAGTCTTCAAAACCGGGGGGTTGCTTTACATAAACTTCTTCTTGGATAAAACCATTTAAAAAGGCACTTTTCACATCCATTTGATATAAAATGAAATTCATAGAAGATGCAAAAGCAAGCAACAAACGGATGGCCTCTAATCTAGCTACCGGAGCATATGTCTCATCATAATCAATCCCTTCTTCTTGATTATAGCCTTGAGCCACAAGCCTAGCTTTGTTTCTAGTGATTATGCCATTTTCATCTAATTTATTTCGAAAAACCCATTTCGTACCAATTATGGTATGACCTTCGGGTCTTGGCACCAAATCCCAAACGTTGTTACGTTAGAATTGGTTAAGCTCCTCTTGCATTGCCAAGGTCCAAAATTCATCCCCAATTGCTTCAGAGATGGTTTTGGGTTCAATTTGAGAAACAAAAGCAGTAAGATCTAAGGTATTTCTAAGGGAGCTCCGGGTACTTACCTTCCCTCCAACGTCGCCTATTACCTGATCGAGAGGATGGTCTTTGACTGTCCTCCATTCTATTTGCTCTTTTGGTTCATTTTCCGGTTGAGGAGCTTCTTCAATTGGTTGTTCCACCGTTTTGTCAATTTCTTTCCTTGGTGGTTCTTCTTGAATTTTGTCCTTTAGACTTTCCAGAATGCCGATCCGATGCCAATAATTTGTCCTTTATTGTTGTCACCGAATACAACGCTTCCTCCTTCTTTGTGCTCTAGTTGAAGGAATTTGGATTCGTCTCCTGTCATGTGTCTGGAGCATCCACTGTCAAGGTACCATAGTACACTTGATCCCTTCAAGCACACCTACAAAGCAAATTAATATTCTTTAGGTACCCATACCATTTTGGGTCCTTGGGGGTTAGGCAAATAACGACCATAATAATATGAAGAATCTCTATGCTTTGTAAAACACATAGGTGCAATATGACCTATACGATTGCAGTAATGACATACTACGTTCGGGTTGTGTTGATGCCTAGGTTGAGCCAACAAAGTTCTAGGCGAATGAAAAAGATTAACACTAGACATATTGTTCCCATTTCTAGTATAATATCTAGATGGTCTAAAGTCATTAGTGCTAGACTTGTTGAAGGACCTAGTGTCATGTCTAGGTGGTCTAAGCTCGTTCCTAGAGTTATTTCTTGGTTGCCGAAAATTACTATTTGTAGGCTTGTTTGCAAGAATACTAGATTCGGATCTAGGTTGTCTAAAGATATTAGTTCTACCCTTATTTTCATACATTCTAGCATAATGTCTAGGTGGTCTAAAAGAATTTGTTCTAGGCTTGTTTAATACCTTAGAGTTATTTCTAGGTGGAGTAGTGAAGTTTTTGTTTTTATGCCGTTGATATTTCTTAGGCGTTTCTTTTTCAACAACTTTAGGAACTTCTTTACTACGTGTTTCTAATGTTTTCCTAAGTTCTGTGTTTTCTAGTTTTAAGGACTCACAAGCAGTACAAGTAGAGCATTTATCAACACAAGAGGCTTCATGCATAGTCTTGATGACTTGTCTAAGTTCTATACTATCATTTAACAAAAATTGATTTTCATTTGCAAGATTCTCGTTATCACGAGACAGATTTTCAACACCTTTTTGAGCTAAAGAAAGACGTTCTTCAAAGTCCTTGTCTTTTAAAAAGAGTTGTTTTTGAAAATCCTCTTCTTGTAAAGAAAGAGTTCTTTGTAAATCTTTAATAGTCTTAGAAGCATTTACCAACTCATCATGCAGTTTGTTATAAGCAATTTGCATATCGTTAGATGTACTTACCTCGTCTTTTTCGTCTGCCATGAGGCACTGACCAGTTGATTCATCGTTTGTGCTGACCGCTTTTTGAGGCGTGTTTTCGTGCAATTCCTCAAGTTTGTCCCACATTTCCTTAGCAGTTTTATAGTGGGAGATTTTTCGCCAAAGTTCCTGGTTCAAGGCGTTATGTAATATATTCATAGCTTTAGTGTTGTATTCACTTACCTTATCTTTCCCGACTTTTGTCGTCAGTTGATCACTGTGTTTAATAGCTTGCCATAGATACAAATCGTTTGCCATTGTAAAAACTTGCATCCGATATTTCCAGACTGAGTAGTAGTTTTCGTCTAATATTGGAGGCGACATGCTGCATTCTCCTTCACCTATTCCTGCAAAGAAATTTAGAGTAGAAGCCATGGATGGTTCTCTCAAACGGTTAAGTTTTTCAGAGAGTATGGCTCTGATACCAATTGTTGGACAATACGCTTTACGCTAGAGGGGGGGGGGGGTGAATAGCGTTTTAAAAATATTAAGCGTTTTAGTGCGGAATTTAAAAACTTTGCAGAAATTAAAACAAGTGCAGTAGAATAAACTTACACAATGATGTATCCTGGTTGGCCACAAACGTGGTTAGTCCAGTCCCCGAGAGACTCTCTCGAGATTTCCACTAAACTTGTCAAGCTTACGGGTGCTTAACAAACCGTTACAGCTGAGGACACAAGCCTCACCCAGGTGCTCGGGGATCACAATCCCAAAGACTTCAATTGCTCGGGGATACCAATCCCAAAGACTTCAACTGCTCGGGGATAACAATCCCAAAGACTTCAACTGCTCGGGGATAACAATCCCAAAGACTTCAACTGCTCGGGGATAACAATCCCAAAGACTTCAACTGCTCGGGGATAACAATCCCAAAGACTTCAACTGCTCGGGGATAACAATCCCAAAGACTTCAACCGAGGAATCACAAGTTCCTCAACAAACGAGAATCGCAATTCTCTTACAAACACAAAACACACTCACTTTACAAAGCACTCCTTAATGAGTAGATATGAGTAGAAATAGTATGCTCAAGATCACAACTACTTAGCTCAATAGAATGGCTCTTCAAAAAGCTTTATGGATGAATGGAAAATGATGATCAATGTAAGAAAGCTTTTAGCAATGAAAATACTCAAAGTGTATATGTTGTTGTTGTGAAAACACTGAGTTGAAGCTGTATTTATAGGTGAAAAACTCAGTCTTACCGTTGTCTAATTGCCAATTAAGGATTGCTGAAATTACTCAGTGACAATCGGTTGTCAAGACTAAACAATCGATTGTTTGCCTATCAGATTAAAAATTTAATCCCAGATTTTACGTCAACAATCGATTACTTCAAATCAATAATCGATTATTTATAACGTTAAGAAATCCTTTCCAATTTTTGGCATAAAACATCGATTGTCCGGAAATCAACAATCGATTATTTTAACAACGTTCAGAAAATCTTTTCCAGATTTTAAGCAAAACATCGATTGTTAAATATCAACAATCGATTACCTGAAGGTAATTGAAAATATATGACAACGGTCAGCTTCAACAATCGATTATCAAATGGAATAATCGATTATTAATTAATTTCAAAACTCTCTGTCTCATATATAATCGATTATCAAAAGCCACAATCGATTATCATTTTATTTAAAATCACTGGGAGACATTTTTCTCATTCTAATCGATTACCATTAGTTCATAATCGATTTTTATGAGTTTTGAAAACTTTGCCTCAGTTAACAATCGATTATCATAAGTACACAATCGATTGTTATGCAGTTTGCAAAAACCTGATGTTAACTGACTTACTCACAATCGATTATCATTAATTCACAATCGATTGTCATGCAGTCTTGGCTTAGAGATACTCGATTATCATAAGTACATAATCGATTATCTTAGCCCAGATTTTTGAGGCATGCTTGGAAAACATTTTAACAAATGTAAATATGCATAGTTTAAAATCATTTGACACTTAATTTAAATATGCATGATTTTGGAAAAATAATTTTAGTAGAGAAGCCATGTTATGAGCCAAGTTGAGGAATCAAGATCACAATTAATATTGACTCAAATTATAACATTCTAAACTTTGTCTTGAGCTTCTTGTAATGCATCCATTTTGTGCTTGTCCTTGAGTACTGCTATATATCGCTTTTTGCTTTGTTTGACATTCATCAAAACCTACAAAAGAACACACGTTTAGTATATTGCATTTGAAACGTGTTTCCAACAAGCGGGACCAATATTGGTGGGTTAGATAGATATTCTTTGATTTCATCAAAAGCTTCTTGACATTCATCTGTCCATTTGATTGCGGCATCTTTCTTCACCAATTTGAATATGGGTTCACATGTGGATGTTAACTGGGCAATGAACCGGTTTATATAGTTTAATTTATCTAATAAGCTTATCACATCTTTCTTGGTTCTCGGAGGAGGCAAATCCCGAATAGACTTTATCTTCATTGGATCTAACTCAATACCCCTCCGACTAACTATGAAACCCAATTGTTTGCCCAATGGGACCCCAAATGCACATTTGGCTGGTTTAGCTTCAAATCATATTTATGTAACTGCTTAAAGAATTTCTTCAAGTACCGAACATGGTCGTCCTGGTTTTTGGATTTGATGATCACGTCATCCACATACACCTCTATCTATTAGTGCATCATATCATGAAAAATGGAAGTCATGGCCCTCATGTTGGTTTCTCCGGCATTCTTCAAACCAAATGGCATGACCCTGTGAAAGTATGTGCCACAAGGTGTGGTAAAAGTTGTCTTTTCTACATCTTCTTCATCCATCAACACCTGGTGTTCCTGCGTAAGAATCCATGAAGGACTGTATCTCATGTTTGCGCAGTTATCAACAAGGATATGGATATTTAGCAAAGTGAAGTTATCTTTGGGACTTGCATTATTTAGATCTCTATCCTCGGGTCTTCGCGTCTTTCTTTGGAACTGGAACTACATTGGCTAACCATGTGGTGTACCGAACCACTCGATCACCCATTCTTTCAACTGTTTCGTGACTTCTTCTTTGATCTTGTCACTAATATCAAATTTAAACTTTCTTTGTTTTTGTTGTATAGGGGGTAACCAGGATAAGTTGGAAACTTATGAACCACTTAATCAACACTTAGTCATGGAATGTCATCATATGACCAAGAAAATACATCTTTGAACTCAAACAAGAGTTGGATTAATGCATCCAGGGTTTTTTCATCTATGTGAATGCTTATCTTGGTTTTCCTGACTTCTTCAGAACTACCCAAATTAATGGCTCAGTATCATCTAAGTTCGAGTTAGGTTTATTTCAAATTGTTTCAATTCTCGATTTATTTCCCTAAAATCCTCTTCTTCATAATATTCCATTTCTTGGTTCATTATTTCACAGTTAGACAGCGTGTTTGGATCTAGGCATGAAGTCCAGAAGCATGTCAGTTTATTTAAAGATGCATTATTAGCACTAAAAAAAAAGAAAAATAAGAAAAAAAACATAATCATAAAAACTAGAGATAAGCGATGAAATATTGATTTCATTTCGTTGAATTAGAAGATAACATGATTTACATAGGAAGTTAAAAGAGAGGAAACTAAAGAAAACATCTGAGTTACACTCTGGAATAACTCTTGATGCAGAAAAAGTGGCAGTAGAGGTCTATCGAGACTCCCGCCTAATTGGGAATGGCGTAGCCTTCCAATTTCGCAGTTTGGCATTAGGTCCCATGTATAGAACCTCAGCGGTGCTTGAGCCTTCCCATGGTTGGACCATGTGGGTTTCATATAGTATCTTCCTCATAGCCCCACAGATTTCTGCAATTTCTTCGGCCGTAAAGGCCTCATCTTCCTCTTCCTTATTGTATTTAGGCTTGACAAATGTTCTATACAGAGGCGGAACTGGCTGAGATAAGATCCATCCATCATTTTTTCTTTCATCTGCCCATAATACATCGGCTGGCATGGGTCGGAAGCCTATCCCAAAGAACTTTTCACTAGCAGTCAGGGTGATAGGTTCAGTTATTCCTTGCAATGATTTCCCGAGCCAATTCCCAGGTTTGTAACCATGCTTGATCATTTCTTTAACAACCCTGATTGATGTATTTGAAAGGAAGGTTTGAGGGCAAGGGTTTCCTTCTTCACACTGGTTTGCGGCAACGATATCAAAATCCTGATAAACTATGTGTTCAATCATCTCTCTTACTTTAAGACACGGGACTGAAGGGTCTTGATAAATCGATTGCTCATCTTCCCCATGACCCAGAATCTCCTGAACCTCATGTTATAATTTCACCATATGGTAGAGAGTAGAAGGCACAGTCCCCACTGCGTGAATACACGGCCTTCCCAAGAGAAAATTGTAGGAAGTGTCCATGTCCAAAACCTTGAAGGTCACTTCGAAGTCTACCGAGCTGATAGTCAGGATCAGATCAATCTCTCATATATTATCCCTTTTTATGCCTTTAAAGGCACGCATACAGACGTTGTTGGGTTTGATTCTTTCAATACCAATTTCCATACACTGCAGAGTTGAGAGTGGGCAAATATCTACCCAGAACCACCATCTAACATGAACATTTTCACATAATACCTTCGCATTTGACTGTCAGGTGAAGTGTTGTTGTGTGCGGCCCCCTCATGGGGCAAATTATTCTTGCTAAGGAGATTTGGTTGACTGCAAAAACCCTTTCTTCAGTCCTCTCCAACTGTTCTACAGTGGCTTCAATGGGTACATATGCTTCATTGAGAGTTTTTATCAATACCTTTTGATGTTCAGTGGAGTTCATCAACAGAGATAACAAAGAGACTTGAGCAGGGGACTTTTGAAGCTGGTCAATTATCTCGTAATCTACCATTTTTATTTTTTGAAAGAATGCCTCTGCTTCTTCAGCACTCAACGGCTTCTTAGGTGGGAAACACTTTTTTGTGGCATTGTTCACCTCCTCCAAATTGAAGTACTTCAGCCAAGTTATTTTCTTGAACTTCTCTCGAGATTTCTTTGCCTTTGTAAGTCACTACTTATTTGTCATAGTTCCACGGCACAGCAGTGGGATCTGTCATGGACCTTTGTGGCACGCGACCAACAACCACGGGCTCACTAAGCCTTGGTGGAATTATTGGCCCCCGTATCACATAAGCCCTCTTGGGCACATACATTTGAGCTCTCTTGTTTAGCTCAAACCTCCTAGGAGGACTCAATGACATCTTTTCTTCCTTGCGGCCTCGAGAGATATAGAGAATTGCATCTTTGGAGGGTACTGCCCCAGTTTCAAATTCCACTTTCTTTTCCGACTTCTTATGGGTGGTTATGTTCTTTTTCTACCCATTGTCTTGTTTTGAGACAGCTTTTGGTTTCTTTTCTATCGGCTATGGCAACTATGGCCTTCATAGCTGGGTCAAACTCCTTATCTTCACAAATCATTCGGCCTATTGTTATGGGCCATTTGTGGATTGTTGGTTACATTAGGACTATCTTCGTCCCTTAGCACTATTCTCTTTTGTTGTATCAGATCTCCCACAACCCTGTTCAAGGTCCAACAATTTTTCTATATCATGCCCTTCTGTCTCTGAATGATAGGCACACCGGGTGTCATGCTGGTAGGAGGGTGAGTCTAGGTTTTGCCTATTCGGGGGTACGGGTTGCAACAAACCCATTTGGACCAATTTTGGGAACATACTAGAATAGGACTCACCAATGGTGTGAAGTTTGTTTTCTTGGGTGGTCCTTCTCTGTGGAGGTCACAGATTGTAGTGAGTTTGGTAAGGAGGTTGATTTTTGAGAAATGGAGCTTGGTTCCGATTGAATTGTTGTCATGGCATGGCGTAAGGTTGGGCATTCATCACCGTGTATAGCTGAGGAGCATAAGTCACATCTTGGTGAGGATAATAGTGTTGTGGGGTTCTTTCAGAGAAAAGAGATCTGGGTGTACAGGGTTTTCTTGCACTCAGAGTTGCTATTGATGTTTCTTCCTTCTTTCGATTTGCTACTCCTCTAGACCGACCGTGGATGGCTTAGAAAGTAGCCCTTATAGCATACTGACTCAAGATTCGCCCTGTTTTCAACCCATTTTCAACCATTTCACCGATTTTGATCGCTTAGGCAAATGGTTTACCCATCACAGACATCCTATTTTTAAAATAATTAGCCTCTTGGGCTTGAAGGAAGACCGTGACCATTTCAATTTCGCCCATGGGAGGCTTTACCCTAGAGGCTTGCTCATGCTACTTGTCAACATACTCTGGGAAGCTTTCAAAAGACTTCTTTTTTAGATTTATCAATGAGTTTCTGTCCGGGACAATATCAATGTTATACTGAAAATACCTGACAAAATCCCGAGCCAGGTCATCCCAGATATTCCAACGGGATATATCTTGGTCCATATACCATTCAGATGCGACGCCGACAAAACTCTCTCCGAAGTAGGCCATGAGGAGCTCTTCTTTTCCGCCTGCTCCCCGTAACTGGTTGCAATACCTTTTGAGGTGGGCAAGGGGATATCAATGCCCATCATATTTCTCAAACTTCGAGGTTTTGAAACCCAAGGGTAGATATACGTATGGGAACATGCATAGGTCAGCGTAAGGTATGCTCTTTTGCCCACTCAGACCTTGTGTGTTTTTGAGACTCTGCTCCATGTTTCTCATTTTTTTGGAAATCTCCTATTGCTCAAGGGTTTTTGCGATTTTCTCTTACCCTACGGTGAACTCATACCAAGGTGGCTATAGATAAGCAACAATAGTAAACTGAGTAGGTTCTAGTGGGAAGGATGGTATTTGGAAGGTGAATGACAAGGGGTCAAAGCTAGGTCTGGGCAGGGAAGGCTGTGTCGTAGCTTAGCAAGGTGGTGCAGTGAGTATATTTGAGGTCGCGCCTGACATTAACACCTCGGGTTGAGCCTCAGAAGGTGTTCCAACAAGGTGGGTTGAGATAGTAGGGTATCCTAGCGGGGTATTTGGATGACTGATCAGGACGATGGAGGTATCACTTGCCCAAGGGAAAAGTTCATGAATCTTGGGATTGCACTTGGTGGTTCTCTTCCATTGGCCCAGGCATCCCAAATTTCCACTACACGGAGACGCAGAATTCTGTTTTCCTTGGCAGCTGCCGATTCTGACGTAGAGATGCCCGAGACCGGACTATCATCTATAATGGGAATTTTTCAACGCTTCCTTTCGACCTCGTGTAGTACGGATGCGAAGCCAAACTACCACAAAACCGACCACCTTACTATTAAACTTGAACTTAAACAGTAAACAACAAAACGGTCATTTTGAAGCAATTAACACATAGGTAATCGCACATTGGGGCGTGATGCAACGATATAGTTAAATGTGTTTCTATGTGTTTCTCAACGGTTGCATGTTTCATCCCGGATTTACTTATTTTTCCCGATTTTCTCTTCTTTCCACTTTCCAATTTTCACTCTTTTTTTCCATCTCGCTTCTTGCTCTCTTTTTTTCTTATTTTTCTTTTGATTTTTCTTTGGCTATCTTTTCTTCTTTTTTTTTTTGGGATTTTTCTTTTAGGTCTTTTTTTTCACATCATCTCTTATTGGAGTTATTGACAATATTCATGACCGGATCTGATGAGGATTGCTTACGTATCACGACACCGCGTAAATCAGATCATAACGTAGTTCAAGAAAATAAATGCGAAAAATAAAGAACTAATTTTAGGGAATTTTCGATTTTCATTAATAAAACTCCTAAAATTTCTATTACAAAAGACATTAAACTACTCATTTTCTTGGAATATAAAAGTATGAACAGACTCAAAATAAACCGAAATACAAACTCGAGAAAACAAATCAGGAATATATGAAGTCTTCGACTCCTGGGGCTCGTGGGACATCATTTGGTCTCGCCAAGGGCCTACGTGCGAGATCCCCTTGAAGAAGTTCCAAATCAATCTCTATCTGGCGGATGAATGTCATTAATGCAGCGAAGAAAGTGGTTTGAGTCATGTCTTCACATTCGTGGAATTTCGTGATGATGTATTCGGCAATGGCTCTAACCCTCTCTTGGAAAACACCCTTTTCCTGAAGCAAATGCTCGATTTACTGATTCCGGGCATCTAGCGCTTGAGTGTTATGTTGCCTTTGATTTTGCAACGGTTGCATATCTTCCTCCATCTGGGCCATCAAAGCATAACAATGTTGTCTATCGGCTTTGAAGTTCCTAGCCTATTTGTCCACCTCATTTTCAAGGGTAGTTATTTTTCTCTTCAGATTGGCGATTGTCCCCTCATATTTTCTTTTCATTTGTCGCACAAATTGTGCCTGCCCTTCTGCATTTTTTGCAAATTGGGCTTGAATCTTTGCTAGACGGCCTCAGATTTTTCTAGGTCATCCTGACACTCGAGTATTTTCTTTCTCAATCTACATATAAGCCTTTCATCCGCACGGCTCCTTTCCAAGTTTCTAGCTGCTATTCTCATTTTCTGAATTTGAGCTTTGAGGGCTTCATTTTCATGAGTTAGCTTTTTCTTTTCCCCTTCATCTGTGGAAGCTTGGATACTCTTGCCAAATTTGAGGTCCCTGAATTGTCCTTCTAATTTACTTATTTGGCCCTATAGCTTTCTTCTTTTGCTAACCATCCCCACTGCTCGTGCGAGTCATAGTGAATTGTTGAACATGAGCTCTTTTAGTAGGTCTCTCAGCAATCTGAAACCTTTTATTGAACCAAATATTGTACTTGGGGTCTACCTCACCTCTAGCTAGATCCCGCACCATAGTCTTAGGTTCGAGAAATCTGCATTCATTCCATGCATGGCGAACTCTTCCTTAAAAAAATAAAGCTTTTGGGCCAAATTCAACGACATGTCTACTCAAATATTCGTCATGGGGAATGGTTTGAAATCTGCCCAGTTGGTGCAAAACCCTGTGCGGAGCATACGGTTGGATGCTCTGGATGCCTATCAGTAGAAGATAACACACTTCGACTGACATGTGTACTGCTTTGATGACAGGAAGCCATCCGAACGCCCACTCAATTTTATTGGCATCCAAAGAGCTCAAGTGTGCAAACCAAGCTTCAGTACCCCCGGGAAATTCAAAACCCACCACTCGGCTTTCAAATTCTTTGATGCAACTCAAACTGGTCATAGCATAGTTCGTATATCCGGCACTGTAGCAGATATGCTCCTGTCGACAATTGTAGTAGTAAGTTGCGGCCTTGGAAGAACTTTCCCACTTCTCGACAGATAGTCAAAGCTCGGTATATCTTAAATAAGATAAGGGGAACCAAAGTGCCACTAGCTTTCTTAATTGCCACATCAACCATTCCCACGAGGCCCAATTCTATGTTTCCATCTTCTCGAGAACATATTAGAACATCCAAGAATGCTACTATAAAAACCAAAACCCGTCTTGCCTCCCATTTATATTTATTTGCGGCATGAGTCAAACCAGCATTCGGCGCTTCAAAACCCTTTGGGTTACCATAGCATTGATACAAGTACTGGAAAGTGCAATACCCTTCAGATAAATTTCCATCCTAAATATACCGAATAATACTCAACATATCCAAATATTTGTGGGGAGATACCGATCTTTGTGACATTAGGTACCGACTTCTAAGGTTCCCGTTAAGGTCGGTGTAACCCGTAATTCACTCTAGTGTGGGTGTGAGCTCAAAGTCATAGAAACAGAACACACTGCGAATCGAATCCCAAAAAGGTATGAAGGCATCAATCACGTCCAATCTTGGCTTGATGTTCAAAAGTTCGATAAAACCACCCAAAACCTTTACCACAGTTTCTCTACTACCTTTTCCCAAATCATTCCACCACATGTGAAGTTGTAAGAGGGTCTCTTTAAGAGCTGCGAAGGATTCATTTTCATTAGTGCTCATCATGCACATTTATTAGGGTGATTGAATAACTCATTTTAACTCAAAAATAAAAAAGGTTAACACTATTTTTTTTTCAAAATTTTCATTTCAAAAATAAAACCCAACTTTGTAAATACGGTCTTTTAGCACTTCGGGGAAGAAGATTTTAAGGTTGTGTTTGCTAAACTGTCAAAATTTTGAAAAAACAACCAAATGTGGCAGTTCTTGCAAAAATAGCCTTCTGGCTCCCTTTTGGGGACATTCAGCTCATTTTAAATAAGAATGGAATTACCCTATTTGTTTTCAATAAAAGTAAAATTTTTGTTCTATTTTTGCAAAAAGGGAAGTTAGACCCGATGGGGATTGCCTACGTATCTCACATCTGGTAAGAATAAAAAAGGCGTAGTTCGGGCAGATTTAACAAAATAAAAACAACTATTTTTTAAAAATAAATTCTTTTTTTTTGTTGAAATTTCAGCAGAGTTTCAGTACTTTTTTTTTGGGTTTTAGAAAATAGGCAGTTATCTCTCTTAGCCCTCACATTGACTTTTCTTTTCTCATTATCCAACAAGCTGGTCAACATGCAAATCCGAAGCAAATAAATACACAAGTAGCAAGCATGATGTATTAGGATGATCATTTCATTTTGGGTACACCTGTCCTAGACAGACCCAAGCTTGAGTCTCCAAAGTCAAATACATGTGATGCAAACAAACATTCCTACTAGGGATCCGGCATGAGGTTTTGATATACTAGATTTAAAACCTGGATTTTTGTTCTAGACCTGGTTTACCTGAGCAGATAGCTCGAGCCTGGGGGTAGGGTAGCGTACCGGAAATACAAAAGCTTCGCTAGCTTTGCAACGTATCCGAAGCTCGTTCTAAAATTTGGGATAGGACTATAAAAGAAAAGAAGTTACACAAAGCTCACACTTTCCAGATGATTTAGAAGCCTCAGAGAGAAGAAGAGCTTCATAGAAGTTTATATACAATACACGCAATATCAAAGCGGTAAAAAGCGGCATTTAGCACATTAGGCTCAAACATATACAAAAATCAGATAATAGATACAGCCAATTACAATAGCTATTCTAAGCTTGCATTCTTAAACCCTGAACCAAAGTTCTGGGTTTGGATTCCCCAGCGGAGTCGCCAAAGCTGTCACACCTCCTTTTTACACACCACGAAGGTAATATAAGGGAGTTTTTTCAATTTAAGTGACATTATTCGAAATGAGATTAATTATCAATTCAGAGTCGCGACTTGGGATAGTTTATTTGGTGTCCCAAGTCATCGGTTTATATTAAATCCCAAGTCACCGAGGAAATTTTGACTTTCCTTTTGAAGCCTGCGAACCAGAAATTCTGAATAAGGAATTCTGTTAACCCGAGGGAAGGTGCTAGCCACCCCTGGATTCCGTGGTTCTAGCATGGTAGCTTAAACCATTATAATTGGCATATTATCTGATTTTAATACATGTTTTATCCTATTTTACAATTTTAAATTATTAACCGATTTTAATTATTTTTTAAGGAAGATTTCAACGTCATCTAAAATACATCTTTGGACCACGTCATACGAATTACACCCTTAGTCCGAGAGACATTTTATTTAACATTATTGAAATTTGAATTTGGGTCACATGAAATGCACGCCAGAGTATAGGAAGGTAATTTTTAAAATAGCACGCCTAAAGCGACTACGCACTTTCAAATTTGCGAGGGCCATGGAAATTCAACTAAATGGCACACCTCGATTTATAAGGATTAAAAATAGTAATTAAGCGAGGGCCAGGCATTTTGATATTTTATTTGGCACAACACACCTTGATTCCAATTTTAAAAGAAAATTTAAACTAACTTTTTGAGGGCCATAAAGTATGTCTTGTCTAATATAGCACACCTCCAATCTACTTTAAAGAAACATCTAATTAATCAAAGGAGCTCAGAAAAAATTATCAATATTTCTTCGACTAAATGTTTGAATTAATTTCTAACCAATAGACCAATGTCAGTAAGGATAAGTGAATGGCATAATGGTCTGCAATTAACGAAAAATAACATTGGGCTCAATAACTGGCCCCACATATATAAAGAAACACGGCTTGTCTCCAATCCAGGTCCAATGTGAGCCCAAGTCCGTGGAGAGTTGAGAATCAACAAGTGCAGGACTCGAGATCGAGTCTCCAAGCAGGCAGAACATTAGATTATTGAAGTGCAGATGTGAGCCCAATATTCTTAGCGAAAATGCATTTCACGAAGCAAGCTCAGCTGGCCTTGATTTCACTAATTGGGCCAGTATTAGGCCCAAGTCTCATAACCAACCTTTATGCACAATTGATTACTTGCAATTCAATTAAGAAACTGTATGAACCGTGAAATGGAACTACTTTCTGCTTCTGAATTTTAAACTATTAGCTAAACATTCTGAATTTTAAACAACAAATCCAACTTAAACATGCTCACAATCAAAGCCAAAGTAAATTGGTACTTGCTTTTATTCTTAGAGTATTATGCCCAATTTCACTCCCTTTAATCATAATTTCAATACCTACTAAATTAAAGAACATACTCAGCTAACCCATTACATGAATGTCATCATCCAAACCCGACTAACATGCTACAAAAAGCTTAAATGAACTACATAGCAGACAGGAACCAATACAGAGTTTACATTACAGGATTCATCATGATGAATATAGGGTCTGAACACTAATTCCATTAACAAATTATTTCCCAAGTCTTATAACAGTCCCAAGTTAGATACAGTGGTAGAAACTCAATCAGACGAGACAACAACATCAGGTTTTTTATAAAAAAAATCAAAAGACACACAATTGAACCAACAAAATAAACTAATGTTATGCTTTAAACTTCTGCTTTTCATTTCATTCCTCCAGTCAAACTTCACAAACAAATGAGGTTTTAGGAGCATGTACCTAAATATAGAAACAGTAGAACTAGAAACTCAGTTTGGAGATTATGAAGAAACAAACAACAACAATAGATCAACAGTGAGAAGGATCAGCAATGATCAACTTAAACCCAACAATGGAATAGTAAACAAACAAGCAAAAACTCAAACCAAAACTTTTAAAGACCAAGAATCCAATCCATTTCAACCCAAATGTAATATCTCATCATTTTTAGTAGTTTTAGCTAAGTATTGAAGATCAGGAACCATATAATAAGCAAATTTGAGCAGTTTTTAGGCAAGGAATTGCGGGGAATTCAAGGATATTTTTAGAGTTTCAGCCGTTTCAATTTTCTGGATTTTCTTCTCTAGTTTTTCTACCTTTTTAATGAAGAAAGGGTTCCTTTATAGGTAAGGTATTAGGGCAGCAAGAATGCATTTAGTTTTGCACTTCTACCCTTTTTGAATTCTCGTTTTTGCTAAAGTACCCCTAGCTTAAGATCAGTGTTTTCAGTAAGTCCTAAAGGCAACTTCCTAGCAGCTTCCTATATTAGTTATGAAGATTCTTTTCACCTAGACTTCCTGGAATATACCCCTTAAAGCCTTGTTAATTACCCCTGAAAACCAGACCAAAATGGGTCAAAACGACCCAATAATCCAAACCTATTTTGGACAGGCTGCTCTTTGCCAATGGATCAAAGACAGCCCAAAGCCCAAATGAATACTTATCTAATTAAAAGAAAATAAAATCTGCAAACCAGGATGACATAAAATGATTTCAAAAACAATCCTAATTAAATTATTGATCAATTAACACAACTAGGTAGGGAACTAACTAAGTTAATAAATCAAATAAACTGATTAATCCAAACTAAAGAGACTAACAATAGGAAATGAGAAACTTAACTAAGATTAAATAGATGAACAAACAGAGTTAGTGAACAAGCTTTAGAAATTAAAAAGAAAATTAAAAAGGAACGGAATTACACACAAACCATAAATTAATCTAATAGGGGAAAAAACTAAATTCGAAACTATCCACAGAAGACAATATCACTCAAGGTAAACGGAGACGAAAAGAAGAAGAACAGAGATAAAACAAATAAAATGGACAGAAAAAAGAAAGAAAAACTCACCGAGCAAAACTCGACACCAAACTGGAATCCTTGATTTGACGAAACTGACGCTAATTACTTACTCTTTGTTAAGAACAAGTGAACAACTTCGATTTTGCGTCGAATCAAGCCTTCATAAACATGAAAATCAAAGACATGGGCTAGTGCATGCCACAAAATTTTGAGGAGGTTTGAGGTTCTAGGGTCTAGAATTCAATTTAATATTCGACCAGCTCTGTGAGCATTCGAGAGAAACCAGTTGTGTATTAGAGAAGAAGGGTTCTCTGGTGTTAATTTGGGGTCATTTGGTGGTGGCGCCGCCGGTCCAAGGCGATGGAAAATCAGGGCGGCAGAATAAGGTTTTTTTGTTTGGTCTTTGAAGCGATGAGGTGAGAGAGACGAGTGAGACCGGGAGGGGGAGTAAGGGCGTTTGCACAATTATATATAAACAAGGTCTCAAATTCGAACCGTTTGATCAAATGAAATCAGTAGTCTTGATCATAATAAATGAAACGACGTCGTTTGGTTGTTAAGCTGGGCTGGACTGAGTTGGACAGAGGTTTGGGCTGGTTTTTTTGACAGGTTTGGACAAAATAATGGTGGAATTGACATGGGCTCAAGGGGTTTTGAATATTTGGCCCAAAATATGAACTTTTTGCTTCATTTCCAATTTCTTTTTAATCAAAATTCTTTTTTTTTTCAAAAATTAAAAATTAAAACCTAAATTAAATCTTAAAACCAAATTATCCTATCAAATACTAATTAGCATAACTCATTAAAAAACCCCAAATTTTAAGAAAACTACGAAAATTCGAAATGAAACAATAAAATGCGAAATTGGTTATTATTGTTTTTGGTGATTTTTCCAATTTTTATGAAATGCTAATTTACTAATTAATCTAAAATATAAAATTAATCCTAAATACAAATGTAAAATATTTTATATTTTATGAATTAAATGAAATTAAACGTGCACACAAAATGCAAACAATCAAGAAATTTCTAAAATAATTCCTTAAAGTAACAAATAATTAAAAAGGAAAATCTAGTTTTTGGATTACTATAGGAGTACTTCATGTGAGGCAAAAATCACGTGCTCGTAGTAATGTTGCAGAATACGAAATGTAGAAATTAAAGAATACAAGTATTTTTATGTGAAAAACACCTGGTTCAAAAGGTGAAAAAGCCACGACCTACTACTCAGTAGGATTTTCCCCAATACTTCACTAAATCACTGAGCCAAAACATCATTGACAAAACTCTTTTTAAACCTAAGGATTACCTCTAATCCTGTCATAGTAACCAGCCTCTAACTATTGCGACAACTTCAAGTTAACTCAAACTTGAATACTCAAAGTACCTATTACAAATGCTTCTAGATAAAGCTGAAAAATATAATATGAAAACACCTACTACAATTGAATTAGAAATAAAGAAAGACACATAAAATCCTTTATGAAGCTGGTTCTTCAATCTAGTTCATATAGCTTCAGGTGTGCATAATTGAATCACAAACGAATTGCTTGCAAAAAGCCTTGCTATTTTGTTCTCAATTCATGTTTAACTTCTGCATTTTTGTGCAATACCTGTAACGTGAGAACATCCTGTAATTTATTGAGTTAGTAGATGAAGAAATAGCTAGAGTTCTGATACAACTCCTCCTTGGTGGAAGAGTTGTATTTGATTTCAACTTCTAACTCCTTTCCTATCTTGGATAGTGTTCTCTTTGATTAAGGATTCCTTCCCCTTATCAATTATGCAACTTTTTCGATCAGGAGATATTAAATACACCAAGTTAATATTATCTTCTTCACGTGCATCCAACATGCTCGAATCTACCCATTTTTATGAACCTGGGGGATGGACCACTGGGATGGACATGGTTCATGCTTGAATTCCTTTGTCAGTCTTCAAAACTGACCTTTACGTAGGCCAACAAATTTCCTCTTTTTTGATGATGACAAACTCTTTTTTTCACTCACTTAGGCTTTGTACAAACTTAGCTTATTCATCAATAAAAAGGTTAGAAAAATTTCACTTATCATCAAATACCAGATACATTAAACATCACTTGTTTAAAGCACAACATTTTTCCCCCTTTTGACATCATCAAAAAGTTGCATAAAAATGTGAGATAACCAGATTATAAAGCTAACTCACGGCCACTGGGGCTACTTCAAATGCAATCATGGATTAATCATCATAGATCAAGCTAAGAATTTTTAACCATCAAAGAAATATAAGCAAACAATTAGAGCAAAAGACAGTGAATTTCATTAAAGTTGATAAGCTTCTACCATAGAGCATTAGAAGAAATAAATATACTGGAAATATGAGCAAAAGAAATAAAAAGTCACAAACTGGGTCACTGATTGATCTACACTGGTCTAGGAGGCTTAAGATTGGGAAGAACTAGGTGCTTTTTTGTGACTTGAAGTAGGTTCAGTATACCTTGAAGAATGCCATCATTCTTCTCTTTGTCTCTTGAAACCTCAGTTCTGAGAGCATCTCTCTTAGTCTCCACCTCAACCAACCTCTTCTCCAGCCTTTCAATCTCAGCATCATTTGACTCACTTTTTTTGCACAAAGGCTCTGACCTTGCTATTCAATGGTACCTTTTTGGATGAACTAGATTTTTTAGGAGTGACATTGACTTCATAATCGCAAGCAAGTAGATCATTAACCCAAAAAACGATCCACACTTGTACGAACCTCTCACTTTTTCATAGGTATATTAAAATGTGCTAGCACAATTGTGTAAAGAAACCATAGGGAATGATATGAGTTTTGATTCCATTAATAACTCTATCAAGAAGCTGGATTATAGCTTCCAGTCACTTTCTTCTGCGGGTCTGTGGGGGTTTCCTCTATAGATGAAATAGGTTCATCTCCTCAAATAACCATTGCACATGTATCTTTAGTTAAACTCACAAGAGTGAGAAAAAAATCAGCCACTCTTGTCCCATTTCCCCTCACAGTACTCTTAGCACACTTGCTCTCTTTTGTTTTCATTTTTACCACCAACTTCTCCAGATTCTGTAGTCTCAACACCTGCTATAGATCCTACAAATCTATTTTCCAAATTTGCAGAAACTATAGAAGTTGTCTCAGGAGAAACTTTAGAATCAGAAGGTACACGTTCAATTTTAGAAGAACCACTTTCTTCCCCCCTAAGCAGCAGACTTAAAAGAATCTAAGTAGTTTAATACGGTCAGGAGTCTTGAACGTAACCGGTTCACTTGTAACGGATAAGTTCACAAGAACTTTGGTATTTGGTAGGACTCTACTCATGATCCAAATATAGTTATTTCAAATCATGAGAGTGTAGAAAACATATTGTGTTCTTGATGGACCAGGTTCTTCACTGATAATTCTCTTGTGTAAGTCTAAATTTGCCAAAATAGAGAAAATATTATTAGAGATTAATAATTTATTTTAACACATGGCACAAGAGTATACTAGGAAAAGTATGAGACTGAGCAAGATTTAATCTAATTATACACAATTTACAGAGTTTCTAACCAATTCTTTTCAACTTCTCTTTTTTTCGTTTCACCTTGAACTGGTCCTTTAGGTAATCTTAATCATCCATAATTCTAACATATTCCTCTTAAAGTGATCTCTACTTAAATATTTTGTGAAGATGTTAGAAATTTGCTTATCAGTAGCACAAAACTCCACAATTATCAAGCCTTTCTCATAGTTGTCCCTAAAAAAAGTGTCTAAAATCTATGTGCTTAGTTCTCTTATGATGAACCAAATTCTTAGTCATACCAATAGAACCAACATTATCACAGAAATACGGATGCAACAGTGCCAAAATTCATCAATTGCTGCTTGATCCACAACAATTGAGTACAACCATGAAGCAGTAGCAACATACTCAGCTTCAGTAGTATATAAGGCCACTAAATTTTGCTTTTTACTAGCCCATGACACAAGACATGAACCAAGGAAGAGTGTCATACCTGAGGTGCTCTTCCTATCAACTAGGAAACCTGCATAATCAGCATTAGCATATCCCACTAGGTTAAATTTACTACCTTTTGGGTACCAAATGGGAAAGGCCAGTGGTGTCTTTCAAGTATCTCAATATTCTCTTTACATTAATCAAGTGGGACTCTTTTGGATTTGCCTTAAATCGAGCACAAAGACCTATAATACACACAATGTTAGGTCTACTAGTAGTGAGACATAAAAGACAACATATTATTCTGCTATGCAACTTCTGATCAACAGATGAACCAGGTTCATCTATATCCAATTTCGTGGATGTTGCAATAGGAGTGTCAATTTCTTTGGATGTTCCTTCCTAGTTGTGTTACTGACGAATAGATTTATGGACAGGTTCCCTTGAGGTTTGAGGATCAGTTCCTCTCTAGTCAGCTCCCATATCATGTTGCCCTAGGTAGAAGAACCTATTCCTTCTTCTAGTGCAGTTTCAATCTAGGCTGTGATTTCATTTAAATTTCGTACCAGCTCAATAGTTTCATCTTCATGTTCCAATCTCTCGGAAAGAGTGTTAGTTTTATCAAAAATCATATGTACACTTTCTTCTACACACATAGTTCTTTTGTTAAAGATCTTATAAGCTTTACTAAGTAAAGAATTTCTCAATAATACTCCCTCATCACTTTTGGGATCATACTTCCCTAGGGAATCTTTTTCATTATTGCGAACAAAGTAGTTGCACCTAATTTCCCTAAGGTGGGATATATTTAGCTTTCTCCATTTAAGTGACTCGTCGAGAATCTTCTTAACAAGAGGTCTAGTCATGCAACTATTTATGATGTAGCATGCAAAAATTCAGCAAACTTAGCATTTTCAAATTTAGTTCCATGATCAGACCTAACTGATGCAAGTTGATTACCTAGTTGTTTTTGAGTTTTTCTAACAAAATAAGTAGCCATGTCAAATACTTCATCTTTAGATGTTAAAAACAATGTCCAAGTAAACCTAGAGTAATCATCAACAAGCACCATCACCTATCTTTTACCACATCTGCTTAATGTTCTCATTGGACCACAGAGATCCATATGGACCAGTTCCATCATTCTAGTGGTGCTTACCACTTTCTTGCATTTAAAAAGGGATCTTACCTGCTTCCCCTTGCACGAGCCTTACAAACTTCATCTTCCTTAAACTTGATGTTAGGCAGCCCTATCACCAGGTCCTTGGAGACGAATTTGTTGAGTTGACTCACACTTGCATGTCCAAGTCTCTTGTGCCAAAGGAGGGAATCATTATCCAAGACACTTAAGCAAGTGAGTTCATTTTCTGAAAGTGTGGACAAATCTATAATGTATGTATTGTTTACTCTTTTTCCCTGCAAAACAATCTTGTCAATGGTAAGATTAATCACAAAATATTTGGTTGAGGTGAATGTTACCAAGTTACCTTTATCACATAATTGTGATACACTATTAGACTATAGTTTAGGCCATTTATCAAGTCAACATTCTCAATAGAATGAGATCAGTCTTACCTACCTTTCCAACCCCAATGATCCAAATTTCTTCATATTTCCAAAGGAGACATTACCTCATTTGAAGTCCTTAAGTGAAAGGAACTAGTTCTTGCTTCCTGCCATATGATTTGAGCAGCCATTATCCATGTACCATATTAGGCTGTTCCCCTTCACTTGGACCTGTAAAAGAAAATCAGGGGTTAGTCTTAGTACTTAAACTAGTTTGGGTCCCTTTATAAAGGAAAGAAAGGTAAATCAAATTCTTTTTAGCCCAACCTGGCAGCCTATTTTTCCCTTGAATAAATTCTTTATTATTGACTAGCCTTTTCTTTTGAAATACATTCACTTTTACAGTGACCAGTTTTACCACAGTGTATGAAAATTTTGTTCTCATAAAGTTTGAGGTACTTGCTTTCGGGATCCCACTTAGGTATAGGGGTCCCATAGCCAAGTACTCTCTTGTTGCTATTATGGTATTCGTGTAGCCAAGAAAGTGCATGGGAGGACTTATTCCATTTACAGGTTATGTCTAGCTCGTGCTTAACCTTGTTTAGATCCTCCTTAAGGACTTTTATCTGCTAATCTCTTTTGGACAACTCATCTTTCATTTTTCCTACATTTCTTCAAAAATGAGTTGTGTGTAATCAGCTTTCTTTTTACCAATTCCTAATTTTAATTTTATATTTTTAGATCTAAGCTCTAGGACAGTGATGTTAAGTTCATGAACCTAGATCTTTAACTCAGCTTTTTTACTTTCACTTTCACTAGCCCTAAGTTCCAGGTTTTTTCACTTAGCTTTCAAAATCACACACTCCTTAGAAAATTATTTTTTCATTGTTTAGATCCTCAGATTCATCAATGAAATCTAGGAGTAACTTAGATAACCTTTTTTAAATAAAAATTTAATCTTGTCTTTTAGATAAATTATACTAACCTCAAATTTCTCATCGGATTCTCCAATTGCCATAAGTACTTGTTCATCTCCATTCTCATCCTCTGAGTCACAAGTTAATAAAGATTCAGATATAGGAAGTGTTAGCTTGCTTATGATTTTGTAAATATTACATTGTTTATTGTTGATGAGTATCTTCTCATCTTGAGATCACACGGCAAGCAATCTTGAGAATTGGGATTGTTTTTAGGAAGACAAAGAGATAAGATGATAAATATGTTATAAAACCCGTTTTTTTGGAAAGACAGAGATCACATGATTTCTTTTTTACTTTTTAATATTTTATTATTATTAAATAATATAAATTTTACAAAACATAGTCACTAATTTTGGGAGGATTGAATTTTTTTATTGCCGAAAATCAGGCAATAAATTTGGGAGTATTGATTGTTTCTAGACCGAAAAAATCTGGCTATTACTACTTGGATTTTTAATAAATTAATTTGCCATATATATTTTTAATAGTTTGCCACTTGGCATTCTAATTATTTGCCACTTGACTAAATAAGAAGGCAAACTTCCTTTCTCTCTATATATATATATAATTGTTATGAAATAATATAAGAACAAGAACAATATAGAGAAAAGTAGAGAGAGGAGTATTCTTATTGATACTTTTGGGATGATTTACAATGGAAGAGAACCCCTTTATTTATAGGAAGAGAAATGAGTTAGCCTCAAAGTAAAACTCTTCTATAAGATAGACATTCACTCTAATTAGAGTTCTATTTATAACACTCCCCCTTGAATGTCTATTCAATAATGTGCCTCGTTAAAACCTTAACTAAAACAAAACCCAATGGGAAAAAATTAAAGAAAAGGAAAAAGAGTACACATGTTTGAATATGCGCCTATTGGTTGCCTCGTTAAAAACCTTGCAAGGAAAACCCATTGGGACAAAACCTTGTAAGGGAAAAAGAGTGCAACGCGCATTAACTCCCCCTGAAAAGAGCATCAATTCACATCCTTGAGCATTTGCATTCCAATCTTGTGCACCATCTTCAAAACGATCTTTTGTAGAGATTTGATAAATAAATCAGCCATATTGATTTGAATAAATATTCCGCACCTTGAAATTATCATTCTTGATAGGTATGAACATCTTCATATAATGTCGTGGAATGACTCTTCAATATCTCCATAGAGGTATTCTCGATGCCATCATGCCTTATAGTTATAGCAAGATACATATGTACACAAGTTGCACTTAGGATGTGGTATTTCAGGACCAAGAATTGTATATGCTTCAAGCAACTTCAATCTTTCATGGATTGACATATAAGTTAAGTCATATAAGCCATATAATAGACTTTAGATGCATATCAAGTTTTCATGTCATGCTAAACAAATAAGATATCGAAAACTGATTACACATACCATTGACTTTATACTTTCAAGTGTTTGAACTACATGTCCAAAACTACATGTCTTTCATATGGAATCAATTCTGCTTGAATCGTATCTCTTCCATTTAGCCAATATTTTTGTTTGTATTCGACAAACATAAGATCCTCATCGATATTTAGCGCTATCATAGATGTCGTCGACGAACATTTTATATCGGTTCCAGTAAATTTTCATAAAGACATAACATGGAGATCTCTTTATTCATATATTCAGGTACCTGAATCTCTCATGAGATTTTATGAAGTGTTATGTCATGTGATCTTCTAGATCACTTGCCTCCCCATTATGATTACTTTGATCATTTGCTCATCTTCTTTATTAAGAAGTTATTTTGAAACCGATTTGTCTATACGCTTTAAGCGTATCAAAGACTTTGTCCTTCTGGGACTTAATATGAGCATTTGCAGTGAGAATATAGTTACTTTCTTTGGGTCAGCAAATGCGTATAGCATGCTTTGCAATATGTTGCAATTGAATTATCCTTTTATGAACTTCAGGTTCATATTATGATATTCGAGGATCTATATATACAAATGATAATTCATCCCATGTAACCTTTTCTCAAGTGTTTATCATGTCTTCCCCTCATGTTAGAAAAGCTAACTTGTTTCCTCAACTTTGAGAGTCCATCTTTGTGCATTATGGTGTTAATGAAAATATACACCGCACATTAATAATAATAAGATGAAATTATTTGGTTCCTGACCCTGAACCACTTGTGAGGGGAGAATATAATATACTCTCGTATACAACGTATATCAAACTGATATATATAACTTTGTTCTCACAGTTTAGCTATTAAGTGGAGGCACTCAATAATTATCTTGCTAAACCAACTATGATATAAACCAACTTATCAAGATGAACTATCTTGAATAGAAAATCTGAAAATTATGATCGAAGTTATACTACTGAGCAATTTACCTCGCAAGCACCGGCCAGGCTGCGGGTTAATAACAATCGCACATGTAACCATATCATAGATGCATCATATGTGGTATACATGGCAGGTGAATGGACCCATATTCACCTTTGATATTTCCAGAATTTATGGGATTCTACCCGAACTCTTTAGTTGGTCAATTAATTAATGAGAACAAGTAATACAAGAGAATTCGTAAAGAACTTTCTAGTTCTTTAATATTTACCCATGTGAATTCTCTATTACTGCACATCATACTTAAAATGATATGGCTAACCCGAATGCCAACTTAATAAATTATCAATATTGATAAACTTCAAATTTACACCATGACATATGCAATTATCAGTAAACTTCAAGTTTATTATGATATGGGTTTTTATATCAATAAACGTCCACTTTATTGTGGTATTCTTGTGTAATACAAACTGGAGAATAAAGCGGGTAGTTTTTCACATCAGATTATCCCGCTACAAGTTGTAGTAATAGAAGATATCAAATCTTTCCTTTATTTATAGTCTCAATATAATCAATCGCTTTCACATATACTTTGAAAACTGAATAAGTTTCTTTGAGACTTACTACAACACAATACCTTATTGGTAATCAATTGTGTTTCTCCAACATAGTAATAATTGGCTCTTCTAGAGCTCTCAATTAATTTTGTACTACCACAAATTCATCAACATCCATGTGGTGAATATCTCTTTTAAAGAGAAAGTTATACCATTATGGTCATGTCAAAATTATATGCAAGATATGTTTCTTGCATTATTATTGTCCTTTGATAATCACATTGACAAATTATTTTGGCGTACAATAGGTACGTGACCAATGACTATTCATGCCACAACAATGACATTATTTTCATATATCATCTCAAAACTCCTTCTAGGGGTGAGTGTGGTATATTCAATACCAATTTCATGTTCATATTCTTCCAATAATGAATATGTATTCGTGAATCAGATGTTGTCACATTCATTGCAGGGATATGTGATTTTGTTATCCTTTTCAAATCTGTAAATGCGTCTGGCATTCGATTTGCTATTCTTTGCAAATGGATAATATTTTGCACCTCTTTTTCACAAATAGAGGTATGTGGATCAAGATGAGATAATGATGCATTTTTCCACAAAATTTCCCGTTTGGTTTCACCAACTTCTCCCCCTAATTTTGGGAAAAGTGTCTCATCGAATTGACAGTCTGCAAATCGTGCAGTGAACAATTCTCCTGTCAATGTTTCGAGGTAGCGAATAATGGAGGGCGATTCAAACTCAACATATATTCCTAACCTTCTTTGCAGACCCATTTTGGTGCAATATGTCGGTGTTACAGGCACATATACTGCACATCCAAAAATTCTTAAGTGGGATATATTAGGTTCATGACCCAAAACTCATTGCAACGGGGAAATATTTGTGACAATTCGTCAGTCAGAGACGAACTAGCATTGCTGCATGCAAAATGGCGTGACCCCAAACCGAAGTGGGCAGCCGACGAACTAGCATTGCTGCATGCAAAATGGCGTGACCCCAAACCGAAGTGGGCAGCCTCGTTTTCATGAGTAAATGAGGTATTCAAGATTATTCTCATCTATTGTCTCAACATGGTATCCATTTTGAATGATTAACTCAACAAGTTCCTTTTAGACTTGGAGGAGAACATTGCATTCTCTAAAATGTTGTTCCTTTAGGCAGAGTTATAGTTGCTCTTCCGGAGCCTTTAATCAATTTACTACTACCAGAAATTGTAGTAACATCTGCCTTACACATACTTAAATGAGAGTAATATTTCTTTTCTTTGAATATCGTATGTGTGGTACATGAATCAATTAATCAAAAGAGATATACGAACATGAGAATAAACAAATTTAATCCGTTGCTTCATAATTAAACAATATTTTCAAAATCTGCTGAGGTTAGTCGATTAACTTAGTTAATAGTCGACTAACTTGGGAAGCAGTCATTAGGTTAGTCGACTAACTAAATCAGATAGTCGACTATCTTGCCTTGCAAAAAAGTCCAGTTTTAATGCGAAATATTAGTTAATCGACTAACTGTTAGGTTAGTCGATTAACTCTACTGGAAAATAAAAATATCTTTGAAATTTAAGCATATTGAAACATTCTAAAGAACTAATACTAATATTATATCATAAGCTAACTAATACGAGCTGATACTAATGACTATTAGTTTATTCACTAACTAATACAAATAAGTAAAATAAAATCAAACAATTCCATCTTCCTTCATCATAGATCCATCACCAATTAAGTGGTCTATTTTCCCCTCAGGGTGCTCAAAGAAGTCTGCCACATCCAAGTGGGTGATGTCAAAAGTATCGTCAGAGACAGAATTGGTTTCAGAGCATTTACCTTTTAGAGATGCTTGATAAAGCTCAACCAAATGTCATGGTACACAGCAAATTTTCGCCCAGTGCCCTTTTCCACCGCAACGCTAATATATAGTTTATGAACTATTTGCTTTTGGATTCTTATTGCATCGTGCTTGTGGCAGAGTGACCAACTTCAGGTTGTCATATCTCTCCTTTAAGCCATTCCACAAGATAGGTGGATCTTTGACTGTGATATATTCAATTTTCAAACCTTCATCAAGGTGATGGCGCAAGAAAATCAAGGCCTTAGCACAGTTTCAAACCTTCATCAAGGTGATGGCGCAAGAAAATCAAGGCCTTAGCATAGTCTTGGGTGGATGCATTATTTCTGTCTTTAATGGTGTCTCCAAGACCCATTGCATCCAAATGGATTTCAGCATCCAACACCCATGTCATATAGAAATTTCAAGGGCAACGAACTTTCTTTTTATAATGTCAGACATAAAACAAAATTACATCAAGAGCATGTCCATACTTACGGGCTTTATTACAATTATCACATTCACTTCAGGGAATGGATCATAATCATCTGTATGTGCTATATACAATCTCATGTCAAATATTACTTTCATAAAGTGAAAGATTATTTTGAGAATCTTTATTATTCTCATTATCACAATGATGACGATTATAATTTCGTCTATTGCCACGTCCACATCCATTGATACCTTCACGGTAATAATTTTGTCTTCTTTCAGACTTATCACATACTGCTATCACATTCTCTAAAGGGAATGAGAATGAAGCAAATTCAATGGGACGGATTTTCAATTCTTTGCCCACAATCATACATGAATTTAATCATGGCAAGACATAGAACTTTTACCACTTCACGTGGTTATAATTCCTTACAAACTCCATTAGAGTTATAATCAAACTTTATTGTCTATGTTTGTATATGAAATCAAATCGTAGAATTTCAAGAATTTGAAAGGGAAAAGTAAATTACTTACCTTTAAGGTATACCAATAAATGTTGTGATATCGAATATACCTCTTGAGTTTCCATCCCGTTGCATTATTTTATAATGATACCATCTCTTCTATTTTCCGTATAGAATTCTCATATGGAGCAGTAGCAATCGTTATTACACTCTTTTGCTTGGAAATTCACCTTCAAAAAGAAACAAAAGTAAACAACGAGAAAGAAAAAAAAATTGAAGAATTTCAGAAACCAAAATATCACAAATCTCGTTTCACTCAAATAGAAAAATCCAAACGACGGAACACGAATTAGAGTGGATGAATCTGATTGCAACTCGAGATTCTGAGAGCGATAATTGCTGAATATTAAATTGAATTGGTTAGAGACTCGTGCTGATAACGTGTTATGAAATAATATAAGAACAAGAACAATATAGAGAAAAGTAGAGAGAGGAGTATTCTTATTGATACTTTTGGGATGATTTACAATGGGAGAGAACCCCTTTATTTATAGGAAGAGAAATGAGTTAGTCTCAAAGTAAAACTCTTCTATAAGATAGACATTCACTCTAATTAGAGTTCTATTTATAACAATAATATATAATTTCTATAAAAAGAGCCGTAAAATAGTTTCTAGGCCGAAAAAAGTTCTTATAAAATTTAGGGTTTATATATTATATTTATAAATATTATGCAGTTTATATCTAAAAGAAGTTCTTATGAAATTACAATAGTCTACATTTAGGATTTACATCTAAAATCTAAAATTAAGAAGGAAAGTCATATGCACAAACATACCTCGATTGTGAATCCTTTTCATATAGAATCCCTAAATTTAAGATAATAAAGATTCAGATTTGAGAAAGTGTTAGCTTGCTTATTATTTTGTAAGTATTACATTGTTTATTGTTGATGAGTATGTTCTCATCTTGAGATCATACAGTAAGCAATCTTGAGAATTGGGAATGTTTTTAGGAAGATAAATAGATACGACGGTAAATATGTTATAACCCCAGTTTTTAGGAAGACAGAGATCACACGCTTTTTTTTTTTTACTTCTGAATATTTTTTTATTATCGGTTAAGGGTCAGATTTATTCATGTACTATTCAAAATAAGCTACATTTATCCTCCGTTTGAATTCTTTTACAAATATACCCCCACCGTTACACTTTCGGGCCACATTTACCCTTCCACCGTTAAAATTTCTTTCCTCAATATTTTTAAACACTTGGCAGTCTCACATTGGTCCAGATTAGCCTACCCAGTCAATTGTTTAAACCCGCCCGACCCAAATTTATAACCCGCCCCGACCCAAGTTATTTATATACTCCAGCGTTAATTTCCAGAGCCTTCTCCAAACTCTTCCCCTTCATCTTCCTCTGATTTTCACCTAGGGTTCATGTCATTCCATTGACAGACCCAACAGAGCGATTCAGCTTAGCAGCTAGCGCTGCTGGCTGGGTTAAGTGTAATTCCCAAGATTAGTTTAGTCTCTTCCCTCGTCTTGGCTCAGGAGCGCTAAATGTTTTTGTTCGTTTTTGTGTTTGGCTAATGTATTCAAAGATCAGAAATCAAGTATGCCGGAGGCATCATCGCTGCCTCAAATATCATTACCAGCATCTGGAAGTGCTTATTTCTTCTTAAAGATTGTCGTTGGTAGGAGAGGGGGTTAGGGGGTAGAGGACAGAGATGTTACAATTGATGTTATTGTGTTTTGTAAATTTAGGCAAGTTATTCTTAGCATCATGCTTTTGTTAAATTTTTCTCGCTAGTTTTAGGCTAATTTGGTTTAAATTTTGTTCTGAAACTATGACGGCACTTCTGTGGTGGAGGGCAAAAGTGACAGACTGAGTTCATTTGGATTGTATGATTGAAGAGAATGAGAAATTAACTTAAGAAAACGCACTAAACATGTCGTTAATCTCTATCAACATATATATAATTTTATTTGCAAGCCCTTTTTAACATAATCTGTTTTCCCTAGTAGGCTTGCCAACGTGTAGCTTAATATGGCAGAGTTTATTGAGTGGCTGCAATAATTGAAAACCAAAAGAAGTGGCTTCTATTAAAAAGAACTTATTCTGTATTTGGGTGGGGCGGGTTATAAATTTAGGTCGGGCGGGTTTAAACAATTGACTGGGTGGGCTAATCTGGACCAATGTGAGACTGCCAAATGTTTAAAAATATTGAGGAAAGAAGTTTTAACGGTGGATGGGTAAATGTGGCCCGAAAATGTAACGGTGGGGGTATATTTGTTAAAGAATTCAAACAGAGGATAAATATAGCTTATTTTGAATAGTACAAGGGTAAATCTGACCCTTAACCGTTTTATTGTTAAATAATAGAAATTTGACAAAACAGAGGCACTAATTTTGGGAGGATTGACTGTTTTATTGCCGAAAATCAGGCAATAAATTTGGAAGGATTGATTGTTTCTAGACCGAAAAATCTGGCTATTATAACTTGGATTTTTAATAAATTAATTTGTCGTATGTATTTTTAATATTTTACCACTTGGCATTTTAATAATTTTCCACTTTGCTAAATAAGCAGGCAAATTTCTTTACTTTAATATACATATAGATGTCTTACAAAAATAACTCTCTCAGGGACATAAATTCAAAAAAAAAAAAAATGAATTGGCGGCGGGTTGAAGTTGTGCAGTTATTTACTCTCCGTCAAATTAGATGAGCTAATTTCTCTTTTTAGTATATTTTAAACTTAAAATAATTCAACTATAAATTATTTATTTATTTATTTTATTTTTAATAAGAAGTTTTTATAACCACACAAATATCATTGACGTAACTTCAACCCGCCGCACAGAATTCAATTGATCACTTCCACGCTCATTTTGATCAATCAACAGCAATATATGATTGGACATTCTCACTTGAAAAATACTTACTCTCCTTAGTTTTTCTAAAAACAATTTGTTTAACAATAAGAGTCATAAGTTTATTTGAAAATATTTAACCATAATTACTTAAGTGCTAAAAGGTTATTGAAAGATATATGTCTTGTGTCAATTTATTTGGTGTTAATCGAGTGTGAGTAAATCTTTTTCTCATCGAATTCGATTTACTCGTAACCAATAAGTAGATATGTACGTTGCATTAAATTTATATATGGTTCTTCTGCCAACAAATAAGCCTATAACGACACAAAACACGATCAATCCATTGACAGAAAAGGGATGGCACAAAACCTTGCACAATCAAATCTTCTTAATCGCTATATATCAGACTTGAGAAAAATTTTCTCCCCCAAAATCTTAAAATCAATAAAATTTTGCCAATCATCATACTAGCAATATATATAATTAACAACTAGCTAGCAGTAATATATTAATAGGCAATTAATTAGTAGTAATAATATTGTCAAATCTTCAATGTCGAGAAAACCTCTCTTTTCTTGTTGGTTCCATAGCGTGACATTCCTTGCAGGCAGATATTAAGTTGCTGAAAAAACTTGGAAAAAACCAAAAATTTTTCTTTTTCTGTTTCATTGACTTTAATTCTTTGCGTCCTTTGGTAGTACTCTCTTTCTTAGATGCAGAAACAACAACATGTCGCTTTTTCTTCATAACTGGCGCTGGTGTCACAATAAACTGCAACTTTTGTGAAACACCAGTATGCAGAATAGTCGAAGAAGTCATATTCGAGGAGTTGATATACATAGTAAAAGCTGATTTTTTCCCTTGACCAATTAGTTTACGTTCAGAGGTTTCGCTTATGCTTGTTCTTGCACTGCTACTTCTACTGTTTGTGCTATTACTGCGGGAAGACAAGAGTGAATCTTTGCTACTAACACTGCTTGTTCTGCTCGTCGAACGTGAAAATGATATTGGACTGCTAATATTACTAGCTGGTTGACATGGAAAATAATGTGGCAAGAGTTTACCGTTGAAAAATAAATGATCTGCTGGTGATTTTGGTGACACTGGCGATGCGCTACCAGAAAACTCAAATTCCAGTTCTTGTCCTTCTTGAACTGGCATTATAATCGGAAATGAAAATTTGTCCCCCGAACTGTTCTTTCTATGGCTATTTTCCATCGGATATTCTTGTAATTATGTGAAATTGGGTAATGCCTATAGTCAGAAAACAATTGATGCTCTGAGATTTCTGAGATGGATAACTATTTTTATACACAAAAAAAGTGTTTGATATGAACTAGTATAAGGAGTTGGCTTTTTCCCATAAAGAGGGGATGAATGGACCCCTTGTTGGGACTTCCTTAGTGGTCTAAATCATGCGATATTTTAGTGCCAACTCTAGCTTGGATTTAGTTATATGGATAAGTAATCATATTGGGAGCGTGTAGATTATACCAAATATTTATGTGTCTAATTATGTCGTTATGTACTAATATAATTCCTTGTTTACTGCCACTATTAGTTTGATGCAGATCATATAATCAAGATCAATGACCTATGCCTTAAAAGTCAAAGAAAAGAGACTGATTTACTACCTACTCTACTCCTAGATGAGGATACAATAAAACTCTTCGCTTCTCAAGATTGTGAAGATGCAAAAAATACAATTTTATTCCTTTTCCCCAATACTCATTCCACTTTTATTGAAAATTACATGTAGTTAATCTTTTAGGTTATTTGTGTGGAAGTTAAACTCTAGATGAGCAGACCTAATGAAAGCATATTCGTCACAATAATCTAGAAATATTTTCTCCTTCAACAGAAAACTCTCTGGTTAATATTATTGCTTTTGTTACTTTATACCTGAAAAAATAAGAGAATTATGAGAAAACTTTCACGTAAAGTAAAAGAGGATTTAAAGCAAAGCAGATGACGAACAGAGAAAGTAAACAAAGAGGGGACCCAAAGAACTGAAGTGATAACATATTGGGGATGTCTTAGAATCCCAAGACAATACAATGATGAGTTCACCATTACTCGCTTTGATCAATGAAGCAAAAGCAAGACTTCCACTTGGATTATAACATTAAAAATCTCAAACCAAGAGACAATAAAAGTTGTTTGAAATTTCACTGTCTCCCACTTGGGTTGCTTTTGAATGATTCTGTCTCATGACTTCTTATGCGACCACCAGTGTGCCACCTTGGTCCTTGTCCAGTAATTTAGTACGATTGGATCTGGGCCTTTTAAGTGTGCTTCAGTCTTCGTGGTACGGCTACTTTTGAAGGTGTTGGGTCAGAATTTCTACCTTTGACCTGGATTGGAGCCCACTAAATAAAGGTTACTTCGTTGACAAATTTTTATAAAAAACTATTTTTTAATAATAATTAGCTATCTATAAATATCATTTGTTATATTACGGATTATAAATTGTATTTAATGTATTTAAACTATTATATTCATGAATACAGTAGCAAAAATTCTAGCTAATCAATTGTTGTATTCGAATATATTCGATTGTATTCACGGCGTGAAATTGAGGATTATACTGTTTTTAATACGGAAAGTGAATCAATTAACATGATAGACTCATAATATAACTCAACAAACTTAATCATAACACACGAATTTTTATTTTCAGTTACAAAAAAGATTCTCAACCAAAAAATACCCCAATCTTCAGAGAAAATATATTATACATTTGAATACATAAATTATATTAATTAAAAAAATAATAAATACATTCATGGCATATAGCGAGATAGTGAATACGATAAAATACAGAAAATATAATGGGATATATTGAAATACAATATTAAAAAAGACAGAGAATATAATAAAATACATGAGTACAACGTGATATATTGAATTCCAGTTATAAAAAATAAAAGAATCAATAAAAATCATAAAAATACAACGTAATACGTTGAAATTGTATTAAAATATATTAAAAGAAATATTCTTCTTCATCTCGAAAGAAAGAAATCGTCACTTAGTGGATCTCCGAAACCGAATCCCCTTTCCACGACCGCTGCCATCTCCTCGTTGGACTTGATGTCACTTAGTCTTTAGAGGAGGTGCCAGCTCGGAGGAGTCCAAAATCTATTAGATGTTTACCGGAGCCCTGGATGGTTAGAAGAATAAGAATCATCCCTGAATAAACTCTAGTCGCCTTGTTCTCCGGCCTCTAACATTTGCTACATTGTTGGCTTTTGTTGTTGGAATGGTTCTTCCCATTAAATCTATTGTGTATGGTAACACTGCTGGTGTAAATGGAGGGGAAAGTGGGAAGGAACAGAAAGAAATTTGGTGGAAGGAGGAGGAAATCGGAAATTTTAATGGGATGGGCGAAGAGAACGGAATGTGTCAAAGTAGAGAGAGAAAAAAAATAGTGTGACTGATTAGCGTATTTAGTGGCTTAAGGCTAGGAGATAACCAAAATTAAATATTTTTATATAAACCTTAAAAGGTACCTATAGAATATTATTTTTTTAAAATGGTATTTATTTAAAATAAATAAGGTGTTAACCTTTGCTATAAGAGGAAAAAATTCCTACTTCAAATGTTTATATTTACGAGAAATTTTCATAAAGTAGTATCTTTTAGGGGTAATTAGTTATATATAGATACCATTTTCTACATTACGGATTACATATACATTTTCTATTATTATAAAGATATTTGATGTATTTAAGCTACCGTATTCATGAACACAATAGCATTTCTAGGCATGAAATAGAGGATTACAGTTAAACAGAATTTTGAATTCGTGTGTATTCGACTGTATTCATGGCATGAAACGTGGGGTTACAACTGGACAAAGTATTATATTTGACTGTATTCACGACGTGAAATAAGGGATTACACTGTTTTTAAAAGGAAAGTAAATCGGTTAACATAATAGACTCCTAATATAACTCAATAACTCAATTATAACATACAAATTTTATATTTCCAGTTATTAAAAAGATTCTCAATCGAAAAATACCCCCCAAAAAAGCAATTTTCAGAGAAATTATATAATACATTTGAATACATAAATTATATTAATTAAAAAAACATATGAATACATGCATGGCATAGAGCGAGACAGTAAATATAATAAAATACATAGAATACAATAGGATGCATCTAAATACAATGAAAAAAAGACAGTGAATACATAAAACGCGCGGAATACAACAAGATACATTAAATTACAAAGAAAAAAGACAGTGAATACAATAAAATGCATAAAAATACAGTGTGATATATTGAAAAATATTAGCAGAAATTCAAGTTACTCAGCTCCAAACTCCGTCGTCTTTGTACAAAAGTAAGCCCTAATTACCGACAAATCCACCGTCGAGTAAAAATCCTGAATCTCCCATCCTGTACGGTGAATAATTTCGTTGTATTGTAAACAATACAATAAAATAAGAAGATAGATAATTACGTTGGAATTGACAACTGTAAATTCCATTGCAATCCAAGAACAAATTGGCCACCTACTTCTTACTCTCGTTCTCTCTGTTTCGTCCTCTTCTTATTCGTTCCTCTCTACTATATCTGTGTATATGTATCTTCAATTTTGAGGGAAAGAATGATGAAGATATAAAGGGGCATAAGGCGCTGAAGATGTCTCTTTGTATTAGGTCCACTTTTTGTCCAGCCGTTCTCCTCTCTTCAAGCTGTTGCGCTAGCTTCTTTCTTTTTTTGTTGCTCTAGGTATTTGCAGGAAATGGGAATAAAAATAGCATATATCAAAGCAGAGAAAGAAAGAATTTAGAATGAGATGTTTATTTAAATACGGTAATTATGTGAGAGAATAATCTGAAAAAATAACGTATTTGGTGGCTTAGGATTAGGAGGTAACCAAAATTAGATATTTTGCTATAAACATTAAAAGGTATCTATAGAATATAATTTTTTAAAATGATATTTATATAAAATAAATAAGGTGTTAACCTTTGCTATAGGAGGTAAAAATTTCTATACTTAAAGAGAAACTTTTAGCAACCACTATACTATGTTTTAGTGGTTATTAGCTAGTTGTAGCTACCATTTACTATATTACTTCATATAGCTATGTTTCCAGGATTTTTAGAGTGTATTTGGTGTATTTAAGTAACTGTGTTCATGAATATAGTAGCATTTCTAGGCGTGAAATAGGGATTACAGCTAGACATATTTTTGAATTCGAGTGTATTCGACTGTATTCATGACGTAGAACATGGTATTACAATTGGACAGATTATTGTATTTGACTATATTCACGGTGTGAAATAGGGGATGACGTTGTTTTTAAATGAAAATTGAACCAATTAACATAATAGACTCCTAATATAACTCAACAAACTCAATTATAACACACAAATTTTGTATTACCAATTATAAAAAATATTTTCAACCGAAAAATATCCCAAAAATATGGCAATCTTCAAAGAAATTATATAATACATATAAATACATAAATTATATCAATTAAAAAAATATATGAATATATTCATGGCATATAGAGAGACTATGGGTTTGCATTCGATTTATCGATTCGATTTTGACCCTTATCGATAATTATTTATCGATTATCGATTGTACATATGCTTTTCGTTATCGTTTCAATAAGGTTTTATTTTTTTTAATTTCGATTTATTGATTTTTAAGGCTTATTGATTCGGTTATCGATTACACCAATAAGAAAATTTGCAGGATTCCACGGGAAAGTATATCGCTATAAACACGTCTAACTAATATAGACAAAAGAAGCTAAAATAAGACGAACGCCGTTTATAACATAAAAATTATGTCAACAAGCACATGCAAAACTAAAATAATGGATCAAATGTATGCCACCAACACTCCAACGGTACAAAAAATAAAAATGCATCATTACGACTAATTCTATTTTCTATTTATTTGAACTTCATTCCCTTGAGTTTTAAATATGATCATTCCTTAAATGTGGTAGATGAGTAATATGGTTAAGGACTTAAGGGTTAAGGACTTAGAGGTAAAGGAAAGGGTATTATAGAATAAGGTTAAAAAAATAATTTTTAGTATATCTTATCGGTTTATTGATAAACCGATAATCGAAGCGGACAAAATCAAAATCAAAATCGATAACTCGATAAGGAAAATTTCGAAATCGCAATTGAAATTGATAAATCGATAAACCGATATCAATAAACTGATAACAAATAATCGATTCGATTTATTAATAAACTGATTCGATACATTAAATTACAATAAAAAAAAATATAATGAATACAATGAAATACATAACAATACAGCGTAATACATTGAAATATATTGAAATATATTAACAAAAAATTCAAATTCCTAGCCCCAAACTCCGTTGTGTATTTTAAGAACAAATCCTAATTTTCAACGAATCCGCCGTTGAACGTCAGAAGTGGAGTGCCGCCATCGAACATCATAATCTTTATAGAACTTCGTCTAAACCTGCTAGATTGAGGATTCGAAATCAGAGAAGGAAAGGTTTATTGATCCGTTGGATTCCGGATAAAATATTACTCTTCTCCGATCATCTTAACAAAAATGATTGATTGAATAATCTGCCCCTTCCTCATATTTTCTAACGGCAAAGACCCAATGACTCCATCTGTCTGTCGTCAATTTAGATTGTTATTTAGGTACCGATAGAAAGAGTGGCAGCATATTTTATGAGAAAAAGGTAGCATATTTTATGGTTTAAGGGTAAGAGATGATCATAAATAGATATTTAGCTATAAAATTTAAAAGGTAATTATAGAATATAATTTTAAAATAATTTTTTTTTAAATAAATAAGGTATCAATATTTACTATAGTAGGTAATTATTTCATATTTAATTGAGGAGTTCTTTTCCAAATCTTCATGTATATACTTCAAATATTTCAATTACTTATTTTGCAAAAAATATTCACCTACTGTGTAGAGAGTTTTGGAAGAATTAATTTTCTCGTATTGCTCACAAAAGTATATATAGAGTACAGAGATGTATCAAATCCTACCAACTATAGGACTGTACAATAATGAAAGAAGTCAAATCCTACCAACTATAGGACTGTACAATAATGAAAGAATATTCTACCAATAATAAAAAGATACACACAATATATTCTAATACGCCCTCTCAAGATGGAGGGCCGGAGGACACACCAATCTTGGACATCAGCAGAAGAAGCCGAGGACGAGATAAGTGCTTGGTGAGAGCATCAGCAAGCTGATCAGCAGAGGATACGTGAGCAACACGAAGAGACCCATTTTGAACCAATTGACGAACAAAGTGATAATCAATGGAGATGTGCTTCATGCGCGAATGAAACACTGGGTTGGCACAGAGGTAAGTGGCGCCAATGTTGTTGCTGTAAATGACAAGAGCAGCCGGAAGAGGGACATGAAGCTCGCGCAGCAGTGAATGAAGCCAACAGAATTCAGCGACATTAGAAGCAATGACACGATATTCAGGCTCAGTAGAAGATCGTGCAACGGAACGCTGCTTTTTGGAGCTCCAGGAAATAGGATTAGGCCCCAGAAAGACAACATAGGCACCAGTTGAGGAGCGGTCATTACAGTTTCCACCACAATCAGCATCAGAGAAACAATGCAGAGGTATAGCAGATGAAGGACGCAGCCAGACTCCGAAGTCACGCGTCCCATTCAGATACCGGAAGAGGCGCTTAACTGCACCCCAATGAGTGACAGTAGGAGCGTGCATGAACTGTGAGAGTTTATTCATAGCAAAGGAGATATCAGGACGAGTGAAGGAGAGATACTGGAGGCCCCCCAAGGGCCTGTCGATAGGCGGATGCGTCGGCGGAGCCGAGCCGTCGGCTAGATGAAGGCGGGTGGACGGCGCTGTTGGCGTCTGAACAGGGTTGGATTCCAGCATATTATGACGAGTCAAAAGATCAACTACATACTTACGCTGAGAAAGAAAACACCCCTTGGAGCTGCGCAGAACCTTAACACCAAGAAAGTAGCTTAGATCACCAATGTCTTTAAGAGAAAATTTAAACCCAAAAGAGTCAATCACACGGTTCAAGAAGGCAGAGTCATTACCAGTCAATATGAGATCATCAACATATACAAAAAAATAGGCTGTAATACCAGAATGCTGAAAGACGAAGAGCGAAGTGTCAGAGGTAGTGTTAACGAAACCCATGGCCAAAAGGCATTGGCGGAGCTCACTGTACCATGCCCGGGGTGCCTGTTTGAGACCATAAATATCTTTTTGTAACTTACAGACATAAGATGGATAGGCTTTGTCAACAAAACCCGGTGGTTGTACTATATAAACATTCTCTGTAAGCCTCCCGTGGAGAAAGGCATTGTTCACATCCATTTGACGAAGAAGCCAGCCCTTGGATACAGCTAGACTGAGAACCAAATGCACAGTTGCCGGCTTAATAACCGGACTGAAAGTCTCCTGGAAGTCGACACCTGGTCGCTGATGAAAGCCTTTCGCAACAAGTCGGGCTTTGAATTTATCCACATTACCGTCAGGCTTTCGTTTGATACGATAAACCCACTTGCAGCCCACAACATTCTGTGAAGAATCAGGTGGAACATGATCCCAGGTGCCATTCCGTAGCAGAGCATCAAACTCCGATGACATAGCAGCGCGCCAGCGTTCATTAGACATAGCACTAGACAAAGTCTGAGGTTCTGTAACAGCTGGAGAGGATACAGCAGACATACCAAACTTCTTGTTGGGCGTAAAGATGTTACTTTTGCTGCGAGTTTGCATGTGATGACCACCTTGAGAGGATGAAGGTGGCGGCATAGTGGGTGTAGCGGCAGCGGGGGCCGCTGGTGGTGCCGTAAGAGACGCTGGTGGCTCGGGCGTTGGCGCCGGCAGTGCGTCCGGTGAAGGATCGCTAGTGGGAGCGGCGGCAGGTACTGGCGGTGTCAGCGGAAGGACTTCTAGGGTGACCGGAATGGGTACGGGTGGAGACTCGGGGTTAGACAATTTGGAGAACGGGAAGATATCTTCATGGAAGGTGACATGACGCGAGACGAAGATTTTAGACGTTAAGGGATCAAAGCATAGATATGCGATTTGAGTAGATGAGTAGCCGAAGAGGACACATGCACGAGATCTGGGTTCCATTTTGTGTGAGGTGTAGGGCCGAAGCCAAAGGAAGCATTGACAGCCGAAGACACACAGTTTGGCAAGGTTGGGGCGCCTATGGAAGAGAGACTCAAAGGAGGAGAGCATCGAGAGATTTGTCTTGGGAAGACGATTAATGAGATTGACTGCTGTGGCAAAGGCATAAGGCCAGTAAATGAGAGAGACAGAGGCATAATGAAGGAGACTAAGAGCAGTATCGACAATATGACAGTGACGGCGTTCAGCATAGCCATTGTGTTGAGGTGTATGAGGAGGTGAAGTGAGATGTGAGATGCCATGGGAGGCAAGAAAAGAGCGTAAAGCTAGGAATTCACCCCCATTATCAGTCTACAGAGTAATGATTTTAGTAGTGAAGTATTTTTCGACAATGGACTTAAAAGTGGGGAAGGTTTGTAAGACATCAGATTTACGGCGTAAAGGGAAAAACCAAACGTACTTAGAAAAATGATCAACAAAAATGACATAATATTTAAATCCTTCATTAGAGATAATTGGAGAGGTCCATACATCAGAAAAAATAAGCTCCAGCGGAGCAGTAGAAGATAAACTTGACTCAGAGAGGTAACTTATGACACTTATGAAGCTTGCAAGAGACACAAGCAAGATCAGACACACTACTGGACGCTATGCTGCTAGAGGACACTAAATGACGTAGGATTTTAGCTAACGGATGACCAAACCGAGAATGCCACAATGACGCAGGGAGCTTTTGTGCCGTGAGGGAGGACGATAGATGGGAAGCCGCCGGCCAGTAGTAGGCGTCGTTCCTACGTGGGCCGCTAATGAGCGTTGCCCACGTGGGACGATCCTTCACCTAAAAATCAGTATAAAAAAAAACAACATTAACATTATTGTGACGACATAATTGAGCAACAGAGATCAAATTTTTACGAATATGTGGAACACAGAGAGCCCCAGGCAATAAAAGAGATGAATAACTGAAAAGTTGGTCAGTATGTGTAATTTTTTAACCTTCACCGTTACCAATAACCACATCATCGAAACCAGTGTAAGGACTGTGAAGAGGCATGTTGGAAATATCATTGGTTATGTGATGAGTGGCACCAGAGTCCAGGATCCAATCAGATGGAGAGTGATGGGCTGTGTGAGAAGCCGGATAAGATGTCGCAGCGTATGCTTGTCACGGCAGTGGTCCACCGGAAAGGGGCTGATTTGCGCCGGAAATAGGATAGGACGGACAGCGGCGTGCGGACTGGCCAAATTCACTGCAGAGCTGGCACTTCCCATCGTACTCGCGAGATTGGCCATTGCTGGATTAACCACCACGACCGGAGGATAAACCACGGCTTCCACGGCCGCGCCTGCGGCCACCGAAGCGATTACGGCCGGACTGCTGTCCGGCGACGAAGGCAGCCGACGGAGTCAAATCAGATGCGGCGGAGGTGGCCGGCGCACGGGCAGTAATCTGAGCCTCCATGCTTAGCAGCTTGTCATGTAATTCAACAAAAGAGATTGGAGATTCACGGGCTTGGATAGCATGAGAGAGCTCCATATACGGATTATCAAGACCATTTAGAACCTTAATGACAAGATCCTCAGAATCAACAGTAACACCCAGGAGAAATAATTCATCCACAATCACGCGAATACCGTGCATAAAATCACTAATAGATTTAGAAACTTTTACCGGTTATGGAAATACTGTTTGAGAGCCATGATACGACCACGAGAAGCAGTGCCGTATGTGCGCGAGAATGTCCCAGGCCTCTTTAGAGGTTTCCGCAGCGGCAATAAAGGAGATGATCGTCGGTGTGATCGACGAGATGATGGAACTGAGAATAAGATTGTCCTGGCTAATCCAGTAAGGATATGCTGGATTGGGGGAAGTTACCTCCTTGTCGACGATAGTGGCTGGGGGGCACGGCTTCGATCCGTCCAAGAAGCCGAGGAGGTCGTAACCCATAAGAAGGGTTCGGAATTAGAATTTCCATGCCAGGTAATTAGTGGAATCCAATTTAAGTGGGATTTGAGCCGATGCATTGATGGCAATCGGCTGGAGAAGATCGTTGGATGTCGTAGCGGCCATGAAGCGCGAGGCAGAGGAGGCGCTGATCAACGTCGAAAGAGAGAGGACTGCCGGTTAGTGCAGCGGTGGCACGGCAAGACGCTGGAGAGAGGCGGTGGACCGAGAAGGTCGGCGGCGGCAGGCTGCCGATTAGTGCAGCGGCAGCGGCGCGGGTAGGGAAGAATTAGGGTTTCTTTGGCGATAAGCCATTGGCGTATGATACCATGTAGAGAGTTTTTGGAGAATTAATTTCTCGTATTTCTCACAAAAGTATATATAGAGTACAGAGAGGTATCAAATCCTACCAACTATAGGACTGTACAATAGTGAAAGAAATCAAATCCTACCAACTATAGGACTGTATAATAATGAAAGAATATTCCACCAATAATAAAATGATACACACAATATATTCTTATATCCCTTGATCGTCGAGTTTGAACTTTATAACAATAGTGTGGACAATAATTTTTCAGTCAGTAAGAGAATCGAGACCTAAAAATATTTCAAAAATTATAGTATTTTATTTCAAATAATTTGAGTGTTATAATTTTTATGATTTTTCTGTTTCTTTTTTTAATAGTAAATTCAAGGCCTTTGAGCTTGATTTTGAATTTGTATTTGTTGCCACGAACAATGATCTTGAATTCAACTAGCACAGACCTTGATTTGAGCTCCTACTCCTTGAATCTTGATTTGTTCTTCGTTATTGAGTTTGAAATTGATTTCTTGAACTTGAACTTGGTTGCTTAAAACTTGAAGCTTGTAGAGAAATTTGTGGTATTTGATCCACGAGATCTCTCTTACTTCTTATTACTTCTGGTATGTTTTCTGAGTTATCAAGACCTCTATTTATAGTTGTAGGGAGGGAAGAGTTGAGATGAAAACAAACTCTTTCCGACCAATCAGATTGAAGAGCGGCAAAGCCGTATTTGATTGGCCAGAATATGTCAGTTGCACATGTTTAATTTAACTTGGCATGCCCTAGCATTTTGATACGTGACATGATCCTATGGATCTTCTATTGACTTGATGTGCCGTGTCATTTTACATGTGGCACCAAACTGGACTTCTAGGAAGATGATATTTTGAACCTAATGAAGTGAGTTCATCCCTTATATCCCAATTAAATTAGACTAATCTAATGGATTTAAGTTGAATTCATATATTGAACTTATATAACTAATCCAATTATATTAGCTCCATAAATTTATTTAAATTAATATTCTTGAATTTAAAATAAAGTTCAAATTATTTTATAAATTTACTTCCAATAAAATTTATATATTTACAAATATCGCCTGCTTCCACGTAAACGTATTGAACTTCAAAAATAAGGCTTGAAGTAACAAGTTGAAGCAACCAGACTTAATACATTTAAGAATTTTTCATTCATCTTTGAAACATTTGCGTATTTTCATAAGTTGATGAGCTTCACGGAACTTTGTCTTTTGAAAAATTAAAACCTCGTTTCACCATTGCAATGACAATTATTACTATCAAAGTCAAAGTACACTAGTCATGTGGCACGTGAGTTTGGTAACATGGTACAAAGTTATGATCCTATCACTCCAACTAAGGTGACAGGTATTAGCATGGGAAAGAAACAAAGAAATCCAACCCCCCCCCCCCCCCCCAGTGACATCAAAATGACTTCTCCAAACAGCCGTCATTTGCTTATTATATATAGCAGCACCGTTTTTAATTAATATCAAGACGCATTCTTTGCATCAACTCTCAAGTTCGATTTGTGGCATCACATAGGTAAATTTTTTTTTCATCTGCGTTCTTCTTTTCCCCCTTTTTATTGTTCCTTTTTTATTTGCAGGCCAAGCAAGTAAGAGCTATTGTGTGTTCGGCACTACCTCGTTGGTAATTCTTATTGTTTATTTCATGTTTTAGAGGGTTATTGATAAAACACTTCTTATTGCTTTTCTTCTTTCTTGTCTTATCAGTTAGGGTTCGTATTTGACTATGGTGGTTCACTTTAATTACTTTCCTTATGTTATCTTCATGCTTACACTTCTAGCATTAGTCTATGTTATTAGTTTGTTTTGTATCAGTTATTTCTTTGCTTACCATTACTTTTTGTTATTATGTTTTCATTCTATTTATTATATTCTTGTAGGTATCTTAACTTGGCCTCGTCACTACTATATCGAGGTTAGGCTTGATAATTATTTCTTATCGTTATGGGGTACTCATATTACGCTTCTGTATATTTTTTTGTGCAGATCCAGATACATCTGCTCGTACTGAATGTTAGTGATTGGTTGTAGTTGATTTTCCATAGACTTCAAGGTATACCTCCTCGGCGTCCACAGGCCTCGGAGCCACCATCCCTTATCTTTCTTTTATATTGTATTTTGCATCCAGACAATGTTGTAGTAGACGTTCTAGTTATTCTGTAGAGCTTATGACTCAGTCTCACCGGATTTGGGAGCATTGTAGTTGCGTTTCAGTTATCGGGATATTTACGAGAATTGTTAGTTTATATCATGTCTTAGCTTTTATTTCTGTCATAATATCTCGTTAATTAGGCTTACCTAGTCTTACTAGGTGTCATCATGACATCATAAGATGGAAAATTGGAGTCGTGACATGTAGTTGAAACAATATTTTGCCATTATCGGCCAATAATATTTCATCATTTTTATATGAAAGTGAAGCTTTGGTCCAGACTGATGTGATCTACATACCTTAGAATGTGACTCTTGCAAAGTTTGGAGGGCTTCATCTTCCCCTAAACATCACAAGACTACTCACTCGAATGATCTTCTATATAGAGCATCCTTGTAGTAGAGGAAATGTGGTGCGCAGAGGCGGATTTCAATCCTTCTTCTTGGATTTTCTGGAAGTATCCCATAACTCAAGTAGTCAACAATGATTTGTCGCTAATCTTCCTTCCTTCCCAGCTTCATAAATGGATATAAGATGCTCGAGTTCATTTTCATTACTTTCACCCATATTTGGCAGCGACATAATCCATTTTTGACATATAGTAATTTGCACTTGATCAGGCAGAGTTAAAGATGAAGCTAGAGCATCTAAAGCATAAACATTCATATTTCTTTCATAGGCACATGTTGAATAGTTACTTCACCAACCCATCCTATCAATATTTTAGCATAATCATGATATGGGCATAGTTCGGGTTTCTTGATCTCGTAACTACTCAAAAGCTGATTGATCACTAATTGGAAGTCACCAAAGACTTGTAATTGCAACTTCTTCATTTCGATAGCCTTCTCAAGCCCAAGTATTAATTCTTAAGATGAATCTCCTAAGTTATGATAGTTTTTCTTGTAGAATTTTCAATATTGAATATCCCGAGACTTAGGCATTTACAAAATTGCATCTACTTTGGCTTGATCAATTTCAATCTCGATGTCGGACACAATGAAACCAAGGAACTTTTCGAAAGTAACTCTAAAGGCACATTTCAATTGATTCTTCCTAAGTTGGTATCTCTGGAGTAACTCAAACACCATTCTCAAATCTTTCAAGTGGTCTCTCTTCTTTCTTGATTTTACCACCAAGTCGTCAACATAGAATTTAACATTCTTGTGAAGAAGATCAAGAAAATTATTTTGCATAGTCCTTTAGTAACTCGCACCAGCGTTCTTTAAGCCAAAAGGCATTACCTGTAGCAATAAATACCTTTAGGGTGTGAAATGCATTAAGCTCTTCATCTTTAGGTGCTATGCGAATTTGAATATATCCCGATGACCATCCATGCATGACATTGCCTTGTACCTAGTGGTTGTGTTAATCATGAGCTTTGGAATAGGAAGCGGGAATTCATCCTTCAAGAATGCATTGTTAAGATCTATGAAGTCAATGATAAGTGGGGGTTTTGACTACTTATTAGCGCCTTTTAACTTTCATTTTTAGTCCAAAAGTGTTTAATTGTGTTCCCGAAAACTGATGAAACATGCTTAATTGCAGGAATATTAGAAATTGATCCCCCAAGATGAAATCCAACTCAAGAAGGAGTGATCTGAACTCAAGAACAAAAATAGGCAAAAAAGCTCAGAAGTGCGGACCGCAGAATATCATCTACCGCCACAAATTGGGAAGAAAATCCTATAAGAGACATGTGCAAAGTGCGGTCCTCGCATGACACGTGCGGCCGCAGAAACTGGGAGAGAAAAGTTCAGAGAACCTGCATCTCAAGTTCAACAGAAGTGCGGACCGCATATTTATTGTGTGGCCATAGAGGAACAGCTATGCAGCCGCAATCACATTTATGCGGTCAGTAGAAGAGAAAAGTACGGCCGCAGACACATTCGTGTGGATCAAAGAAAGAGAGGAGTCGGTCGTAGTTCAGAATTATACAGCCGCAAGTTTTCAATCCTGTCAGGCTGAAGCAAAGTGCGGACCTCACATGTAATTGTACGGCCGCAGAACCTCCAAAAGGGTATTTTTGTTTGAAAATTCTAACCCTGTATAAATAGAAGAGTTTCACTTTTTCAGGTCAAGTTTTGAAATCTGTAGCCACAGTAGATGATTTCTTTTACTCTCTTTAATAATTTTTGATATTTTGAGCTTTTGAATATAGATTTCATCATTTATCAATGTGGGTTTAATTATCATTTCATCTTCTATTTCCTCTATCTTAAGCATGAGTAGATAGATTTGTACTAGGGTTGTGACCCAACCCTAAAGTGTAATCTTAATAGGTGTTTGATTTAATGTTTATTTATAGTTGGGTGTTTATTACTTAGCCTTATTCTTGCTTTTAATTATAGAATTAATGATTGCAAATATTATTTCATGCCTATATGACTCGGTCTCTACTTGAGAAAGACAAACTTAGTCTAGGAAAACTCGACTAATAAGAAATTGGGTAAATTAAGAGATTGATAGTCCCAATTAAATGATTGAACCAAGAGATAGTAAAATATGACTTGGGCTTTGTATCAACCGTTTTGTTCAATACCTATTTGGACTTGAGAAAGCTAAACTGGGAAAAATCATTCTTTGACCGAGAGGTATTGAGTGTGTACTCGAGTATTGATAGCAATAATACACCCTGCCAATAAAATATGCTTTAAAGTTTACAACTCGTAAAGAAAACACCTAGGTGAAGGTCATTTTGACACGTGGCATGATCCTATTGGATCTTCCATTTAACTTGGTGTGCCACATAATTTCACGCACGGCACCAAAATATGCATGTAAGAAGATAATATATTAGGCCTAATGAAGTGGATTCATCACTTGTAGCCCAATTAAATGTGTTAGCCCAATAGATTCAGGCTTACTTATTATTAATTCCATATATATTGGATTTATATAATTAATCCAATTATATTAACCCAATAAATTTATTTGAACTAATATCTCTTAAATTTAAAATACAGTCCATTTTTTATGGATTTTATTTACCGTAAAAATGGAAATGACAATTGAATTTGATTATGAAACTCTAAAAATATGTGATCTATTTTTATACTAGTTGTTAAGAAGTAGATGCTATGTATGTGAGACTTACGAACAAAATAATTATTAAGGATAGAGTGATAGTCAAACCGATAAGCCAACAACCGGGGCCTCGAGCTTGTCGATTCGGGGGCCTCGAGTTCAATTTTGGAGCTCCACAGCGAGCTATCGCAGGTGGGCGAGATATGACTAATAGTTATGATAAAATCAAAGAAAGCTCTTTGCGGCGAATGATAACCAATAAATGATAAACAATAATAAAGATAGTACATGGAAGTAATAATATCAAGAGAATATATTAGAGAACAGAGAGAATGTTCTTATATATTTTGTATGGAGAAACTGAAGCAACGGGGGTTTACAAAGTGATAAGGTTCCCCTTTATATAGGAGGGAAATCCCATCATAGTACAACATGCATTAATTATAAAGATATAGAGATAGGATAATTAGATGACACTAGGCTCTGTCAGTACTAACTGTGTGCCTTGGGAACTCCCCATTTCTATCACTTTCGTGATCATTACTACTCTGAGGTCGGATTTCGACGACCCTCGAGGGAGGATACTCGGCCACGACCTCGAGCTTTTGAGGTGATCTCCCGAGGCATCTCGATGAAGAGAAATTAGACCCTTCGATTTCACTGTATATAGATAGTCCCGACATTTCTTAGAGAGGAGTGATTAGAAATGATTTCGACACCTGATTCTTCAAACTTTTCGTGATGATATCATACTTATGATGTAAGCCTTCACGATAATAGGGGCATTCCATGGACTTGTCTTTTCAGTGTCATTCAATGGGCTGCCGATTCCCATTCTTCAAAGTGACAATATCATCGTCGGTTAAGTTTTTGATAACGCATTGATTGTGGTGCCTATCTGTCTTTCAAAGGCATTGATGGAATTATTGTCCATATTATCTCCCCTTATAAATGGGGGCCTTCGGGGACTATCTTTTTATCTAACTGACTTTCAACATCTATCCTTTATTCTTTCTCACTATTTTTCCCCATTGCTACCCACCATGTTTGGGGTCTACAGCCTTAAGATTGTATGGCAACGCTCTCATCAACCATGCTATGGCCTTCTGCTTGGGCTTTCCCTTGCCAAGCCAGACTATAGTGTCTTGTCGATGTTGTTGTGGTGGTTACGGTGGTTACTGCTGTCATCGTTGGTTTGAGATGAAGATAGGGGGTTCGACTTTTTCTGAATTAGAAGGACGTTTGGGCTCTACACTGCTGCTCGGAAGATTGTTCGGACAATACACCACTGTTCACTCTTCTACCATGGACTGGTGTGGCACTTCTCCCTTAGTCTTCTGCATCACTTTTCTCTTCTTTATCTTCCCACTTTCCTCTTCTTCATCTTCGCCCTCGGAGATATTATTGGGGAAGACCGAGATGAAACCCTAGAGGAGGTGGCGGTCGAAGATATTTCCACCAAGGATGCATGCCTAAAGATATGATGCTTGAAGATGTTGCTACCGAGGAAGAAACCTTGAGAGTAGGCTACGGTCTAGGCTTTTACTATATGCGTACCTTTTCACTTTTGTGTTTCTGTGTAAGGAACTTTCATGCGCTTTTGTAATCATATGTAAGCACCCCTTGTAGTCTTTTGTAATCGAATACTTATGAATGAAAATTATTCCTTTAATTTGTCTCTGATGCATACTATTTTCCCTTTTGGTTATGCTTGTGTAGGATCCAGGTTCATGACCCCATCGGTTGGTGCACATATCGAGCCCAGGTTGGATTGATTAACTAAGGCTGTCAGGACCCCGACTTCGAGTCGAATGAGAGTAGGGCTTCAAACCCCTAAGTCGATACTTAGCCTTTAGACCCTGAGATAATTTTCAAGGGGGATTTGTTCGGAAGCTTCGAGAATGGAGATTGCCTTTAGGATTTTGAGAGCATTCCTCGAGTGATAACTCTGCGCATCTGGATACTTGTCTTGAACTTAGTGTATATAGCCTTAAGGTGTTTTAGACTGATCCCGAACGATGGTTTATCAAAATTTAGATGGCATCCTAGGACCAAGCTTGTGTGGGTGCAGCTTAAATGCTTATTTCCTTGGAACCTAACTCCTTTTTTATGAAAGTCCCTGAGGTTGGGTACCACTTCGAGGCTTACAATTATGTCATTGGCTTCCGGGAGCCGAAACTTTCTCTGGTGGAGGTCCTCGAGGTCGGGTACCACCTTGGCACTTACGATGATACCAATGGCTTTTTGGAGCCTAACTTTTTTTATGGATGTCCTCGAGGTCGGGTACCACCTCGGGACTAGAGAGGACGCCATTGGATTCTTAAAGCATAACTTTTTATTAATGGAGGTCCTCGAGGTTAGGTACTACCTTGGGACTGGCAATGATGTCGTTGGCTTCTTAAAGCCTAATTTCTTTTTATGGAGGTTCTTGGGGTCAGGTACCACCTTGGGACTAGTGATGATGCGAGGACTTTCGTGCCTAAAGCATTATATGACGTTGCCTAATGTACAATATGGCTGCAAAGCTATCGAGGCGGTTTGATATCGATCAGTGCCTTTGACCTGCTTTTGAGGCAAACAGACTATCATCATGTTTTCCATTTATATAGGGTTGTTTCTACTCTTTTAGATATCCCACCTTTTCAAGTAGTTACCCTTATTTTTCTTTGTTAAGCCTTTCATTATTTCAGTATTGTCATACTTGCACAAATTCCTTATCAACCTCTATTATTTTTCCATAGCCATGACTATTGCACTGGGGTCTGTCCGGCAGAGAAGGGAGAGTTCCACCTCCGACATTCAGGAACAACGAGGGTAAACCTTGAAGATACTTATTCGATAGGAGAAGAGCATCTCGAGTTAGTGAGAAAAGACTGTGGATAGAGGGGGAAGTAGAGTTATAGACATTTTCCCCGGATGAAGGCATCACAGATCGTGCTGGTGGATTTTTGGATGTATACACGTATCCTTTCACATTGGTCCCCCTTGACGGAATTGTGCTCGGCTTTTGTTTGAAGTATCAGGTTACCTTTGCACAGATCCACCTATCATTTTGGTGAATAGTGTAGATGATGAGATTTTTTGCAGAGAAGCCGGGGCTTAAATTTACGCTCAGTCATCTTATTAGGATGTACCGGCCCTTTCACCATCGATGTCTACTAACCCTGTGGTGCCAGTCGACCACGCCCTTCATTGTTGACGATGATGAAGATGGAGATTAGGAGAGGATGAGTCCATTCATCCTAGTATGGACCACTGACATTATCCATGTGGAGCTCATTCCATTCCCTGAGGAATGGAACTATACACGTAAGTGGTACTCTCCGTGCCTTCTCAGTTTTGTTTATGGCGAAGGCTAATTTTATAACTGTGACTCTTTTTTTTTTCTACATCGGTTTCATGGGTGTTGGGCGGCATTCCTGATCTGCCGGATTGGGTTCGAAAGTTGGTGACCCACACGACTTATGTTGAGCACAAGTGGCGATCTTTGAACTGGGGCAGATGGGAAGTAAAACATCATGGTGTGTGTTGTGCTATTGTTTCCTTTTACTTCTTCCATCTAGAGAGGCATTTTCCCTTTTTGTGTATTAATTTTTTTGTTGTAGGAATCGGAGAGCCTTCCGAGGCGAGCCGTGCTCTTTTTGGGAGGGGGAAGGTTTGCTAGCTTCTGGTCTAAAGAACAACAATAATAAGCAAGAGGTTCCTTCATAGGAAAACTGGCGCTCAAAGCAAGGCAAAACGGGACTTGGGCTTCGAAACGGAAACATCGTCGAGCTTGCCGCGCCCGTGGTTCCTGATTCTGGAAAGGTGGTTTCTTCATTGCCGTCGCCTTCTTTTTCCATAGACGGTACTTCGAGGGATACTAGAAACCCGGGGTCGCATCCTTTGAGTGACTGTGCCTCGATCAGAGTCAACTTTTCAGGTCTGAGGGATCTTGATTAACAGATGTGCGCTCCGCCTTCAAGGAAGTATGGCGACTTCACTTCGTGATGAGTTTCGACATCGACCTTTTGAATTTTGCATCTTTCCTTCCTTATTGGGTTTTCTTTTGCAGGCCTTTGACAAATCTCGGGCTGCTTTTTCGTGAAGCCCGGCTACGGAAACCTCTGGATGAGGAGAGATCCATTAGGCTCCTTTAAGATAAAAAGAAAGTCGAGCTAGAATACTTGCGGTATAGGTGTACTGGAGCTTGAATTATGAGAGCTACTTGAAGGAGTAGGTAGTTTTTTGTCCCGAGTGAGTATGCATTCCGCCTTCTAGCTTTTGAGGCTAATACATTGTTTGTCTCAGTTGCATATAAGGACGGAGGCCCTAGATCGTCTTCGGGATGAAGCTGGCCGAGCCAAAAGTGAACATAATAAGCTAGGAGCTCAGACGGAGGTTCGGGCTTTAGAGGAGAAGGGTGCCCTGGATAAAGTTCCCGCCCTTGAGGTTCAACTCGACTTAGCTTGTGACAATGCTTTGGTTCAAACAGATATGATTACGAAGCTCGATTCCGAGCTTTGAAGGTTAGGGCTGAGATCATTGATGCCCGAACCGGAACCGTCATGAGCTGAATAAGGTTGATTAGAGATGGCAATTTATTTAAAGGATGTACTGATGTTCAAGTTGATTTGAGATGGGTCCTCGACCGCAAAGAGGGATCAAAGAATATACTCGTTGTAAGTCTAGAAGGAAGACTCTCGAGGAGATTCCTGTGAGGGGTTTTTTTCCTCTTGAAAGAGTTAGCGTGAGCGAGGGCCAATGAGCATGACGCTCGGCTACTTCTGTCTGACATCGAGAAAAGCAAAGATGAGGTAGGAAGGAGGTAGCTTCCAGGAGGAAGGGCGTAGATTTTGCCATCTGTATATAGTATTTTCAAAGTATGTTTGTAGATGGAGATTGTGTTTTTTTTTTGTGCATATGTGTATAAAAGAAAACCTTGTGGCTTTACTTCTCCTATATCCCCTTGTGTCTCAAATTTGGCTAGGAGAGATGGAATTTTCAGTCAATATGAGTCCTTAGATTCGCGATATGGCCCTGAGTCTTATCGGGCTGGCCCGTAGGCTTTCATGTACTCGGCCGATGCGAGCCTTTAGTATAAGCTGGTGTTTGAGATCTTATGCTTTTATTTGGACATGTTTTGATCAACTATTTCGGGTTTTAGTCTCCGAGTCGGGTTTTGATTCGAGCTCATCTAACCTTCAAGTTTTTTGTGTTTGCACGGGCTGGCGAACATCGCTCTTACACCTTCGTCGAAGCGGCCTTTTATGTGTGTGGCCCTGAGGCTCATTAGGCTAGAGACAATGGCTCTTACACTTTTCCCTTAGGCATATATATTTAACCATTTTGGGTTCAATCCTCAAGTCGGGTTTTAACTCGAGATCATTCGACCCTCAAGTTTTCAGATTTGTGTGGGCTGGCGACAATGGATCTTACACCTCGGGCTGATGCGACCTTTTATGCGGGCTGGCGAAAATGGCTCTTACACCTTGGGTCGAAGCGACCTTTTATTTTCTTTATTTTTTCCTTGTTAAGGTCTTTTTGAAGTAACTTTTTCCTGACTCTTTGACGGTTCAGGAAGAACCCCGATTATGAGTCATTTTGTGGCGATGATCGAGCACCACGGGAGGTTTGGCTCGGAGGCTGAGTATCTCAAAGCCTATGATTTAGAGCTGACGTGGTCCAAGATCTTTTGCCTATGTCAAGAGTAGCCTATTTAACCAGTTCTTTTCGAAGAAGATTCGAAGTAATTGAAGGCTTGTGATTGTAGCAACAGTCGGGCGTCCCCTAGTCGTGATAGATTGGATGGTATAGCCTTATGACCATAGTCATTTGTTCTTGGACGGAGATATTTTTGATCCTGAGTGAAGTATTTTAGGCGTCTATATCGAGGGATGCCTTTTAGGGGTCTTACAAGTTTGATATATAGCCTTAACTTTAAGATCGGGTTTATGGCTTTAGTAAGGTCTTACAAAATTTTCATGCCTTTGAGGTTTTATAGTTTTTAGATACTTGGTACATGTATGAGTCATGACTTCCTTAAGGTCTTATAGATTTTAGAGACTTGGTACAAGAATGGTTCATGCCTTGCTTGAGATTTTACAGATTTTGGAGACTTGGTACAAGTATGGTTCATGCCTTGCTTGAGGTCTTATAGATTTTTTGTTGCCTTATGTAAGTCTTACGACACCGAATTTTCCCTCTTGGGGTCTTATGGCCTCAGGATTTTTAGTGAATGATGACTGGCGACAGTCCCCGAGTCATCGAGGGTATTTTGGCTTGGGAGTCATTTCTTGTAAACTTGGTATTGCCTCATTGAGGGCTTACGATTTTGGAGATTTTGACCCTGAGGTCATGTGATGTTTGAGATTTTGACACCAATCCCCGAGTTTTCAGGATACTTTCGGCCTTGGAGACGTTTCGTAGTTCTCAAGTTGCCTCATTGAGGGCTTATGAGTTTGTAGTCCCAACTAGAAGGTCGTTCAGGTGTTGAATTGTCGATGCCAGACCCCGAGTGCTCGGGTCATTTTTCACGGAGGAGTCGATTGCAAAAATGCTGAGTTTCTCTTGGAGTGTGAGATGCTTTAATAAAAGGTATTCTTTGATTACTTGGTACAAGTATACATATTTTCGCCGTCGGGGGCCCGGCTATGCGGACACGGTTTGTTCGACCGTTTGGCCCGTTACATTATTTTCCTATTGGGACCCCAATCGGAGTTTCTTGGCTTTTCTAGTGGATGAATTTCCGAGGAATCCCCCCGATTGTTCGATGTTGATTGCAGAAGAAACCTTGATTACTTGTTAAGTCTTCCATATGGTGCGAGCTATCGAGGGTGGGCGATATATGACTAACAGTTATATTAAAATCAATGAATCTCTTTATGGCCAATGATAACCGATAAATGATGAACAAAAACGAAGATAGTAAATGGAAGTAATAATATCAAGAGAATATGTTAGAGAGCAGAGAGAATATTCTTGTATATGTCGTATTGAATTATTGAAGCAACAGGGGTTTACAAAGTGACAAGGATCCCCTTTATATAGGAGGGGAATCTTATCATAGTACAACATGCATAAATTACAAAGACATGGAGATGGGACAATTAGATTACATTAGGCTCTGTCAGTACTAGCTGCGTGCCTTGGGAACTCCCCATTTCTACTATATTATGATTATTACTAAACTGATGTCAGTTTTCGATGACCCTCAAGGGAGGATACTCGGCCGCAACCTCGAGACTTCAAGGTGATCTCCCAAGGCACCTCAATGACGAGAAATCGGACCCTCCAATTTCATCGTATACAGATTTAATTCTAATAAAATTTATATGCTTGCAAATGTCCCCTACTTCAAGATTTATTCGAACGTAAGCGTATTGAACTAATAAAACAAGGCTTGAAGTAACAAATTGAAGCAACCATACATAATACACTTAAGAATCTTCCATTCATTTTTGAAAGATTTACGTATTTCCATAAGTTGATGAGCTGCTAATGTTAATCGTCAAGGAACTTTGTCTTCGCAAAGATAGGCCAAATGAAGATAGTGCCAGGCTTTTTCAGTCTAACAAAACTTGGGAAAAATCAAAAGGTATAGCAATTTTTGTCATTCCAACAAAATTTATGATCAATTTAATGAGTAGAATGAAGATAGTATTATGTCTTACCATTCCAACTAAATGTGATGACCTGGCCGGTCGTCATAAGAATTAACGCTCTGATCCCCAATTAACTATTTCCCCCAAGTTTATTTCTGCTTATTTGATTTGCGGGGATTGAGTTTCGGAGAGTTTTGGGGCATTTAGCCACTAAATGAGAGCTTAGGTGTTGGAAAGTTGCTCATAGTCGGAACAGTGTGAAGACAGCCTCGGAATGGAAAATTGATAGTAGCGTTAGCTTTGTTAGGTGATTTTGGTATTAGGAACGTGTTCGGAATGTGTTTTGGAGTTCTGTGGCTAATTTAGGCTTGAAATGCCGAAATTTGAATTTTTGAAGTCCCGGTTGATAGGTGAGGTTTTGATCCAGAGGGACTGAATGGAATTCCGAGAGTTTCTATAGTTTCATTATGTCATTTGGGATGTGTGTGCAAAATTTAAGTTCATTCGAAGGTAGTTTGGTTGGGTTTTAGATCAAAAGCGTGTTTCAGAAGTTTTTAGAAAACTTAGGCTTGAATTCGGTGCGAATTGATGGATTTGGTATTGTTTGAAGTGTTTTGATGATTGGAACAAGTTTGAATGATTTTATCGGATATGTCTGTAGGTTTTGTTAAGGGCCTCGGGTGTGTTTTGGATGCTCAATAGAGCATTTTAGAGTTGCAAAAATTGCACTATTCTCTTCAGCTGTTGCAGACCATTTTCTTCTTTGCGATCGTCCCAGCTCACGCGTTCTCATAGAGCAATCTCGGAGGGCCCAAATTCCTTAGACGCGATCGCGTAGCTCTTCCACTTTCTCCTTCGCATTCGCATCATCTCCCTCGCATTCGCGTAGTAGAAACTGAGTCGGTGACTTAGTGGCCCATTTCTTCTTTGTGTTCACGTGCCTTGGTTATTTTACCTAATTTCGCGTCTAAGCTTTGAGATAAATAGTGGAATCAGCTGTTTGAGATGTTATTTACGATATGTAATTGAATTGAATAGATTTGATCCATTTGAAGTCGTATACTCGTGGAAGAAGTGTGATTTTGAGTTGATTTTGGAGTAGGTTCGAGGTAAGTGGCTTGTCTAACCTTGTGCTGAAGAATTTCCCCTTAGAATATGATGTTTGGTGATTGAATGCCCTGTACGTGAGGTGACGAGCATGTACTTGAGCTAATTGTTGAAAATCTAGATTCACTTAAATATTTAGATTTAGTTTCTTTCTTACCTGCTTTATTCTATTTGCAAATTTTAGCCTGTGTTAGTTTAGAAAAGCATGCTTATTTGATCTAAATTTCCTATTTGCTTAAGTTGCTTTGTTTGTACTACGTGAAGCATGTTAGGCTAGAACTACATGTTGCCTTTTATTTTTTTTAACTTCATTGCCGAATATCTCTTATTGTCGTTGTGCATTTACATTGGCATTATAGATGTGGGATTCCGGTAGCTCTCCTCCCCCCCCCCAGTTTGTTTCTTTGGGACTACGGGTTAGATTCCCGTTAGATCCCCCTGCACACTTACTTTTGGACTACGGGTTAGATTCCCGATAGATCCCCCCGCATATTTACTTTGGACTGCAGGTATGATTCCTAATAGATCCCCCTTATACGTTGATAGTTGGACTACAGGACAATATCCCGGGAGAGTTTTTAGATATATGCATATGATGGACTACGGGACAGTATCCCAGGATATCCTCGGAGAGTTGATGAAATGGACTACAAGACGGTATCCGGGGAGATCCTCGTTGTTGGTACTGATGCTGAGTTCCGTGTTACCTTATCTTCTGTGTATTATTTGCTGCCTTGCATAACCTGTCTTACTTCATAGTTGTACTCACTATTCCTACTTATTTCATACTGTTTCAAGATTTATTATTATGTTATTTCTCAGTAGGGCCCTGACCTTCCTCGTCACTACCCGACCAAGGTTAGGCTTGGCACTTACTGAGTACGGCTGTGGTGTACTTATGCCCTTTATGCGCATGTTTTTTATGTGCAGATCCTGGTACCTCCACCTAGGCATATTATCCTCGAGGTGGAGAGATGTAGCAGAGTCTCCGAGGTACATCTGCCGCGTTCACAAACCAGGAGTCTCTATCTTATTCTAGCTTTAGCAGTTAGCTTTTCTTTCGTACTATTGTTTTAGACATTCTGGAGTTAGAGCAGTGTATTACATTCTGTTAGCTTGTGTTCTCGTGAGCTTCTGAGTCTTTGGATAGTGTTGTAGTAGTTGAGTTATTGTGTTGTATGTTCCAAGTGGCATTTTACATTTTCGCATTCCATTTTTTGGTAAATCTTGATTGAGTTATGATTTTCGCAAGTTATCCGTTTCCGCATTGTTAGGCTAACCTAGTCGTAGGGACTAGGTGCTGTCACGACATGTTCACGGAGGGAGAACTGGAGTCGTGACAAGTTGGTATCAGAGCTCTAGGTTCATTGAGTCATGGAACATAGGACGATTTTTTAGAGTCTTGTTGATCGACATGGAGACGTCTGTACGTATCTACGAGAGGCTATGTAACTGTTAGGAAAATTCCATTTCATTTGATTTCCTTATTGTGCGAGGTTTTTGATATCACAACTAAAATTATGTCTTGCTATTCTCTCATAGATGGTGAGGACACGTGCTACTCGAGATGATCAGGTACCCGCGCCCCCTACAGCAGCTGCCAGAGGCCGAGGATGGGGTAGAGGTCGAGGATGCGCACATGGTGCAGCCAGAACACCTATGCGATCTGCTGCCGAGGTACCACCAGCAGGTCCAGCGGAGTCCAGGCACCTGGCATACCTACTACTACTACTACTGCTACCACTACTCCAGCTCTACAGGAGACTCTGGCACAGTTCATGAGTATGTACACCACCTTGGCTCAGGCAGGGTTGCTTCCCCTTGCTGCAGCCACATCCCATGCTGGGGGAGGAGCACAGACTCCCGTCGCCCGCACTCCTGAGCAGCGAGTGCATGTTGAGCAGGTTCTAGAGGTTATGCTTGCACCGCCTGTAGTACTAGATCAGGCCCCAGATAGTGCATCGCTTCCGAGGATGAGCATCTTAGGCTTGAGAGGTTCAATAAGTACAAGCCTCATATGTTCAACAGTCTAGCATCGGAGGATGTTGGGTTTTCTTGATGAGTGTTACTATATTCTCCGTACTATGGGTATTTCAGGATCCAGCGGGGTTTCTTTTACCACCTTCCAGCTTCGAAGGGTCGCCTATGAGTGGTGGCACACCTATGCGTTAGATAGCCCAGATGAGGCTACTTCACTGACTTTTACTCAGTTTGTAGATCTGTTTTTGCGAGAGTATGTTCCTTAGAGCCTCAGGGATGCATGGCGCGCAGAGTTTGAGCATTTGCGCCAGGGTACTATGACCGTTACAGAGTATGATGTCTATTACACCTGTTTGGCTAGGCATGAACCAGCCTTGGTTACTACTATTCGCGAGAGGGTTCACCGATTTATTGAGGGGCTTACTCCTAGCATCAGATGTAGCATGGCTTGTGAGTTGGAGACGGATGTTTCTTATGAGCAGGTAGTGAGCATTGCTAGGAGGATTGAGGGTTTGCATGCTAGGGAGAGAGAGGAGAGAGAGGCCAAGAGGTCTCGAGAGTCGGGCCACTATTCTAGTACCCGTACATGATCGGTGCAATATTGTTCGCCCCGTTCATTCAGCCCTTCCAGCAGCTAGCAATGCCCCAGCTGCAGCTCCTCCTAGGCCTCAAGAGCCTTATTACGCACCTCTAATTTCTAGCGCGCCTCCTGCGCGGGGTGTTTCCAGAGGTCAGTCCAGCAGACCTAGCCCTAGCCAGTCGCAGCCACCACGTCCCATAGAGCTTGTTTTGAGTTTGGTGATACATGCCACATGGTTAGGGATTGACCCGGACTTGGAAGAGGTGCATCTTCACAGACTTCTCCGACATAGCGTGCCCCATAGAGTTCCTAGACTATGGTTACAACTCCAGTTGCTGATCCACTCGCTCAACCAGCTAGAGGTGGAGGCCGGGGAGGTAAAGGTTACCCTCAAGGGGGAGACCCGACCAGATACTATGCCCTTCCCGCTTGTGCTGAGGCTATTGCCTTCGACTCAGTCATTATAGGTATTATATTGGTTTGCCACAGAGATGCATTGGTTCTATTCGATCTAGGCTCTACTTACTCTTATGTGTCCTCTTATTTTGCTTCGCATTTGGGGGTATCTCGGGATTCTTCGAGTTCCCCTGTTTATGTCTCTACTCCTATGGGGGATTCACTTGTTGTGAGTCGCGTTTATCCGTCATGTTTGGTTACTATTCGTGGTTTTGAGACCAGAACAGTCTTGTTGCTACTCAGCATGGTGGATTTTGATATTATTTTGGGCATGGACTGGTTGTCACACTATTTTGCTATTCTTTTTTGTCAAGCCAAAGCTGTGACGCTGGCTATGCCAGGTGTATCGCGTGTTCAGTGGAGTGGTACTTTATATCACACTCCCATCATAGTTATCTCTTTTGTTAAAGCTCAGGGTATGGTTGAGAAGGGGTGTGCCGCGTATTTAGCTTATGTGAGAGATATCAATGTTGATACCCCTTTTGTTGATTCAGTCCCAGTGGTGCGGGATTATCCCGATGTATTTCCAGCTGATCTTCCGTGCATGCCACCTGATAGGGACATTGATTTTGGCATCGATTTGTTGTTGGCACTCAGTCCAATTCTATCCCTCCATATCGTATGGCTACTCTTGAGTTGAAGGAGTTGACAAATCAATTACATGAATTGCTTGATACGGGCTATATTTGGACCAGTGTTTCACCTTGGAGTGCCCCTATCTTGTTTGTGAATAAATAAGATGGTACCATGCGCATGTGTTTTGATTATCGCTAGTTGAACAAGGTTACAATGAAGAACCGTTATCCTTTTCCTCGTGTTGATAATCTGTTCGACCAGCTTCAAAGCGCACAGGTGTTCTCTAAGATTGACTTGTGCTTAGGCTACCATTAGTTGAAGATTCGGGAGCCAGATATCTTGAAAACTGCTTTCAGGACTAGGTATGGTCGTTACGAGTTTCTTGTTATGTCATTTGAGCTGACCAATGCCTAGCAGCCTTCATGCATTTGATGCACAATGTATTTCGGCCATATATCGATTCTTTTTTCATTGTCTTTATTGATGACATTTTGGTGTATTTCCGGGGTAGGGAAGATCATGAGCAGCATCTGAGGACAGTGCTCCAAACTTTGAGAGAGAAGAAGTTATATGCAAATTTCTCTAAATGTGAGTTTTGGTTGGATTTTGCATTCTTAGGCCATGTAGTATCGAGTGAGCGCATTAGGGTAGATCCAAAGAAGGTAGAGGTTGTACAGAGTTGGCCCAGACCATCCTCGGCTACAGAGATCCATAGTTTCCTTGGCTTGGCAGGCTACTACTGTCATTTTGTGGAGGGGTTTTCATCGATTGCAGCCCCTATGACTAGATTGACCCAAAAGGGTGCCCTATTTCAGTGGACAGACGAGTGTGAGGCGGGCTTTCAAAAGCTCAAGACAGCTTTGACTACAGCCCTAGTTTTGGTATTGCCTACCGGTTCAAGGTCTTATGCCGTATGATGCCTCGAGAGTTGGTCTTGGAGCAGTATTGATGCAGGACGGTAGGGTGATTGCCTACGCGTCTAAACAGTTGAAGATACACGAGAAGAATTATCCTGTCCATGATCTTGAGTTAGTTGCCATTGTTCACGCCCTGAAGATTTGGCGCCATTATCTATATGGTGTGCCTTGTGAGATTTATACTGATCATAGGAGTTTGCAGAATTTGTTCAAGCAGAAGGATCTAAATTTGCGTCAGAGGAGGTGGTTAGAGTTACTAAAGGATTATGACATCACTATTTTATATCATCTAGGCAAGGCCAATGTAGTGGCTGATGCCTTGAGTCACCGGCGAAGAGTTTGGGAGTTTGGCATATCTACTAGTATCGGAGAGGCCTATGGCGATGGATCTTCAGGCCTTAGCTAGCCAGATTGTGAGATTGGGTCTTTCAGAGCCCAGTCGGGTTCTAGCTTGCGTGATTTCTCGGTCTTCATTATTTGATCGTATTAAGGAGCGGCAGTATGATGACCCTCGTTTACTTGTCCTTAAGGACAGGGTTCAACGTGGAGATGCCAGAGATGTGGCCATTGGTGAGGAAGGAGTATTGAGGATGCAGGGTCGGGTTTGTGTACCCAATGTCGATGGGCTACGGGAGCTGATTCTAGAGGAGACCCACAATTTGCAGTATTCCATCCATCCGGGTGCCGCGAAGATGTATCAGGACTTGAGGCAGCACTACTGGTGGAGGCGGATGAAGAAGAATATAGTAGTATATGTAGCTAGATGCCTCAACTTCCAGCAGGTGAAGTACGAGCACCAGTGACCGAGTGGGTTGCTTCAGCAGATAGAGATTTCGGAGTGGAAGTGGGAGCGGATCACCATGGACTTTGTATTTGGACTCCTATGGACACTTGATGAAGTTTGATGCTATCTTGGTTATTGTGGATTGGCTGACCAAGTTCACTCACTTTATTCCTGTGTGTACCACTTACTCTTCGGAGCGGTTGGCAGAGATTTATATCTGGGAGATTGTCCATCTGCATGGTATTCTAGTTTCTATTATTTCTCACAGAGGTACTCAATTCACATCATGGTTTTGGAAGGTCGTTCAGCAGGAGTTGGGTACTCCGGTGGAGTTGAGCACAACATTTCACCCCCAAACAGACGGACAGTCCGAGCGCACCATTCAGATTCTTGAGGATATGATCCGCGCGTGCGTGATTGAGTTTAGAGGGTCTTGGGATCAGTTCTTTCCACTGAAGAGTTTGCTTACAACAATAGCTACCAGTCCAGCATTTAGATGGCACCATATGAGATTTGTATGGTAGAAAGTGTAGATCTCCGGTGGGTTGGTTCGAGTCGGGCGAGGCCAGACTATTGGGCACAGATTTGGTTCAGGATTCTTTGGAGAAGGTCAAGGTAATTCAGGATAGAGTCCGTACAGTCCAGTCCAAATAGAAGAGTTATCCGGACCGGAAGGTTCGTGATGTTTCCTTTATGGTTAGAGAGCGGGTTCTACTCCGAGTCCTATGAAGGGTATCATGATATTTGGGAAAAAAGGGAAGTTGAGTCCGAGGTTCATTGGCCCTTTTGAGATATTGAGGCGCGTTGGGGAGGTTGTTTATAAGCTTGACTTACCTCCTAGCCTGGCTGGGGTTCATCTAGTATTTCATGTTTCGATGCTCTGGAGGTATCATGGTGATCTGTCGAACATGTTGGATTTCAGTTCTGTACAGCTGGATAACATTCTATCTTACGTTGAGGAGGCATTTGCTATATTGGACAGGCAGATCCCAAAGTTGAGGTCAAAGAAAATTACTTCAGTAAAGGTTCAGTGGCAGGGTTTGCCAGGCAAGGAGGTGACCTGGGAGACCGAGCAGGATATGCGCAGCAGTTACCCTTACATTTTCACTACTTCAGGTATGTCTTTATGCTCGTTCGAGGACAAATGAATGTTTAAGTATTGGAGGATGTGACGACCCGGCTGGTCTTCTTAAGAATTAACGCCCTGATCCCCTATTAACTACTTCCCCCAAGTTTATTTCTGCTTATTTGATTTGTCAGGACGTTCGATTTCGAGTTTCAGAGAGTTTTGGGACACTTAGTCCCTAAATGAGTGCTTAAATATTGAAAAATTATCCATATTCGAAATAGAATAAAGACGGTCTTTGAATGGAAAACCAATGGTTTTTTAGCTTCGTTACGTGATTCACCGTCAGGAGCGTTTTCAGAATGTATTTTGGAGGTCCGTGGCTAATTTAGGCTTGAAATGCTGAAATTTGAATTTTTGAAGTTTCGGTTGATACGTGAGGTTTAGATTCGAGGGTCTAAATGGAATTTCGTGAGTTTCTGTAGCTTTGTTATGTGATTTGGGATGTTTGTACAAAATTTGAGGTTATTTGGAGGTGGTTTGGTTGGGTTTTTTATCAAAAGCATGTTTCAAAAGTTTCTAGAAAACTTAGGCTTGAATTTGACGCAAATTGATGGATTTTGTATTGTTTGAGGTGTTTTGATGCTTGGAACAAGTTTGAATGATGTTATGAGATATATCCGTAGGTTTGGTTCAGGTCACGAGGGCCTCGGGTGTGTTTCTGATGCTCAACACGCATTTTAGAGTTGTGAAAAATTACAGAATTCTCTTCAACTGTTGCAGACCATTTTCGTCTTCGCGATCGCATCTCAGCTCACGCGTTCGCATAGACCAATCTCGGAAGGGGGCCCAAATTCCTTAAATATTATTGTATGGATTGATTCACGACCGCGTAGCTCTGCCCCTTTATCCTTCATGTTCGCCCTCGCATTCGCGTAGTAGAAACTAAGCCAGTGACTCAGTGGCCCATTTCCTTCTTCGCGTTCACGTGCCTTCAAACACGATCGTGTAAGGCCAGCTCCTTCCCTTCTGCGATCGCAAGTTTCTCCTTGTGTTCACGTAGGCCTTTTTCCTGGAGCCTTCATTTTACTCTATACAATCGCGGCCTTATCTTCGCGATCGCAATTCATTAAATAACTGGGTAGATATAAACATTTCAAAGCGAGTGTTAGCCATTTTACCAAAACTCAAGTTAGAGAGCTCGTATTTGAGAGGGATTTTGAGGGTTTTTCAGAGGCATTGATTGGGTAACAATTCTAAACTACTTTTTACTTGTAACCAACTAATCTAATCATGAATTCCTCTTCTAATTTCGAATTTTTTTAATGGAAAATGGTAAAAACTTAATAGAGCGAATTATTGAGTTTTGAGTGGGTATTTGACCTCCGATTTGAGAGATTTTTGTATGGTTAGACTCGTGAGAGTATGTGGGTTCTGAAAATGTTAATTTCATCCGATTTCAAGACATTGTCTTGAGAGGCATTTTGGTTATTTTACCTAATTTCGCGTCTTTGCTTTGAATTAAATAGAGGAATCAGTTGTTTGAGATGTTATTTACGATATGTAATTGAATTGAATAGATTTAGGCCATTTGGAGTTGGATACTCTTGGCAAAAGTGTGATTTCGAGTTGATTTTGGAGCCGGTTCGAGGTAAGTGGCTTGTCTAACCTTGTGTGGAGGACTTTCCCCTTAAAATATGATGTTTGGTTATTGAATGTCATGTACGTGAGTTGACGAGCGTACTTGAGCTAATTGTTAAAAATTAGATTTTACTTAAATATTTAGATTGAGTTTCTTTCTTACCTGCTTTATTCTGTTTGCAAATTTTAGCATGTGTTAGTTTAGAAAAGCATGCTTAGTTGATTTAAATTGCCTATTTGCTTAAGTTGCTTTGTTTATACTACGTGAAGCATGTTATGCTAGAACTACCTGTTGCCTTGTATTTCTTTAAACTTCATTGTTGAATATCTCTTGTTGTGGTTGTGTATTTATATTAGGACTACGGATGTGGGATTCCGGTAGCTCCCTCATCCCCCCATCCCCCTTGTTTAGATTTTCGGTAGACCCCCCTACACATTTACTTTGGGACCAAGTTAGATTCCCGGTAGATCCCCCTGTATATTTACTTTGGGGCTGCGGGTTCGATTCGCGATAGATCCCCCTGCAAGTCGATAGTTGGACTACGGAACGGTATCACGGGAGATCCTCGGACAGTTGATGAAATGGACTACAGGACGGTATCCTGGGAAATCCTCGTTGTTGGTACTGGTACTGAGTTGTTTACTCCGTGTTACCTTATATTTTATGTATTATTTGTTGCCTTGTATAACCTATCTCACTTCATAGTTGTACTTGTTATTCCTGCTTATTTCATACTGTTGCAAGATTTATTATTATGTTATTTCTCCATAGGGCCCTGACCTTCCTCGTCACTATCCGACCGAGGTTAGGCTTCGCACCTACTGAGTATCAATGTGTTGTACTCATGCCTCTTCTGTGCATGTTTTTCATGTGCAGATCTAGGTACCTCCATCCAGGAGTATTATCCTCGAGGCGGAGAGATTTAGCAGAGACTTCGAGGTACATCTGACATGTCCGCAGACAAGGAGTCTCTATCTTATTCTAGCTTTAGAAGTTAGCTTTTCTTTCGTACTGTTGTTTTAGACATTCTGGAGTTAGAGCAGTGCATTACATTCTATTAACTTGTGTTCCCGTGAGATTCGGGGTTTTGAGATAGTGTTGTAGTAATTGAGATATTGTGTTGTATGTGTTAAGTGGCATTTTACATTTTCGCTTTCCATTTTTTTGGTAAATCTTTATTGAGTTATGATTTTCGCAAGTTATTCATTTCCGCATTGTTAGGCTTACCTAGTCATCGGAATTAGGTATCGTCACGATATCTTCACGAAGGGCAAACTGGAATTATAACACTAAACTTGTGCACATTTATTGAACATATGCAAGTTTTCACAGTACAGCAGAACTGGTGAACAATTTTGTTCTGGAAGTTATCTGCGTCATAACTTGTGAACAAGAAAGTTTTGCCTTGAACAATACAAATTTTTCCAATTCAGCACGACTTATCTTATGTACCAAAATTCTGACTCGATATCATTTTTACACGAATTTCTTAAATGAGAATAAAATCTAAATAGTGGCACGGAATGAATCTATTTTGTGCAAATCACCCCTTATTTTGTAGAATTTCAAAAAATAAAAATAAAAAGTTTGAGTTCCTCAAAAACCTATCTTTTGAGTTTTTATTGGAATTAATTGAGAAAATACATACCCCTATAGCTAATCTATACATAATAAGAAAGGAAAAACAATATTAGAATGCCAAGAGGCCCAACCACAATTCAATAAGTATTGAATTTTAGGACAAATATTCAATATATTCGAAAATTCAAAAAGTAATTTAAAATAGAAAATAATTTAATTTTTTTGAATCTTCCCACTTAACTACAACATGAACTCCCACTTTGGATTCAAATTCTTTTTGGGCATCTTTTATAAATTATTTACTTAACCTCAAAATTTTAAAAAAAATATTACTCCAAGTCTAAATCATTAAATTTACTTTTCCGGACGTTGCGAGTGATGGATTATAATAAGCAGCGGAAGCAATTCCAGTATCAAAATCACATGTAATCTAGACAACTAGCATAAACGAGATTTCATGGGTTACCTCTTGAAGCGTGAACATATCTCTTCTACCACGTGAGCCTTCTGTTCCATAACTTCTCAATGGAATCTCCATCACCCGCACAATCGTGATCCTCCAACGTTCCACGGTCTTCTACTGTGTTACTCAAATAATAACCGGAAGTAGCAATTTTGTATGGGCGAAATTAATAGGAAAACATGGCTGAAAATTTCAGCCACCATATCTTTTTCCTTCTATGTGGGAAACATTATGTATTTATAGCACAAGTTTTAAGGGTTAAGACCCTTTTCCAAAACCTGTTGAGTTTTCTTTTCCACCAGAAAAAGGATCAATTTATTTCCTATTATTTAGGCACAATAGGGACCACAGAATTTAATTAACACGACTTCCAGTTATGGAATTAATTTATAATTTTCGAAATTAATATCTACCATAATTAATTACGAATTATTCCACTAAAAACTCATAATTGCACTGCTTATTCAATTTCGAAATTCATCCATTAAATCTTATTTAACTCCCCATGTTAAGATTCAGATACGAATCAATTAAATTAAAATAGTGACGATTTAATTTATTGATTATTTCCTTTAGACTTTCGCTTAACTTATTTCATGTGTCGGATACAAAATTCACCGGCCGGGTTAACACATGAAAACTTATAAGCTTTCATAAAGGTGTATCATCAACCTCTAAACCGGGACATGGATTCCATCAACTAACTATTACTTCGCCAATGTACATTATTATTATCCAATTTACCAGGCATATTGACCCACGAAAGAATCTCTCCTTTTAATAAATCAAAACAATAATACTATACACAGCTAATAATAATTATATCAAGATTAAGAGTATAAGTACATTTAATGGCTAGAGAGTTTATTTTATTAAGTCAGTAAAAATACTTATCTCTACCTGGTCTGTTCAATACATACAAAATATACTAGCACAAGAAGCTGGAATTAAAACATTCCCATAAAACAAGATAAATTATATTTAATCTTGTGCTACAATCATTCGTGATGGTTTGTCCAATTCCATCATTAGATTGTGAACTCAAACTTTATACTTATAAGAACCGATGTTAATCTTCCGTGTATAAGCTAAACTCTATACACTAAATCATCTACTATATAAGCAAAGGACACAGACAATTATATGATCTATTTAAAACTTTATTAAATCTGAATAAACAATTATTTTATAATAAATACTATATCTAAAACAACCCCTTGTTTAATAGTATATATCCCAACAATCTCCCACTTAGACTTTTAACTATAATAATTATTAGAATATACTATATCCAAATGCATGGATAATAGTATATTTCCCAACAATCTCCACTTAGACTCATAACCATGCATCTACAACTTTTTGAGGCATTCTTTTACATGACTATTAAAAGTCTTCACCAAATAAGGTTTTGTTAAAGAATCTTGCCAAGTTATATCTGATGTAATTTTTGTCCAGTAGTGTTTTGTCGTAACTATCTAGTTTGGTATTAAACTCTTCAGGGATCCTGTTACCGAAATTATCCCAAGAATATACACCGAGCTATGATTTTATTTAGCTTTCTCCCACTACGTCAAGTACTATTACCTTCATTACCTCACGATATTGAAATATTAGTAACTTCTTACTGTAGTGTTCAATGTTCAAACATCACTCCCACTCGATAAAGGTATATTATGTCTGCTAACGTTCTCCCACTATTTAAATGCAATGGAACGTCAATTCTGACGTGTCGGTTTTGATGTTCTTGAACATCTAGTTATTTCTTTGCCCAGTTCCTGTAAAATAGTTTACTTCTAGGAACATATTTTATTAAACAGTCCTTATCTAGAAAAATGCAATTGTTTTAACAATTGCCATATTTTCTTTAGGACAATAAAATAAAGCTTCATTCGTTTTCTTGGATATTCGATAAACATGCACCTATCCATTTTTAGTTCCAACTTACATATCTGCTTTCCCTTTCAGCACATATGTGGGACAATTCTTTATCTGAATATGTCACAGACCAAGCTTACATGCAGTCCACAGTTCTATAGGTGTCCCAGGTACTAACTTAGAAGAAACTAAATTCAGAATGTAATTTGCAGTTTCCAGGAAATATTCGAAAAACAAATAACGCAAATTTGAATAACAGGTCATTAGTCTATCCATATCCAAATGAGACTTATTTCTTCTTTCTACTACACCATTCTATTATGGAGTTTACAGTGTAGTCAATCGAGATGTAATCCCTTATTCTGATATGTAACAAGAGAACTTTTTAGAGATGTGCTCGCCACTACAATCAAATTGTAGTAACTTAATATATTTATTTGATGCTTCTCCATTTCAAGTCTTAAAAATCTTGAATTACTTAATTCATTAAGACTTACAATGCATTAAATAAATATATTAATGTTTTGAGTAATCATTTATGAACATCACAAAATACTCAAAATCTATCTCTTACGAGTATATTCATTTAACCATACAAATAAAAAAGGATTCACTATAACTTATTACTAGTTTTATTTCCTTTTAAAATGAGAGATCTTTTAGTCAAATTTCCTTCCAAATATGATCCACAAGTTGGCAGTGCCTTTAATTTCAATAAACTTTAAGGTTCATCCTTGACCAACTTGAAATCCAATCGAGATTAATATGACTTAGACAAAAGTGCACAGATAAGTTTTACTCAATTTTGAAGAACATATTCTCTTATGAGGTAGACTAATATTGTTCTGTTCAAGAGAGACATCAATATACAATAACAAGGTCATGCATTCATGTACCACAACAGATAAAATATTTATTAAGCTCAATAACTCAAGAGTTAATCGAAAAATAAAACAAATATCCATCTCTTATTTTGCCCACAAATCGAAATTAAATTCCTTCTAACAAAAGTACATATATTGCATCCTTAAAATTAATGCCTTATCACTAAAAAAAATTTTAACAAGTAATACGATCAGTTGCATAAAATCATTGTGGAGTTGAGATAAAAACATTAAATAGATCATAAGTCAAAACACTAAATAGTAAAATTCAGACTGCATTCAATATTTATATACATACATGCGTCTGGAATAATAAATTTCGATGGGAAAAGAGTCATTCATGCAAAGTATATTACATAATGCAAGAATTATACAATCAAAAAATAAATAGAACCAACTCAGATGGAGAGCATACTATTATTTTCAGTCAATTGTATATAACTTTTTAATACAAAAATTTCAAGCACACTACACATATATGTCATGCATCTTGAATAGCAATTTCGTTGGGAAAAGAACTATTCATGCAACATACATATGCAATGCCAGATTATTCACTCTAATAATTAAAACAGACCCAACTCAGATGGAGAGTATAATGTTAATTTAAGTCAAGTGAATATCATTTTTAATAGCTCTAGTTCCATTGATCCAACATGTATACTCAGATGGAGAGTAAGTACACGATATCAATTACTAGTATTTCACCTAGTGGGCTTATAATAAATTTATCCGATATGAAGGAAGACCTAAAGTCAACGCGTAAATTTATTACTCACTTGAAATTAATAGTGAAAGACCATAGAAATATAATTCTATCATCATTTAACCATGATTGTATTTTAGTTACAAAATTGATTAAACTCTTAAACCGAGATGGAGAGCTAACATAGGTTGTCAATAACTAGTAACTATATCCAAGGAGTTCATAATAAATTTATCCGATATGGAGGAAGACCTAATGTCAACGCGTAAATTTACTATCTCACTATAAATAAAAAAAATGAAGACCATAGGAGTTAATTCCTATCACCACTTTATCACAACCACAAACTTTTCTCTGAGTATTAAGTTCCACAATTTAAAAAATAATGTTCAATACCCCATTTAAACAGTATTAAAATACTAAAATTAATATTTTATACTGCATAGCAGTGATTATTATTCATTAAAGTGTTTCTGATAAATCTACCAAATTCCATATCAATCGGAGATCGTTAAAGTCACAATCTCCAAAAGTTGCGACCAAATTTAGAAACTTATCATTTAAGCATTTTTTTAAAAATATGACCTTTTTTTTATCATATATTCATGTCAAATCAACATGTGTTATCATGTTCCAGATTAGACATAAATAAAATGATAGAAAGAATGACTTTTCGTGTGTAAATCACATTTTAGTCCGTTAAACCTCCGAAAAACTCATCTAAACGATCCCGAATCGTCAAATACGATGTGATTCACTGCATTGCAGCGAGTTTTTCTTAAATAACCCTTTTCGATGATCCTACCGAATTTCATGTCATTTGGAGATCCTGAAATTCATGATCGCCAAAACTGGACCTAATTCGAATAAATGGCATAGTTAGGATTAAATCAATGTGATTTGCATTCTTCATATATATCATATCAAGTTAAATCACATGTTTCAGATTTAACACAAATATAGCCTATATATAAGGAATAATTTTTCATATTTATAACAAATTCTGTTTAATAAACTGCTTGAAAACTCATCTAAACGACCTCAAAATACCAAAAAATAACATGATTCACTGCATAGCAGTGAGTTTTTCTCACTAGATCGTTTTTGATAAATTCACAAAGTTTCAGATCAATCGGAGTCCGTCAAATTCATGACCACCAGCCTGTAACCAAACTCGGAGAATAATCGTTTTAAGTAGTCTCATGAATTAAAATAAATATGATATTGATTTTCATTCTCCTTATAATTACACTATGAGCTCAAGACATATATTATGTTCTTCCTATTTCTAGGATATATAGTATTTCCTTTTGCAATAAATTATCCTTTTATTAAAAACATAAGAAATTGAGATATAATATTTTCTCCCGTTCGGTGAAAACCCCAATATCTCTTCTCATGGGTGGAGTTAGTTTCACTCGTACCCAAAGATAAAACTCTTTTTCTAATTAAGAACCTCCACCATTAATGTAGATTTCTTAAAGATAATTTTCACATGATATATTAAACATATTTCAATGACTCAAATAAATAAACCATTTTGTGGATCCTACTTATTAATCATAATGTTCAATCCATGAATAGATATAATTTCACATGTACAAATTTACTAAGAATTTTTCATGAGTTCAAATAAACAAACCACTTCAGCGGTAACTATTTATTACTCATAAAATTCAAAATTTATAAGTGAATATATATTTAGCTCATAAAATTATTTTATGGTAGACCATAGCTTAAAAGTCATACCAACAATATAAAACCTATACAAAATACCGTCATATTTCACTTAATTAGAACCTCCAGTCAGAGAACAAAGTTCTTCATCGAAAATCCAAATTAGTAATCATGTAGGGCATGAAAACATAAACTTAAATTTGAGAATTTTTTTAATGCACAAATATGCCAAACGCTCCAATCATTAGTCATCCAGGATATCAAAGAGAGAATTTTACTTTCATACAAAATAATTATATCATTACACAAAATCAATTATACCTTGTAAGACCTAGTCAATAAAATCCTACACATTTATTATTGAATTTAATACAACAATACTTCTATTTGCTAATAGTCAATGTGTAAACCTATTATATGACTAGTATTTAATCTTGAGGACCATGGGGAGTCACCCCCACCACCATTGAATTAAAAAAAAATTAAAATTATTAAGAAATAATTTTCAGAAAATAGAAAAACGTCCAAACTACAGTCCGAACGACCTCAAAATGCTGAACAACACCATGGTTCATTGCTAAAGCAATGAGCTTTTCTCACCACATCGTTTCCGATGGACCAACCAAATTTAAGCTCAATCGGAGTCCGTCAAGTTCGCTGACCTCCGAAAATACCGACTATTCGGTCAAAAACAGATTTTGCGTTTTTCTACAGTTTACCCCAAAAAATTCAGATAATCTCAATCAAATATCAATAAGAAAACAGATATCTCATGATTACAAGAATAATCCAAAAATTTTGCATAATTAATTTACAAAACAGAGTGCAGTCTTTCAGAAATCATATATTTATGTAATTAAAAAAACGTACATAAAAAATATATTCTCATTTCATGAGAAACTTAGTTATATAATTAGATGTGAGTGGGCTGTGATACCAATTGATGGATTATAATAAGCAGCGGAAGCAATCCCAATATCAAAATCACATGTAATCTAGACAACTAGCATAAACGAGTCACGGGTTACCTCTTGATTCGTGAACATATCTCTTCTACCACGTGAGCCTTCTGTTCCATATTTTCTCAATGGAATCTCCATCACCCGCACAATCATGATCCTCCAACGTTCCACTGTTTTCTACTGTGTTACCCAAATAATAACCGGAAATAACAATTTTGTGTGGGCGAAATTTTTAGGAAAACTTGGCTGAAAATTTCAGCCACCATATATTTTTCCTTCTAGGTGGAAAACCTTATGTATTTATAGCACAAGTTTTAAGGGCTAAGACCCTTTTCCAAAACCTGTTGAGTTTTCTTTTCCACCAGAGAAAGAATGCCTTTATTTCCTATTATTTAGGCACAGTAGGGACCGCATAATTTGATTAACAAGGTTTCCAATTGTGGAATTAATTTATAATTTTCAAAATTCATTTCTACCATAATTAATTGCAAATTATTCCACTAAAAATTCATAATTGCACTCCTTATTCAATTTCGAAATTCATCCATTAAATATTATTTAACTCACTCATGTTAAGATTCAGATAAGAATCAATTAAATTAAATTACTGGCGATTTAATTTCTTGAGTATTTTCTTTAGACTTTTGCTTAACTTATTTCATGTGTCGGATACAAAATCCATCGGTCGGGTTTACACATAAAAACTTATAAGCTTTCATAAAAGTGTATCATCAATCTCTAAACCGAGACATGGATTTCATCAACTAACTATTACCTCGCCAATGTACATTATTATTATCCAATTTACCAGGCATATTGACCCACGAAAGAATCTCGCCTTTTAATAAATCAAAACAATAATACTATACACAACTAATAATAATTATATCAAGATTAAGAGTATAAGTACATTTAATGGCTAGAGATTTTATTTTATTAAGTCAGTATAAAATACTTATCTCTACCTGGTCCGTTCAATACATACAAAATATACTAGCACAAGAAGCTGGAATTAAACCATTCCCATAAAACAAGATAAATTATATTTAATCTTGTGCTACAATCATTCGTGATGGTTTGTCCAATTCCATCATTAGATTGTGAACTCAAACTTTATACTTATAAAAACCGATGATTTAATCTTCCGTGTATAAGCTAAACTCTATACACTAAATCATCTACTATATAAGCAAAGGACACACACTATTATATGATCTATTTAAAACATTATTAAAATCGAATAAACAATTATTTCATAATAAATACTATATCTAACACAAACCCATGGTTAATAGTATATATCACAACAGCGAGAATATAGTGAAATACTTTTCAAAAAATTAATTTATATATTTGATATTGTACTTTTTAAACTTATTTATTAAACCTAAAAATTTAAGAACATTATAATTACTTTAAGTCTAACTTATAAATATTTTTTCTCAGACGTTGCGAGAATGTAGTGAAATAATTTTAAAAAATTATTGTACATGTTTGATACAGTATTTTATCATCTAAAATACAATACGGTAATAAGCTTAACAGCTGAAAACATGGAGATTTAAAGATGAATACCAGAGAAAATAGAGATGAACAGGAAGAGTTAGAGAGAGAGAAAATGAGAAGCTTCTAGTTTCTCCCAGAAGCCAAAATGAAACTCACTCCCAAAATATCTGTCCCTATACACGATACATACATCCATATAAAACCTTGGGTCGGGTCACAGCCGGCCCAAGGGTAAAACAAATTGGGCTCAGTCATAATATATCATCACAGCTCAATACCAGCCTACACATACAATGTATACCATAAAAATACAACAAATATACAATGTATACAGTCATTTATGCTTAGGCTTGGAAGCCATGTAGTCTTTCATCTCAACACCCCCCCTCAAGTTAGAGGGTGAAACCACCTGCAACTTGGATAACAGCGGATGAAGCACAGTTCCAGGTAATGGCTTAGTGAGCAGGTCAGCCAGTTGACGAGAAATAGGAACATGAAACAACTGGAGAAAACCATTCTGTAGCTGATCCCCAACAAAATGACAGTCCACCTCGATGTGTTTGGTACGCTCATGGAAAACAGGATTGTTAGCTATATGGACAGCAGCCTGGCTGTCACAATACACAGAAAAATGGAAGAGAAACAGATACTCCAAGATCAACCAATAAACGAGACAACCAAGATAATTCAGCAACAACTTTGCTGAGGGCTCTATATTGTGCCTCAGCAGAAGACAAAAAACAACAGGCTGCTTCTTAGATTTCCAACTAATTAGGCAACCATCTAATAGCACACAAAATCCAGTAATAGATCTCCTAGTATCAGGGCATGCAGCCCACTCACTATCAGAATAACCAACAACAGAGAAATCATCACTGGCAGAATAAAAGAGACCCATAGAAGGATTGCCTTTAAGGTATCTCATAACATGTAGGGCAGCAGTCATATGGGGAAGTCTGGGGCATTTTAGGAATTGACTCAGATGTTGAACAGCAAAGCATATGTCAGGCCTAGTATGAGTCAGAAATAACAGCTTACCAACAAGACTCCTATATTGATCAGGAGAGGTTAAAAGGTCACCAGAATCAGCATGAAGTTTGATAGTAATATCCAAAGGACAAACAACAGAGGATACATTTGTACGATCAAACTGATGCAGTAAATCAGAAACATACTTATGCTGATTAAGGATCATTCCACCAGGAACAACTGACATTTCAAGGCCCAAAAACTAATGCAAAGGTCCTAGGTCTTTGATTTTAAACTGATCATCCAGAAACAGTTTAAGGGCAGTAATTTCATCACTGTCATCCCTAGTAATAATAATATCATCCACATAGACTGCCACAACCACAAGGGCCCTAGGTTTACCTTTGATGAACAGAGAATAGTCATTCAAAGAATGTGTGTACCCTCTGGAGTAAAGAGCAGAAGACAATTTGGCATACCATTGTCTGGATGCTTGTCTCAGCCCATATAGGGATTTCTTGAGCTTACAAGCCAGAGGAGAAGGAGTAGAAGATGTAGAAGAAACAGAACCAGAAAAAGGAGCAGAGACTGGCAAACCTGGGGGAAGTTTCATATAGACTTCCTCATCCAAATCACCATGTAGAAAAGCATTATTAACATCAAGTTGAAATAGAGGCCAATGATTCTTGACAGCCACAGCAATGAGACATTTCACAGTGGTCATTTTAATCACAGGAGAAAAGGTGTCAGTAAAATCAATCCCTTCAACTTGAGTATCACCCCTAATAACAATCCTAGCTTTATACCTTTCAACAGTACCATCAGCCTTGTATTTGATTTTATAAACCCATTTACAGCCAATAGATGTCTTACCAAGAGGAAGAGGAACAACATCCCAGGTATGGTTTGCTTCCAAAGCATCAAACTCCTGTCTCATGGCATCCTGCCATGCTGGAACAGATGCAGCTTGAGAGTAATATAAAGGTTCAGATTCCAAAGTAGAAGAAGAGGATCCAGAAAAGGCAGGGAGTTGGCAGACATAATCCTTAAAATAGGATGGAGGATTATGCTGTCTAGTGGATTTTCTAGGAGCAGGAAGAGGTTGGGAAGAAGGTAAAACAGGATGAGAGATATCATGATTGAAAGAAGGAAGGGGAGCTGGATCAGTATCAGTAAAATCAGGAACAATAGAATTAGGGGCTGGATCAGATGTAGGGGAAGAAGGAGAGGAAGCATGTATAGGAAAATTTGTGTCAGTGGAATGCTCAGCAGGAGGAATAAAAGGAAAAGATGAAGGAGAAGAATGAGCAGAAGAAGGTTTATTCTTAAAAGGAAAACATGCTTCATGAAATATAACATCCCTGGAGACAAAATATTTCTTGGAAGCCAGATCATACAGTTTATAACCTTTTTTGGAAAATGGGTAACCCAGAAAAACACAAGAGAGGGCTCTAGGCTTTAACTTGTCCCTTTGAGGAATGGGGACAGTAGCACAAGCAAGGCACCCAAATGCCCTCAAATGAGAATAGGATAGAGCTTTCCCATACAAAATTTCATTGGGAGACTTATTGTGAAGTAATCTGGATGGTATTCTGTTAAGGAGATAAGTAGCAGTCAACAGACAATCCCCCCAGAAAGACACAGGTAGTCCAGATTGAAAAAGTAAGGCTCTACATGTTTCAAGAAGGGTTCTATGCTTTCTTTTAACAACACCATTCTATTGAGGTGAATGAGGGCAGGAGGTTTGATGAATAATCCCCTGGCTACTAAAGAAAGATATACCCTCAATGCTAGGCCCCAATTCTAAAGCATTGTCACTTCTAACAGTTTGAACCACAGTATTAAACTGAGTTTTAACCAAACAGATGAAAGATTTAAGCAAGGAGAAGGCATTGCTTTTAGAGCCCATTAAGTGTGTCCAGGTTGCCCTAGAGAAATCATCAACTATTGTAAGAAAATATCTACAACCAGAAGAAGTAGAAGTATGGTAAGGTCCCCAAGTATCCACATATATCAATTGAAAAGGCCTAGTAGTACTGATACTGCTATCAGGAAAAGGGAGTCTGGTTTGTTTGGCCATAGGACAGACAGAACAAGGAAAAGGTTGTTTAGAAGCAAATGGAAAGGACAAACCAGAAATATGTCTCATATTTGCAAAGGAAGTATGTACTAGTCTTAAATTCCAAATGTAATTCATATCAGTTGTAACAGCATTATTACAAATGGAATTATGCACAGTTGAAGGCAAGGCAACATCCTTGTTGTCAGACACATTGTCATCATTACAAGAATCAGACAAAGCACATACAGAAGTAGATGAACAGCCAGTAGAGGAAGAAGGGGAAGGTGGAACCCAAGACAGTTTGTATAGACCAGCTTCCTCTTTACCAAGATACAGAAGCCTCTTCAGAGAAGGGTCCTGTATCATGTGGAGTAAACAGGAAGTTGGAGTAAACAAAACTATACAGTGCAACTGTTTTACTAACTTGTGGACAGAAATCAAGTTGTGTTTAAAGGAAGGGACCAGCAGTACATTGTGAAGAGTAATGAATGAAGTTAATGCAAAAGAACATGTACAAGTTACTTTCACTTTGTAACCATTAGGCAAAGTTACAAGATAAGGAACAGTCAAAGGTATGATGTTAAAGAGTAAGTTTTTATCATGTGTCATATGATTAGATGCCCCTGAATCTACGATCCAGGTGACAGAATTAATGTGTGTAAGCACGCATAACTTGGAATCAGAAACAAGACTCTCAGTCAACATAGTACCAGCAAAATTAGCAGCATACATGGGAGAAGGAGCCTGAGCACTGGAATCCCCTAACTGGGTCTGTTGCAACAAGCTCATCAATTGATCATATTGTTGTTTGCTCAACCCTGGTACCACAGAACTTTGACCATCTATGTTTGTAACATGGTGATGGCTGGCAGGAGGATCCCCAAGAGGAACAGACATATTAGGATTCCCATGATTAACAGACACACTTTCCTCACCAGTGGAGACATGAGCAGCAGCAGATTTCCTTCCCTTGTTGTATTTGATATTTTGAGAAAACCCATGAATCTTATAGCACTTATCAATTAAGTGCCCAGATTTCTTGCAGTATCTGCAAAATAAGGGCCCTCTACTTTGCTCAAAATTAACTATGGGTCTGAAAACAGGGGGACTAGGCACTGTGGCCTGATTAAACCCAACTGAGTGCTTATTTGTATTAGCATTAAAAGACATAGAGTCTGGACTGATTTGGGAAATAGATTGAACTTGTCTCTGTTTTTCATCATTAAGCACTATATTGTAAACACTGTCAATGGAATGAAATGGCTGCATCATCAAGAAGTTACTCCTAACCCCCATGTATGCTTCATTTAACCCCATAAGAAACTGGAATACCTTGTTTTCTCATCTTCCAGAATTATTCCATTTTTAGCAGCACACACACATCTCTGCCCATGATTTGTGCACATTGTGCCCAACTCATCCCACAGGCCTTTGAGTTTGTTAAAATATGAGGCTACATCTAAACAGCCTTGAGATGTGTGAGAAAGTTCCCTTTTTAATTCAAAAATTTTGGTCTTGTTAGGAGTACCATATCTTTTCTCAATTTGGGACCATATACTCTGTGCAGTATCGGAATACTGCACACTATCAGCAATCTGAGGAGATAGGGAAGCACTCAACCAGAAAATGACCATGTTATTACATCTATCCCACAGCCTCTGTTCAGCCACATTAGTGGTTGGTTGAGGACATGAGCCATCAACAAATCCGATTTTGTTTTTAGCAGATAGGGCAACAATCATTTTCCTCCTCCAACCTCCATAACCACTGCCTGAAAAGGGAGTGAACACAAGAGACACACCAAGAACATCGGAGGAGTAAATTAGGAGGGGACTAGTAGAGTCTGCGGGGGAGGTATTAGTATTCATATTAACAGCCATGAACAATGAACAGATTTAACAACATAGGACCTAGTCTCAATGAACAGACCACAATCAAACCAGAACTGGCATGCAACATATACAACACGTAGAACAGTGAAAGTGTTACCCTCCTTCTTCGCGACCGGAGAAGAACGGCCTTCAACCACCAGATAAGACTAAGTCCGGTCACCGGAGATTGCAGTTAAACGAAAACTCACCAAAATAAGGTCACAGACGTCGGAAGCTTACCCAAAACGCCTATCGACCGAAAGCAAAGTCATCGGATAGCATCAAAAGCCCAGGTCCGAAAGTCGGAAAACCCTAGAGTTTGAAGAACTCGTCGGAATAAGACTAGAGATGTCGGAACAACACCCAAAATATCTACTGATACATAATCGGAGCCTCAAACAGTCAGAAAAGTTCCGATTATCCGATTAACATTCATCGAAAAATATACGAACAGTATTTTTTCTCAGATAACCGAAGAAAAACTTCAGAAAAAGCTTCAGCAAGTATCGATAACACATAACAGAGAAGGATCGGAAGATTTTTCTGCTCTAATACCATGAAAACATGGAGATTTGAAGATGAAAACCAGAGAAAATAGAGATGAACAGGAAGAGTCAGAGAGAAAGAAAACGAGAAGCTTCTAGTTTCTCCCAGAAGCCAAAATGAAACTCACTTCCAAAATATCTATCCCTATACACGATACATACATCCATATAAAACCTTGGGTCGAGTCACAGACGGCCCAAGGGTAAAACAAATTGGGCTCAGTCATAATATATCATCACAGCCCAATATCAACATACACATACAATGTATACCAGAAAAATACAATAAATATATAATGTATACAGTCATTTATGCTTAGGCTTGGAAGCCATGTAGTCTTTCATCTCCACAATAGCCTGTTTGGGGTGTATGTTTATTTTCTTTAAAAAATTATTTTTATTACCCCAAAATTTTCCACGTTTATAAATATCCCACGTTTGTCTGATTTTGAACCTTCCCACTTAATTATAGCATGGACTCCCGCATTGGATTCAAACTTTTTTGGGGTATTTTTTAAAATTATTTACTAAACCTTAAAATTAAAAAAAATATATTACTCCAGGTCTAAATCATTAAATTTACTTTTTTAGACGTTGCAAAAATATAATGAAATACTTTTTAAAAATTAATTTACATATTTGATATTATACTTTTTAAAATGATTTATAACCTGAAAATTTAAGAACATAATAATTACTCCAAGTCTAACTTATTAAATATACTTTTTTAGACGTTTCGAGAATATAGTGAAATAGTTTTAAAAAATTATTATACATATTTGATACTATATCTTATCATCTAAAAGACAACACGATAATAAGCTTAATATCCTATTTGGGGTGTGTGTTTATTTTCCTTTAAAAAAAATATTTTGTATTATCCCAAAATCTCCCATATTTGTAAATGCCCCACGTTTGTTGGAAATGAAAGAAAATTATTCGTTTTCTTACTTTGTTTTTTATAAAACTTGGCAATTACGAATAAATAAAACTTTCTTCCATTGTTGGCATCGGTAATTTTTACGATTTATTTACGAAGAAAAAGGAAAAAAATCTATATTATTATTAAAATGAGAGGAAAAGCCTTCACATGTTATTATTACTTCACACAAAATAAAATATATAATAATAAAATAATCACAACAAAAATAGTAAAGAATGTAAAAATTAAAATTTTATATTGAAAATAAATTCTATATTTTCTATCTATATATAATAGGAGAGGCAAAATAAAGATGGGATGATAAGTGTAATCAGTAGAAAAATTCTAATTTTAAAATCAAAATATTTATCTATTTTATATATACTAGGAGAGGCAAAACAAGGACGCTGACAAGTGGCATATCATGTGTAAATTATTTGGACAATTCTCCAATTTTATTGAAGTTTCAAATTTATTTAAACTCATAATTGGCAACCCAGTAATATTTTAAACTAGAAAATAGGCAGACGAAAAAAGGAAAAAAAACTCAAATGACGAATTCAAACCATTCACTAATTTAAACGGTTCTTTTCCACTAATTGAAACAGTTCCAATCTATTATCACCTCTAATTATATTGATAACTGGTCTCTCTCTTTTTTCTTTCTCTTTTTGTAGGTTTTCAGAGATTTTTGGTCATGAGGTTTGTGGTAACCTTTATGCATGGTTGTTGTAATTATCACTTAAAATTTACCATAATAATTCAATGGATATTTATGACTGTGTATATTCTAATGCCGATTTTAATTTTTTCATGAAAATGGGTAAGATTCTTTAGGCTATGACGTCATTTTTAAAATTCAAATTCTTTTACTAACATTACTTTGAAATAAGGATGTCATAATAATTTGAATTTTAATGTGATCTTCTCCTATATCTACCAATTAATAATTTACCAAGTCTTTGCTTTCTAGGTTATTGTTGTTTTCTGACAATGTTACCCTATTGCTTTATGAATTTATATTGAGTTGGATGGAACTTATTTTTTTAATATATTTTTTCGCCTTATATATTTTTAAAAACCCTCCATTTTCCCCTTTTCGTTTGCGTTTTGATCTGTTGCAGCTTTTGCTGATAAAAAGAGTAACGTATTTCCTCTTCTTTCAAGCTATTTGTGTGGAATGGGCAATGGAACAAGTAACGTAATGCGCAAAAAAGATAAATTTATTTCTTGTTATAAATAGAGTTCTATTTAAGGTGAATGTCCATAATTAGAGAGATTCTAGGGTTTACTTCTTGGTGGTTAAGTCACCACCTCCCTATAAATATAGGGGTTCTATACCATTGTAAACCATCCCAAAGTATCAATAAGAATACTCCTCTCTCTACAAGTTGTATTGCTGCATGCAAAATAATTTGTAGCGGGATAATTTGTATGAAAAGCTACCCGCTTTATTCTCCAGTTTGTACTACACAAACAAAAGAATGCCACAATAAAGTGGATATTTATTGGTATAAAAACCCATGTCATAACAAACCTGAAGTTTATTGATAAGTGCACATGTCATGGTGTAAATTTGAAGTTTACCAATATTGATAATTTATTCAGTTGGCATTCGGGTTAGCCATATCAATTTAAGTATGATGTGCAATAATAGAGAATTCACATGGGTAAATATTAAAGAACTAGAAAGTTCTTTACGAATTCTCTTGTATTACTTGTTCTCATTGACCAACTAAAGAGTTCGGGTTGAATCCCATAAATTCTGGAAATATCAAAGGTGAATATGGGCCTATTCACCTGCCATGTATACCACATATGATGCATCTATGATATGGTTACATGTGCGATTGTTATTAACCCGCAGCCTGGCCGGTGCTTGCGAGGTAATTTGCTTAGTATTATAACTTCGAGCATAATTTCCAGATTTTCTACTCAAGATAGTTCATCTTGATAAGTTGGTTTATATCAGAGTTGGTTTAGCAAGATAATTATTGAGTGCCTCCACTTAATAGCTAAACTGTTTCTTATGAGAACAAAGTTATATATATATATATATCAGTTTGATATACGTTGTATACGAGAGTATATTCTCCCCACACAAGTGGTTCAGGGTCAAGAACCAAATAATTTCATCTTATTATTAATGTGCTGTGTATATTGACATAATAATGCACAAAGATGATTTCTCAAAGTTGAGGAAACAAGTTAGCTTTTCTAACATGAGGGGGAGACATGATAAACAATTGAGAAAAGGTTACATGGGATGAATTATCATTTGTATATGTAGATCCTCGAATATCATAATATGAACCTGAAGTTCATAAAAGGATAATTCAATTGCAACATATTGCAAAGCATGCTACACGCATTTGCTGACCCAACGAAAGTAACTATATTCTCACTGTAAATGCTCATATTAAGTCCCAGAAGGACAAAGTCTTTGATACGCTTAAAGCGTATAGACAAATCGGTTTCAAAATAACTTCTTAATAAAGAAGATGAGCAAATGATCAAAGTGATCATAATAAGGAGGCAAGTGATCCAGAAGATCACATGACATAACACTTCATAAAATCTCATGAGAGATTCAGGTACCTGATATATGAATGAAGAGATCTCCATGTTATGTCCTTATGAAAAAATTTATTGGAACCGATATAAAATGGTCATCGACGACATCTATGATAGCGCTAAATATCGATGAGGATCTTATGTTTGTCGAATACAAACAAAATATTGGCCAAATGGAAGAGATACAATTCAAGAAGAATTGATTCCATATGAAAGACATGTAGTTTTGGACATGTAGTTCAAATACTTGAAAGTGTAAAGTCAAAGGTACGTGTAATCAGTTTTCGATATCTATTTGTCTGGCATGACATGAAAACTTGATATGCATCTAAAGTCTATTATATGGCTTATATGACTTAACTTGAAAGATTTAAGTTGCTTGAAGCATATACAGTTCTTGGTCCTGAAGTACCACATCCTAAGTACAATTTGTGTACATATGTATCTTGCTATAACAATAAGCATGATGGCATCGAGAATACCTCTATGGAGATATTGAAGAGTCATTTCACGACATTATATGAAGATGTTCATATCTATCAAGAATGATAATTTCAAGGTGCGGAATATTTATTCAAATCAATATGGCTGATTTATTTATCAAATCTCTACAAAAGATCGTTTTGAAGATGGTGCACAAGATTGGAATGCAAATGCTCAAGGATGTGAATTGATGCTCTTTTCAGGGGGAGTTAATGCGCGTTGCACTCTTTTTCCCTTATAAGGTTTTGTCCCACTGGGTTTTCCTTGCAAGGTTTTTAACGAGGCAACCAATAGGCGCATATTCAAACATGTGTACTCTTTTTACTTTTCTATAATTTTTTCCCATTGGGTTTTGTTTTAGTTAAGGTTTTAACGAGGCACATTATTGAATAGACATTCAAGGGGGAGTGTTATAAATAGAGTTCTATTTAAGGTGAATGTCCATAATTAGAGAGATTCTAGGGTTTACTTCTTGGTGGCTAAGTCACCACCTCCCTATAAATATAGGGGTTCTATACCATTGTAAACCATCCCAAAGTATCAATAAGAATACTCCTCTCTCTACTTTTCTCTCTATTGTTCTTGTTCTTGTATTATTGTTCTTGTTCTTATATTATTTCATAACATTTCTTTTGTTTTTTTCGTCTTATACACTCTTTGGAAACGTAGATTTTGGCTATCTTTTTAATTGAGTTTTACTGTCACAAAATTAAAAATTAATTATATCTCCTAAAATTTTGGTAACTGATTTTATCTCCTAAATTTTGGTAATTGATGATATGTATGGATTAAATTATTTTTGTAGCTCTTGGCTATCTTTTTAATGAATTTTGGTAATTGATGATATGTATGGATTAAATTATTTTTGTAGCTCTTGTCTATCTTTTTAATGAATGTTTAATACCATAAAAAAATATAAGTGGTTATATCTCTAAACTTTTTGGAAATTGATACATATTGTAACTTAATAAATATTTCAAATAAAAATTATATTAATTTTGTTGTTGTTTGGTCCTTCTTTCATCCTATTAGTGCTTCAAGTATATTAATTCAGCACAACTTTGTGGATAGTTTTCACGTGGAATTAGAATTTAAAAGAATACTTACACTTTTTATTTAAAAGAAACAAAAAAGAAAATAAGTAATTACCTTACCTAAAATTAACTATTCGGATGTGGGTGACGGTTGATTTAGGTTAGCTAATATTCTTCTTTTTTTTAATTATTTTATTTATTCTTTTTAAATAAAAATTAGATGTATTCATTAAAATTTAAATAATATTATTGATAGATTAAAATTTAAATTTCAAGAATAATAAAAATATTTTTGGTAGTTTTATGGACTATACTGGGTAGTTATTATTGTATTAAAAGAAGAGTGGTAGATAAAAATATTAACAAAGAAATTTCTATTAAGAATGTGATAAAAAAACCTTAAAAACAGTAACAAATGGAAAATAGGGGGCGTACGTTTCAATCAAAGGAACGTTGTCATCGTTTTTCTTCTACACTGTCTTTTATTGTCGCTTGCCTCTCCTCTTCTCGCTCTTAATTCTTCTTCCAACTTTTTCTTGATTTGTTTCTTTCTTTTCCTCTTGCGTTTGTACTCCCATTATTATAATAAATTTGCACCATGACTGGCAGAGAAATCATTCACAAAATAAAGGTGCGTATAATTTTTGAATTCAGACCCCGATCTCTCTATATTATATTCACCATCTTAATTCAGTATATTACGAGTCCCGGTATGATTATTATTACATCTCTTTAGAACTAAGGATCTCTGTCTATTCTAGTATATGGAAATACTTAGAATGGCTGCGTGTTGGTTATTGTTTTGATTATTAGAGGACAAGGATATTATTTTGATTGATTCGAATGATAAATAAGAGGACTAGGATAATATGTTGATTGATCTGAGTGATATACAGTAAGAGTTAGAGATACATTACTGGTAATTGAAAAAACGATTGAATTAAGCTTTGACAGGAAGTTCTATTCTTATTCATTACATTGAGGATAACACTTTGAGCACTGCAAAGTAGTTCCATTGAAGAAAATATTATACTTAGTTTGGACTTTTCGCCAAACTAAGTATTTTATGCCTGTTAATATTATTTGATGACATTATATATTTAATAGATCCTACACAAATATTTCCCCTCCTTGAGGAAGAAATGAATGATGCACCTCTTAGTATTGTTTCAAGTTGGTGTATGTAATTCAGAAATATATGTCATATAACTCTGAATTTGGTTCACAAGGGTACGGCTAAGTGGTTTAGAAATAGGAGTAACAACTCAAAGATCCCAGGTTATACCAATTACAACATTTAGGATGAGCCCATCTTATGCTAGTTATTTATGGTAGTTACTGTCTTATATTATTGCATGCTATTTTATTTATGGTTCTTATGTTTAGATAATTATTTACGCTATTTCTGCTGGAGTTACTAATGTTCTTTTGTCTTTGTTTTTGTTTTTCCTTTCCTTCACTGAGCCGAGGATCGATTGGAAACAGCCTCACTGCCCTTTGGGTAGGTGTAAGGCTCGTCTACATATTACCCTCCCCAGACCCCACTTTGTGGGACTATACTGGGTAGTTGTTGTTGTTAATATTATTTGATGGCATCATGTTTCACAAAGATTAAGAAGCCCATTGGATTGGCTTGTTTTAAGTGCTTTTAAGCCAACATAGCTTTTAAGCCATTTTGCAGTGTTTGTAATTTGGATAAAGTAAAAAGTGCTTTTAAGCACTATTTTTTAAGCTACAATAACAAAAACAAGCCAAAAGCCAAAAGTTAGAATTCCTAACTTATGGCTTAAAAGCTATTTAGGCTTAAAACAGGCTCTCAATGGTTCATTTGGTTGAATAGCAAGTTATTTATCCTAACGAAAAGTGATCAATTCCCCTGAATTAATACTTTTTTCCCTCCTTACTTCAGTGGTGCATCCGCCTTTGGCGAAACCTGTGCATTGTTTGTCTATGTCAAAGATCCACTGTTACTTGTTTTTTGTTGGTCACTCCATTGAACTGCGTTAGATGGGGATTTCATCTATTGTATAAAGCTCGCTCATAATAAACTCCTGCGCTTATTGTGGAATGTGAAGGCAAAATGTTTGTGTTTGGAATTGGAAAGGAAAATGGAAAGAAAATATGATTAGGATAGGAGATTCTGTTGTACAGATAAAATGGAAGAACGGAGAACATATCCCCACCTTTTCTTTCCCTTTGCCCTTCTTATATAGTGATGCTATGATCCATCCAAGTGACTGTTGGCATTGGATGGATCTTTAGTTCTCTCAGACCATTGAAAAGCTAAGAATCCTCTGCTCTGCATATATGTCGTCTATACCTGAGAAGCATTAGTCGATTCTTGACTGAGCAGATTTTCTTCAATTTCTTGTTCTTTAACTGTTTATTTTTTAATAAACTGAACATGGATACACTGTAGAACTATATGATATTCACTTGAGTTCATAAGATCATTTTTCGTTTATTATGGCTGTCCCTTCAAAATAACGTGTTTAATTATCTCTCTTATTCGAAGGGGAAGGAAAAAAAAAGACGGACCATTGAATATTCCATTCTCAGCCTACTTGTTACAATAGATCTTTGCTTATATGCTCGGTGTTGTCCACAAAGTTACTTGTTGATGTCTTGCAATTATTTCGTATCATAGCCGTAAATCTGATTGGTGATCCGACTTTTGGTGTTTCAATCAATTATACAGTGTTGACGAGTTTACTTAATGTCACATAATAGTTGCTGAGTTACTTGATATCACATATTTGAAAAGTTAAAGTAAGCAGCTTAGGGATCAAATAACTGAGCAGATGAACTAGTTGGCCGCTAAGTGTCACAATTTGCCTGTTAAAATTTTAAGCGGCCCTTTCTAGATGGAAGTCCTTGTATCGAGCAGCTGTGTGTGGTTACTGTATTCAGGAAAAAAATAAGCTTATGCCCCCTGCTCAGCCGTATAATGATGGCATCACGAGAACTTAGAGCTAAGACAATGTAGGCAGAAAATTTGTATGATGTAAAAGAGGGGGACTGAATACTTGCGTTAAGAACTTATTGCACTTTCTTGAAGCTATCTATCTTAAACTTTACTCCTTTTATGACATTGCGTATGTATGATAGTCCGTGTATGGTTGTGGCTAATAAGTGTATCTCAGCTTATAGAGAAAGTTCTCCACTGTGGTGGTGTTCTCCAAGTTTTATCATGAAATGCCTGATGCATATATGTGAAGCTTTGACACGGTTCTTTCCTTCTGCAGGAAAGGGTTGGTTTAAGTTCATCTGATACCGGAAAAGGTAAGAGTAAAATGTCAAAGCACATAACGCACGGGTATCACATGGTTGAGGGAAAATCGCATCACACAATGGAAGACTATGTTTTTGCACAATTTAAGCAAGTTGACGATAATGAACTTGGACTATTTGCAATATTTGATGGCCATTTAAGCCATGAGATTCCTGATTACCTCCGATCTCACTTATTCAACAATATCCTGAACGAGGTAATTCTTTCATGTTACTGTTTGAATGCTTGACATGTATTTTGTGTAGTCATTTCAGTCTGCAATTAATTGGAATGTTAAAGAGCATGGAATCTGTTCACCTTTATTCCTTCTTATCATCTGCTTCCTTTCCCAGCTGCCCTCTTCAAGGCAGGTCAATAGAGAGAGTTAAAAGAGCATGCGTTGGATTGTTGTGCGTCAGTAGTGTGTCTTTGTTCTTTGCTTTAATTCCATTACTCTCATCATATCTTATGTTGCGGTATGTAGCCTAACTTCTGGGTTGAACCGGAGTCTGCAATCAGGAGAGCATACCGCATTACAGATTCCACTATTTTGGATAAGGCTACTGATTTGGGTAAAGGAGGGTCCACTGCAGTTACAGCCATATTGATTAATGGTCAGAAACTAGTTGTAGCTAATGTGGGAGATTCTCGTGCTGTCATTTTCAAGAATGGAGTAGCCAAGCAGCTGTCCATTGACCATGAGCCTGATAGAGAGAGGAAGATCATTGAGGATAGAGGTGGTTTTGTTTCCAATTTTCCAGGTGAGAAACTGTAATCTGTGAATATATTATAGAGTTTGCTTATTTTGTTATATAGTCTGCCCAAATTCAATCACTACCCATTGGTATCTTCACTTATGCATCAATGATGGGAGGAAGCTGCCTCGACTTTCCAATGACTTTTTCCTTTACTAGAGTTAATTTATGTACTTATTACGCTAAGAGTTATGTCTATAAACTTCTTTGATCACAGAGCTCTGCAAATAGCTTTGGATGTTGAGAATGTGAAATCTGCTTATGAATCCGATTTCTTACTCACATTAAGTTGGTGATGCAATGTAAATGCCCTTTCAAAGGGCAGCCCGGTGTACGTAGCATCCCCATTCACGCAGTGTTCAGGGAAGGGCCGCATCCCGGGGGTGATGTAGGCAGCCACTGATGCTTAGGTGATGTAGCAGCCTACCTTGCATCAGTGGCTGATTCACATCTCGAACCCGTGACCTATAGGTCACACCGAAACAACTTTATCGTTGCTCAAAGGTTCTCTGTCTACGAATGATGTTTCAACCATATTTATATTGTTATTTTAGGGGAGTTAATGTGGTGTTTGCATGCTTACTACTCCAAGGACAAAAGCGATATCATGTCTAGTACATAGCGTAGCATATTTTGATGACCATTCTTTTCTGGTTGACCTTTCAAGTTCTCAAATAAGTGGCTCAGGGCCGTGTCTTTGTTTGACGACCAGAATTCGAGATGGAAGCAGGGGCATGAGTGGCGGTGCTTCTTTCTATTGTGCTTGAGTTTTGGATTTTCTGATTTTTATTAAAACAAAGCGCCTCTCTTTTATGTTGTATTTCTCTTCAGGTGATGTGCCTCGGGTTGATGGGCAGTTAGCAGTAGCAAGGGCATTTGGCGACAAGAGCTTGAAGATGCATCTTAGTTCAGAGCCGGATGTGGTGGTAGAGCTCATCGATGACGATACAGAGTTTCTCATCTTGGCTAGTGATGGCGTATGGAAGGTTAGCTACTTCCATTTCCAGAGAAATATCACTTGTTTATTGCATTCAGTATTTGAATTCTATTATACGTTGTCTGAATATGTTAAGAGGTTCAAAATATGAGCAGAGACAGGAGAAATACAGTACTCTCTTCAGACATACCAAGGTTTGACGTACACTGCTGGGCTTGCTTGGACATAATATCTATTTTGATACAACTTATGGGTGCAAACCTTGTGAAAAATATTAGCAGGCATAATTTTTGTTGCTGTAGCCTTCTCTAGTTATAAAAGAGTGAAACATGGGTGGTTTTATTATGCTGATTAATGTGTCATGAGATACTCTAGGACGCATGGTTTTGTGATCTCTCATAGTAAACATCTTGTAACTTCTGTTTAAATTGTCAGGTACTGTCAAACCAAGAAGCTGCGGATTGCATAAAGAATATGAAGGATGCACGGTCAGCTGCGAAGCACCTCAATGAACAAGCCCTTGCAAAGGGAAGTACAGATGATATATCCTGTGTGGTTGTAAGGTTCCATTAACTTTGGCTTGTGTGTACTTGGGAAATGAGGGAACTTGCGCAAATTAAAACTTGGATCACAGCGGAAACCAAGTCAATTCTGTGCAATAGAGAGAATGTAACATCTGAATAGTTCTTGCTTTGGTCCTGTAAAATTCTGTAATCGCCAATGGTCATGGTAGTGTATAAACATTTATGTTCCAAAAGTTGGTACTGTTTGCAAACTGCAAATAAAGGGAATGTTGTTGCTAGGATCTCCTTGCCTCTCCGGTGTAGTATATTTTGTGAATCCGGCAAATAAAGTAGTGAATCCCTGTTCTACCATCATTATTTGCATGACGACAATGCATGCAAGGAAGTCTCATTACATGCCGTTGAGCATAATTCACTAATGTTGTGCCATACAACTGTTGGAATATAACCATGAGAGTTCGAAGCTCGAGCTCATGTGATAGCTGCAGTTGTAGAAATAACTGAACAAACATCTAGCGTTTACATTTAGGTCTGACTATAAGTTAACAACACAAAGGGATAAGAAAGATGTTACGGGTTGACAGAGGAGAGTAAGCATTCATCTAGAGGATGTGATAGGTTTTGAAGGAGGCATTTCTGTTTGTCAAGGTTTTCTGTTGTCTGTTTTCCTCATTCATCTGCCTGCATTGGTTATCTTCCAGCTTAATGGCTAGTGGGGTTTTCCGACGCCGCTCATTGTGTCCTGCTAGATGCCGGCGACAACTCCTTTTAGTGCCATCAAATTCTGAGACCTCATGGAACCTGGATGGGAGGAACATGGAAATATGAAGTTTCATTGTTAGTGCATGCTCGAGTCTTCAACATATTCAGATAAACTATAAAAAAGTAGTCTCGGAACGGAAGCTCTGGCATAATTGATAAAGTTGTTATATGATCAGGAGGTCACACATTCGAGCAATGAAAACAGCCTTTTGTAGTAATGCAGAAGGTTATGTCGTGGTCCGATCGTTTTTCGGATCTTATGCATAACAGGAGCTTAGTCCTTTTTGGTCTCTGAAAACCCAAATACTGGGAGAAAGCAGAGTTGACATCAAACCCCACTCTTCATATGTATAACAACACGCAAAAACTATACTGTGCTTTCTGGTAAGATGGGGCAGGTTGTTTTGCCAAAGAAAACAGATCCTAATACTGGAGACGTGTACAATGAATTATAACATGCCTAGTTTCCCCGACTTTTCTCTCCCTTCTTTAGGAAGATTAGTATTTTCTGGGTCATATTATACTTCCCCTTATTTTAACTTCAAAATTCAATGTAATGTTATATTGATTAGTAAAGCAAAGGAGTTGTTGATAACAAGTAAAAACAAGGGCCATGGAGTGCAAAATTGATACAAGACTGCCAGCAGCAGTACCTGTTTTTTGACAAGAAATGTATTGGAATGCTCAAATATGGAGAAAACCTATTATAATTCTAAGTGGAAAACTATTAGAGATTCTCAGGATTGAGACAAATTTTTCTGAAACAAACATATTCGAGCGGAAAAAGAGGATAAGTTATTATACTGAATAGCTTAGAAATAGAAAGAAAGTGTTACGCGCTATATTTTCGTACATAAAAGTACGTCCTAGGCAAACTAATGTAGGACCAAAAATAAGATAATATTTAAAAGTATATAAAGTAAGTTAATCATGTTAACTTAGAGGTTACAAATATTAAAGATCATGAACAAGTACAAAGAGGGATGGAAGGTTCAGAAGCTAAAGGAATTGAACAAAACAATATTTCGTCGAAAGTTGACAAGTTGGGAATGTCATAACATGTACTTTTAGGGTGAGACTAGGGTGCTTAACATGATAAGGAAGTTATGTTACGAGTTTTGTTAGTCGTATGTTAGTCGTGTGTTATGTTTTGAAGTCAAGCGAGTTGTGGAACAAAATACGACGAAAGTCATCACAAGTTACGTTCATAAGTTTTACTAAAAATTTGGGTCAAATGTAACTGCGATTTTCTTCCAAGATACTTAGAGTTATGGGGTGTTCCACCCATCAAATTGAAGATCTATGAGTCTAATTTCTAAAGCATTAAACCGTTTGTCAATACGACAGCAGAATAGAGAGATATATGCATTTATGCGAGACTGTGCAGGCTGCTAGGTGACAAGTATGTGTCTCACATACTTGCTTAAATAAGAGTCCAAAAAGAGGCTATTTCGAGTCGACCAAAGAGCCCATTTAAGGGCTTATCTACTGCAATATAACACTCATAAAATACCACAATTAACCATATCTAAATCCATGCAAACATCCTCCCAAAAATTTCCCACAAACCTTAATTGATTTTCTCTCCCTTTCACGTTCTAATTGGAGGTAAAACCTAGAGTTTGAAGAGCGAAGATAGAAGCTGAGTTATACAACAAATAAGGTAAGTTTACTGCTCTCTTTCAACCAATTTTTTCTGCTATAAATGCATGGTAAGTCGTTCTATATTTGTAAGAACTCACAGGACAATGATCAGAAGTCGAGAATTTGAGTTGTTTACTTGTAGCGAACTATTTTGTGAATTGTTTATATTGTTGTTGGGCTGCATGTTTTGCTATTATTTTGTGTAGTTTTGGAGGAGGAATGGTGTGGAGAAATACCACATAAATGCAGGGTGGTGGACTAGTCGTTTGTCGTAACATTTTCGGATTGTTTGACACTACTACGGTGGTCGTTTTGTGTATGAAGAGATTGCAAAGTGTTAGGCTATTTTGTAGTATTTTGTGGTGTATATAAGGTTGGAAATAATGTGTGTATTATTATTGTTGTGTTCTTTTGTTGTTGGTGTTATCTTGAACTTGGAGGAAGTAATGATTATAAGGGAGATGCTACTCGTTTTAATACAAAATAAGCTTGTCATCCATTGTGCGATAGTGGTACCTCTCATAACTTAATGATAGTGTTATTATTGTTGTTGTAGATTAAGGTGCGACGAGGCGAGTTCAACTTGGTGATTGGAAAGATTATGATAAGGTATGTTAAGGCTAAGCCCTTCCTTCATTTTGGCATGATCTCGTAATTACATGTATTTGATAACGAGGCATAAAGAAATTCATACTCCCGAATTTATGTACATTATCTTAGTCTCATAAGTTATAGTATTCTCACTTATCGGGACTTTATATTCAATTAAGTAATGTCTTCTTCCAATCAAGAGAGCAGATGGTCTAATATATATATATATATATATATATATATATATATATATATATATATATATATATATATATATATATATATATATATATATATATATATATATATATGTATATATATATATATATATATATAGACATACAATATTACAGTATTTTCACCACCATCTAGTTATAATCAGTGGGCATGCCCCTATTAGGCAACCTCTGATCAGATAGTAAGTTATATACTGAGCCTATTGTGGTCGAGCGCCTACAGCGAGCCCAGAATAGCTGAGATCCAGAGCCTAGTATGGTTGAGCGCCTGTGAGCGAGCCTACTACAGTTGAGCAGTTACACGTTCCGAGCCTTATAGGGCCGGACATTTATTTTACTTACTAAATTGAGAGAGTTGAGTCAGTATGAGCAGGTAAGTATATCTCTATATCATCTTTGACTCCCAGTACTTTCAGTTATTATATTATCAATTCAGTTTCAGCTTTCAGTTATTTTATTGCCTTACATTCTCGGTATATTGTGACATGCCTTTTATGGGGACGATGCATTTCATGCATGCAGGTTCAGACAGACACACGGGTAGACCTCATCAGTAGGTGTTTCCCGAGTTGAGCTTGATCGATAATCTCCATGTCCTTCGGAGTTGCCGAGTCTAGAGTGTTATGTACATCTTATGTCTATATGTATATATGCTATGGGTAGGTCGAGTTCCGATCACAGTACATCCATCAGTAGATGCTTGTAGACATATCCTGTTAGTTAGTGAAGTATGTTGGGCTTGTAGGCCTTATATGTATATTTTATTGGTTTGTCAGCTGTAGTAGTTATGACAGCCTTGTCGGCCCAGCTTTATATTGATGTTTATTCCGCACTAGTTTCCGTTCAGTTTTATATTTTGCTTCGCAAATTATCTTGCAATGTAGCCCTATGACCAAAATATAACATTATATTTTCAGAACCCCCCCCCCCCCCGGTCGCAAATTGGTACACTAAGTTAGATAAGGTATCGGGTGTCGTTCTCGCCCCCCATATTCGGGGCGTGACAAAAAACATGCCTACCTCAAGTACCACATGAGCTGAGGGAATAAATGGTGATCTCATTAATATGGTTTTTATACTTCTCTCCTCGTGAGAGTTAGCTTTTGAAGTTTAGTTAAACACAAAATTTACTTTTTAAAGTGGCATCGAAGTTAGATTTATCCTATTTCTTTTATTAATGTCCTTGCTCTAGATATTTAGTTCTGGACATGTAGAGGAGTTAGAAGTCCTACATGGACTGTGGTATGGATTAATTATTTTCTGATATGATTTGAGACAATCTTCAATTATTGAGTTAATTTTTGGAGTTAGAGTTAGACACAAAGTGATAGAAGTTTTATCAAAAGAGAAAGATTAGAAGGATTTTCCGGTGTAATTAAAATTTAAAAAAAAAAGACAAGAAGCAAAAGTCGAATTTGGAGAGTTGACACTCCAAATTGGGTAAAATATAGAGATGAGATAAGAGTTGCTTAAAAGGAGGTACCTGCTGCATTGTTGGCAGAACCTCTGCCTTAAGCCAGCAAGAAGAACAATTGGAGCAAGCATGGAGTTGACAAAGTTTATGTCTTTTGTAGTACTTGTTTGCAGCACACAGATGAACCCCACATTTCTCCACTTGACAACAGGGTCCTTCACTATTTGACCCTTTTTTCTTTTCAACATTCAATGTTTTCCTCTGCAAGCTACTCTCCTCTGTTTCTGCTATGTTCTTCAATGGCATACCATGGATATGGGCTGCCATGCTTTTCTTCAATATCAAGATTCCAGTAAGCCCAAAGAGGAGAGATGAAGTTTGTTAAAGAGTACATAATGAATATAGGATGGGCATGCTATGAAAAATATTTGTGAGGACCACAACTACAATCACACCACTTATAATTAAGTAAGTTAAATTCAATACCAACCAAATTTTACCTTACAAATAGAGTAATAACAACTCTTTTCTTCAATAATTGACACGTAGAACACAGAGTCAATTATTGAAGTATCCAAAGTTAAGAATCATCATCTCATAGTCATGGACCATGCTCGTGTTCCACCAAATTAAACCTCCTTATCTGTTTTCTTGGTAAAAGCCTAATAAGGGTTATTCTCCCCTCTTAGATTTTAAGGAGGTGGTAGTTATGGTTGAACTTTATTTGTTGTATCAATAAGATTACAAAATTACTTTCTATGAAGAATGATGTCCTGTTACTAAAATTACCGAACAATAAGTTAATAATACGTCAATATTGGGTTAATTAGTATTCTCAAAATTATCTAGAATTTGATATTTGATAGTTTATTTAATTCATATCTAATTAGGTTTTGTTTATCAATTTTATATTGGAATAAGTTTTTGGTTTTGTAGTATTATAAATAGGGGTGCTATTTCATATTTTCTATTGTGAAGAGGTAACTATGCTGTAGAGAGATTCAAGAGTTTATGAGTTATGAAAAATCCTTCTACCAAGTTCTCTCCCTAGTTTAAGAAATTTCTTCTATATAATTTTTTGCTAAATTTCTTGCTTGTACTTAAATTATTCTTCGAGGTATTTCAATCCTTCAAATTGGTATCAGAGCCTGCTGAGATCCTCTCAGAGCTGGTATGAGATATTCAAAAAAAAAAAAGCATACTCTATTACCTAATTACCATGTTTTTGTGTTTGAGGTCAAAAGTAATTTTGAAACTTGGTATCAACATATGGAGATTTTTTTTAAGGATATTGAACTATGGTCAACCATTGATGAAGGATTTGAGGAACCCCTAGAAGGCACAACGTTGACGGGTAATGCAGTTATACAATTGGAGATGAAGATACATTTAGATTATAAGGCACGCTACTATCTTGCCATCAAAGTCGAATTGTATATATCTAAAAAATATTTATATGCAAAGTCATTAAAGGAAGCTTGGACAATCTTGGTGAAGTCATATCGAAAAGTTGCTGACATAAAGAAGGAGAAACTGCAAGAGTTTAGGGGTCAATTTGAGTTGGCTCATATGGGACCAACAGAGTCTGTCAAAGAAATTTTTTTATGAGAATTGAAGAAATATTCAATGTTCTAAGGATCAATGGAGAAGTATTGGAAGAAGTTAAAATTGTTGAAAAAGTATTGCAGTCTCTAAGTTTAAAGTTTAGCAATAAGAAAGTTATTCTTGAGGTTATCAAAGATTTTAGCACTCTCGGACTTGATAATTTAGAAGGTGAATTGGTGACATATGAGAGATCACTGAATCAACAAAAAGAAGAGACATTGGAGGAGGCATCACGAGAAAAGGATGATCAACCAAAAGAAAAGGAAAACACATCAAATCCGGCGAAGATAAATCAAAAAGACTAAAGTTCAGAACCATATGAGAAAAGAAGAGAAGGTACATGCAACTTTTGTTGTGATAGAGATTATTTTGAATGCAAAGGGAAGTCAAATAATATTCAAATTGATCTTTCAAAAATTCATTTGATTGATAAAAAGGATGATTTAGTTGCAAGGAATGTCAACCCAAATAAGGTTAGTATTTCACAATAAAAACTGTTTGATAGTATTGAAGATGAAATGAGTAATGAAAGAAGCTAGAAGGTTCATCAAGAAAAAGTTTCTAATGATCCACCCAAGTTTAAGGCAGAAATAGCTTGGGATCCACCACCACAACAACGCATGATTATAGATATCAAAGATAAAATAAATTTTGTGCCATTATTAGAGATTGCATGTTTCAAGGAGCAAGACGAAATATCTATTGGTGGCATTATGCTACAACCTATAGAATGTTCAATTGGAGTTGAATGGGTGTACAAGTCCAGCTATAATGCACCGGAGAAGAAGACGATTTCAAAGTAAAGAAAAATTATATTGATAATATTTTGAAGGGATTTACCATGAGTAAAGACAAATAGTATATGAGAAATATTCAATATAAATTGAAGTTAACTAAAGATGATACTCGCGACTCTGAAGATCCAACATTGTCACAACTCGGATTTTCGACCATCGGGAGTCCTGATGGAACCTACTAATGTGAGCTAGGCAAGCCAATCCGTAAACTACTTATCTCATTATCCAATTATTCTTTATAGCAATTATATAACGATAACATGATAACCGCGGAAATGAAAATAATTAAGCGAAAGATGACAATTAAATATATAAAATCTACATCTGTAACAACTCTTAAACCTCCAACACCCAAAATCTGGTGACATAGTGTCACAGACTATCTAAGATTTTGCTGCATACAAGGTCTGAAGAAATAACAGTACATTGTTTCTGAATAAAAGAAAAATGAAATAGAAAATAGGGATATAGGGAGACGCCAGGGCCTGCAGGTCTACCTTGGGTCTCCGGGTGGATTGAAGGAAGCACTCCAATTACTGCCCAAAAGCTGCTCCGAGATCTGCACGTAGTGCAGAGTGTAGTATCAGCACAACCGATCTCATGTGCTAGTAAGTGCGTAGCCTAACGTCGGCGAAGTAGTGACGAGGTTAGGACCAGACATACCAAATACACCTATGGGTTTCAAATATATATACAATGGAAAAAGAAATACAGAGATAACCAGTCAATATGGGAGGGGGAGCATGTTGTGGGGGAGATAACAGTTCTGAATAGAAAGACATCAAGTAACGAAAGAAACAACATAACTCGGATGTCAATAAAGAAGTAGAAATCAATGAATGCACGGCATCACCCTTCGTACTCTTACTCTCGTCCTCATCAAGGCAATTATATAATAAAAAGTGCACGGCATCACCCTTTGTGCTTTTACTCTCTTTCCTCACGATATAATTAATATAATCGACATGAAATGGTAGATCGTGGACACGGCATCACCCATCGTGCTTTATACTCATTCCTCAATAACAAACAATACACGACATCATCATTCCTGCTTTAACACTCTTATTCACCCAAAAAACAATCACAAACAATGGGGCGAGGGAATAAACAATATTATAACATGAATCCCGGTGAGGGAACAACAATTAAACGGTTAAATCTCGGCAAGGGAACAACATCAATAATATCAACATCCCGGCAAGGGAGATAACAAATAAAGCAATAATATCCCGACATGGGGAACAATTTAATGACTCTTTCTATTTTCTCACTTTACTTCACAGCTCACTTTACCACTTGAGTCAATACTCCAAAAGGTTCAATCAACTTCTTTACTTTCAGAATTCATAATGTAGCTTGAGCCAATGCTCCTCAGTGTTCAAAGGTCACAATTACTTTCACAAACTTTTCACAGCAAATAAAAATCCCCTCTAAAGCATAGATAATAAAACAAAGTCATAAAGGTCACAATATAAGACTCGCGGGCATGCTTGAATCCGATGTATAGATACTCGTCACCATGCCTATACGCCGTACGCAACAATTATCACATAGCAAATAGGACTCGACTCCTAATCCCTCAAGTTAAGGTTAAACCAAACACTTACCTCGATGCCATGAATGCAATTCACATTGTAATTATAGCTATACCCCTTGATTCTACAGTCAATTCACTCGTATCTAGTCACAAGTTGCTTAATTACATCAATAAAGCTAAATGAATCAACCCTAATGCATGAAAATGAATTTTCCAAAGTTTTGCCCAAAAGGTCAAAATTGCCAATGGTCCCACATGATCAAAACCCGAGATTCGAATCGAAACCTGATTACCCACTCCCCCATGAACCCAAATATATAATTTGCTTTGAAATCGTACCTCAAATCGAGGTCAAACTCCCTAATTTTAAAAAAAAACCTAGGTTCTACCCAAAGTACCCAACCTCCCTCATTAAAATCTTTGATTTTAAGTTGAAATCATGTAAAAGATATTAAGGAGTGAAGAAAATGAGTTAGAAATCCCTTCTAACGTTTTGGAGAAGAAATGTAATTTGAAAAATCGTCTCTTATGCTTTTGGGGTTTTGAAAAATAAAAAATAATTGAAAATCCCATTTTAATATACCCCTCTCAAACCCCCTGTGCGGACTGCACAAAAATGAACTGCGGTTGCACAACCCTTCCTGAGGATACTGTAGTCCAGTGACCCTGTGCGGACCGCACAAAGTCGACTGCGGACCATGTTGGACCCCTCCGCGATCGCACACATTTTCTTATGGACCGCACTGGCGGGTTCAAAGACCTGCAACTTCTCTGAACCTATAACATCTATGTTTTAGGCCTAAGACATTCCGGAACCTACCCAAAGCTCTCTCGAGCCCTCGGAACTTCAAACTAGACGTGCATACTGACTCAAAACATCATATGGACCTACTCGTGCAATCACATCATCAAAATAACTGGTAAAATCATGAATTAAACTTCAAAACTCAAAATTTTCATAAATAACTCTCAAAGTTCATAACTCTTCCATCGAAAGCCCAACTCACGTCTAATAAACTCCGTTTTTTACCAAATTTCACGGTTATCTTAAATACCATAACAAGTTTGTACCGGGCTCCGGAACCAAAATACGGGCCTGATAACAATAGTTTCAAACATTAATTCATTTCCTTATTTCTTAGATAATTCAGTAAAATAATTTCTTTCAAAAATTGATTCTTAAAGCTTTGGACCTCGGAATTAAAATTCCGGGCATGCGTCAGAGTCACCGTCAAATCACGGGCCCGGGTCCGTTTACTCAAAACGTTAACCGAAGTCAAATTAATTTATTTTAAATTTAAAAATTTATTATTTTTCACAGATTTTCACATTTAGGATTTTCGGTTACGCGTTCGGACTGCACGCGCAAATCGAGGTGATGCTAGGAGAGGTTTTTAAGGCCTCAGAATGTAGAACTTTATTTTAAAAATAAGTGATGGCCTCTTGGGTCATCACAAATATATTTTAGTAAATTGGTGAAGTGTCTAAGGTATTTGGCTTTTACAAGGCTTGATGTTACTCATGGCATTGAAGATCTTGGTTTAAGGGAGGTTGTTGGAAATTAAACCAAGGTTAATTAGTATTTCTAAGTTGTCTGAGATTTGATATTTGGTAGTTTGTTCAATTCATATCTAGTTAGGTTTTGTTTATCAATTTTATATTGGAATAGGTTTTCGGTTTTGTAGTATTATAAATAGGGGTGCTACTACATATTTTCTATTATGGAGAGCTAGTTACACTCTAGAGAAATTTAAGAGTTTATGAGTTGTGAAAGACTCTCCAACCAAGTTCTCTCCCTAGTTTAATAAAAATTTTCTATATAGCTTTTGCTAAATTTCTTGCTTGTGCCCAATTTATTTTTCGGAATATTTCAATCCTTTAGTCAATTTCTTAAAAACTATTGCATCATTGCTACATTAGAGTTTTTGCATTATGTCTAATAGATTATTCCCCTTGATGATTCGAAGGAAACGAGAGGGGTTGTGATAATCTTCTCTTCCTCTTCTCATAGCACGAGCCAGAAGTATTGAGCATCCTCTTAAGCCAACTACATTGGACTTTGAGTGTACACGACCTACATTATAAGTAGGGGTGGACATAATTTAGGAAAACCTATAATTCTAAATTTATTAAGAATAGAATTATATTTAGAGTGAATGTCTACATGTAGAGAGTTTTGCTTTGAGGTTAAGTCATTTTCCCCCTATAAATACAGGGGTATTACCCCATTGTAAATCACCCAAAAATTCAATAAGAATTTTCTCTCTCTCTTTCTCTACAATATTACTCTTCTTCTTTTATTATTTTATAACACGTTATCAGCATGAGACTGTGCCATCTCAGTTTCAGTTTAAGTTCCCACAGTAATGAATTTTGCTCCTTCCAATGGACACCATCGTTAACTCATCGCTCGAAGAAATCTGCGCCCATGGCGATTCCAGTCTCCCTCTCTCTAAACTCTGGCAAAAGCTACGACCTTCAATTTCAAATCAAGGACTTGAACTTTGCCCAAATGAACCACAACGACCATAAATCAACCTCCTTCACGTCTCAAAACCACCACTGCCCGTCACCGGAAAAATCAAACAGACCACCCCCATCGTCGCCATAGACTCCCTCCGTTCGTCGCTACATCTGTCAAGCGGATGAGCTCAACCTCACTATCGAGCAACCAGCTCGTCCCCGTCATCCTTCTTCCAGTCGACAACCAATCAACTAGCCTCATGGAGCCCCATCGAGTAGCAGATGTTGCTATTGCTGCTGCTTCACTTTCTTCTTCTTCGAACACCATAACAACATCCCCCATCCCAAACCTCAACCAGTTCGTCACCCAGCTACATCCCACCAGCGACCAGCTTCCTCCGCTAAACCAGTCCCCCCATGTCTCTAACCAAATAGCCCAGTTGCCGCTGCTTCTTCATTGTCGTCGCGCAGTCTGTCTAAGGTTGTCGTTTGAGTTGTGCTCGTGGTTTCTAGTCTGAGATCTTTGAGCTTGACGTCGAGGTTCCAAGGTTCCGTCGTTGGAGAGGTTTTCGATAGTTTTCGGTCTAGTTTGGTTGTTGTTCTTGCTTCAAACAGTACGAGACTCTAATCAATTGAGTAGAAGCTTTGGGATTGAGAATAATGATCGTCAAATATTCTATGATCTTCCTTCATGATTAAATTCTGGATTTAAGGTAAGTATTTTACTTTTCTCTTTCAAATTCTTGTAATTCTATAATTTGATTTTAAATACAAGCATAGACGGTAAATTTTGATTGCAACTTTAAGGTAGCTTGAAAGATATTATAACCACCCAACGTGGTAAATTTTCTATGTCTTGCCATGATCAAATCATGTATGATTGTGGGCAAAGAATTAAAAATACGTCCTATTGAATTTGCTCCATTCTCATTCCCTATAGAGAATGTGATAGTAATATGTGATAAGTATGAAAGAAGACAAAATTATTGATGTGAAGGTATCAATGGATGTGGACGTGGCAATAGACGAAATTATAATCGTCATCATTGTGATAATGAAGATAATAAGGATTCTCAAAATAATCCTTCACTCTGTGAAAGTAATATCTGTCATCGATTTGACATGAGATTTCATAAAGCACATATAGATGATTATGGTCCATTCATGATGTGAGAGTGACAACATCTAATTAATGAATACATATTCATTCTTGGAAGAATATGAACGTGCTAGTGGTAGTGAATACACCACACTCGCCTCTAGAAGGAGGTTTGAGATGATATAAGAAAATAATGTCATTATTATGGCATGAATGGTCATTGATCACGTACCTATTGTACGCCAAAATATTTTGGTAATGTGATTATTAAAGGACAATAATAATGCAAGAAACATATCTTGCATATAATTTTGACCATGACCATAATGGTACAACTTTCTCTTTAAAAGAAATATTCACTATATGGATATTGATTAATATGTGATAGTACCGAATTAATTGAGAACTCTGTAAGATCCAATTATACTATTTTGGAAAAACACAATTGATTACCAATAAGGTATTGTGTTGTAGTAAGTCTCAAAGAAACTTATTCAGTTTCCAAAGTATATGCGAAAGCGGTTGATTGTATTGAGACTATAAATAAAGGAAAGATTTGATATCTTCTATTACTACAACTTGTAGCAGAATAATATGTATGCGAAAAGCTACCCGCTTTATTCTCCAGTTTGTACTACACAAAGAAAAGAATACCACAATAAAGTAGAACTTTATTGACATAAAACCCATATCATAATAAACTTGGAGTTTATTGATATCCAGTTGGCATAGCTGGTTTAGTCATATTAATTAAAGTATGACATGCAAAAATAAATGAGAATCTATATAGATAAATATTAAAGAAATAGAAAGATCTTTACGAATTCTATTAGGTTGCTTTTTCTCGTTAATTGATAGACCAATTAATATTGGAATTGAATCCCATGAATGCTGGAAATATCAAAGCTGAATATGGGCCCATTCACCTGCCATGTACACCACATAAGATGCATCTATGAGATGGTTACATGTGCGATTATTATTAAACTGCAACCTGGCTTGCGAGGTAACTTGCTCAGTAATTTAATTTCGAGCATAATTTTCAGATTTTCTATTCAAGATAGTTTATCTTGATAAGTTAGTTTACATCATAGTTGGTTTAGCAAGATAATTTATTGAGCTCCTCCACTTAATAGCTAAACTATTGCTTATGAGAACAAAGTTATCTATATTTGTTTGATATATGTTATATACGAAAGTATATTACATTCTCCCCTCGCAAGTGGTTCAGGGTCAGGAACCAAATAATTTCATCTTATTATTATTGATTTGCGGTGTATATTTTAGTTAACACCATAATGCACAAAGATGGATCCTCAATGTTGAGGAAATAAGTTAGTTTTTCTAACATGAGGGGGAGACATGATAAAAATTTGAGAAAACGTTACGTGGAGTGAATTATCATTTGTATATCTAGATCCTCGATTACGATAATATGTACTTGAAGTTCATAAAAAGATAATTCATTTGCAACACATTGCAATGCATGCCATAAGCATTTGCTGACCCAAATAAAGTAACTATATTCTCATTGCAAATGCTCATATTAAGTCCTAGAAGGACAAAGTCCGTGGTACGCTTAAAGCATATAGACAAATCGGTTTCAGATAAAAAGAATGAGCAAATGATCAAACTGATCATAATAAGAAGGCAAGTGATCTAGAAGATCACATGACATAACACTTCATAAAATCTCATGAGAGATTCAGGTACCTGAATATATGAAAGAAGATATCTCTATGTTATGTCTTTATGAAAAATTATTGAAACCGATATAAAATATTTGTCGATGACATATATGATAGCACTAATTATATGAGGATCTTAATTCTAGAGAAAAAATTCAAGTAGAATTGGTTTTATATGAAAGACATGTTGTTTTGGACCTACAGTTCAAACACTTGAAAGTATAAAGTCAATGATATGTGCAATCAGTTTTTGATATCTTATTTATCTAGCATGACATAAAAACTTGATATGCATCTAATTAAAGTATATTATGTGACTTATATGACTAAACTTATATGACAATTCTTGAAGGATTTAAACTGCTTAAAGTATATATAATTCTTGATCTTGAAGTACCACTTCCTCAGTGCAATTTTTGTACAAATATATCTTGTTATAACTATACGCATGATAATGTGATAGCGAGAATACCTCTATAGAGATATTGATTATCCATTCCACGATATTTGTGAAGATATTGTATATCTATCACGAGTTATGATTTCAAGGTGCAAATACTCATTATAGTTAATATGGCTGATTTATTTATCAAATCTCTACCAACGATCTCTTGAAGATGGTGCACAAGATTGGAATACGAAGGCTCAAGGATGTGTTGATGCTCACATCTGGAGGAGTTAATGCACGTTGCACTCTTTTCCCCTTATAAGGTTTTGTCCCACTGGGTTTTCCTTGCAAGGTTTTTAACGAGGCAACCAATAGGCGCATTTATAAACATGTGTACTCTTTTTCCATTTCTAGAATTTTTTTCCCATTGGGTTTTATTTTAGTTAAGGTTGTAACGAGGCGCATTACTTATTGAGTAGACATTCAAGGGGGAGTGTTAAGAATAGGATCTATTTAGAGTGAATATCTACTTGTAGAGAGTTTTACTTCGAGGTTAAGTCATTTTTCCCCCTATTAGAGGGGTATTACCCCATTATAAATCACCCCAAACTTCAATAAGAATTTTCTCTCTCTCTTTCTCTGCAATATTGCTCTTCTTCTTTTATTGTTTTATAACAAAATTCAAATTTTTAGATTTTTTAGATGATGGATTAGTTTTCGGATGTAATTTTTAAAAATTTCGGATTTAGGATTGGATTATGGATTTGAAACTTTTCAAATTTTTTATATTTTATTTTAGCGCTACCCATTAGACACCTTCTTTTTAATATACTAATAAGTCCAACGCCCTATCCATTAAGCATTAGCTCATATATTTAATACTAATCATTAAGTTCAATATTAGATACCCTACTACATCAAATATAGAGTTTTCTTCTTTCACACCAACAATATTTTTCGGTTTATGTATTTGTGAACACAGCAGGCTGATGTTGTGTTGTTGTTGGTTCCCCAAGTACACACAAATATATGTAGCCTTCAAGTAATAAAGTGACTCGAAAACTGGATGTCGGATCACAGAGACTTAGATAAAAGTATAACTAGTCTAATTCAAATCAATTAACTATCTAAGATAATTAAGTGTTTTTTTTTCTATTAATATACTATTGTGAAAATTAAACAAGTAATCAATTAAAGTAACAATAGCGCTAGAGTTAATTTGTTGTTGGATTTTAGTTGGAGGAGATGAAGATTCCATATTTGTAGTCAGTTTATTGGTTCTATTGAGTTCGTAATTGTTGGGGATATAGTAGATATTCCCTAGATTACATATCATATTGATGATTTAAATATATTTTTGTGAAAATAATTTGATATAAAATATATGATATTTGATGTTCTCATAGAAACTGTTATTAATTGCTTGTTTAATTTGATAAGGTCCTTGATTAAATTTTAGGCTTGGCATTATGATGGAGATCATAATAATAAGAGTGAAGTTTCTTATATTTTAATCTAAATTTGTTGTTGATCGTAGGATTATTAATTTGGACATTAGTAATCCAGTTAGATCGATATTCATGTGATCGTCTTTATGTGGTAAAGATTAGTTGAGCTCATTAACTGAATCACATAGATAGATGATGCATAGAGATATGATCATTGAACCGACCATTGGATAATTTCTAATGGTTAGAATTACCATAAACCGTCAATAGGATATTCTCTTGAAGAATGTGATGTAAGAATTTCCTTTGGCCTGAGATCGTCATAGTAATTGACAAGTTATTTATTGTACTTTGGTACCAGATACCTATGGCCCCAGGGTGATAGTTGAAGAATATTGAGTACGATTAAATACTTGTAGAATTAGTGATTGATCAAGATGGAATCTGTCAACTCTGAGTTTAAGCTCGATGTTGTCATGAATTATAAACGACTAAACTAAGACCTTGTCCAGGGTAATTGACAAAAGAATAAATGAGTTTCTTAGGTCATTCAGTGGTGAATTATATTTGAAATGAATACATAGTTGGTTGCCTATTAGGATTTGACATTTGAACCATATCCTAGGTTGATCCAGAGCTATAAGGACAGATGGAATTACTACATTATTCTTCTACTGATTCTTGAGAGTAAATTGTACACTTCATGCTATCTGGTTGTTACGGAGTTGCTAGATGTCACCCGTGATTAGTATATTGATGTGATCAAGTTACTACCGGTTTAATATTGAACCTATTGGGCCGCACATGCTAAAGGATTAATTAACTTATTATTTGATAATTGAATTAAGGAATTTAATTAGTCAAATAGATTTAGTTATAGTCCAAATAAAATATTATTATATTTATTGCTAGCACATAAAATATAATTAATATTGTGAACAAATTAAAAATTTTTATTTGGAATAGAAAATTAAATTATATTCCTTAGTTGAAATATATATATGTGTGATATACATATAATTAATATTTGTTTATATAAGGTGTATATATAAAATATTAGTAAAGAACACGTGATCCAATTTTGATTGGACATGGAATTCCCTAAAGGAATTCCTACGACAGAAATTCAATTCAAATTCCTTGAATGACTCAGCACTGTGCATATGTGGAATGGATTGGAATTTTTCGTTGAAAATTATGGAAAAGAAATCCAATTCTAGAATTGGCGTACATAGACCATGAAGGACGTTGACGGGCAGCAACCCATTTTGTATGGGACTGCAAATTTTTCCTTAATTGTTTCATAAAGTTTATTTTGGAATAAATTTTTATTCTAGGTAAATCATAACCTCAATCAAATAAGAAAAGAATTTATAGGTGATGCTATATAAAGGGTGATGGAAAAAAATTTGCCAATTAATTCTTAAGAAGAAAAAAACTTTGAGAAAGTGAGAGTGCAACATAAGACAAGAGAGAAAATACAATTACAAGAAAAGTGTTTCTTGTTCTTCTAACATTGAGTTGAGATTTGAAAAATTTCAGCAAAATATTTCATTCAATTTATTGGCGGGTTTAATTGATCAAAGAGTTGATAGAAATGATCGGTCTCGGTGAGGATACGCATAGAGTCTTCGCACTATCGAATAGATTCTCAAACGAGACTCTCTTTACTATGTACGTCTTAGATCCAATCTTTGACATGTAAATAAATTTTAAAGACGAAAAATTCTACCTAGGATTATTATTGTCTTTCGCCATGTATTACGAACATCTATGCAATCCTACAGTTATTACACTTGTTAATCTGAATTATCTATGATTTCTAATGGACTAGAACGTTTATTTACATAGTTGTTTCCATAATACTATTCGTCTATCCGAAAAATATTAATCTTATATTTCTATAGTACTGAATCTATCATAAATGCACAACACGACATTCAACTAAGCAAGACCTCTAGGTATATTCTTATCCTGTCTGCAAAGTATTTTCCCAGGCCACTGCTGCTCCCAAATGCACACGCAAGTATACGTGATCGACAAGTAATATTGGATTGTAAGTTCAGATATCGTACCCGCAGGGACATTTGAATAACTATCAACTAAATTAAACCAAACAATTAATCTATTCAAGCAAATCCTAAAGTATGAATATTTAACTAAACTTAAGCTAAAGTAACAAATTAAGATATTAAAGAAAACGACGACAAGTTAACGACGAATTCAATATGGGTAAATATACTAGAGCTATGGGCTAGCTAACAATCATGTTGAGTTTTTTACTTAAATAGTCTGTTTATTGATTGACGGGGTTAATATTGCTCCTAGCCTTCTCACGAAATACAACTCGCCTATTCAAGCTAACCTAACGCCTATATTCCTATGAAATTAGGATTAATAAGAACACATTTATAATTTTCGTATAATAACCAAGCAAGGCGATTAGGTATATTCTTATCCTAACCGCAAATCCGCCCCCCTAAGAGTTAAGATCTTGCTCTACTCAATCTTATATGCAATCTAGAATTCCCGCTTCCGAGTTCAATCTTAGATTCGTAGATAGTATTCAATGGGTGATCAAGCAATCAAACAATTAAGCACAAGATTGGATAAATAAACCAATATCATAAAATAATAAGAACAATTCAAGCTTTAAACTACAACGTTCATGTAGCACCCTAAACTCTAAAACTAATAAACTATGAAATTAAAGGAAGAGAAGAGAAGAGAAACTAGTTAGAAGCCTCCTCCAAGCGTGGTTTGTCTTCCCCTCAGTGAATTCTCCTTCGAAGTATGTTAGATATAAGCAAAGTGGCATCTCCCCTTCAAAGTGGTATTTTAGGATCTATTTATATAGCCCAGGGTTGATGAGGGGCGGAATTCTTCAATCCAACTTCGGATGGGAGAGATGGAATCCGAATCTGCCTTCGTTCCTAGACGCAGGAATAGACAAGCTCTCACTCCTTTAATTTCTTCTTTGTGTGTCGAATTGTCGTCTTTTGATCATTTATCATCCAAAATCACTCCTACACATAAGAAACAAATAGAGTATATTTTACTTTCAAAATCATGTAATCTCCCGCGATACACACAAGAATTAATATACAAAAATATTAAAAAGTATGAACTTTTCATCATTTATTAGCCACGAGTTTAGAAATAAGATTTCTTTAATTTTACTCTAATCTAAACATGTCCTTTCCAAGCATAGCAGAGATAGTAGTGTGAATCGGTATCTATAAGAATTTACAATTAAAACTTGAATTAAAAAAAAACTATAAGATGATAAATTGAATTAACGAAGATGTAATTAAAAACACCAATATTCATGTCAACCACAGCCCAAAAAATTAGAGTGCTTAGACAACATGCACGTAGTAACAATTATTCAAGTATTTTGCATAAATTACAAAGAAAGTACAAAAGGACGAAGAACTCTATGCTTTTTCCCTTTGAAGTTATTCCACAATGTGTTTTTGCCTCCAAATAATATCCAACCTTTTTAAAACATATTTAGGAAGTATTTATAAGTTAGGGTCGGAGTTTTCAAGTCCAAAAACCGGGTAGAAAATACTTTATTTCGAGGATTGGGACTATTGTGAGCCTGACCTCGCTGGGCAAGCATGGGGAGCACCTGGAGCCTCACGAGGCCAGGCGTCGCGCGAGATCCTAGCGGCCTTAAGCCGGGTGTCACCTGATCGGGCCCCTGGTTTGGCTTCTTCGTGCTCTTTTCTTGTATTTTCATCACCCGGTTGTGCAATCTTCACTCATCTTCATATTCTAATGATTCTACACGTAAAACAACATTATTAGGCTCAAATGTTGTGCAAATAATCATTAAAGTACAAAAATATAAGGCGAATAATGTATTAAAAATATAAAATTATAGCCAAACATAAGTTTCTATCTAATTTGACATAGCCTTACTACGTTTGACTTAATAATTCATAAGGCCTTATTAATGCTTTTGTTGCATTTGTTTGATAATAGTTTTATTGATACATGAATATTTTATTTGGATGATTGCGGCAATAATGGGGAACTATTAAGGTTTTTTACAAGAAAAATGAAGAAGCTCAATTTATCAGCTCAAACCGAAAATCAAAAATATCCAATCCGATTAATTTGAAATCAAACTTAAAAATAAATTTTGTTTGAGAAATGTATATTTTTAACCGCTTCAAAAAATACTAGCTAACAACAAGTACTGTATACATATAATATGCATTTTATATACTTTTTGATTAGAAAACACAATTAGTTTCGACCTACTGGTCAATTTTGTATTTTGACCGATTTGTATTCCAAATTGCCGCACATAAAAGATTGACATGGGTGTTTTTGTTTAGATCTGTCTTTATATAATAAGTGGCTAAATTTTAATTAGTTTTAAAATTGTGATTATTTTTGAATGGCCACTTTTAAATCTGACTATTTTTTATTTCTCCATATATTAGTATTGCATATAACATATAATTATACATTATTATTAGCAAGATATTTCAATTTTTTATATTTTTTAAAAAATTGCTTGAGGTTGTATGACGAAGTAAGTAAATAATTACAAATTTTCTCTCTTATTAAATTAAATGGTATATTTACCTTCTCATCAATTCTATTTTTTTTATGTACACTTTTTTCTTCATGTTTTACACGATTTCACTCTTTAATTTCAACTCAAGCGGATTCTGTGAGTTAGCTATTTCTTTTTGCTATATTTGTTTGGTTTATACATCAGAAAACAAGTATTTTTATTTTTCATCTTTTTTAAGTAAGAAATTCTCGAAGGCAACAACACAAGATTCAAATCAATGGATAATAAGTCCGCATCTCTGCCCCTTTTCACTTAAATCTTATATTTGTCCACATGAGAGTTTGAAATCGTAATGTGAGCTTAATTTCATCACGTGTTACACTCTTACTACTAAATCAAATTCACATAGGTTTCTTTTGTGCTTCACTATAATATGGAGTACATAAAAATTTAAAGGCCTTTAAATATATTTTGGCTTTTAGGTCACAAAATTCTTTGAGTCAACCCTTGTCACATTCCACCGATATATTCAACTAGGTGACAGGTTGTCTAAATGTACCAAACCTAAGTAGTACTTCTTTGCAAATAATTTTTTAGGATATTTTCTTGAGAGATTCCTTGAAAGTATTAACCTATTAATTAGGAGAGGGCATTTCTGTCATTCCGACTCAAGGTCAAGGGTACGAATACGATACCTGAGGTAGAGGGGGTTGAGATTGTGGAATCCGCTATAGGTAACATGTCACTGGCAATATTAATCCACTTAGTACAAAGATCAATAATGTACTTTAATCAGCCAAAGTTGGGAGAGAAATTTTATTATATGAGTCACATAACCAACATTATTGATGTGAGTCTAGTTTATTTTTTGACAAGTAAACTCATGTTCTTGCTTACTTACTTTAAAGCATAAGCTAAAAAAGGACAACATTTAAATCGACTCTTTTTTCTTATTAGAGGCTTAACTGATAGGCAATAAAATAAAAGGAAATAAAAAATATCTCCCAAGATCAACGCTTTGATAATTTTTTATTTATTGGAAATCTTATTTCTTCGAAATTAGAAGTTTTATTATTCAATCCGTGATAAATTAATAAGTACTTTATAATTGAAAATTGTTAGTTTCATTTCTAATTATCTACTTTCTTTCATCTATCATATTAGCTACTCCGTCCGTTTTAATTTATGTGAACCTATTTGATTAGATACGAAGTTAAAAAATGAAGATTTTTAAAATTTATAGTCCTAAATATGTCGGAAAAGAATCCAGAATATTTGTGTGGTCAGAAAAGTTTCTCAATAAGGGTAGAATTCCAAATTTAAGTTAAATTATTTTTAAGTTTAGAAAGAGATCAGGTTTTTTAACAGATCAAAAAGAGAATAGGCTCTCACAACTGAAACGGATAAAATATTATTTATCAAAATGTTCTTTGGTTGAATAGCTCAAGATATGGTCACTAAATTTTGCAAATATGAAAATTGCTCGTATCTGGATGCTAAATTGCAAAATTTTTAATGAAAAAGCTTTTTCGTGTTATGAAATAGAAGATTCTTACACTTCTATTTAAGGTGAATGTCTTTTATGTATTTAATTAGAGAGATTTTAGAGTCCTATTATTGGTAGCAAGATCTTCCTCCTCCCTATAAATAGAGGTGCTCTCTACCATTGTAAGACACCCCTCTCAACTCAATAAGAAGAACTCTCTCTACTCTTCTCTCTATTGCTATTGTTCTTGTCTTTTGCTTTAGTTTATAACACGTTATCAGCACGAGACTCTACCGTCTCAAGTATCATTCTCGAAAATCCAAGGTATTTTCCCTCTTCCTAATTTAATTTTAGAGTATGTCTGATATTATGAAAAGAAAGTTCGTTGCCCTTGAAATTTCGGGCAAGAACTATATGACATGGGTGTTGGATGCTGAAATCCACCTAGATGCTATGGGTCTCGGAGACACCCTCAAAGATAAAGAAAAAGCATCCACCCAAGATTGTGCGAAGGCCTTGATTTTCTTGCGCCACCACCTTGACGAAGGTTTGAAGATTGAATATCTCACCGTCAAGGATCCACTCGTTTTGTGGAACAGCTTAAAGGAGAGATATGACAACCTGAAGTTGGTCACTCTGCCACAAGCACGATATGATTGGGCCCATCTGAGGCTACAGGACTTTAAGTCCGTTTCTGAATATAATTCTGCTATGTTCAGAATTACTTCTAAACTGAAGCTATGTGGAGATAACATCTCCGATTACGATATGCTTGAGAAAACGTTTACAACGTTTCATGCCTCCAATATGGTACTGCAGCAACAGTACCGAGAGAAAGGCTTTACGAAGTACTCTGAACTGATTTCTCTTACTAGTGGCTGAGCGAAATAATGATCTGCTCATGAGAAATCACGAAAATAGACCAACTGGGTCTACACCACTGCCTGAAGCAGATATGGTGCACTCGCATTATGCCAAACATAAAAGGGACCATGATCACGGTCATAAACGGGGTCAAAGCCAAGGACGTGGACAAGGAAGAAATTCCAAAGAAGTCCGTCACCCCCCAAAGAGAGATAACCACCGAAAGCAGAAACGGGGTCCAGAAGATCCTAAGGCAAATAGTTCAGAAACTATATGTTATCGTTGCGGTGGAAATGGGCACTGGTCTCGGACTTGCCGTATACCAAGACACTTGGTTGACCTTTATCAAGCATCTCGAAAGAGAAAAGGCCCTGAAACAAATTTTGTCTATGACGACAATGAGGATATCACCCACCTGGATGTGGCAGACTTCTTTGAGCAACCCGAGGGAAAGATAGACCACCTAATCGGTGATGGAACCATGATGAAAGAAGATGGAGCTGTTTGATTCTACTTGTATTAGTCAATGAAAATTAATAGTCATTAGCATTAGCTCGTATTAGTTAATTCATGATATGATGTTAGTATTAGCCCTTTAGAATGTTTCAATATGCTCAAATATTTTTATTGTACAGTAGAGGTAATCGACTAACCTAAAAACTAGTCGATCGTCTAATATTTAGAAATAAAACGAACTTTTTTCCGCCAGGCCAGATATTCGAATATCAGAGTCTGATATTCGAATATCTGGGCCAGATATTCGAATATCAGAATTCCTATATTCGAATATCTGGCAAGATATTAGAATATGTGCTTAAATATTCGAATATCTAATATTTTTCGCATTAAAGTATTATTTTTTCCGCAAGGCATTATATTCGAATATTAGAATACAATATTCGAATATCCCAAATAACTGCTTCCCAAAACGCTGTTTAAACGCGAAACAAAAGAATTGAAGTTGTTTATACTTATATTTATGTATTCCTTTTGTATGTCATACCATGGGAAGTAAATTGATTGAAAGGCTCCGGAAGAGCAAATGTAACTCTGCCCAAAGGCATGACGTTTATCTTAGAGAATGCAATATTCTCCTCCAAGTCTAAGAAGAAACTTGTTGAGCTTTAAAGATGTACGCCGGAATGGCTACAATATTGAGACAATGGATGAAGATAATCTTGAATATCTCGTCCTCACTTCAAAGAATGTCTCCGGCCAAAAGAGGGTTATTGAGAAATTCCCGCCTTTATCTTGTGGCCTGTATTGGACAAGGATTAGTGCAATTGAGGCACATTCAACAGTAAATCTAAAGAATACTGAGTCCAATATATTTGTACTTTGGCATGATCGACTGGGTCACCCAGGATCAACCATGATGAGACGGATTATAGAAAGCTCATATGGGCATCCGTTAAAGAATTTCAAAATTCTTTCAAGTAATGAATATCCTTGCACTTCGTGTTATCAAGGCAAGCTGATTATCAGACCATCCCCAACAAAGGTTGGGACTGAGTCACCCCAGTTTCTGGAACGTATACAAGGGGACATTTGTGGACCTATTCACCCACCTAGTGGGTAGTTTAGGTATTTCATGGTCTTGATAGACGCATCCTGTAGATGGTCTAATGTGTGCTTGTTGCCATCACGCAACCTTGCGTTTGCAAAGATAATGGATAATAGATGAGAATAATCTTGAATTCTTCATGAAAACGAGGCTGCCCATTTCGGTTTGGGTTCACGCCATTTTGCATGCAGCAATGCTACTTTGTCGGCTGCCCGCTTCGGCTTAGGGTCACGCCATTTCGCATGCAGCAATGCTAGTTCGTCTCTGACTGACGAATTATCACAAATATTCCCTATTGCAATTGGTTTTGGGTCATGAACCCAATATATCCCATTTAAGAAGCTTTGGATGCGCAGTATAGGTGCCTGTAGCACCGCCATCCCGCACCAAAATGGGTTTGCAAAGAAGGTTAGGAATATATGTTGAGTATGAATCGTCCTCCATTATTCGCTACCTCGAAACATTGACAGGAGATTTGTTCACTGCACTAATTGCAGACTGTCAATTTGATGGAGACACTTTTCCCAAAATTAGGGGGAGAAGTCGGTAAAACCAAATGGGAAATTTTGTGGAAAAATGTATCATTATCTCATCTTGATCCACATACCTCTATTTGAAAGAAAGAGGTACAAAAGACTATCCATTTGCAAAGAATAGCAAATCAAATGCCTGAAGCATTTACGGACTTGAAGAGGATAACGAAATCCCACATTCACGCGGAAAATGTTCCGATCCGTATTGAAGTCCCTATTGGACAAATATCTAGTGTCATATCCAATGAGTCAAATGCACGCCAGAAGCGTGGCAGACCATTAGGTTCCAAAGATCGAAATCCTAGAAAGAGGAAAAAGAACGATCTAAATGACACTATGAAAGAATCACATGAGGACGCTTATGATTTGATTAATTCCGAGATTCACGAAGAATCTATTGAGCCTGAGACTCTTGAAAATACGGAATGCAAGAATGTGAGGATCTCGAACCTCAGTATGTGGTAGTACAAAATTAATTGAGAGCTCTCGAAGAGCCAATTATTACTATGTTGGAGAAACACAATTGAGTATTGTGATGTAGTAAGTCTCAAAGAAACTTATCCAGTTTCCAAAAGTACACGCGAAGGCGATTGATGATATTGAGACTATAAATAAAGGAAGGCTTTACTACAACTTGTAGCGGGGTAATTTGTATATGAAAAGCTACCCGCTTTGTTCTCCAGTTTGTACTACACAAACGAAAGAATGCCACAATAAAGTGGATATCTATTGGTATAAAACCCATGTCATAATAAACCCGAAGTTTATTGATAAGTGCACATGTCATGGTGTAAATTTGAAGTTTACCAATATTGATAATTTATTCAGTTGACATTCGTGTTAGCCATCTCATTTTAAGTATGATGTGCAAATTCACATAGGTGAATATTAAAGAACTAGAAAGTTCTTTACGAATACTCTTGTATCACTTGTTCTTATTAATGAACGGACCAACTAAAGAGTTCGGGTTGAAGCCCATAAATTCTGGAAATATGAAAGGTGAGTATAGGCCCATTCACCTGCCATGTATACCACATATGATGCATCTATGATATGGTTACATGCGCCATTGTTATTAACCCGCAGCCTGGCAGTGCTTGCGAGGTAAATCGCTCAGTAATCTAACTTCGAGCATAGTTTCCAGATTCTCTACTCAAGACAGTTCATCTTGATAAGTTGGTTTATATTAAAGTTGGTTTAGCAAGATAATTATTGAGTGCTTCCACTTAATAGCTAAACTGTTTCTTATGAGAACTAAGTTATATATATATATCAGTTTGATATAAGTTGTATACGAGAGTATATTCTCCCCTCACAAGTGGTTCAGGGTCAGGAACCAAATAATTTCATCTTATTATTAAGGTGCTGTGTATATTGACATAATGCACAAAGATGATTTTCCAAAGTTGAGGAAACATGTTAGTTTTACTAACATGAGGGGGAGACATGATAAACACTTGAGAAAGTGTTACATGGGATGAATTTTCATTTGTATATGTATATCCCCGAATATCATGATATGAACCTGTAGTTCATAAAAAGGGAAATGCAATTGCAACATATTGCAAAGCATGCTATACGCATTTGCTGACTCAAAGAAAGCAACTAAATGGAAGAGATACAATTCAAGAAGAATTGATTCCATATGAAAGACATGTAGCTTTGAACCTATAGTTCAAATGCTTGAAAGTATAAAGGCAAAGGTATGTATAGTCAATTTTCGATATCTTATTTGTTTAGCATGACATGAAACTTTGATATGCAGCTAAAGTCTATTATGCGACTTATATGACTTAACTTGAAAGATTTAAGTTGCTTGAAGCATATGCAATTCTTGGTCCTGAAGTACCACATCCTAAGTACAATTTGTGTACATATGTATCTTGCCATAACTATAAGCATGATGGATTTGAGAATGCATCTATGGAGATATTGAAGAGCTATTCCACGACATTATATGAAGATGTTCATATCTATCAAGAATGATGATTTCAAGGTACGGAATATTTATTCAAGTCAATATGGTTGATTTGTCAAATCTCTACCAAAGATCGTTTTGAAGATGATGCACAAGATTGGAATGCAAATGCTCAAGGATATAAATTGATGTACTCATTAGGGGGAGTCAATGCGCGTTGCACTCTTTCTCCCTTACAAGGTTTTTTCCCACTGGGTTTTCCTTGCAAGGTTTTTAACGAGGCAACCAATAGGCGCATATTCAAACATGTGTACTCTTTTTCCTTATTTTAATTTTTCCCATTGGGTTTTGGTTTTAAGGTTTTATGAGGCACATTGTTGAATAGACATTCAAGGGGGAGTGTTATGAAATAGAAGATTCTTACACTTCTATTTAAGGTGAATGTCTTTTATGTATTTAATTAGAGAGATTTTAGAGTCCTATTATTGGTAGCAAGATCTTCCTCCTCCCTATAAATAGAGGTGCTCTCTACCATTGTAAGACACCCCTCTCAACTCAATAAGAAGAACTCTCTCTACTCTTCTCTCTATTGCTATTGTTCTTGTCTTTTGCTTTAGTTTATAACATTTCGTATTTTCTTTTCTATTTTAACCAATTAAACCTCTAATTAGGAAAAAAAAATTAGACTCAAATATTGTCGTTTTTTGTTTAGGCTTTAAAATAAATAAGTAGGAACATAAGTCCACTTGTGAAAAGATAAACTAAATGTTAGATAAAGCGCTTAACGCTAGAGGGGGGTGAATAGCGTTATAATAAAATTTAGCGTAAACTTGCGTAAATTAAAATTTGCAGGAAATAAATAAGTGCGTTAAATAAACAAAAAGGAAAGAACGCACCGATATATTCTGGTTCACCACAACACGTGGCTAGTCCAGTCCCCGAGAGACTCTCTCGAGATTTTCCACTAACTTGTTAAGCTTACGGGTGCTCAACAAACCTTTACAACTTAAGGACACAAGCCTTAACACCTTTGCTCGGAGATACAACACTCCAAGACTTCAACCAAGGAAACACAAGTTCCTTACAACAAGAGAATTACAATTCTCTTACAAGTGTATAAAACACTAAACACTCAAACAAAATACTCCTTAATGAGTAGATATGAGTAAAAGAAGTAAGCTCTAGATCACAACAACTTTGGATAAGAATATGGCTCTCAAAAGCTTTATGAAATTGAATATAAAATGATAAACAAAAGTATGCAAGCTTATAGCAATGTAATGATCAGTTGTAGTATGTTGTTGTGTTTAAAACACTGAAATGAAGCTGTATTTATAGTTGAAAAACTTGGAATTACCGTTGCCTAATTGCCAATTAAGAGTTGCTGATTTTACTCACTGACAATCGATTGTCAAACCCCAACAATCGATTGTCTGCCAGTCAGATCAAAATTCAATCCCAGATTTTACGCTTGATAATCGATTACTTACAATCCATAATCGATTACTGGCAACATTCAAAAAATCCTTTCCAGATTTTGCCACAAACAATCGATTGCCCAGAATCAACAATCGATTACTCAGCAACGTTCAAAAAATCTTTTCCGGATTTTAATCAAAACATTCGTTTATACAAAATCAATAATCGATTACCCAATAATGTTCAAAAAATCTTTTCCGGATTTTAATCAAAACAATCGATTATACAGAATCAATAATCGATTACTTGACGGTATTTGAAAACTTTACGACAACGGTCAGCTTCACAATCGATTGCACAAAGTCAACAATCGATTACTTATCAGTTTTTGAAAAACATTTTAGACACTGTCTCTTTGACAATCGATTGTCCAATGTAACAATCGATTATTTAATAAATTTGAAAATCATTGGAAGACACTGTCTCAACATAATCGATTACCATTAGTTCATAATCGATTATTTTGAGTTTTGAAAAACTTTGATGGACACTGCCTCAGTTACAATCGATTGTCATTAGTTCACAATCGATTGTCATGCAGGTTTGAAAAACCTGATGCTCACTGTCTTACTCACAATCGATTGTCATTAGTTCACAATCGATTGTCATGCAGTCTTGGCTTAAAACAATCGATTATCATAAGTACATAATCGATTATCTTAGTCCAGATTTTTAAGGCATGTCTAAAAATTATTTTGACTACTGTAAATATGCATGATTTAAAATCATTTGACATTAAATTAAATATGCATGATTTTGGAAAATAGTTTTATGAGAGAAGCCATGTTACGAGTCAAGTTGTATGATCAAGATCACAATTAAGAATGACTCAATTAAACTATAAAACTTTGTCTTGAGCTTGAATCTCGTTGTATATCAATTGTGCGCTTGTTTCTTGAACTTCGTCATATATCAATTTTCGCTTCGTTTGTCATTCATCAAAACCTATACAAAAGAACACACGTTTTAGTATATTGCATTGAGAACGTGTTTCCAACAATTTCCCCCTTTTTGATAATGGCAAACACTAAGCGGGATATGTAAGACAAGCAATTTATAATGACGATTCAAGACAAGTATATACATGCAACAAGTATGCAATTTGTTACCCCTCAATTTGAGAATTCCCCCTCAATTTAAGCTTATAACTTGAGAGTGCATCATACCCGTTATCTTCCCCCTTTTGCCATTAGCAAAAATAATAATAAGATGCCAAAGATGAAATAAACCTTGTTTATTTATTGGAAAGAATTACAGCAACAGGGAAGACAAAAACAAACTTAAAAACTACAATTATTCGTTCATCATTTTCCGCCTCATCATCCGGCGCTGCTTCATATGGAACAAGACCCGCATATGGATAATGAACGTGGTCAAAATATCCATGGATCTCGTGAGTTAATTGACCGAAAGAAGAGGTCAATGAAGCAATTTGGTCAGAAATGAATTGGAGGGAAGGCTCTTGAGGCGGAGGAGCACGACGGGTTGGAGGAGGAGCAGGCGCTACATGATCACCGTCATGATGAAAGGAGGATTCCGAAATTTCCCACTTTTTGGTACTCTTTTTGAGAGGACCATTTCCAGTGACAAATCCGGTGGCTTCAAGAAAGTTCATGATGAGGAGAGCATAAGGAAGAGGCCTATCATCTCCGATAGCGTCACGCATGTGAATTTTGATAAGCCGACACCAATTGATGTTAGCTCCGGTAACTATGGCATGCATGAGCTTGGTGTCCTCTTGGGAGATGGTGGTATGGTTGTGCTTACGAGGCTTGAGGACTCGGGTGACGAAATAGAAAATTAACCGGTAATTTGGATCCATTCCCGTAATTGTAGGACGACGGGAGGAGAGATTTGGATCATAGGAAGTAAGACCGATTTGGTGTAAGAGGGCTGTTCCATCAAAAAGAGCTCCGGCCTCTCCGGTGTACTGAAAAATGTCTTCACGATTATGAGGAAGACGGGCAATGGTATGAAGATTTTCATCGGAAAGAAGAATTTGAACACCATTAATGTTGGTGACAAGCTCACCATCATCATCCTCATGGAGGTTGGAATAAAATGCTTGAACCAATGTAGTATTGATGTAAGGATGGGTAAGGAGTAAAAAGTCAAGAAGTTGAGAATTTTTGAGCATATTTGCAGCAGGGCCAAATGATTAAAGATACCTGTGGGTTGAGAAGCGGGGTGGAAGAATGTCGCGCTTTTCAAATTTGGCTAAGAATCGAGTAAGCTCGATGTCGGAATTAAAATATAGAACGGAACCATCTTGATAGGGATAGTTCGGACGAGGAGGGGCAGCAGAGGCGGATGCGCCTTGCCTAGCAGAAAGGGAACGTTTTGAGTGACGGCCCGACATTTTTAATGAAAGCTGCTGGATTTTGCAAAAGATTAGAGAGAATTTGATATTTTGAAAGCTAAAATTGATGCTTGAGTAAATGAATATGAACATATATGAAGCCTATTTATAGAGGGGAGAGTGGCTTATCATTTATGGAAGAATTCTGCTGAGAATTTAAAGCCAAATCAGTCAGAAACGGTAAAATAAATTCACTGACCGTTAGACAATCGATTGTTGAGATGCAATAATCGATTGTTGAAGAGTTATGACCTGACTTGGAACTGACACAAATCGATTGAGGAGCCAAACGGTAACAAGAGTTTAAATTTCTGACATGAAATAATCGATTATATATGTGAAATAATCGACTGTTTTGGACAAGCATTGCTGAATGGCTGAGACAGAAATCGATTATGCAATTTAAGGAATCAATTATTAAACAAAGCTGCATAATGAACCTAAACCATAAACAATCGATTAGTGATACTGCTAATCGATTTTCAGCACAGTAAAATAATCGATCATTTGCTTGGAACAATCGATTGTTCTGTGCCAAAACTTTATAATTCCCCCTATCTTTTAGGGCGATACCTGCAAAATGGAATTAAACATCTCCGACGCTCAAAACAGTAATTTGTAAAGAAGTAATAACTTAAACTAGTGTTGCCAAGTGAGAACGTGAGCTCTTAAGAAGTGTGTCCTAAAGTGTTCTTAAGAGAGTTTCGGGTACTTACCTTTCCTCCGATGTCTCAAATTACCTGTTCAAGAGGGTGATCTTTGATTGTCCTCCACTCGTTAGGCATATTCATTTCTTTTTCCAATTGTGGCACTTCTTCCGTTGGTTGTTCCTCAGTTTCATCTTTATTTTCCTTGGGTGGTTCCTCTTGTATTTTGTCTTTCAAGCTATCTAAGATACCTGCAAGATCAAAACCGGAATCCTTTCTCGCCAAGCGAGCATTATTTTCGGAAAATACAACATGAGGGGATTCCTCCATAATTTGGGTTCTTTTATTAAAGACCCTCTATGCTTTACTACGTGAGGAATATCCAATGAAAATACCTTCATCCGACTTAGCATCAAATTTACCCAATTGGTTTTTGCCATTGTTATGAACAAAACATTTGCAACCAAAAACTCTAATATGGGAAATATTTGGTTTTCTACCCTTATAAAGTTCATAGGGGGTTTTCATGAGTATCGGCCGAATTAGTACTCTATTTAGAACATAGCAAGCGGTACTCACGGCGTCCGCCCAAAAATGTTTGGGTATCTTAGCTTCGTCGAGCATGGTTCTAGCCATCTCTTCGAGACACCTATTTTTCCTTTCCACCACCCCATTTTGTTGTGGTGTACGTGGAGCGGAAAAGGTATGCTCGATTCCGAGTTCGTCACAAAAGTCTGCAAAGAGATTGTGATCAAACTCTCCCCCATGATCACTTCTAATTGAAGTGACGGTTGTTTCTTTCTCATTTTGAACACGCTTAAGAAAATATTTAAAATTTTGAAAAGCATCACTTTTATTGGCAAGAAATAAAGTCCAAGTAAATCTCGAGTAATCATCAACAATCACAAAAGCATATCTATTTCTTCCTAGACTTTCAATGCGAGAGGGACCAAATAAATCCATATGAAGCAATTGCAATGGTCTAGAAGTTGAAACAATGTTTTTAGATTTGAAAGATGCTTTTGTTTGCTTCCCCTTTTGACACGAGTCACAAATAGAGTCATTTTCAAATTTTAAAATGGGAAGACCAACAACTAAGTTTTGAGAAATCAATTTGTTCAAAAGATGCATATTGATATGTGCTACTCTACGATGCCATAGCCAAGTATCATCCTCTTTACTCATTAGACAATCAACATAATCGGGTGAGGAATTAGCAAGATCAACCATATAAATATTATCCACTCTAAAACCACGGAGGATAATTTTGAAATCACTACGTCTGAACACTAAGCATTCATCCAGATCAAATAAAGCAAGATTTCCCTTGTCACAAAATTGGCTTATGCTCAAGAGCTTATGCTTTAATCCTTTAACAAGTAATATATGCTTAATAGAGGAATTTTCATTCTTACCGACCGAGCCGATGCCGATGATCTTTCCTTTATTGTTATCACCGAAGATAACACTTCCTCCTTCTTTGTGCTCTAATTGAAGGAATTTGGATTCATCTCCCGTCATATGCTTGGAGCATCCACTATCAAGGTACCATAGTACACTTGATCCCTTCAAGCACACCTACAAAACAAATTAATGTTCTTTAGGTACCCATGCCATCTTGGGTCCTTGGGGGTTAGGCATATTATAATGATGCGATTGAGTAATATGTCTATGACGTGTAAAGCATGCAGGAGCAATATGACCAATACGTCTACAATAATGACAAGTCACATTTGGGTTATGCATCCTTCTAGGTTCATAGTAACTAGACGGATGAAAATTTCTTACTCTATTTTGAACACTATGACTATTTCGCATTTCATGAGAGTTATTTCTCCTACTATGAGCTCTAGGATAGGCAGCATTTCTAGAGTGATTGTTTCTCGGTTGAGGGATATTGTTAGGTCTTCTAAGGGGTTCAAAATTTGGCCTAAAGTATGCATCATTTCTAGGGTGACTATTTCTAGGTGGTAAGTCATTCCTAGGTCTTCTAAAATGTTCAGCATTTTGTCTAGCATGCATATTGGCTCTAGAGTTGTTGTTTCTAGGATAAGCATTTCTATTGTTAATCCTAGGTTGAGCTTTAGGTTGTTGGGGTTTAGCTTCTACCTTTTCTCCATTCTTAAAGCCTATTCCATGCTTGGTTGATTTCAAGTTAACAAGAACATCATTCAAGTTTTTGTGCGAAGAATTAAACTTATCTAATGTGCCTTTAAGCCTACTTACTTCATTCTTAAGATGCAAACAAGAAGTGCAATTTCTAGTAGAGCTTTCGGGCTTATCGGAACTTCTTTTTCCAAAAACCTTGTTTTCCTCTTTCAGCTTCTCATTTTCTAAAACCAGTTTTTCTAAATCCTTTTCTTTTAAAGAAAGCTGTTTTTGAAAATCTTTTTCTTTTAGAGAAGCATTTTCTTTTACGCCCTTAACAGTTTTTGAAGTCTTAATAAACTCAGCATATAATTCATCAAAAGCAGTTCGCATTTCTTCAAGAGTAAAGAAGTTTTTAGACGAAATTTGACATACCTCATCTTTGTTGTCTTCTTGTGCCATAAGGCAAGGATTTGCTGCTTCGTCTTCTTCTCCTTCGCTTGACTCATCTCCGAAGTCGCCTCCCCAAGAAATGTATGCACGTTGCTTTTTAAAAGGTTTCTTCTCCTTTTTGATGTTTGGGCAATTTGATTTGATGTGCCCGATTTCACCACATTCATAGCACTTGATTTGTTCGCCTTGCTTTTTGCCCTTGCTTTCATACTCCTTGCGCATGAACTTTTGAAATCTTTTGATAACAAGTCCAAACTCGTTGTCTCCTTCCTCATCAATTTGCGGTTGGCTTGTGCTCGCCTTTAGAGCTATTCTTTGCCTCCTTTGATCATCAACAAAAGGGATAAGAATAGTAGATTCATAGGTCTTAGGGTTACCTCTTAGTGCGTCGATGGTGATGTTTGAAACGCCAATGGATTCTTGAATTGCATCGGCCTTAGATCTCCATGCCGGTGTGAGACTTCTAAGAATTTTTCGCACGAGCTCTCTATCCGTGAATGTTTTCTTGAGAGCATGTAGGTCATTTACGATTATTGAAAATCGCTCAAACATTTCGTCCACCTTTTCACCTTCCTTCATGTGAAATAATTCATAAGAATGGGTTAGGAAATCAATTTTTGCTTCCCTTACCTGGTCTGTACCTTCGTACGTAACTTCTAGCTTGTCCCACATCTCCTTTGCCGTTGTACAACACGATATTTTCCTGTAATCGTCAGCATTAACAGCACAATATAATAAATTTATTGCTTTAGCATTATTTTGAACCTTTCGGATGTCATCCGCGTCATACTCATCCTCGGACTTTGGAACCCATACGTTTTCCACCTTCTTTGTTGGAATTTGGTTTCCCTTCATTATCACCTTCCAAAGGTGAAAGCTGTTGGACTGAACGAAGATCTTCATCCTCTCCTTTCAATACGTGTAATTTGTACCGTTGAATAGATGTGGTCGTGTGGAGCACTGTCCTTCATCAATTCCTGCAAAAGAATCATGAGTAGAAGCCATGGATGGTTCTCTCAAACTGTTAAGTTTTAGAGAGTTGGGCTCTGATACCAATTGTTAGATAAAGCGCTTAACGCTAGAGGGGGGGTGAATAGCGTTATAATAAAATTTAGCGTAGACTTGCGTAAATTAAAATTTGCAGGAAATAAATAAGTGCGTTAAATAAACAAAAAGGAAAGAACGCACCGATATATTCTGGTTCACCACAACACGTGGCTAGTCCAGTCCCCGAGAGACTCTCTCGAGATTTTCCACTAACTTGTTAAGCTTACGGGTGCTCAACAAACCTTTACAACTTAAGGACACAAGCCTTAACACCTTTGCTCGGAGATACAACACTCCAAGACTTCAACCAAGGAAACACAAGTTCCTTACAACAAGAGAATTACAATTCTCTTACAAATGTATAAAACACTAAACACTCAAACAAAATACTCCTTAATGAGTAGATATGAGTAAAAGAAGTAAGCTCTAGATCACAACAACTTTGGACAAGAATATGGCTCTCAAAAGCTTTATGAAATTGAATATAAAATGATAAACAAAAGTATGCAAGCTTATAGCAATGTAATGATCAGTTGTAGTATGTTGTTGTGTTTAAAACACTGAAATGAAGCTGTATTTATAGTTGAAAAACTTGGCATTACCGTTGCCTAATTGCCAATTAAGAGTTGCTGATTTTACTCACTGACAATCGATTGTCTGCCAGTCAGATCAAAATTCAATCCCAGATTTTACGCTTGATAATCGATTACTTACAATCCATAATCGATTACTGGCAACATTCAAAAAATCCTTTCCAGATTTTGCCACAAACAATCGATTGCCAGAATCAACAATCGATTACTCAGCAACATTCAAAAAATATTTTCCGGATTTTAATCAAAACAATCGATTATACAAAATCAATAATCGATTACCCAATAACATTCAAAAAATCTTTTCCGGATTTTAATCAAAACAATCGATTACACAGAATCAATAATCGATTACCTGACGGTATTTGAAAACTTTGCGACAACGGTCAGCTTCACAATCGATTGCACAAAGTCAACAATCGATTACTTATCAGTTTTTGAAAAACATTTTAGACATTGTCTCTTTGACAATCGATTGTCCAATGTAACAATCGATTATTTAATAAATTTGAAAATCACTGGAAGACACTGTCTCAACATAATCGATTACCATTAGTTCATAATCGATTATTTTGAGTTTTGAAAAACTTTGATGGACACTGCCTCAGTTACAATCGATTGTTATTAGTTCACAATCGATTGTCATGCAGGTTTGAAAAACCTGATGCTCACTGTCTTACTCACAATCGATTGTCATTAGTTCACAATCGATTGTCATTAGTTCACAATCGATTGTCATGCAGTCTTGGCTTAAAACAATCGATTATCATAAGTACATAATCGATTATCTTAGTCCAGATTTTTAAGGCATGTCTAAAAATTATTTTGACTACTGTAAATATGCATGATTTAAAATCATTTGACATTAAATTAAACATGCATGATTTTGGAAAATAGTTTTATGAGAGAAGCCATGTTACGAGTCAAGTTGTAGGATCAAGATCACAATTAAGAATGACTCAATTAAACTATATAACTTTGTCTTGAGCTTGAATCTCGTTGTATATCAATTGTGCACTTGTTTCTTGAACTTCGTCATAGATCAATTTACGCTTCGTTTGTCATTCATCAAAACCTATACAAAAGAACACACGTTTTAGTATATTGCATTGAGAACGTGTTTCCAACACTAAACTCGTTAGTTATGCGTCTCACATAGTAAAATCTCTTAGGTCATCTTTAATGGTACATTATTTTTTTGCATAAAATCTAAATTTGATATTTTTATGTTTCATTGAAACACACCATTTTAGCATGTGAATAATGTCACACCAAATTTAACGTGACACTATTCATCAACACTAAATTTAATTTATTATTAGTTTATTTATTTTTAAATTTTTAATTTATCATATATTATATATATTTTTAATTTTTATATTAAAATATTTATAATTTTAATTTTACATCTTATTTTTTATATATTATTTATATATATTATATTTATATGATACTTAAATTAAATTTAACTATAATATAATATTATTTAATTATCTTTTATTAATGATTTACTTTTAATTAATAATTTTTTTAAAATAATTTATAATAAATAATTGTAAGTGATAAGTGTGAATCATATGTGATGAATATGATTAAAAAGAAAAAAATATAAAATTTACTTGAAGGAAATAAAAATAAAATTTAAATAAAAAATAATAATATAACATAATATAAAAAGAGAAAAGAAATATTTTTTTATATAAAAAATAATATAATAATTAAAATAAATTTGATGTTACACCATGGCGGATGTACATTATGTACTATGGGTGCTTAAGCACCCATTGGTTTTGCAGCCAAACTTTATAATTATATAGAAAATACTGGTAAATTATATAAATATATTAATTAAGCACTCACTCTCAATAGTAATTTTCAGATTAAAAATAATTGAGCACCCATAGTTTAAAAATTCTGTATCCGTTACACTACGTGAAATTTAGCGTTAGGTTTAGATAGGGTCGGAACGAGCGGCGCCAGACTTTTCTCCCTCGACTGTTACGAAACAATTGGGACATGATATGAAGGGGTTTCATGGTTTCCCAGTCAATTGTTGACGCAATTTGACGTTAATAGAAAAACTAAGAACCATGTAGTTTAGGTTATGCTTGAAACTCAAAACAGTAACAGAAGCTATGACATTATTATGTAGCAACCAACAAGTGTTGTAGCTAGCTAGTTACGAGTGACTATGAGTGCGTGGATAGTCATACTCTTTCCTCATTGTATCATTAGCATCATCAACTACAGCATCTTTGACGTTCTTGGTTGTCTCCATGGCCGCATCAAATGCCTCCTCCATGCTTTCTTTCGCTTTTTCTCCCACATTTAGCCCCGTTTCCATTGCCTTTACTGCTCCTTCTTTCAGGCTTTCTGCCACTGAACTTGTCTGGTCGTCCTTGCCGTATGCCGTTTCGTCCCTGCTCCCAATCTATGAATCAAGTATTCACATCATATTATATAGGTTTCACAAATCCAACATTCAACAACAACAACCAACTTGACACTGGGTCAGGTTATGTGAACCTTATCACTACCCAAAAGAATAGAAATGCCGTTTCTGTAATAAATTCAGCTCAAGAAGACAAATTCAACCATTCATACTACAAATTAAAAAAACCAAACTACACAACATGACCGACCAACTTAATAATCTTTTTTTGAAAGGAAATACAAGTATTTTAGTAACTAAATAAAAAGTACTACAACTACTACAAACACATACACAATAGTCAACGATTGGCAATGTTCGAGGTCAATGATCTCTGACTTGTCAGAATCATAGTTCCACATATAGAGAGTAAGTAATAGGTAAGAATTCCATACTGCATGGGTTTCTTGACGAAAAATAAATGTAAGTACATTTTGTGAAACACGTTTTAGTAGCATTAATAAAAACAATAAGGCTAGCATACACGGCAAGAAGAACAGTTTTGCAACCATATCCATGCCTCTTCCCTTAATAAGAAAAGATGAACCTAAGCTATATGCATATAATAACATGATAAAATGTTGGACATACGAACAAAGTCAATTGGTAGCTGAAAAAATTGGAAGCATGTAAGAATTTTTTTAGAATTCAAAAAATCGTGTGGACATTAGTCCAAAGAGGATCATATCACACTACCATATTAAGAGTGTATTTGGACTAGTTTAGTGCAACATAAAGGTTAGTTATTGCTCTGATGGTAAATAACCCCCACTTTCAACCGAGAGGTTGTGAGTTCGAGTCTCCCTAAGAGCAAGGTGGGAAGTTCTTGGTGGAAAGGATGTCGGGGTCTATTTGAAAACAGTCTCTCTATCCCAGAGTAGATGTTGTTGTTGTATATAACTTATATAAGGTAATTATAAATAAATTTATATGATAAAGTAATTAATAATTTAGTCAAAATATATGACTCGTTATATCAAACTAATAGTGATTTTGTGCTACCTCCGTATATAATTAGTTCAATTAAAAAATTTCACATCACCTTAGAGTCATCGTTGGAAGCAGAGGTAAAGGGCGCAAGGGAGTTTCCATAGTTGGAAGTACGCCGCAGCGTTTTCAAAATAGCAGCAGCAGCTCCTTTTCTCGCCAGCAATTTCATTGAAGTGAGGAAACATTGAGGGCCTGTCCCTCAAGTTTAATATAAGCTTAGATGCCGAAGAGAGACTTGGGGACACTTTACACGTGTACTGTGGATGGACCTTGTACGTGTTGAAACCATGCTAAAGGCAACAAGTGTTTGACACGTGTAACACATCTTATATGTACAACAAGGAAATTAACAAATTATACTGCCGCTTTGTATCAACAAGTCCACACAAAAGGAAATGTGAATACTTGGCTTACCATGGTTTGGTTTATTTGTTTTTTTAAATGGTTAAACACTATACTCCTTCCGTCCCATTTTTTTGTAATGTTACTTAACTGAACACGAATTTAGAAAGAGAGAGAAATTTTTTTAAGTTTTTTATTTAAAACACGATATAGATATTTATAAATTATCTCATTAAGTTTTAAAAAATTAAAGTTAAAATTTTATTAAATATAGAACTGCATATCATAATTTTTTAAAACAGATTAATATGGAAAGTAAATCATTTTATTGGGGAAACTAAATATATAATTAGTGGATTAAGATTCTAGTTGATTACATTTCGTATTAATATAGTCAATTTATGTACAAGGGGACTCATATTGGGTAAACTTATTTAAGATTTAAGCCCGATGAATTTTGGAAGTTCTAGTAAGTTATGACTTTGAGTTTTGAAACAACATGGAGAACTAGAATACTAGATTTCTTCCCCACTTGTGGTAAATCCTTCGTTTCAAAATTAGATGAAGTATTTTTTTATTTTCTAAAAATAAATAATATATTTTTAATTTAAAAATAATTTAACTTTTTAAAACTCTTTATTTTAGCTATTTTACTCTTAATGAAAAGCTTTTATAACCACACTAATGTCATGGTCCCACAAAATTTAAGTTTCTACGCTTTAAATTTTTAAGACCATAAATTTCAAAAAAGTAATTTTTCTATTCCGTGATGAGTCAAACTACCTCATCTCAATTGAGACGGAGGGCCGAAACATCGTGAATTGGTTCCTCCAGCTCCAATTGAAATGCTAACGTTGGTAGACAATACGTATCTTATTTCATTTTTACGGTATTCCTTTTTTTTTTGTCAACAAATGAACTTATATTGACATAAATTGTGACATTACAAGGAGGTTGTTGCAATACATTACAAAAATTATAATTAAAATGGTGATCGTTGAAGTGAACACTTTCCAAAAAGGTCGAAATTTAGGACAAGTTGGTTGGGCATGTAGTCTTCACAGATCTTGTGTAGGAAGTGCCTTGTTGATTCGCCAAAAGATGTGGTAGCAAAAAACTTAGTGGTTGGGGTGAAGATTGTTGCGTAGTCTCTCACATTGACAGTGGAACCATTCTGAGCAAGAGTATATACAACATAGTTTTGCTCCCTGTATATGTGGATAATCAGCGGATTACCTAGCTGCTGGATTAAGTACCTGCATTCCATTAAAGTGGATGAGTAGTGTAAATTATCTTTATTAAGCATTAATATTACCTCAGTAGAATCCACGCTCACTTCCAATGGTATGAGTTGACGAAGTCATGCTAATTGCAACCTGTAATAATGCATGTAATTTTATATAGGTGGGGTTACCTGTATCTTGTACCCATGAAGCCTAGTAAACATTATCCCGTTGTATTACGGAATACTCATCTTATACCATTTTTAGATGGATTATTTTTAGCTGCTCCATCAGTATTTAGTTTCATTTTACCTAGAGGTGGTGGATGTCATTTGACATATATGTTTGTGCATGTTGGTACTAGCGCATTTTGTTTAATAAGGTAATGGTATTCTACTGCTTATGTTATCAAATGTTATGTTGAAGGAGGTTGGTGTAAGTGTCTATTAAAAAGAAAATGATTCCTTAGCTTCCAAATATTCCATACTATATGTGGGATAAGAACGTGTGATGAAAAGTTAAAGGAAGGCTGTTAGTGCTATTGATTAAGTGTTGTATGATTTAGATTGGTGCTGAGAGTTGGGTGTCACAAGTATGTAACGTAGTGTCGATCCTCAATTGAGACCGTATAGTGGTCGTGATAGGGCATTGGAATAGTAGATAGTTAATTATTTATGTGGTTTGAAGACAAAGATTGCATATATTGGATTGTGTGACATTTATATGGTGTAGGTATGTAGCTATGGCTAATCTTTGATGTGAGACTAGACAAAGAAGATATGTCATTTTTTGAGGTAATTGTAATTTCCAAATATAATGGTGTGCGTAGGCTACTTTTGGTTCGTCTAGGGTATGATATATTGATTTAGTAGAGAATTTTCCGTTAGGCATGAGCCCCCAAATGATCCGATCAAAATCCTGGGGGTTAGTTAAAGTAGGGATATAAATTTGATTAATCAATAAAAGTATGTATTCTAAAAGGAGAAGGGATAATAAATTGGTGCTAATTTTATTGTTGATGATGTGGTGACTGAGTGTGGCATGTAATTCATCAGAGTTTAGTAGTCGTTGTATAGAATTTTGAAAGGTAATATTATGGTCTAGCTATGGCTCATTCCAAATGTTGATGTGTGTTCCTCTAGCAATATTTCATACTAAGCCTAATTGGTAAAGTTTTCATCCTACTATTTTTCCATATAAGGGATATGGTAGAGACTTTAGTCATGTTTTTATACTTATTCAATAATAGAGATACACATAGAGTGGTAGGAATTTTAAAAAGATTTCAAGCTAAGTTTCCTAACAAGCCATTTATTTTTAGCAGTTAAGTTTTGAATATCTAGACCCCCTTTATGCTTAGGTTTTTATACTATTTACCATTTAATCACGTAGATTTTTTTTTATGTGCAGTGGTATCTCAAAGAAAATTTCTTTGATAGGGATTCATACTTAGGATAACTTGAGAAGGTATTTTAATGTATTATATTACGTGGTTTGGTAGTGTATTTAAGGTAGATTTTACTAAAGTAGTACGTCCTGTCATTGAGAGTATATTTATTTTTTACCCTGACAACTTAGCTTTGAATTTGTCTAAGATGTACTGAAAATCACAGAATGTTGGTTTATTAAGAAACAATGGGAATCCAAGATATTCACCAAAAAAGACACCCTCCCTCATGTTAAAGGAGGTTAGGACAAATGATTTGTCCACTGTGTGGCATTACTAGAGAAATAAATTTTTTATTTTTGTGAAATTGATACTTTGTCCTGATTTTTGTGTAAAAAGTGAAAGTGTATCAATAATTGTGTGGACACTAGATATGTTTAGTTTGGAGGTTAGAGTGATAGCATTAGCAAAATGTAGCGTTGAGAATTGGGGGCCTTTGGATAGTTTGATTGTGTTCCATTCTTGATAATGCACCAATTGGTGTATTTGTCGCGAGAGTCTTTCCATGCATAAAATAAAAAAGTAAGAGAATAACGGATCTCCTTGCCTGATTCCCCTTTGTCGCGTCCTATTTTTCTCGCAAAATCGGGTTTATGACATTTTGGTTAGGACAACTCTTTCCTTTTGGAAAGGGGGTTTGCCTTTTTTGAAGAGTCGCCACCTAATGATTTAAGGTGCCCTAGGGTTTATTTATAACTACGTTTAGTAACCAGAGACATGGTAAGGGCTTTAAATTATCCTAAGGGGAAGGTGCTAGACACCCTTCAGGATCTACTAGTGTGGTTCCCGGCCAAACATTTTTTGTGAATTTGTACAATTAGCAAATAAATAAGTATGGCTCAAATAGTGGGGGATTTAAGTTTAAATATGCAAGTGTTTGAAAAGTAATTAATACAAAAAATAAGATTTTGAAAAGAATTACAATCTAAGCAAATTTGAAAATATAAGAGGGTATCCTATTTTGTAATATGGATCACATCAATGCAACATCCGGTACGACACTACTCAAAGAGGGGCTACACGTGATAGTACCGCACCGGTCATCACATCCATATATGTCATTTCCCACCCCATGAAGGTAATTAAAGTGCGGGTTGGTCTCGATCCCTATTGCATGTTATTACTCGTCTGTTCCTATCAGTCCCGGAGGAATTCAGACTCCTATTCTATAAGAAGGGGGTTCTAGGTAGACCCTCAAGTTTAAAGGCAAATTACTAAAATGACATATAACAAACAAGCAGGACTTTAATTAAGTGGAACATGGAAGACAAACGAAAGGCTCAGGTATACCTTCACACAATATACACATAGAGAGCATGACTCGCACACAATAAGGTCTAAATTCATATCTTAAGCACGGCATCTAAGTGATAACAGTAGAGTCAAATTTATTGTATGACTCAGAGAAGAAGTCCTAATCAAGCTTGCCTACTCATTTTAATATGCTGACATTTAAGCATTAATCACAAAGATGGTTCTGATTTTATTTTAAGTTGATCGCCTATGACTTGCCTAGGCCTAAAATAATATGCAGAAGTTACCATAATTATTAAAATAGTTTGGAAAATATTTTACCTAAAGCATGTTGTTCTAAATGTTGCAAAGATATGCAGAGATTGTGACCAATTTTTAAACAGGATAGTCAAACATGAGACTGTTTTATGTCTTTTTCCATGCATCAGTAATTTAACAAGGTGTGACTGAGCGAGTGTGAACAAGATCCTAAAACAGGGCATCCACACATGAAAATTCGGAATGATTGCAGAATTCCTAAAGCATGATTTCTAAATTCCTAAAGAGTTACAGCATGACTTCAAGTTGTGCCGGAGAAATAGATTTATGTTGATGTTGTTATTTAGCCTAAAGAAGAATTTCTAAGTGGTAAAATCATGTCAAATGAGATGCTAAAACACTAAACCTACGCACATAGTATCTGATGCATGACATGCGTTGAACATGTTGATCTTACACATGGATTCTAATGCATACATAGGAAATGTGAACCTAAGATATAGTTTCTACCTATTGAAGTTGATAGCTTGTATAACTGCCCTCCCTTTTTCACTAGCCAGCCCCAATACTTATTTACAATAGATCATTATAGACTAACACTGAAATAAATTACATAAGTAGATAAGAAAAACAAAAAGTTACACAATAGAGAGCCTGAAAACATGCCCATATTTCCAACACCTGATTAGGACTTCCTCTCCGAGATATGTAATAAATCACCTCAAATGCCAAGATTGTTCCATAGTCTTTCTCATATCTAGGTGTCTCAAAGTTCCCTAAGGACCTCAAGGGATCCCAGGTAGTGCTCACACCCAGATTTCATATCCAAGACAGAGTAAGTGAAGTGTAAAAAGTCCAGCTTTTGTGTGTCCAAGTTCATAGGGAGCTCAAGTGTCCTAAGGCAAGGCTCATACAAAAGGGGCAGAACTTATTAACAAGGAGTAGAGTGAAAGTGCAGGACACATCTTTGAAATTAGTTTGAGTAAGAAAACAGTTTTGAAAAAGATAAGTAAGAAACAGTTTTGAAAAGAAAGACTTAATAGGAATAGTTTTATGACAAAGTTTAACTGATGAAAACAATTTGAAGGAGCATACATACCAATCTCATAACCAAAACAAAGTCAGCATCATACCAAGGACCAGGAATAGTCCAGTAAATACAAGCAAGGGAATGTTATTGGAGGCACAAATATGGATCATGTGGGAGCAAACCTGTAGTAGGCAGGAACATATACAAGCACACAATCAGAAACTCCTACATATTCAGAGGACCGGGGGGATAGAAAGGTATTGGATTAGATTAACATATCAACATCAAACAACTAAGACCATAATCAAACCAATCATGGGGATTCTCATAAGAAATATGTACAAAGCATACAGAAACATGTTGGTCATTGACAAGTAAGGCATAACTTGACATGTAGAGGGAATTCAAGATCCTAATTACACATTTAATAGAAAAATAGTAAATAAATCCATATCAGAAATATAGTAATAGAAACATGTTGGTTGGAGGACTGAAAACTAAATTAGAACATACCAGTAAAGAAGTAAACAAAGTGAAGGACAAGAGATTAGATTAACCAGCCTTGGCTTGCATAAGCCTGACTTAAAACAATAGCAAATAACCAGAGAAGAGAGAGAGAGAGAGAGAGAGAGAGAGAGAGAGAGAGAGAGACAGAGAGAGAGAGAGATGAAGAATGTTTTCTTTTTGTGTGAGAGAGGGTTTTTGAACTATTGTGTTTGTGTGTTAAGATTGTAGAAGAGAGTCATTTATATAGTAGTTTGAAAACTGGTTAAAATAAGGCAAGAATCAATTCTTCAATAATTATAGAAGTCAGTATAAAAAATAGTTCAAATCTCCTTTTAATTAAATGAGTCAGTGTAAACGGTAAAGAGCATGTGAAAAGTAAGGAAAGAGATTATAAACGGTTGGAGTATAACAAATAAGGAAAGATTTCAAAATAGTACCAGTATAGAGCAGGTAATTAAGGATAGGTTCAGAAAGTTTTTACACAATCAGTAAGAATTAAGTAGCAATGTTGACAAGGCAAAGGAAAATTAATTGAGACAAGAAATTAACCAAATTAATTAGAAAGGTAGAAATCAAGATTCAGTAGCATAGAGTAGTCGATCAGGACCAAATTCATAAAGCCTTGATTAAAGACACAACTCACTAAAAATAAGTATCATAGCAAATATGGTAAGGAAATCAGTCAGCTTAACACATAGGGCAAAGATTTTAGGGTTTTGGAAGAAAAATTTTCAATCACCATCAATCAAGGAAACCATAATCAATCAAAAGGGAGTCATGACTTTGCATTTTCAACATATAAATAGAGGAGGTCCACAAACGTAATAAGAATATATATATTCGAAGCATAGTCACAGAAAGAAGCAAGAGATGAACAAACAAACTGAGCATAGTCACACAGAAGTGACATAAGTAGGCTAGAGATTCAGGAAAATATATTTGAAGCAGGGTAATTATAGGACTTGAGGAAGTAGGCTAACACATGAAACGAAGTAAAGAAATAATGTTAACACTCATAGAAGAAAAGTAAGGAAAATAATGCTAACATTCATAGAAAAAAGTAAAGAAAATCTTTAAAAAATAAGGATTTTAACAGAGTCAAGTTAAAAGTAGTAAGAGCACAAAATCTATCAAAACAAACAAGGAAAAAGGTTTAATCATAAAGAAATCGGTTAGAACATGGATAAAAGTACTCCGAGAAATCCTAGTTTTCAGAGAGAGTAAAACGGTTCAAAATAACGGATCTTTCGGAAGAAGCTCGCGAACGAGAAAATCGTAGAAGGGAACAAGCCTAAAGTATAAAAAAAATAGCACAACTTTTGAAAGATTCAGATGAGAGTTAGGGATTCACAAAGGAAATCCAAATAAAATCGAAAAAACATGTTGAAACTTCACAAAACATAACACATATGGTGTGATTTTCCTTAAAATCACACAAGAGAAGCCTCGAACACGAAAGAAAAAAACCCTTGGTCCAAATCGCATGGCCAAGGACCCTTAAAAGTCTTAGAGATGATGAACAAGGTGATGAGAGACCCATTGGAGGCTTAGGAGTTGAGGTTTGGCACCGGAGAAGGCCAAAGAATGAGGGGTCGCTTGAAGACAATTAGGGTTAGGTCGAGAGAGAAGAGAGCAGATGAGAGAGTTTGATGGTGGCTATCTTTGAATTATGAGACTAGGGTTAGGTGCCGGGTGAAATTAAAAAGTAAATGGTGTGTTTGGATCGTTGATTTGGGAGATCAACAGTCGAGATTAAAAAGGGTAGGTGGGTTCCGGGTTTGGGTAAGGATTAATAGGGTATGGGTCGGGTGATTAGGGTGTGAAATTGGGCTGGAAAGAGGTCAAATTTTGGCTATTATTGAAAGCCAATTTTGGTTGTTATTTAAATAGCCAATTTCCCTCCATCTAATTTATAAAAAATAATAGATAATTTTTGGAAAATAAATTAAGATTCCAAAATAATTTAAAATACATAATTAACAATTTAAACCAATTTTCATATAGACATAATTAAATCTTTAAAAGGCTAATATGATGCAATTTAGCTTTAAAAATTACCAAATGTAATTATAAAAATTACCTTATCAAGATTTGATGCCTTACCTTTCTTCTTACGGAGGTACTTGAGAATTTCTTGATTGATTATGGCATTATCTGCTGCTCTACGCCCTTTTAAGAAGGCACATTGCTCTAGAATAATTATTTTATTCATGAAAGTTGTAATATGATGTACAATTATTTTAGTGATTATTTTATAGATAGTATTACAAATCTTGATTGGGCGATATTGAGTGATTATTGAAGAATTATTGACCTTAGGAATGAGGCATAGATATTTTCCATTAATTTGATTAAGTATTTGGCAGGAGAGATAAAAACCTCATTACAAAAGGAGACTATTGATTGGGCAGTTTGCATCCAATGTGTTTGATAGAAAACTGGGTGTAAACCATCAGGCTGTGGTGCTTTAAGGGGATGGAATGATCGAATGGCATGATGTATTTTTTGAGTGGTTAATGGGCGTGTCAAGATGGTATGATCAATGGTAGTGAGTGTATGAAAATCATGTGTAGGCCGCTTAATGTAGGAGTGACTGTAGATAGTGGTGAATAAAGTATTGTAATAGTTTGTTATTAAAGAATTTACTAGTGGTTATTCCGTAATCCAATTACCTCCTAGATCCTTAAGAGCTGTGATCATGTTCCTCCTCCGTCATTAGAGTGTTATGAGATGGAAGAACTTAATATTGGTATTCCCCTGTTGAAGCCAGTTGACTCTGGATTTTACGCGCCAAAAATCCTCTTCCATTCTAAGCAGCTGATTAAATTTCTTTATGAGGTCTTTTCTAATATTTGAAGGAAATGACTAGTGGGGTAAATAGGTGATTATTGAAGTCCATTAAGACGAGCCAATATTTTTTTTTGTTTCTTAAAAATATTCCCAAAAGTGTGTTGATTCCAATTTTGGACATCCTCGGTGAAATCAGCAATTACTGTCAACAAATGTTTATTAGGAGTCCAGTTGTTGATAATAATAGTAGGGAAGGATGGCTGGGACGACCAAATGCTTTCAAATAGAAATATTTTTTACGAGGAAATTTTGTTTTAATTTAAGAAGTAACGGGCAGTAATCTGAATGAGTTCGTAGGAGATGTTGTACATTGACTTCAAAAAATAGATTAAGTCATTTATAATTACAAACAAATCTACCTAATCGTTCTAAAATTATATTAGCTAGGCATATTTTGTTTCTTCGGGTATACCTACTCCCTCTAAAGCCTAAATCTAATAAATTACAATAGTCAAGACATTGGATGAAATGATCACATCTGGAATTATTTATGGGGTTACCTCCATATATTTCACTTGCACATGCTATTTTATTAAAATCACCCCCGATTAACCAAGGCACATTGATATTATCATGCATAGTCATTAAGTGATCTCATAAAGAAGTACATGCATACAAGTCATTTTTTGCATATATAACTGAAAATAACCAAGTATTAGGGTTAGGAGGTACCTGGATAATAGAGTATATGGCTTCTTATGTCACCTCTATTTGGTCAAGCTTGAGCAGTCCCTCATGCCGTAGTAGTGTGATCCACCTGAGTGACCTTGAATTGGTGCTTTTGCCATGTTTATAAAACCAAACTCTTCCTTAAAATGAGAATGTCTTTGGAGGTGAGTTTCTAGTAGTGCTACTAGGGAGGGTTGGTGTTAGTTGAGTAACAATTGAAAATTTCTCTTGAAGTCTTGTGACTGCGCTCCACAACAATTCCATATTATTAATTGCATTTGATTACTGTGGGAGTTGAGGGTGGTGGAGTTTGTGGTGTCTCCACCTGAGGCACTATTGGTCCCAGTAATGAGGGAAACAATACTAGTATGTACTTTCCTATCTTTGGGTTGTTTGTTGGTCGGAGATTGACTGAGCATCATTGAAGTTCTTGGGGGGCACATGATGATCACTTTTCTTCCATATTATTCTTTGAGGTAGTAATATTTGTTGTTGTTGAGGAAAACAAGATTGGATGTGTTTCTTTGATGTCCGCCATTGTTGCTTCCATCTCTAACTATAAGTGTATTCGCCCTTAGGCTCTTTCGATTGGGCCTATATGACATATAAAATATGGGTATCATTCCCCTCTTTCGGCTCATATACTTAGTAAAATTTTCTTCATGCCTTACCATGTCTTTTTTACCCATTGAGCTTATTGGGGGTTCGATGTTGATTGGAACCCTTCTACTTTTTGTGCCTTTGCACATTTGTATTAAGATAATTCGATACATCTTAAGGTTTTTCGATAGCTGATTTTATCGAAGCCCTTTGGATTATTTGCGGGGGTAGCCTTTTTCTAACCAATGTTTTCAAAGAATTTGAAGGCCTATTTTTATTGCAGGATTCAGACATCTCCAAGCCATGTTAATTTGGCTGTAGCCTTTAGGTATGTCTCTTGGGATTATTCCCCAACAGCACTTCGAACTTGTTTGAAGTGTTTGTCCCTAAGAATGATAGCCTTGGCTTATAGATCAAGGGGTGCCTCTTTGAGGTCTTATGAATTCGAGCTTAGATAACTTGAATTCGTCAATCGTTGATGACAGTCTGGAGTGTTCGAAGCATATTTTCTCTATTTCTCACAAAATTATAACTATAGAGTTCATATAGTAGAAAATTTTCTTTGAGACACAAGATGTTTGATATATAAAGAATGCTTCTTTGAATAATTTATACATTCATACATGTTTTGACATCGGGGCTTGACTAGTCTACATGGACACGATTCATTCGATCGTTTGTCCCGTTACAAAGTTTCTCTATCGATACCCTTTGGCATGAAATACTTTCCTCCAAAATATAACATTCCAGGATGATGCCTCCCCGCCCCAAGTATTCGAGATCGAGTGTAAAGAAGCCTTAGATACTATAACACCTAATTTTTGCCTCATCTAAAACCTCACCGAAAAAACATATTTGGGATAAAAATCGATCTAAGGGAAAAAGAGTGCAACGCGTGTTTTAAAATCTGAGGTCCTCATATTGAAGAGTTTCTCAACATCTTCGATCGAAGACCTGCAATAAGTTAGTATCAAATACAAATGGAAATGGTGAAAGTCAAACCTTAGCAATAGTACTGTTTTGAGGAATGATACATTCCAATTGTTTGGCAATTGTTTGCCCTTCATTATGCCAAGTTTGTAAGATCTCTTTTTAGTGATACCAATGACCCGATATGGTCCTTCCAAATTTGGGCCTAGTTTTCCTTCGTTTAGGTCCCGAGTATTGATGGTGACTTTACTCAGAACTAAGTCCCCGATTTCGAAGTGGTGAAGGTTGGTTCTTCTATTATAATATCTCTCGATTCGTTGCTTTTGTGCAACCATCTGAATGAGCGCAACTTCTCATTTTTTATCCAATAACTCGAGGATAGTATTCATAGCCCCGTGATTTGATTCTTCTGTTGTATGTCAAAATCTAGCACTAGGTTGCCCAACATCGACCGAAATCAAGGCCTCAGAGCCATATACTAAGGAGAACGGGATCGCTCCCGTACTGGACTTTGATGTCGTTCGATATGCCCAAAGAACTTCGGGTAACATTTCTTCTCCACTTCCCCTTGGCATCGTTCAACCTTTTATTTAAGTTTAGAATGATAGTTTTGTCCGTTGATTTGGCCTGTCCGTTCCTACTAGGATGATACGGCGTTGATAATATCCTTTTTATTTTACGATCCTCGAGGAATTTTGTTACCTTTGTGCCGATAAATTTTTTCCATTGTCATACACTATTTCGGCGGGTATCCCAAATCTACATGCAATGTGATACCATATGAAGTCAATATCCCCTTTCTCTCTCACTTTCTCGAATTCCTGTGCTTCAACCCATTTAGAAAAATAATCAGTCATAAATAAAACAAAGTTCGCTTTACCTGATCCATTTGCAGAGGGCTGACAATATCCATCCCCCATTTCATGAATGGTCATGGGGATAGGACTGGACGAGGTTGTTCTCTGGGCTGACGGATCATTGATTCAAACCATGACATTTATCACATTTTCGAACAAACTCCTTAGTGTCTATTTCCATGCTATTCCAATTGCCAATTTCTCTAAGTGTGGATATCTAGTTTCTGCTTCTCCTAAGGTTTGACTTACATAATAAACTGGAAATTGCATACCTTGCGCTTCTCGAACCAGCCACCACTTACCGCAATTTCTAATACTGCCAAGTATAAATAAAGTTTCTCATCAGCCTTTGGAGCGTGAAGCAGTGGTGGGCTCGATAGGTATCGCTTTAGTTCCTTTAATTCCTGTTGGCATTTCGGAGTCCAGGTGAAATCATTCTTCTTTTTTAGTAGAGAGAAAAATCTGTGGCTTCGATCCGACGACCTCGAGATGAATTGGCCTAATGCAATTATCCATCCAGTCAGCCTCTTCACGGCTTTTACACTGTCCAGGATGGTGATGACCTTGATGGCCTTGATTTTATTGGGGTTGATCTCGAACCCACGATTCAACATGATGAATCCCAGGAATTTGTCCGAACCGACCACAAAAGCACATTTCTCAGGGTTGAGCTTCATATTATATTTCCTCAAAATATTTAACGTTTCCTGCAAATGAGCTAAATATTCCTCTATGTGCAGGGACTTAATTAGCATGTCATCGATATAAACTTCCATTGACTTACCTATTTGTTTTTAGAACATTTTATTTACTAGGAGTTGGTAAGTAGCTCCTGCATTTTGTTGCCCGAACGACATTATAACAATATGTTCCATATATGGTGATAAATGAAGTCTTTTCCAAGTCTTCCTGGTTCATTGGAATTTAATTGTACCCGTAATAGGCATCAAGAAAGGTAAGAATATTGTGGCCAACTGTGGCGTCGATCATGCGATCGATATTAGGCAGTGGAGAATTATCTTTGGGACAAGCCTTATTTAAATATTTATAATCTAGAAATATTCTAAGTTTGTTTCCCTTTATAGGGACTACACTTCATTGGCTATCCATTTGGGATATCTCACCTCCTGAATGGACCCTATTATGACAAGTTTAATTACCTCGTCCTTTATGAATGCGTGCTTTACCACAAACTGGGGCCTTCTCTTTTGTTTCACCAGTTTGAACCTTGGGGTCAAGGCTTAGCCAATGTGTTATTATCTCCGGTGGGATCCTTGTGATGTCTAAATGGGACCAACCAAAACAATCAATGTTATCAATAAGAAATTGAATAAGCTTTTTCATAAGTTCGGGAGTCAATCCCCTTCCTAGGCATACCTTTCGCTCGGGTAGGTACCCGATAAATATAACCTATTCCAACTATTCGAGCGTTGATTTGGTGGCGTTAGAATCTTCGGGAACAATAAAAGTTTGAGGAGTTAGAAAATCCTCTTCTTCTTCTTCTTCTATCCCCTGCTTCTCCGATTTGGTCAAGACTGGTGGTTGTGATTTTTACTTGGCTTCTAGTTTACCTTTAATGCTCGACCTTTCCGAGGTTGATAGCATTGATATTGGCATTACCTCATCGACCGCAAATATTTCCTTTGCAATATGATGCTCCCCGTATATGATTTTTACACCGTCCGGCGTCAGTAATTTCGTCATTTCGTGGAGAGTCGAGGGGATTGCTTGCCCTCATGTTTTGGATCCAAGGTCTTTCGAGTAGGACACTGCACCTTATGTCGCCCTAAATCACATGGAACTTGGTATCTTTAATGGTTCCATCCATGTTCATCGGTAGAATAATCTCCCCTTTAGTGTTTCACTAGCCATATTAAAGTCGTTTATGACCCGAGTTGCGGGCACGATATGATATTGTAGGCCGAGCTGCTCCACGACCCTCGATCGGATGATATTCTCTAAGCTACCTGGATCCACTAAAACATGATTAACTTGAACTTTACTTAATAAGATAGAAATTACCGTAGCATCTTTGTGTGGCTGAGACATGCCTTCTGCTTCTTCGTCATTGAATGATAAGGAGCGTTCGGGCATATAATCTTATGTTCATTTTCCCCTAGTGATTGATACCTTAGTGCATTTGAATATGGGTCCCTATGGAATGTCTACCCCACTGGCAATCATATGAATGACATTTTGGGGTTCCCCCTGTTTATTTTTCCCGTTGGCATCCCTTTCCCTGAAATGATTCTTAGCTCGATCCTGAGGAACTCTTGAAGGTGGCCCTCATCGAATAGACAGGATACCTCCTCCTTATTTGCCTGCAATCCTCGATATTGTGACCATGCGTTCCATGATACTTGCACATCAAATTTGAGTTTCTTTGGGAAGGATCGATCTGTATGTATTTGGGCTACCTAGTATCTTTGATCCTTCCAGTTGTCGATACAATGTCCTATGTGTAGATGCTAAAGTTATATTCTAGTAACTGAGGTGCCTCTGTAGGATCGACATGGTGATCAAAACCACTTCTGCTCATAAGTCCCCAATAATTCTGTCCCCGATCACTTCTTCGATCATTATGGGCAGAATTGCATCCTGAACTACTGTTCATTTGATGAACGGTATATGGTTGATGTCATTCTCTATTCGACCTTGGCTCCCTCTCAACGTCCCTCTGGGTATTGACTGCCGACTTATTTGGATGTACTCAGCCGGAAGGGGCTCCTAATTGGTCGTCCTCCACTGTGATCTTCGATTGATATCCATTGTGCATATCTGCCCAAGTCACAGCTGGATACTCGACCAAATTTTGTTTCATCTGTCATGATGCTATTGAACTCCGCTTGTTCAACCATTGGGTGAAAGCTTGAATGACCCAATCATCTGTGATCGGTGGAAACTCCATGAATTTCATTTGTAATCGGGATATGAACTCCCTCAGCATTTCGTTATTCTTATCTTGAAAAGGTCCGATTTTCTTGGTGCGACCTTTATGGCCCCGGCATGTGCCTTCACAAAAGAATCTGCTAATATGGCAAATAAGTCGATGGAATTTGGTGGCAGGTTGTGATACCAAATTATTGCTTCCTTTGATAAAGTTTCCCTAAATGTTTTCAACAAAACAGACTCAATCTCATCATCTTCTTAGTCGTTTCCCTTTATTTCGCACATGTACGAAGTGATGTGTTCATTAAGATCGATGGTCCCGTTGTATTTAGCTATATCCGGCATACAGAACTTGTTAGGAATGGGATTCGGAGCCGCGCTCTAAGGAAAAAGGTTATGCACAAACTTTTTCGAATCCAAATCCTTTAGGATCGGGTGTGCCTTCGGTATCTGATCAACTCAGGAGTTGTATGTTTCCATTTTTGTTATCATTATCTTCGATTTTCTTATCTCCTGACTCAATTCTTTCGGTGAGCTCCTCGAGCATTTTCATTATTGCAGGATCAGTCCTTGATTCGTTACCATTCGACCTTTCTAGCACTGGCTCGGTACAGCAAGTGATTTCTGGCTCGACCCCGCTTGGAGTCCTATGTTGATTTTGCAACTGAGCGATAGCAGCCCGCTAAGTCTGTAGTATCTCGAATATCTCATGGAGACTAACTCATCCATCTCCTCTTCCCTGTATACCTTGACCATCATATCAACCTTCCCTACGTACAATCCCTTCGGAGTCCGCTCTTAGGCTTGCATTTAGAGCAACGTGTGAACTGATATCGACGTGATCGGCAACTGGTGCTCCTCCGAGATTAGCCGGTGGAACCCTGGCTCTTGGAGCAATTACATTATCGTTTTCCCCGTGAAATCTGAGACCATCATCACCATGTACGGGTGCGATTGTGAGTTTGGCATGTTTTAACCTGAGAGCAAAAATTCTTGACAAGAACAAGTATGAAATAACTTGTGTTATCAGAATCAGCACTGAAACAATCACTATTATCCTTAGTCACATGGTGGGCGCCAAACTATTTAACCTAAAATTCAAGTAACAATTAAACTTATATTATGGTTTTAAGGATATGTGATTTAATCTAATATCAATTTATAAACAAGGATTTAAATAGATATATTAGAGGATAAAGTAAATCAAACCAGTTTGCAAGCTAAATCTCAATCTCGGCCTATGGTATTCTCGAGGTATGATATTATAAATAGCAAATGATAAAACAACTCTGATAAACAGTAAGTGAAATAGCAAAAAAGTAACAAGCGTATATTTTCTTATCAGTGAAAAATGATGCTTAGAAATGAATGAGATCCCTCTTTATATAATAGGGGAGTCCTAAATAAGGTACAATTATAATAATAGTAGGAAATCATATTTGACAACTGATTAACCGTCGAGGATCAATTCATTCCGAAATTGATGCCATGATCTTCGGTCTGTTGTGGGTATCTCTCTCTTTTCTTCACTGAACTATACCGGTATCATCTCGAAGTGTTCCCTCTTCTAACCTCGGTAAGTGATATTGACCTCGATCTTGAAACATAACATCGATCCCGAACTCGATATCCTGACCTTCCGACATAGTATCATTTTTTCCATCAAAGGACGAAATCGGGTAGCACCGATTTCTACCGTATACAATATACTCTGCAGTAATCAAGAGATCCGAGTTTGAATCACAGGTACAACATTCAAGTGTGAGCTCATTTCCTTCAGCCTTATGGGTGAAGTTTACCCGACACCTTTGCGTCTGAACTGTAACAAGTTATTTGGTGGAGCAAATATGCCTACAAATTGGTCCAAAAACCACCATTATAAAGATGAAACAGAAAACCAAATAAAAAATGGGTTGGATCAAGAATCATCACTTGGCCAATCACTGATTAAAACCCAGCCAAGCCAATGATAGTGAAAGCTTTTAAGGACGTATGTGACATCTCAATCATCAACAACTTAAAGAATCTCAGCCCTTTGAGAAAAATCACTTTTTGATAGGCACGCATGCTTTTCTTGGCTTGGTCGATCCAAGGAAAAAAGAAATTATTAAATAAATTAAAGAAAATTAAACAAAGGCTTGGTCTGTTTCACATCAAGAAGTTTTGAATGCAGAGAGTCAGCAAGCATACTCTATCAAGCAGGGCATTTTCACGCCTACGCCAAAATATCGACATTGACCAAAAAATTAGGATGTCTGTACATGCTTCTTGCCTTCCCATATCTGTACATACATGCCTTTATATATACTAGTATTAGGACCCGCGCGATGCGCGGTTTATTTTAACTAAACTTATCATAGCAAGGAATACTCTGCACATTGTAGAAAGCAACACACTTGATTAAGGACTAAATAATACAAAAGTTTCTTTTCCAAGAAAACTAAACTCAAATCCAAACGCTGACAATGCATGACTGATTTTAATAAAGTATATACAGAGAGAGTTCAAAAAATATTTGGGGTGCCGGTTTTAGAACATGTGAAAGTGCAATTGCAGAAAGGTGTCTTGGCTTGGAAAGAAAGGGATACAAGAGGTCATCCATAAGACATAGCAACTGCTATAATAAGTTAACAAAGATTAAGCGTAACTTTGGCGAGACATCATTTTACTCCTTTCACCCACTCGTGTTTCATGTCCACGGCTCAGTAGGTTATAAGCAGTTCAGAATTCCATATTAAAATGCGTATTTTGCAGAACTATACTATATTTATAAAGTGCAAACGTATTCGACAGGGTACCAATCGATCAAAACTATGAGCTACTAATATCAGGTGCTCGTGATCAAAATCCCTGACAAATCGGGAAGACACCCCAACACCTTTACTCAATCTTTTGCACCAGTTTGACTCTATGCGTCTGACACAAAATCTATGGTGTGCTTCAGGGAGTACAGTGTTGATTGCATCAATTAACCCCTAGATATGAAATGCAAACAATTGATGTTTGCAGCAGAAACAGAGCAAAAACAAAAATTTTAAAGCAGAAACAACATTTTTTAAGCAGAAACAGCATTTTTAACAGCAGAAACAGCATTTTTACAGCAGAAACAGCATTTTTTAAGCAGAAACAGCATTTTTTTACAGCAGAAACAGCATTTTTACAGCAGAAACAGCATTTTTACAGCAGAAACAGCATTTTTTACAGCAGAAACAGATAGAGAAACGTAAGAAGTAATAATCAACTCACATCTGCTGTGGTATTGTGAATCAAGGACTGAGCATACATAGTTCTACAGGATTAATATGATTCTACAAAAAATTGGAGAATTCACAATATAACAGGCCATTATCCTTGCCTACATGAGAATGTAGGGATTTTTAACAGCTACCCAAAGTTTGAATTGTCCTTGAACTATCAGTTTAAGAAACCTTTTTCCCTTTTCTACCAATTTCTGACAAAATCTGAAGTGTGTAACAGTTTATACCATGGTGCAAAGACTTGTTTCCCGAATGTCTGGTTTGCCTTCCTAATGAATGCTTTTCTCCGGAAAAAACTGGATTACTTTTATCGCCAAGCAAAGGGTCAAGGACACATAGAAGACGAGTGATAAACAAACTTTTCCAATTTCCTTCTTTCTCATCAATACGAAATCAACAAACACAGAAGAAACTTCCTTTTTTTTAAAAAAAACAGCAGTTTTGCTTATCTTTTGAGTAAACAAGAAATGCAATTAAGTAAATAAATCTAAAAGAAATGGAAATAAGAGAGAAAGAACACATCTAGGAGGTTGAAGTAAGCAATAGCATATCCTGGGTCACTTCCCAAGGGGCACCAATAATGACCTCATCAACATAGCGGCGGGCAAGTACACTAAGACTTCGCTCCTGCAGATTCATCAGACGACCGTAATATTAGGATAAAAATAATAATAATAATCTGAAAGCAATCAATTTGACAGCTGAACACAAAAAATAAATTACCAAAAACAGAAGAAACAGATTAAAATGCTACACAAAGCCTCTATACTCTAACATAAATACCATAAACTCTCATCAAGCCGCCGATTTCAAATTGCAGTGAATATGCCAAACAATACCAGACTTGTAGAGCAAATGACCAAGGCAGTTTAGATTATTTTGGAACTTTTAGGCAGCTATCGACCAAAAAGAACATAAGAATGGTAAAACAGTAAGGTAGCAACAATTCAAAAACTAACTTGTAGCCAAGAATAACTCAAATATATTTGTGTTCAATGACACAACGTCTGTCCATATAGCTCTAATTGGTGCCATGACCTACTGCTGATGCTGTCGCATATCTAATATGTTGAACAAAGCAGTGGCATTTGTTAAGATATTACCTACTGCTGATGCTTAAAATTAAAAAAGGCGATTCAAAGAGAAGCCATGAGTGAATAGGAATGACGCTGATGCTTATAATTCAAAAGGAGATTCAAAGAGAAGCCATGAGTGAATAGGACTGAAATGGTAGAACTTTAGCACAGTTGAACAAAATAGAGATGTATTCATTTTTGTCGAGCATGAGAACAGATATTGAAAAATGTGAACTTTCTTTAGCAAAGGATCATAAAATATTTAGCTTCTTTAAGGCTCAATCTGACCAAAATATCCATGTGAAATTGCATTTGCTTGAATCTTCATTCTAAACGAAAAATACTACCTTATTCAAACCAAACTACTTCAAATTGTACCTAAGTACATAATAATGATCCAAATTGTACAAACCAAATTAATATTCAAACCAAACTACTTCAAATTGCACCAAAGTACTTGCTAATGAAATTGTACGAATAAAGTCATAATCCCAAAAGTAAATGTTTCAATTCACGGATTTTTCTCCTGTTTGATCACTTTTTTAAGTTTGTTACTTGAAAATTGTGCAAGATCATCACCAACATCTACCACACATGACCCATCATCTTCTCTACTTCTTTTGGCAGAGGTATTTAAAGGAGAAGTCATATCATTTTCAGCCATTAAATCCTACAAAGGAAAAATTAATTATAAAAACAGTATTTTAGATAAGAAGCTATACAGGCAAACTATGATTAGTCACCTTGAAAGTTGTGTCTGCATCAGTGTGTTGTTGACACTCAAAATCAGGGTCCTATTAAAAAAATAGTAACATAATTAATTTAAACTTGATATTCCCTTATATAAAATCAAAAGAAAAAATAGTATTATAAAGTATTTGAGTATCGATCACATACAGTGAATGTATCATCTTGTGCAGATTGACTATCTTGTTGTATAAAGTTATCGTCCTCGCTGATTTTAACAACATTATAAATTTCTTGATGCACTTTAATGTTTGAGCTCTTGACAGTCACTTTAAACAACACTTTTTTGTCAAGAATATCATACAACTCCACTGGATAAGAACACTCATCAACATCAGCAGAAGCCTAAGACCGAAATAGTGAATCCTACGAATCCATTAAAAATTAAAATAAATAAAATATACCTCAATTGAAATTTCATTTAACTCATTAGCAGACTTCCCAATGAGACTTGTTGCTTCACGATCCCAAAGCAACAAATTTATAAAGCCAGTGCGATCCATAACTTGCACTCGAAGCTTGTACCTGAAAGAGACACGTTTAGATGTTATGTACACCGATTGATACAATGAGTTATCCGCCATTGTATTTGTAATACTCATCCTGAACTCAATGTAGTATCGATACACAGAACCATAACTATCAAACATTCAGAAGAATCTCATCTTTTAATCAACTACATCGATATTAAGCTTCTTTGCTGTCATGTGAAGTGTAGCCATTTAATTTGTTAATTTTGACAATTTAAAATAGAGACATATTTTCGGATGAAAGAGCAACATTTTTCTTCAACTATATATGTGCGTGTGTATGTGATGTTTATGGACTCTACATTTTTCTTCAAATTCTTGATTCAGAATGATATTTGAGCAACAGCATATCTTCATGGACTCTACTGTCTATCAGGGATTACTTCACAGGTTAATAAAGGATGCGAGAAACTATACCAAATGAAAAGTAATTTTCATTCTATCACGAAAGCAACACATAATCATGAGCAAAGAAACCTAACAGAAAATTAAAGTCCAATTCACCTCGTGCAAACATATCATCAAGCACCTTGGGTGCATAGTCCACTCCAAATTAGTAATCAATAATAACGAATAAAATCTTCAAATTGACATAATTCATGTATAAATCAGGAACAATTACTGACATGCATGTAAAAAATCTAGCAGGACATTATTAAAAAAAATAGGGAACCAAAATGCATATACATACGGTTACAAAATATAGAAATTGCAAGAACAAAGAAAAGATTACACAAAACCAACTACGAAAACAGAGAACTCACACCACACAAAATAGAGAAACTTTAGTTTATTTAATATTTGATAGCAAAATTGTTCCTTATTTTTGTAACTTGAAACTTTAGTTCTTTCACAGTAAATAGTTAAACTTATCAAACCTATGAGCGGCAGAACTATCAAGGCGATCACATTTCTTGCAGTGAAATTTGCTTCCAATTTTGTCAACCTTCTTCGAGCATCTCTTGCACCCCAAATATGACCATTCTTTCTCAAGTAGAAGATTCACTACAGTCGCAATAATCCAAATATGTCCTTCCTGGAAGTCATAAGTGGAAGATTTCAGATGTTAATACCCAAGAACAGTAAAGAAAGATTCAGGATATATTAAATACTAAAGGAGTTTAATAGATTTGTCACCTCCATGCAGTCGACCAATTCGCTAATAGTCTTAACTTCTACAGTTCCATTAGCCAACTCATCACAAACAGAATAACTACGCTGAGAAGGTATTTGACTGATCCTGCCAAAGTTAGATTCATTACTTGCCATTCTGTATTTACAAAAGCTTGTATTAGTTCTAATAATAAATATTGTGTAGTATCCACATAAACTTAATTTATAATATAACTAACCTGGACTTAAAATCAATAACTTGAGGAAAATCCGGGTTAATCCAGAGCTTTGAGGCATGCCAAGTATTACGCATAGAATATTTGCCTATATATAACTTTAATTTATGAACCAAAAAGTTAACATAAATATATTATCAAATAACACCAGTACAATAGAAATACCTTGAAATTTGTGCGCTTTTATCAACTGCATAACAATTACGACCGGCTGATGGGATGATCCCTGTAAAAGTGGCATGATTTGGTCAACGAATTTTCCCCAAAATGTTGCCGAGATATTATTCCTCCTGCGTTAATTTATATAAGAAATTAATCAGAATACGGCGACAATCATGTTAATAAATAACAATTTAATCAGACAACGATAAGTAATGATGTTAAAATATATAACCAAAGTAAATTGATAGAGGCAATCTTACTCATGATCTTCAAGTTCCACATGCATATAATTGCTAGTTTTATCACCTTGGGTAAGGGATTATACCTCACCATAACTTACAACCTCTCCAGTGACATCTATAATAATTTAAAAAAATAATAAGGAGAAAGTTTATAAGACCTTCAAATAAAAGAACTACGAACTGAATACTTACCGAAGAGTTCACTTTCTTCAACATCAATTTTGTTTATCAAATACTCATAAGGTTTTAAGTCGAAGATAGTCATACCAAAAAGATGATTATTTGCTTCCTCTACAATCGTCTTATGAGTAAAAGCCAACTTCAATTTATGCCGTGTGTATTTAAGTTTCGTATAATTTGGTCCAACCACAAAGTTCTTCATAACGTACATTCTTTTAACTTTGGTTTGAACATACGTATAAGTGACCGACCAACAGTCGCATGAATGTGATCGCCCTAGAATCCAAAATTTCATAATTAATAACGTAATGAATTTTTTAGTTTGAAGCAGAATATGAGATTGTATTCAAAGTTGTATCAAAAAAATATTTTTTTTTAAAAAGTATGCACCTTTTAGTCTTGAATAATTAATTCAAGGGAGACGGTATTGTCTTGTTTGTCGCGGTCGGGAAGATGCCAAAATCTCACTATTCGTACCTTCAAATTCCAATTCATCTTGTTACTTGATATATTGCAAATATAGTCAAATGCCGTCATACTTCTTCCAGAATTTTTTCACAGAATACTGTCTTTCACATGGCGTCAAATGCCGTGTATATATATATATATATATATATATATATATATATATATATATATATATATATATATATATATATATGTATAGCTTGGTAAAGGACTTATGCCCAAGGTAAGCATATCTATACGAACAGAATTGTCACTATCTCGTATTTTATGAAGGATATTGTGTATGAAACCAAGTGAACCATTATCAGTTTTATAACCAACACTATAAAATTAGAATTTCTGTTTGCTTTACATTGATATTTTTCAACTTTGACTACAAGGAAAAAGTATATGAATTTCATCTATCTTTTCCAGTTCCAACTGCCTCAAGCCATGAGACCACTTGATCAATCGAGGGCCTCTTCCGCGGATCACGGTCTATACATTTACAAGCTATACTTAGCACCGCTAAAAGCTGCTTCTCATAACTCGTATCCCATATCGATGTATCGAATATTTCCTCTACCCTGTTCTCTGATCTCAGTTGATACATCCATGACACCAAGTCCCTGCAACTTTTTCCCCTGCATACTTCCACGGGACGCTTGCCTGTCAAAAGCTCAAGAAGAACAACACCAAAGCTGTAAACATCGCCCCTAAAAGTAGCAGTTAATGTTTGACTATATTCAGGAGGAATGTATCCCAAGGTTCCAACCAGATCTGTCGTGACATGAGTATCATAGGGATGCAGCAGCCTTGATAGTCCAAAGTCAGCTAGATGTGCTTCAAATCTATCATCTAAAAGAATGTTGCTGGTCTTAATGTCGCGATGAACTATATTTGGTTCCTTATGCAAATAAGCTAAACCACGAGCTGCTCCTTGTGCAATCTTTAACCTCACATCCCATGTTAATGAGTTCCCATCGACCCTTTCATGTAGCCAGTAGTCCAAGCTTCCATTCCCCATGTAAGAATATATTAGCAACCTGTCACTGCCGTGCCGACAGTACCCTTGAAGGGATACAAGGTTTTTGTGCTGAGCTCTTGAGAGGGCTTCCACTTCAGCTTGGAATTCACGCTCCATCTGCCCGCAATCCCCGGAAAGCCTCTTGATCGCAGTTTTCATGCCATTTGGTAGTTCCGCCTTGTAAACTAGACCAAATCCTCCACATCCAACAATGTTTGACTGGTTGAAGTTGTTTGTAGATTTTAGCAAGTCTGCAACAGTCAGTTCCTTGCAATCGGAATTCTGGAAAAGTACCAACTTCGAAGGACCAAAAGCATCAGACAATCGGGACGGTCTGCTAATATCTTCCTCGAAATCCTCAATCTGGTGTCCAGCATCTTTTCTAGACATTTTAAGTAGGACTATTGCAAGAAGAAGTGCAATTCCTATCCCTATGCTGATTGTAATTCCAAGAATTCCACTTTTGCCAAGCTTATTACTAGAAGCAGAAGGAATAGCCCGTTGAACGCCCAAATTGCTGACAATACAAGGAGAGATAAGTTTTCCACAAAGTCCAGGATTACCCTCAAAGCTCGAGCTGGGAAAGCTGAAGAACTGACCGCCAGTTGGAATGGCTCCCTGCAAATGATTATTAGCTACATTGAATCTTGAAAGGAACGTCAACTTGTTGAAGGAAGAAGGAATTGATCCATGGAGATCATTAGAGGAAAGGTCCAAAACTTCAAGGTTTGCCATATCTGAAATTGAGCTAGGTATAGTCCCAGTAATGTTGTTCCTACTAAGATCCAAGACGTGGAGTTGTTTCAGATGACCAATTTCGGACCAGATTGTCCCGTTTAGTCTGTTATTACTCAAATAGATAGACGGAGGGAAGCTGGAAGCCTGATTGTACTGCAAACCACTACCGCTCTGATTCCTCTTGACAAACAATGGAATACCAGTCGGAGAATTCAGACTAGACGCATAGCTGTGTGGGGAAATGAGGCTCTTTAGACCAGTCAAACTTTTCGGGATTTCACCTGCGAGAGAATTGTTTGAGAAATCCAAGTAAAACAAATTTTCCATTTTGCCAATCCAATGAGGAATATTGCCTTCCAAATGATTCCACGACAAGTCAAGCACTTGCAATTTACTGCAATTGTATAACCACGTCGGAATTTGCCCATCCAGACCGCAGTTCCCCAAAGCAAATATCATCAGGCTCTCAAACCCGCTCACGTTTTTGGGTATCTCTTCACCATGGAAGTTCCTGGTGAGAATAAGAGTTGAAAGATTCCTGCAGTGCTGTAGAACAGATAGAGCTCCAGATAAATTGGAAAGGGTATTATTGGACAATGAGAGGAACACGAGAGATGAAAGGTTTGCATAATTCTTCGGAATTGGCCCGGTAAACTCGTTTTTGGCAAGACTCAAAATTTTCAACTCCTGACAACTGGAGAGCGAGACCGGAAGGTTACCTATGAAACGGTTAGTTGCAAGGTCAAGAGTACACAGACTTGTCAATCTAGTAAAATCAAGATCAACAGGACCAGACAAAGAATTATTCCTAAGATCAAGCACCTTAAGAACAGAAAGATGCGAAAGCGTAACCGGCACTGGCCCAGAAAACCTGTTAGAATGTGCAGCAAACTGCTCTAACTGTGTCAAATTCCCAAAAACATTAGGAAGCAGACCATGAAAGCGGTTACCAGATAAAACTAAGGATTTCAGTTTGGAAAGCTTACTAAGCTGTGGGCTTAGCTGGCCAGAGAAATTATTGGCAGAGAGTGAAAGTTGCTCCAAAGATGTTATTGAATACAACGAGTCCGGAAGGCAACCACCGAGATTATTGTAATCCACATGCAGCTGTTGAAGTGAAGAACTGCAATTTCCCAAGCCTCCAAGATCACCAGTGAGATGATTGAGTGATATATCCAAGACCCTAATCTTCTTGCTGAAGCAGCAAGTTTCAAACCTGAAACCACCAGTAAAAGAGTTGTTGCTTACATTCACTGCAACAAGGTTAGGGAATTCACCAAACTCACTGAAATTTCCAGTGAATGAATTGCTAGATATATTGAGAGACTGGATTGATCCCAATCCAACAAATGCCCTCAACACTGGTCCAAGTAAGAAATTATGGCTCAAATCAAGAACTTCCAATTGATTCAATTTGGAGAGGTCCAATGGCAATCCACCTTCAAGGTGATTATGCGAAATATCGAGCAATTTCAACTGATCCAATTTTTCCAAGGATTGTGAAACCACACCTCTCAACCCTTTTCTTGACAAATTTAACATGATCACTCTACTTTGAGCAGAATCATTTCCACAGACCACCCCTTCCCATTTACAACAACTGGATTCATGAGACCAAGTCGATAGAATAGACCCTTCTGTTAGGTTGCCAGCAAATTCCTTTAATGCCAATAAATCAATTGGATGGCAGTTTTGAACTGGGGTTTCAAGACTCAAACATGTACAAAAAAGATAAGAAACCAAGAATACCCAATTCAGGAAACTCATTGCTGAATACATACAAGAATTAAATATAAACAGCTCAAATCAAGATTCCCACCACCATTTATCACTAATTTCACAGCTCTCCACACTTAAAACAGTTCCAAATGAAGAAAGTTTCCACCTTTATTCCCAACAACAGCAGCACAAATAATCAGAAAGGTTGAGTACTAACCCCTCTTTCAACTGAAACAATTTAACACCAAGAAAAGACCTTTTTCAGATCCCTAGCACCAAATACAAAATCAGATCCCAAGACCAAAAAAATCAAGATTACTTAACCGTTACAGCAGGGAACCTTGTTATGTGAAAAGAAGAAGAAAGCCCCAGTTGCAGAAAACTTCAAACGCGCATCCCAAAACACCTCAAAAATCTCAAAGAAAAGGCCGACCAACTACTTGTAATTAAAGCAAGTCTCAGTGCTAGTATATGAATTAATATGAACCCTATACCCCAGATCAGAAATGAAATAAATAAATAGTAACAAAATTCAAAGCCTAGAACTAGAAGTAGATATAAATGAGGAAAGCACCTTCTTTATGGTACGATTTTTCAACGCCCCATCACTTGCAAGAGAAGCAAGAGTCCCACTTTCCACTGTAAACACGGCACCTCAACTCAACAAAATTTAATAAAATAATGTCGAGAGAGAGAGAGAGAGAATCTAATAAAGAAAAAGATAGAAGTACTAGTAGTATTGAAATGAAAGGTGAGACGATAGTTGCTTAGCTGAGAAAGATTGAGATTTCAAATCGAAGGAACAGTTTTATTAGATAGACAAAAGTAAAAGACTTAGGATTGTGACAATTGACAATCAAGAAAAATACAAAAGGGGGTGTCCCGTCTCCCGTGTTTATATTTAAGGACAAAACAAAAGAAACTGGTAGACTGATTTGAAAATGGTGACAAGAGAGAGCTGATTTTCTTATTTAGGAGACGTATTTGTCTTTGCCAAAAAATTCACAGTTTCTCATCACAAAGTCTGACTTTGCTGTCAAAACACCCATTATTTGTCTCTATCTCCTACACTTGCTTACCACATTAATTTGGTGCGGTCTTTCGAGGATCAGAAATTTCCTTCACCTTCCCACGTGCAGTATGGCGCGTGCATGGCCTACGCTAATTTTTCTTGTTTGGAAACTTTACATATATATATATATATATAACCGATCAAATTCATTATTTATTTTTCTAACCGATATACATAAATTATAAATTAATTATATATATATAAATTATACATACTTCTTTCGATTCAAAATAAGTAATTTATTGATATTTTTTTGTGGTCCAAAATAAGTGATTTTTTTAGATTTCAAGAATGAATTAATTATTTTTTTCTACATTGTACTTGGAGTAAAAAGTGTTGGAATATGTATTAGAAGTATTTATGTGAGATAGTAAAGGTTAATGTGGTCAATTTCATTGATAATTAATGCTAAAAGGTAAATTTCTTAACCTGTGTGAAAATATCCAAAAAATCGCTTATTTTGGACTGGAGAGAGTATATTCCTTCTATTTTAATTTAGATCACACACTTCTCTTATTAGCCAAAAAAAATAACACATTTCTATAATTGAAAATAATTCAACTTTAAACTCTTTATTTTTTTCATTTTATCCTTAATGAGAAACTTTACAATCATACAAATATCATGGCCTCATAAAGCTTTTATCCCTTAAACTTTTAATATCACAAATTTCAAAAGTATTTCTTTTAAAACTCCATATCGAATCAAACCACCTTTTATATATATATATATATATATATATATATATATATATATATATATATATATATATATATATATATATATATATATATCGATTATTTTTAATTTAAGTTATTAGGTGAACGATTATTTAACGTTTTTATTTTTTGGTTTTTTGTAGGTATTGATAACAAAAGATTAAGGAGCTATTTGATTCAAGGGATTACATGCGTTATCCCTGTATAAATTTGTTTCGCGTTTGATTAAGGGATTAGATGCGTTATCCCTGTATAAATTTGTTTCGCGTTTGATTAAAAATATAAGCTAAAATTAATAATATTATTTTTGTATTAATATCTTATATAATTTAGCTAATCTGCAAATTTATCCGAAATTCCTTTTTTAAAATAGATAGAGTAATTGTTGCGGTTAAACACATACGTAAGTATATAAGGTGGTCAAGTAATAAAGTGACTAAAAGTAAGATATCGAACTCATGAGTACTTATAATTAACTATTAACTAAATTAGACTATTCTAATTATCTAAATAAGGATTAAACCCAAAAGTGGTTATGATAAAGTAATTAAACTAAAAAGAAAATAACTAATAAATTTTAAATAGAAGAATAACATATTTTTATATTATCAATGTGATGAAAATGATTTAGGGATATGGGCTATCTAACATTCCTATTGCATTCTTCAATTGAATTGACTAACTATTTTATCTAGCTTATTGGTTAATAGTGTTAATATTGCTCATAACAATTAGTTGAGTTCTTATTCGCCTATTCAAGCTAACCTAATGTCTATATGTCTATGGAATTAGAACTAACAAGAACGCATTTATAATTCCTGTAAATCAATCAAGCAAGGCAATTATGTATATGTTTATCCTAACCGGGAATTCGTTCCCGGACGCGCAGGTTCAAGAATTTGCTCTACTCAATCCTATGTGCAATCTAGAATTCTCACTTTCGAGTTCACTTATAGATCCGTAGATAGTATTTAATTGGTGATCAAGCAATTAAATAATTAAACGCATGATTGACTAAATAAACTAATACGATAAATCAAGAAATCAAAATCAATATTCGAATAATAATAATTATAAAAGAACCGCAACCCTAGAACGTAAATTTTAGCTCCACATACACATGGTAGCAAAATAACAAATCATATAAAGAAACATAAAAATTACTAATTTTGGTGGAAGAAAAGATGAAACTCGGTCTCTAGGGGGGCTTTGTGCTTGTGTGTTCTTCTAAAAAATATTCCCCTCCCCTCTCCCCCTCAAATTAGGTTTAGGTTGGCTTTCATATGAGTTGGGGGCCTCTTGGGGTGGAAATAATCGAGTCCCAATCGAAATAGGACATGTTCATGTTTTGAGAGTCCAGGGCAGCATTGAGCGCTGGCCCAAACGCTCAACTTTTTAGCACTTTGTTTTGAGCACTATAGGTAGCGCCCTATGCTGTCTGTGACCCTCAAATGTGCACTTTTACCTTTACCATGTTCATTAAAATTTGTGCGCTTTCATCTCAAATCGCATTCGAATGATTCCTACATAAAAATATCACAAATTAACACACATCATTATATTATACATTCAAAATCTACTAGACATGAACACAATATGAGATACAATATATAAAATATGCATACTTTAAGGCAAACATTAGTAATTATTTGCCTATTTCGTTTTTTCCTTCTTTTCTAGCAATAGCAGCATTGCTAAAAAGCAATCCTTCTAGCAAATTGGAAATAACCACGTTTACTAGTCTAGTTGTAACTAGACCTATAGGTTTTAAAGAAGTAACTCGATGAACGTACACGAAACCTAAATATTGTATTTTTGGATTCAAAATACATAAATATATGGGAAAAAACGTAGTGATCTAAATATGTAAAATGCAATTTTGAACCACATTTTACCTTAACAATCGTTTGGAATGTTAAGGTTCATTAACGTGCTTTCATGTAAAATGCAGTATCAAACCACATTTTAGCTGAACCTAATTGGGCGTTTAGTTAAAACGTGGTTCAAAATCACGTTTAACATAAAACGCGTCAATGAACCGTGCTTTGCATCTTCAAGTACCGTCTCATTCCCTTTCCCCACGTTCAAAAATCGGAAGCAACATTTAAAAAAAAGAACAGCCCCGCCCCCCCCCCCCCCTTAACGAGATTAAAAACTCGAATGGACCACACTCGTCCTACAAAAAGTGAAGAGTGTTGGTCCCACATCCTAGCCAAGTCTTCTATTATTGTGGGTTGCTTGTTTCGTAGTTAAATTTTCAATTCTTCAACTTATCGAAAAACATAAATCGAGATATTCCGATTTAGTTTATGTCGAAACTCGTATAAATAATGAATATTAGTTGTTTTGAATGTGTTCCATGTTGCTTTGTATATTTTGACGATTAAATTGGTATGTTATTTTTATCTAGACTAAGATATTAATGTTCCGATAAAGCGAGTCACTCGTGATTCGATAGTTCTATTTTCCGCTGATGCAGGCCGATTGAGATTCCAGCAGTCAAACCACTGTGTTCGTTCCTCACCCTCCTTCCAATCAAATCTATTATAAGGTGTCCGGAGGCAGGGGAAAGAAAGGAGGGATTGATCGACCAACTTGAACAGATCCATTACCTGCTTCCATCTGTCCTGAATGAGGGAATTAAGGCGGGTACAGTCGAACTGAATTGCTTGATTCTAAGGTGGGTGATAAGCAGCTGTATCTGTATCAAGCCTACCATCTCTTCTCGCGAAAGACTTTCCATCCCGTCTCTGAAAGTTTTGCAATCTGGCCTTCAATCCAGCCAGCTCATAACAAAATGTTAGACCAATCTCAGGGCTGACACAACCGAATTGGTTGAGGAAAAGGAAACCCCAGCAACCAAGCACTCCCGCCCCCAAAAGCGGAGACCGGAGAACCGCCAGGTTGTCGAGGACACGTCTGAAGAGGAGGCGGGCGCCCTCTAAGTGCCAGAGAAGGGGGCCTGCTGGAAACCCTCGCCTTCGGCTCCATACTGAAAAGGCTGGCCATGAAGGGACATCACGACTATCCTTTCTGGGAATACCGGGCTTTATATGATCCTGATCAGTGATCAGTATATTTTAATATTCTGGATCCTTATGTGCTTTTTTTTGTTATACTAGCGGCGGCAGATCTATTAGTAAACAGGATCCGCTATCGCTCACCCGGCTGGATGTCAATCTGACGGATGGATAGGCTTAGCAGAAAAGTATTATTTGTTAATAAATTATTTTTACTATTTTATATGTACTTTCGTGAATGTTTTGTGATTGAAATATATTTTTTATTTTTTATCTAGTTTATATTATTTGTTTGCTTAAAGACTAGTAATATAGTACCCTTTTAGGGTAGTAAAATGTAATGCGTTTTAACGTAGTAAGATGTAGTTCTTTTAGCATAGTAAAATATAGTGCCTTTTAGCATAGTAAAATGTAATACCTTTTAGCGTAGTAAAATATAGTGCCTTTTAGTGTAGTTTCATTATAGTTTAAGTATCTCGTATACTCAAAAGTACGTTAAAATAACTGATAGATCAAACACAAACTCTGTCCAATTATAGTCAACATATATTTGATGCTACTGAGCCACAAATATCGAGTTTGGAACTCATATATGAATATTTAATAATTAAATATGTATAATTATTAAAATTAATTATTTAGTTTACAAACAAACATATAAAATTATAAAACAAACATGTTAAATAATAAAACTAATACATAGAAGAATTCAGAATAAACTGGTGCTATTGGGCCGCAAATATCGAGCCTGGAACCCATATGTGAATATTTAATTATAAAAATTAATTATTTAATTTACAAACTAACATATAAAATTATAATAAAACTAACACATAGAAGAATTTAGGATATCTTGGTACCATTGAACCGCAAATATCGAGCCTGAAACCCATATTTGAATATTTAATAATTAAATATTATATAATTGTAAAAATTAATTATTTAATTTACAAACAAACATGTAAAATAATAAAACTAACACATAGAAGAATTTAGGATATCTTGGTGCTTCTGGGCCGCAAATATCAAGCCTGGAACACATATGTGAATATTTAATCATGAAATATTGTATAATTATTATAATTAATTATTTAATAAACATATTAAATTATAAAACTAACATGTAAAATAATAAAACTAACACATAGAAGAATTAAGAAAAAAATGATGCTACTGGACCGCAAAGATCGAGCCTGAAATCCATATGTGAATATTTAATTATATAAATTAATTATTTAATTTATAAACAAATATATAGAATTATAAAACTAACATGTAATTAATATTCCGATATTCATGCACTCCGCTCAAGCTTCCATTCAACAACAGTTCCGGAATTAAAGTATTTCAATGCAACCATGTACCTGGGTAAAGATACAAATGACTTCCCAATCACCATAAACAATTTCAAATGCATGTTTACGCCCGAGATATGCCTTTATTTTGGTAATGCTACACCCATATTCCTGGTGGACGGATGTAATATACTCTTTAATCTTGTACCTTATGGATGCTTCAATGTGTGAAATCCGTTGAAGATAAATCAAGTCAATATCCAAGTTGAAGTGATTCCCACCGAGTGTGACCATTTCACAATTGTGGGTGCCAATATATTTATCCACTTTCCATAACCCTGTTTCCTTCTTGCTCGCACGCAGCCTCCAATGAAAACCCGTAAACCATCTACTGCAAACAATCTTATATACATTCGGACTTGACTCCCATACAATCATCTCATGACGTTCTCTTACGTTGTATATTTTTGAGGCCCTGGTTAAGCAAGCTTTATCGTGGAAAAATATGTCTTTTTCCAACATCATTTGTTCTAAACTCATCTCGCTTTGTTGTATGATTTTCATCAAGGTCCCTTGTGAGGACATTCAGATCCGGCACACTTGGAAAAGACATATATTTATCCACTTTCCATAACCCTGTTTCCTTCTTGCTCGCACGCAGCCTCCAATGACAACCCGTAAATCATCTACTGCAAACAATCTTATATACATTCGGACTTGACTCTCATACTATCATCTCATAACGTTCTCTTACGCTGTATATTTTTAAAGTCCTGGTTAAGCAAGCTTTATCGTGGAAAAATATGTCTTTTTCCAACATCATTTGGTTTAAACTCATCTTGCTTTGTTGTCTGATTTTCATCAAGATCCCTTGTGAGGACATCCACATCCGGCACACTTGGAAAATTATCAAGGTAGAATATGCCTTGAATGAAACGGCACGTGAAGCTCGTACACTCTTCTAACGGAAGGTGGAGCATGCTCCCTCGTCATCTCAGGTTCGTATTCTCTTTGTCCTCATTATCACCCTCGTCGGGGAAGGGTGTGTCATCTCCGCACTCATCGATATTATTGTCATAATCACTATTATCTTTCTGACTCGGTGCATCTACCAAATTTCGAGTAAATACATCGTCTACGGGCAAGTGAGTGAGAACATGACCTTCAAGTTGTTCGTTTTTACGGCACAAACAACAAAATAATAAGCTACTGAAATTGATGAATAGTTTAGATATAGCTAGATCACTTTATATAAGTCGTAATGTATTGACATTCCATAATGGATATTATCCTATTGGTGATGACTCCCTGATGGACACTGTGATCCAACACAGCAAAACTACGCATATTCCAACTATGTGTGGGTTTATAACTTATAAAATTCATATCTGGACGTTGCCCCCTGTGGAATATATGAGTGTTAATACAAATTCAATACGATAAAAATAAACATCATAACATAAAGGAAAATTGGTGTTTACCAGTCGTCTTGTGGATTCTGTAAAGTAGGAGAGAAATTATTTCTTTGCTCCTCGTTTGCCTGTGGAGATAAGTTTAAATCCGGCCAAACTCTTTCAGTCAGAATCTGTTGGACTATAATTTTTCCAGAACAACCACATGATGATTGAGGGTTATCCCTGCTTTGCGCAACATCATTATTGTGAACGTCTTCAACCTTCATGTATATTTTCAACATTTTTATCAAAATAAGTTCCTGATATTCATCCAGAGTCCTCAAAAAATCTCTTAGAGTATCATCATCCTCGATGCTAAATTTAGCGTAACAAGCAACCCCTTGCGAAGTCATAGAATACGAATATCTTCCGGTTATTTTAAGATCCACTGAACATTTACTCAACCTTATTTTATTGTATAACAACAATTCATGTCTATCATACTCCATTGTAAGTAGCAACTTAATATGACTTTGTGAAAATAAACTGTAGCTCACTAAGTTATTTGCCAATATAACCTCAACCCCCTTCCCCTCCCCCAAATGTAATGAAATCCTTACTTTTCGCTCTTCAGACATTATGAAAAAAAGCTTTAGAATTTAACAAAAAAAAATTATCAGGAGTTGAAACTTATTTTTGAACGAATTTTTGCAAAACCCTTAATGCCTTTAAATAAGGCAATGCCCAATCCGGGAGGGGGGGGGGGGAGGGGAGGAGGAATCAAATTTATAGAAGTAAAACGTGTTTTAAAGGGTGTTTTACATATTTAAATTACTGTTATATCAGTTAAGCGCAGAAGAGTTATTGGTGGACCCACAAAATAGGTAAAATGCGCTTACAAAAGGCATTTTATATAAAACACAGTAATGAAATGCGTTTTACCTTAACGTTCCAAACGGCCATTAAAGTAAAACATGGTTCAAAACTGTGTTTTATATATTTTAGTCACCAAAATTTTTTTCCACCTATTTATATACTTTGCATCCAAAAATATAACATTTAGGTTTCACATTCCTCCATGAACACCTTGAATCTCTGACACGTGACATATATGGATTAGATGATTAGACATTTGTCTAAAACCACTAAGGTTGCCAATATTGAAAATAGGCATTGAAAATACATACACTTTCCTTGTTCTATTAACTTTTGCTTTAGTTCGATGAAATTATTTCGAAATACTTATAATTTTAAAAGTTCAAGATTAACTTTGTTAATTTTTTTCAATTACCATTAATATCAAAGTAGTAATAGTTCTTTTTAATACTATCGATTCTCAAAAAGCATTTAATAGAATTAATTTAGTAAACTATACTTTGTGTTTATTAATTTTCTTATGGACGTAAAAAAACTAAAATAACCGTTAAAATTGGACGAAGGCCGAAGTGAGTAGTAATTTCATAAAAAACAATGAAATATCTCATTTTTTTCTTTTCTATCTTAAATCTTAAAAAAGTCATTATTTTCCCAAAAAATGTCGTAGTGCGTGATGCAATAACAAGAAATAACGCTCGTAAGTAGGACAAGTATAACATGAGATAGTGTGAACATGGTCAGCAAAGACTATACAGCTCAAAAGAAAAAAACGACAGTTGTGGAGTCAACACTATGGACTTGCGAGAATTATGAAAGTTGGGGTTGGTTATAAATATTTTTACTTTTACTTGTTCACTATTATTTTTATATAATTTTTAAAAATAATATATAAAATACGTAATATATTATAATATTTATATTAATTAATATATAATTTTAGTCAATTTAAAAAAATATTTAGAATAAATAATTAACAGTAAGAGTAAAATAAGAAAAATAAATTATTTTTTCTTTGTATGCGAAAAGTGAACGGAGGAAATACTTTATTTTCTCGTTATAAATTTTCTCAAACATAACTTCTTTTCTATTTAGCTGCATCTTCAAGACGTTTAATTTCTTCTTTTGTTTGTAGCTGTACAGACAATTTTATATATCAGAATGCTTCTCCCCAGTTTAGGAAATAAATTAAAAAGATTATAAACTCACATCAACATCAGATATTGGAAATATAATCCATAATTTCGTACTTGCATGCTAGCACGAGGCTGGATTGGTGATACTAGCATACTCAACAATGAATCAATCATCTGGAGTTCGGGAGAACTTATACATATCAAATTTTCTCTAAAGTTTTGTTTTGATTTGTCTTTTTTTACGATGATTTTAATAAGATAAATATCGAGCGTGGTAATTTTTTCCCTCCCTTTATATGAGTTAGATATAGCTATTATTCTGATAATAATAACAATATATTTGTTTGATCCAAAAAATATTGAAACCTTTTTGATTAAATCAATTAAAGAGGATGAAGAAGTAAATCTCAACTAAATATAATAAACTCTAGATTGAAAGATGTAAGTGGTGAACAAGATGAATAATGTTATTTGATATCATGAAACCGGAGGATTAAGCGTAACAATCTTTGAATGTAGCTAGATATTTTAATATATGCTTTTAGCCAAAAGTTAATCAAGGATCCCCTTTTACAAAGTCTTTCCTCTTTATAAGGGACAACCTCCTCTTGAACCCTAAGAAATAGAACATAGAGAATATTTGAAAGTATCTTCCTATTGCCTCCTATCGAGCCCACACTACTACAAACATCGCCTATCTTCTGACCGCTGTCAGTCGTCGCCATCCTCAATGACCGCAGGACATTGTATCGTAAGGATCTCGTCCCTTATCATATTCGTCAATAGCCGTGGTCATCCAAATTTGGACCTATACAGTTAATCCCTTCGCTTGTCGATGTTGCAACTTGATGCGTCCTTGATAAGCGGACATTGCCCTCACCTGCGGAGAAATCTGGTTTATGAACCGTAATGGTTTGGCCAACAACAGAAAGTTAGCGTGCTCAAAGATATCCTGGGTGGTGTTTCTTGTCGGGAAATAACTTCACTTCCACGTGCGTCATCATTATGCATATTTTCGAGACAGAGGCTGATGCGTCCTTGATAAGCGGACATCACCCACACCTACGGAGAAATCTGGTTTATGAATCGTAATGGTTTGGCCAACAACAGAAAGTTAGCGTGCTCAAAGATATCCTGGGTGGTGTGTCTTGTCGGAAAATAACTTCACTTCCACGTGCGTCATCATTATGCATATTTTCGAGAAAGAGGCTGATGGTTTGCCTCTTCAATTTCGGTGCCACTTTGCAGCCTTCCGCTTCGATTCTGGCGCCACCGAATCCTATAAATAGGTGGATAATTTATTTATAAAAAAACTCTTGACCATTTCTTCTCTAGTTATTCTTTCTCATCTCTTCCTCGTTTGCTCTAGTGATTTCTTTGTTTTCTGTCCTCCATTCCTTGTTCTTAGCTTTTTCTGTTATGTCACCACATCTACCACGATAGATATGCCTAGAACACATCAGTCTCGTGAGGGGATTTCTGACGCCACCCCATTGTCCATGGTGCCTCCTCTGGTGGTGAGGACATAACAATAGAGGAAGGGGATAGTTTTCTCACTGTGGAAGAGTTACTGCCGAGACACCCCATGTCTTGAAGTGATTTTCTTAAAGAGACTCCTCCTACTCTTGCCTCAGTATTTTCTTAAATTGAGCAGGTCCATATCGATGCCCTCCGTGCTAAATACAACATTCCCCCTCATATTGAGATGGTTCCAGCGGGAAGGGACTTTGTGGAAGTCTATAGGCCAGGGTACTCTGCTTTTTATGAATACCCGTTTATGATTGGTTATTCCTTCCCCCTTCTTCATTAGTAGAAGAATTCTGTCGATTCTATCAGGTTTGCCCAGTGCAACTTTCCTCGTACACGTGAAAAATACTCCTGGTGTTGACAAATTACGTGAAGTTGGCAGCATGTGAAGTTACCATTCACCATCTTCTACACTTGTTTTATCCTGGCTTTCACATGGGTACTATGGTGCATCTGAGGCACCGTGGGAAAAAGAGCTGGCAGTCGGAACTGACGATCGGCCGAGTCGAAAATTTTGGCACAAGTACTTCTTCATCAGAATGGAACACTTCGTGTCTGACCCTGCCCGATTACCGGAGCAGTCAAATAAAAACCGTAAGTGTTGCAACTTGTTTACTCTTTTTTTTCTTCGTCCAACTTAGTGTTTATTTGCAATTCTCTTTTGCAGCTATGGGATGTCCACCCCATCCCATTGCAGGTATAAGGGATTGGGTAGCCCGTTTGTTGCTTCATGCAACAGAGACTCGAGACTTGCTCGCCTTTATAAAACGCTTTGGGCCGAAAGTTTCATCTGGTAAGTGTCTTCCTCTGTATCATTCTTTGGCTATTTACAATTGTGTACTGACACGACCCTCTGTGATGACAGGTCATGTCGCTTTTAGGTGGAGGGCCCCAAGTCCAACATTCTGCCAAGCCGTTGCCTCCGCAGGAATGCAATTCACTTTGGACGAGTCTTCCCGAGAGGGTCGTGCTCAACTGGTACAGGTGATAGACTCCTCTCGGGATATGGTTATGAGGGGGGAGATCTCTTCTTTACCGGTGTGCATGAGTCCTACAATGGGGACGAATCTTCATTGAGAAAGAGCGTGGTTGTTGATACTGGTAAGAGTAGGATGGATGCCTCGGATACGACACCGGTTCCCACGTTTATGGACGATGTTATCTTGGCATAAAAGTCTCCCCAAACAGAAGGGGTTTACCAAGGATGGGGGTCTACGCATTCTGCCGAGGGTGACGCATCATCTACCGTTGGATGGGGCTTATGCGCCGAGGGTGACAGCTCGGGTTCGGATGTCGACCCAGGGGATATTCGAGAGTTTTTGGAGCATCACACTCACGTAGAGGTTAGAGTGGAGGGTTCTAATCGACATATAATCGTTCGTGGGGACTACAACTTGTTGTCGAGCTACGATTAGGTAGAATTTGCTTTTGCCCATTTGTGTGATGTCTCAGAAAGCGAGGCACTTAGAGTGATGTGTGATGTGGAGTTATCTCGGAGCGTTTCGCTCTGTGGGTAAATGTATTTTTTTCCCATCATTTTGTTTTAAATTTACTTTACGTGTCAGACCCTTATCATGGAGATTGAGCGTGAGCATCAGGAAAGGAGGAGGATGACCATCTATGGAAATAAGTCTTCCAGGTATCAAGAATATCGCACCAAGTATCGTGCTATGGTCGACATCTACAATCAGGATCGTGACTTCAACTGTTTCGCGGACGGCTTAAGCAGTAGGAGGATCAATTGGCGCGTAAGGTTGAGGATTTGAAGGAGTGATACGAGGACCTTATGAAGGTCGTTGCTTATAGTAGTGAGCTCGAGGCAGCCCTTAAAGCCACGGAAGATGAGCTTGTGATAAGTAAGGGAATAGCGGCCTAAAATGCCGACCTCTAGATGAAGGTAGCCAGTTTAACCGCCGACTAGATATGAAGACGGCGAAGGTCGGTGAGCTTAAGGGTGAATTGAGCATGAATGATGATAAATTGGACTGTACCGAGAGGGAGAAGTCGACTACCGTCTTTGAGGCAGCGGTTTTAGAAGACGCCCTCCGCATTTGTAGGTTGGAGCGTGTCCCGACCCTAAACCCAAAATCAATCGTGATGATGCCTCTCGTGAAGACAAGGACAGCCGACACACTCCCTTCTATTTTTAAGAAAATAAATAATAAAACCAAGTCTTTGACATAATAATAATAATAATAATAATAATAATAATAATAATAATAATAATAATAATAATAATAATAATAATCCCAAAATAAGATAAATAATACAGTTGCAGAAATAGACATAGCCCGATATTGGGGTGTCACTAGTCATGAGCATCTTCATAAAAAGACTACAAGTATGAAAGAGTCTACACAACTATTACATGACTAAAACCAAAAGAATAAGATAGAGGGAGAAGCTGTCAACGCCGAGCAGCTACCTAGTGAATCTCCAAAAACTGCTGGGAAGCTCTCACCCTCGCAAACAGGACCTGATGTGCCGGAATCTGCACACAGGGTGCAAGGAGTAAAGTGAGTACTCTAACTCAGTGAGTAAAAATAATAAACGCAGACTGAGCAGTAAGAAATCACGTAAAGGCACATCAACAGGCTATAAGGAAGCAGTAAACGCCAGTAAAAACAATGAAGTAGTAAAAATATGTAAAGTCACTTTAATTCAGTTTAAACTTCTTGAAATGCCTTTTTAACAATTATGCAAGTAAATGACAGGTAATTAGGAAATATAAACACATAAAGAACCGCCGATCGGGCACAATGCCAATAAAATTTGCCCCTCGGGCAATATCATAGAACAACACCAGCCCCTCAGGCTATATCTCACATCACAATGGGTATTCATGCTCACTGGGGGTGTGCAGACTCCTGGAGGGGCCCCTTACGGCCCAAGCACAATCAAGCCATCTCGTGGTGTACAATCTGAGGACCTCGGCCTCATAATCATGAATCAACTCAATAACCTCACAACACAGGCCCTTGGCCTTACTCAGTGAGAATCTCCTAAGCCACTCGGACAACAGTAAAACATGATGCTCATACCAAATATCATTTTAAGTGTTAAAAAAGAGTAAACAGGGCCGAGTTACGAAAACAGTAGGATATAGCATGTCAGAATACAAGTATAAAGTCAAAGCAGTAAGGAAATATAAGTAAAAATCCCCTAAAGGTTCAAATAGTTAGCACGAGGCCCAAATATGGCATTCAGTCCAAAACATGATGATAGCAAATAGTTTTCAGTCAAATAAGCGATAAAATAATCATTCGGGATGGACTAAGTCAAAATCTCCAAGAGTGCACGACCCCACGCTCGTTATCTAGCATGTGTGTCACCTCAATATAGCACAACGATGTGCAATCCAGGGTTTCATACCCTCATGACAACATTTACAATTATTACTCACCTTTATCCGATCCAAATCTCTAGCTTGCGATGCCTTTGCCCCTTGAATCGGCCTTCGGATGCTCCAAATCTAACCAAAATCAGTGCAAAACCATCAAAATATGCTAAGGGAATAAAGCCCACTCAAAAGGAATCAAATTACAACACAAATCCCGAAATTGGCCAAACCTGACCCCCGGGTCCATGTCTCGGATTTTGATAAAAATTACATCAATAGACTCATTATCACTCCCCGAGTTCATTCATACCAAAAGCATCAAAATCCAACCACAAACGACCCCAAAAATCCCAAATTCTAGGTCTCCAATTACAAGTCCTAGCGCTTCAATATTAGGCTTAAATTCCATGATTAATTAGGTAGAATTCACAAAAGAATCGAGTATTAAGTCCAGAAATCTTACCTCCAAGTGTTTCCCCTTGAATCCCTCTTCAATCTCTTTTAAAAAGCTCCAAAATCACTCAAAAATGGTGGAAGTTAACCCCAAAATCACGAACCAAATGGCTATTTAAAAATTCTACCCAGGTATTAAATCCTTCTTCGTGAATCTGGTCAACCCTCGCGTCTGCGAAGCACAAACTAACATTGGCCAAAATTCCTTCATCACAAATGCATCTTACCTCTCGTAAACGCAATGCCGCTAGACTTCGAACTTCGCGAATACAACTCCCATTTCGCGAACGCAATGCACAAGACCCTAGCCCTTCACGAACGCGAAGGCTAAATCCTCAGCCTCACTTGTTAACCCTTCTAGAACGCGAGAGCCTACGCGCGAACGTGAAGGACAATTTTCTGCAACACTCTAGCAGATTATTTGCAATTCTCCAAAATATGAAATGGTCTGATTGACCTCCCAAAACTCACCCGAGACCCCCGGAACCTCAACCAACATGCCAACATACCCTGTAACATCATTCAAACTTGTTCCAATCATCGGAATGCTCAAAACAACATCGAAACACCAAATTCGCATCAGATTCAAGCCTAAGAATTCCAAAATCTTCTAAATTACACTTTTGATGAAAAACCAAACCAAACCATGTCCGAATAACCTAAAATTTTGCGCACACACATCCCAAATGACCCAACGGAACTATTACAACTCCCGGAATTCCATTCTGATCCCTATATCAAAATCTCTCCTATTAACCGGAAAATGCCAAAAATCCAATTTTGCCAATTCAAGCCTAAATCTACTTTGGATCTCCAAAACACACTCTGATCATGCTCCTGTCGTGCCCCCTATTTCTCGCAAATCGGGTTTATAACGTTTGGTTGGGACAACTCTTTCCTTTTGGAAAAGGGATTTTGCAATTTTGAAGAGTCGCCACCTAACGATTTTAAGGTACGTTAGGGCACCTATGGGGTTCAACTACAACTACGTTTGATAATTAGAAATAGGGTAAGGGCTTGAAATTATCCCAAGGGGAAGGTGTTAGGCACCCCTCAGAATTCATTAGTGTGATTAACGGCCAGATAGTTCTTTATGAATTTGTGCAATTAACAAGTAAACAAACAAGGCTCAAATAAGAGGGGATTTTAGATACCCAAGTGTTTGAAAAAAATGATTAAATGAAGAAGAGTTTTAAAAGAGTGATAACTAAGCATGCCGATGAATGTAAAAAGGGTCCTAGGTTTGTTTGTAATATGGATCACATCATTGCGACATCCAGTAATCACTCTTCAAAAGAGGGGCTACACGGGGTATTAGCGCACCGGTCATAACATCCATATCTACCTTTCCCACCCCGTATTTAAAGCGCGGATTGGTATCGAACTCTATTGACTGCTATTACTCGTCCCATTCTTATCAGTCTCGGAGGAATTTTAGGACTACTATCTCTATAAGAGGGATGATTTTAGGCTGACTCTTAGGTTTAGAGGCAAAAAGTCTAAGGTGACATATAAAACACATAGGGCTGCATTTAAACGGGAAACATATAGGTAGTTAGAAGGTTCATATAGACCTCCGCAAATAATTCACATAAATAGCACGACTCAAACACAGTTAAAGTTTGAATTTTGAAAGTCCTAAAGTAGGGGATTTGAGTCAGAACTAGATTCATTATATAGCTCAGATAAGAAGTCTGAATCATACATACTTGCTGGTTGTAGCAGTTTCTAATTAAACAAAGGCAGATTCAATTTTATTATTATTATTGCCTAAGGCTTGCCTAGGCGTATTAGTGATGTCCAAGGAGCATGATATATATTACTAATTCGGAGTGTAGTAAAATAGTAAACAATTCTAAACGAGCGATTTGGATGTTATATGCATGCTTTCTAAACCATATTGATAAAATGAGTTGGTTGTTTAAACTGATTCAGAATAGTACGAGTCAAACTGATTTTTTTAAAACTAAACTAGTTTTAGATCTTATAAAGCATCTATTATAGCTTATTTTATTCCCACAGACATGGTATCTAAGTATTAAAGGCTGATTTTGGTCCTATAGGCATGGTATCTAATTGAACATGAAGTGGAGTAGGCAGGATTTATTAGATCACAACGAAATTCCTATAGGCACGATTTCGATAAAAATATTGATTTTAATCTTATAGGCATGCCATCTTATTTCGAAGCTGATTTTAACCTTGTGGGCGTGATGTCTGATTATAGCCATTAGATCCTATAGGCATGATGTCTAGGTGTGGAAGTAAAACATGTTGAATTTATTAAATAGATCCTATAGGCATGATGTCTAAGTGTGGAAGTGAAACACCCTAAATTTATTAAACTGATCCAATAGGCATGTTATTTACCATTTCTAATAACATGCATAATTACCCGTATCCATTTTCACTAGCCAACCTCAATATTTGTTACAAATTATTACATACCAAATACTTGAATTACAAAAGAAGTGCAGAAATAAGAAACTACAATCGAAAGAAGCCTGATTTTGACTTCCTATCTAAGTTATATAATTAATCACTTCAAATTTCAATGATGTTCAAAGCCTTTCTCATAACTGGGTGTGCCAAAGTTCCCTAAGGGTCTCAAGGGACCTCGGCCAGGGCTTACACCCAGGCTTGCATAACCAGACAGAAATAAGTGCAGTGTTGAAGGGCTAGCCCTTATGTGTCCAATTTTAGAGGGAGCTTAAGGGTACCAAGGCAAAGCTCATACAAGAGGGGCAGAACCTAGGTTCTAAGAATATAGTGGAAGTGCAGAACAAAGATTGACTAAAATTGGGTTGGAAATAATAAGTGGTGAAAGTGATTTAAAAAACAGTAGTAGTAACACTCAAAATACATATAATACGTAGTTACACAAAGGGGTTGAGGGGTTTTGGGAATACATTGCATGGAGCATATGACCCTAGAAAGAGGCAAGTTTGGTCATGCACAACAATAGATGGCGCCGGCCTGCCCAATAACCAACTAAAGGAGCACAAACGCATAAAGGGGATATAGGATATGGGATTTGGGATCATAAGTTAGCAAATCACATAACAAAGTACATACATAGGGAAACATTAATCTAAAAGGGGAAAGGAATATGGGATACATTGTATAACCCTAGCAGGGGTCTAGTTTGGTCATACACAGTAATAACTGATGCTGGCATGGACACAAACCATCCAAAGGAACACATATAAGGGATATGGGGGCTTGGGATTCATAAGTCAGCAAATCACATAACAAGCGACTGCCAGAGTACATACATAGGGAAACATTAATCTAAATTGGGAAGGGATTATAAGATATATTGTATAACCCCAGCAAGGGTCTGGTTTGGTCATGCACAACAATAGCTGATGCTGGCATGGACACAAACCATCCAAAGGAACACATATAGGGGATGTGGGGGCTTGACATTCATAAGTCAACAAATCACATATCAAGCGACTGACAGAGTATATACATAGGGAAACATTAATCTATTTCAGCATGTTAGTAGTGTAACTTGTCTGCAGAAACATAAGCAGCAGTAGACAAGAATGAGAGAAGTTGTAATAATTAGCGGAACATATTGTTGTTGATGCTTGAAAAGTTAAGTAGGACATATCGGTAGAGTAGCAAAGTGCAGAAAGGTAAAGCAAATAAGAGTCCATAGTCTAGCCTTGGCTTTCAATCGGCTAGACAAAGCAATATCATAAGTAGCAGTAAAGAAAGAGAGAGTTTTAAGTGTAAGTGTATGTTCTGAACTCAAGTTGTTTCGTCTTTGAAACAAAAGAGGGTAGGATATTAGTAGTTTTGAAAACAAGTAGAAAATAAGGTAATCTGTAAAGTCTTAAAACAAACTTGGAAATAATCACCATTTGAATTAATTAACCCAAGTGATTCCCTTTAATTAAGGAACCATGGCTTAACAGGTACTAACAGGTTTCAATTAAGGAAAGAAAATTAGTTTGGGACAGATTGATTATTGCCATATAATGGGCAGTAAAACCATGAAATAAATAATCAAGTCTAAGTGCAAAACAGGCTTATTTTGGGGAAGGATTAAACAAGGTAAAACATCACAGTAAAGGGAAATGAATCAATTATTTTAAACAAGAGAGTGAAATTAGGGTTCACAAAAGAAAAGCTTTTGCAATCAGTCACCAAATCAAGATTAATCAAGGAAGAAACATGATTATGCACTTCAGTATATAAATAGCAAGAAATGAACAAGAATGCAAAGTTAAACGAGTTGATAAAAGATGCAACACAAACATACAATAACAGTAAGGGTGAGCTAGGGTTCAGTACTAAGAGAATATTCGAAGCATATTAGTCAAGTAGGTCAAATAGTCACATAGAATCAACAATAAAGAAGAACATAGCTACAGGTAAAGAAATCAGAAATAAGTAAAGGTCTCACAGTAGTAATAAGTGAGAAAATCTTCTAAGAATTTTAGGGCTTCAACAGTAGTCTGATTTAAAAGATGATAAGAGCTCAAATCCGATACGTTAAACAAGGAGAAGAGAATCAGCAACAAAGAACTTAATCGAACAAGTACATATTAAACAAACAATTTCAGAACTTAGATAAGACCAAAAAGGGAACGAGGGTTTTTAACATGCTAAATCAAACAGAAGGAAAGCGTAAACGAGTTGTTTGAACGTAGTAAAATCACAAAAACATTAAAATCAGAGAAGAGGTCTTTAAAAAGTTAAGAGAAACCATAATCGTTGAAAAATGAAGAGCCATTTTGAAAGAAAAGTCAAAGAACCTTCGAGAAACACTTAAAAAATTCATAGTAAGTACAGATCTATGAGAGTCTAAAAGAAAATTGAAAGATCTTAGAGCTAGTGTTTCAAAAAAAACAAAAGAAGTGAGAAAGATTTTGAAAGTTAACGATCTCACTAGAAAAAGTCAAGGATCGGCCTTGAAAGGCCATGAATGGCCGGAGAAAGGTCATGGATGGCCGCAGAAAGGCCATGAACAGAAGTTGAGCAAGGACTGGAGCAGATTCCTTCGAGGTCTAGCCATGAAACAACAAAAACAGACACCCAGAATCTATATGAGGCCAATACACATCTCCAATGGCCATGAGAGGCCATGATTTAGGAAGGGGTTGAGTTAGATTAGGGTGGGATTAGATGGTGGCGGCTAGGGTTCGTGTGAGGTTTTTAGAGAGAATTGAGAGAAGAGGGAATCAAGGGCGGTGTTTGGTGAAGAATAAGGTCGGTTTAGGGGTCTTTCAGGGTTAAACATGGTAAGAGGAGCTGGTGGATGTTGATCATTTTGACCAACGACCTGGATTGAATGAGGGTATGTAGGGATCCGGGTTGGGCCGATTAAATTGGGAAGGGGTCGGGTTAATATTGAAATTCGGCTGGGGAAATTAGGTCTAATTTGGGATCACAATTAGGGTAAAATTGAAATGTAATTGGGCTAGACTTTAAGTAGTCATTTTTTCTATTTAATTTATAATAAATAATAAATTGATTTATGAAAAGAAACTGTAAAACAATTTATAATATATAATTAACACTTTTAAAAATATAGGAATTTTATAAATATAAACGTAATTAAATCTTAAAAGAGGCTAATATTGCAATTATATGCAATTTCGCTTAAAAATACTAAATAAATTTGTAAAAATATGAAAAATTACCTTACCTATATTTTAGGATAATTAATTGGAATTTTATGGATAAAAAGGGAATTAAATTGATTTAAAAGCCTTAAAAATTTATGGAAAATAATAAATACTTAGACATACTTATATATGCATATATATGATCTTTTGAATTTAATTTGTATATTGAAAAATATATAATGAAAATTTGGGTGTCAACAGCTCCTAAGTACAAATCACCTCCTGAAGCTATCCGAACCATCGAAACTCATATCCGAGCCTTTTAACACGTAAGTCAACATCCGATTGACTTTTCCTACTTAAGCTCTCCCAAAAGAGACTAAGTGTCTCAAACCTTACCAAATCCTTTCCGAACCCGAGCCAACCAACCCGATCATACATAGAATCGATAGACAAAACAATAAGAAGCAGAAATGGGGGAAACAGAGTAATAACTCATGAGACGACTGGCCGGGTCATCACAAAGCGGACTAAGGAGATGGAGGCGTCTTCACTTAAGATAGCGGGGCTTGAGGGGCGTATACAAGGCTTGGAGGCGGAACTGTCCGCGTTAAATGAGCAAGTGGCTTCTGTGAAAACAGAGGATGTACGACGACGGTTGCACCCTTCTATATCTCACGCTTCAGTTGATCCCGTCGTGCCTCGACATTTGTATGAGTTGCGGTTTACGCCGAGGCTCAACTCGATGTGTACAAGGCTCTTCATGTTGATGGGAGGGCGTTCGATGCAGAGCTTCGGAATGTGCGCGCCAAGGCCTATGCAGCTCGTGAGGCATGTGGATACGATCCTCTCATGCCCGACGAAGATGATATTAATTCTGATGATGTGAACAAACTTGCCTTTGACTCTCGGTAGGAAGACGTGTGTGCCACCAGAAATGATGTGTAGTATTTGTTTTGTACTTATTTTTGCTTCACAATTTTTTAAGGGCGTCTTTGAGCCCTTTGTAAAGACAGATATTTGTAATATATTTGCTGTAAATGAAAGTCATTTTGGTCGTGCATCTCTAAGTTATTTCTTTCTTTGGTTTATTTAACGGTGACTTCTGCCGCAGTCACGTCGCTCCGAAGCTTTGTTGAAATTCTAAACTCATTGTGTTGAGTTTAGTTGTACTCTTTTAATTAGCAATGATCTTAGCCGTAGGGATATTGCTTTCGAGTTGGTGCTGAAGTAATATCCCGTCGTGGTTCGAATGACGACGAACTCATTTTTTATTGTTGGCCTTGGCCATTGGGACATTACTTTCAATCTGGTGTCGAAGTAGTATCCCGTCGTGGTTTGAGTGATTTCGAATTCATTTTTCGTTGATGGCCTTGGCCATTGTGATGTTACTTTCGAGCTGGTGCCGAAGTAGTATGCCGTTATGGTTCAAGTGACGTCGAACTCATTTTTGTACAATGGTATTAATAAGATAAATATCAAGCATGATAATTTTTCCCTCCCGTTATATGAGAGATATTTTATTATATCAAGCGTGATAATTAAGCGTAGCAATCTTTGAATATAGAGAGATATTTTATTATATGCTTTTAGCCAAAAGTTAATCATAGATCCCCTTTTACAAAGTCAATTCCTCCTATTTATAGGGGACAATCCCTTCTTAAACTCTAAAAATATAACATAAAGAATATTCAAAAGTATCCTCACTTACAACCGAGAGGTTGTGAGTTCGAGTCTCCCCAGGAGCATATTCTGGGGATTTATGCCGGGGGTCTATTTGGAAACAGCCTCTCTACCCCAGGGTAGGGGTAAGGCTGCGTACACACTACCCTCCCCAGACACCACTGAGTGGTATTGTACTGGGTCATACTTAAAAAAAAAAGTATATTCATACGGTTTCTGTCGACACTACACTACTACAAATATCGCGTGTCTTCTCATCACTGTCAGTCATCGTCGTCCTCAATAACCGCAAGATATTATATCGTAAGAATCTAATCTCGTATCGTATTCGTTTGTAGATGTGGTCATTCAAATTTAAACCTATACAATATTATAATTAAAAGAACCGGTAAAACCAATTATGAGGAAATGAGTGTTACTCCAAGATTAGAAGTACATAATACTTAATTAGGTACAAACATTAATTGGGGCCTGGGGGCTCGGAGGTCAAAAGAAGAGAAAAGACTGGAAATAGCCGGTGGCATAGAGCGGCAGGGTAGGCGGAAGTCACGGGAAATAGCAGGTGATTTGGTGTCAACTACTTATAACCCGATTGGCCTACGTGTTAAGTGTGAACCCACCAAACTCACGCCCATGCTCACTTATTCTCTAGCTTTTTGCTTCCTTTAACTCTCATTTCATTTTTCTTCTTTTATTAGGAAAATATATATATTCAGATTCTCAATTACATAGTTTATCGTTATAAGATTTTTATTATTCCCTAAATTATTTTGAAATAAAATTATTTACACTTTTAAAGTTAATGTGGCAAAGTATATTTATTTCACTCTTCTTTAAGAGAATGAGAAGCAAGAAAAATTGATTTTTTGTTATGAAATCTCCTATTTAAGGTGAATGTCTATAATTAGAGAGATTCTAGAGTTCTATTCTTGGTAGATAAATCATCCCCCTCCCTATAAATAAAGGGGTCTTCTACCATTGTAAACCACCCCTAACAATCTCTAAGTATCAATAAGAATACTTCTCTCTCTATTCTCTCTATTCTTGCATTATTGTTCTTGTCTTTATATTATTTCATAACACGTTATCAGCACGAGTCTCTAACCAATTGAAATTTTCGATTGTCTTAACTTTTGTTTGTGTAGGGTTTTGCTTCAAAGAAAGAATGAAGAAAGAAAAAAAAAGAAAACAAAGAAAAAGGAAGGAAACAGAAACGAAAAACAAAGAAAAAGGAAGGAAACAGAAACGGAAGACAAAAGAGAAAAGAAACGAAAACAAAGAAAAAAGAAGGAAACAGAATCGGAAGAGAGAAAAGGAAGAAAACATTGAAAATATAATTGGTATACCTTAAAGGTAAGTAATTTACTTTTCCCTTTCAAATTCTTGAAATTCTACGATTTGATTTAATATACAAACAAAGTTTGATTATAACTCTAATGGAGTTTGTAAGAAATTATAACCACATGAAGTGGTTAAATCTCTATGCCCTGCCATGATTAAATTCATGTATGATTGTGGGCAAAGAATTAAAAATCCGTCCCATTGAATTTGCTCCATTCCCTTTAGAGAATGTGAAAGCAGTATATGATAAGTCTGAAAGAAGACTAAAATATTACCATGAAGGTATCAATGAATGTGGACGTGGCAAAGAATTCCGTCCAATTGAATTTGCTCCATTCCCTTTAGAGAATGTGGTAGCAGAATTTGATAAGTCTGAAAGAAGACAAAATTATTACCGTAAAGGTATCAATGGATGTGGACATGACAATAGACGAAATTATAATCGTCATTATTGTGATAATGAGAATAATAAAGATTCTCAAAATAATCTTTCACTTTATGAAAGTAATATTTGACATGAGATTGTGTAAAGCACATGATTATGATCCATTCCCTGAAGTGAATGTGATAATTGTAATAGAGCCCGTAAGTATGAACACGCACTTGATGTAAATTTGTTTTATGTCTGACATTATGAAAAGAAAGTTCGTTGCCCTTGAAATTTCGGGCAAGAACTATATGACATGGGTGTTGGATGCTGAAATCCACTTAGATGCTATGGGTCTCGGAGACACCATCAAAGATAGAGAAAAAGCATCCACCCAAGAATGTGCGAAGGCCTTGATTTTCTTGCGCCATCACCTTGATGAAGGTTTGAAAATTGAATATATCACAGTCAAAGATCCACCCATCTTGTGGAATGGCTTAAAGAAGAGATATGACAACCTGAAGTTGGTCACTCTGCCACAAGCACGATACGATAAGAATCCAAAAGCAAATAGTTTATAAACTATATATTATCGTTGCGGTGGAAACGGGCACTGGTCAAAGGCTTGCCGTATACCATGACATTTGGTTGACCTTTATCAAGCATCTCGAAAGAGTAAACGCCCTGAAACGAATTTTGTCTCTGACGACAACTTTGACATCACCCACTTGGATGTGGCAGACTTCTTTGAGCAACCCGAGGGGAAGATAGACCACCTAATCGGTGATGGATCCGTGATGAAAGAAGATGGAGCTATTTGATTTTATTTTACTTGTTTGTATTAGTGAATGAATAAACTAATAGCCATTAGTATTAGCTCGTATTAGTTAGTTCATGATATAATGTTAGTATTAGTTCTTTAGAATGTATCAATATGCTCAAATATCAATAATATTTTTACTTTTCAGTAGAGGTAATCGACTAACCTGAAAAACTAGTCGGTTATCTCATATTTCGCATAAAAACTGCAAAACAATCGATTGTCAATGATCAACAATCGATTGTCTTTAAAACAGTGTGATCTGGAATTTTACAAAAACAGTCAACAATCGATTGTTTATGATTAACAATCGATTGTCTTTAAAACAGTGATCTAGAATTTTACAAAAACAGTCAACAACCGATTGTCTATGATTAACAATCGATTGTCTTTAAAATAGTGTGTTCTGGAATTTTTCAAAAACAGTCAACAATCGATTGTCAATGTTTAACAATCGATTGTCGTTAGACAGTGTAATCTGGATTTTTCAAAAATCATCCACAATCGATTGTCTATGTCTAACAATCGATTGTCGTTAGACAGTGTAATCTGAATTTTTCAAAAATCATCCACAATCGATTGTCTATGTCTAACAATCGATTGTCATTAGACAATGTAAACTGGAATTTTTCAAAATAGCCAACAATTGATTGTCTATACTTAACAATCGATTGTCTTAAAACAGTATGCTCTGAAGTTTTTCAAAATAGCAAATAATCGATTGTGTGTGTTTAACAATCGATTGTCAATGTTCAACAATCGATTGTTTGTGTTTAACAATCGATTGTTTGAAGAAAATGCTTAAACTGAAATTTTCAAACTGCAAAGTAATCAATTATGGATAACATATCTGATTTTGTTAGTCAACTGTTAGCAGCAGATTTTGAAAATATTATGTGACACAAACGAATTGAAGTTGTTTATTCTCATGTTCGTATATTTTCTTTTATATGTCAAACCATGGGAAGTAAATTGATTGAAGGCTCCGGAAGAGCAACTGTAACTCTGCCCAAAGGCACGGCGTTTATCTTAGAGAATGCAATATTCTCCTCCAAGTCTAAGAAGAACTTGTTGAGTTTTAAAGATATCATTCAAAATGGATATCATATTGAGACAATAGATGAGAATAATCTTGAATTCTTCATGAAAACGAGGCTGCCCATTTCGGTTTGGGTTCACGCCATTTTGCATGCAGCAATGCTAGTTCGTCGGCTGCCCACTTTGGTTTGGGTTCACGCCATTTTGCATGCAGCAATACTAGTTCGTCGGCTGCCCACTTCGGTTTGGGGTCACGCCATTTTGCATACAGCAATGCTAGTTCGTCTCTGACTGACGAATTGACACAAATATTCCCCGTTGCAATTGGTTTTGGGTCATGGACCCAATATATCCCATTTAAGAATTTTTGGATGCGCAGTATATGTGCCTTTAGCACCGCCATCCCGCACCAAAATGGGTCTGCAAAGAAGGTTAGGAATATATGTTGAGGTTGAATCGCCCTCCATTATTCGCTACCTCGAAACATTGACAGGAGATTTGTTCACTGCACGATTTGCAGACTGTCAATTTAATGAGACACTTTTCCCAAAATTAGGGGGAGAAGTTGGTGAAACCAAACGGGAAATTTTGTGGAAAAATGCATCATTATCTCATCTTGATCCACATACCTCTATTTGTGAAAGAGGCACAAAAGATTATCCATTTGCAAAGAATAGCAAATCAAATGCCTGACGCATTTATAGATTTGAAAAGGATAAGAAAATCACATATCCTCGAAGTGAATGTGACAACATCTGATTCACGAATACATATTCATTATTGGAAGAATATGAACATGAAATTGGTATTAAATATACCACACTCACCCCTAGAAGGAGGTTTGAGATGATACCACACTCACCCCTAGAAGGAGGTTTGAGATGATATATGGCATGAATGATCGTTGGTCACGTACCTATTGTACGCCAAAGTATTTTGGAAATATGACTATTAAAGGACAACGATAATGCAAGAAACATATCTTGCATATAAGTTTGACATGACCATAATGGTATAACTTTCTCTTTAAGAAAGATATTCACCACATGGATGTTGATGAATCTGTGGTAGTACAAAATTAATTGAGAGCTCTAGAAGAGCCAATTATTACTATGTTGGAGAAACACAATTGAGTATTGTGCTGTAGTAGGTCTCAAAGAAACTTATTCAGTTTCCAAAGTACACGCGAAAGCAATTGATTATATTGAGACTATAAATAAAGGAAGGCTTTGATATCTCCTATTACTACAACTTGTAGCGAGGTAATTTGCATATGAAAAGCTACCCGCTTTGTTCTCCAGTTTGTACTACACAAAAGAAAGAATGCCACAATAAAGTGGATACCTATTGGTATAAAAACCCATGTCATAATAAACCTGAAGTTTATTGATAAGTGCACATGTCATGGTGTAAATTTGAAGTTTACCAAAATTGATAATTTGTTCAGTTAGCATTCGTGTTAGCCATCTCATTTTATGTATGATGTGCAAATTCACATAGGTGAATAATAAAGAACTAGAAAGTTCTTTACGAATTCTCTTGTATCACTTGTTCTCACTAATGAACTGACCAACTAAAGAGTTCGGGTTGAAGCCCATAAATTCTGGAAATATCAAAGGTGAATATGGGCCCATTCACTTGCCATGTATACCATATATGATGCATCTATGATATGGTTACATGCGCAATTGTTATTAACCCGCAGCCTGGCCGGTGCTTGCGAGGTAAATTGCTCAGTAATCTAACTTCGAGCATAATTTCCAGATTCTCTACTCAAGATAGTTCATCTTGATAAGTTGGTTTATATCAAAGTTGGTTTAGCAAGATAATTATTGAGTGCTTCCACTTAATAGCTAAACTGTTTCTTGTGCGAACAAAGTTATATATATCAGTTTGATATACGTTGTATACGAGAGTATATTATATTCTCCCCTCACAAGTGGTTCAGGGTCAGGAACCAAATAATTTCATCTTATTATTAATGTGCCGTGTATATTGACATGATAATGCACAAAGATGATTTCCCAAAGTTGAGGAAACAAGTTAGCTTTACTAACATGAGGGGGAGACATGATAAACACTTGAGAAAAGGTTACATGGGATGAATTATCATTTGTATATGTATATCCCCGAATATCATGATATGAACCTGAAGTTCATAAAAGGATAATTCAATTGCAACATATTGCAAAGCATGCTATACGCATTTGCTGACCCAAAGAAAGTAACTAAATGGAAGAGATACAATTCAAGAAGAATTGATTCCATATGAAAGACATGTAGTTTTGAACCTATAGTTCAAATGCTTGAAAGTATAAAGTCAAAGGTATGTATAATCAGTTTTCAACATCTTATTTGTTTAGCATAACGTGAAAACTTGATATGCATCTAAAGTCTATTATGTGACTTATATGACTTAACTTGAAAGATTTAAGTTGCTTGAAGCATATGCAATTCTTGGTCCTGAAGTACCACATTCTTAGTACAATTTGTGTACATATGTATCTTGCTATAACTATAAGCATGATGGCATCGAGAATACACCTATGAAGATATTGAAGAGTTATTCCACGACATTATATGAAGATGTTCATATCTATCAAGAATGATGATTTCAAGGTGCGGAATATTTATTCAAGTTAATATGGTTGATTTATCAAACGTCTACCAAAGATCGTTTTGAAGATGATGCACAAGATTGGAATGCAAATGCTCAAGGATATAAATTGATGTTCTTATTAGGGGGAGTTAATGCGCGTTGCACTCTTTTTCCCTTACAAGGTTTTGTCCCAAATGGGTTTTCCTTGCGAGGTTTTTAACGAAGCAACCAATAGGCGCATATTCAAACATGTGTACTCTTTTTCCTTTCTTTAATTTTTCCCATTGGGTTTTGGTTTTAAGGTTTTAACGAGGCACATTGTTGAATAGACATTCAAGGGGGAGTGTTATGAAATCTCCTATTTAAGGTGAATGTCTATAATTAGAGAGATTCTAGAGTTCTATTCTTGGTAGATAAATCATCCCCCTCCCTATAAATAAAGGGGTCTTCTACCATTGTAAACCACCCCTAACAATCTCTAAGTATCAATAAGAATACTTCTCTCTCTATTCTCTCTATTCTTGCATTATTGTTCTTGTCTTTATATTATTTCATAACATTTTTTTTTGCTTTTTTTATTATTTTTTCTTACTTTTTTTCTCTTTTCCTTTTCATTTTTTCTTTTACTTTTTTTTATTTCTTCTCTAATTCCGACGGATATTCATTTATCGATGACTTTATCTTACCATTTTTTTCTATTTATTCTGTTTTTATTTTTCCTCTTTCTATCCTTTTCACACATAAATTAAACTCTTAAAAACATCTATTCATAAGCAAAGCAAAATATACTCAGATCGGGATAAAAATCTGTCTCCGGTAAAAAAAGATCGCCGAAAATAATAGTGTTCTTGAAATTCCGACGACATTTATGCCGTCGGTGATCAAAACAAAAATGAAGAGAATGAAATAAACAAAAAAAATGAGAATAATGAAAAATAAAATAAATAAATGAAATACTAAAAATGTCGGTGACAACGTGTGTATTTCACCACTTGTCAAGAGTTTGATTATCTAATTTTAAGTATTCTGTTTAAAAATAGTTTAGAAAAATAATAAAATTATCGCAAAAATAAAATATATAATTGAGACTTGAGGGTACTTATCAATTTTTCCTTTTTTTATTTGGAGCGGAGGCAGCTAGTGAAAGTAAGAAATAAACAAAGTTGCACGATGAATTATTACCAGTAAGCTAAAAACTCCAATTTTGTCTTCTGTTGTGTACGTCAAAATTTCCGACTAGCAATTTTAGCATATTCGGCATCTGAAAAAGTGAATTACAGTAAAGGTGTTTAACGAACCAAAACCAATTAGAGTGATCGATCAAGAGAAGCAGTGGCGTAGCCATACTGAGGAAAGGATATTCAGGTGAACACCTTTCATCGAAAAGTTATACTAATATAAAAATTTATATTATATATATAAGTTGAAAATACTTTTTATAAATATACATTTAAATCTTAGATATCCTTTAAAAAAAATTTACTTTTGCCACTGAAGAAAAGTAAAGAGTAGTAATGTCTGGCGCGTTGTTTCTTGGAGGTATACATTGGTTGGAGATTATCGTGATGTCAAATTGTATGTTTTTTTTCATAAGGAAATAAAAGTTAAAAATACTTAATCTATGGGTTGTGAGCCATGTCAATAAGAATTATTTTAGGTTGCGTACAAGGAGAAAAACGACACTGTTTGTGCTCAACGTATGATCCTATATATTACTAGTTAATATTCAATCCAAACAAACTAAAATTATATAAATCAAGATGGAAAAGAGAAAAGTCGATTCATAATAAATTTAATTAAGTATAATATTTTATGAAATTAAATATAAAAATATCGTACCGTACCAAATAAATATTTCAATGAGATCATATCAAGATGAGCTCTTTGGTTGCCTGTTCTCTTCCATTGGGAGAAACCCTCACAACGCTATTTTTTCTCTAGTCTATTCTTAACGGAAACTGGGACTTCGCTCCAACGGAGATTACATATCCTTTTCCAAATAACGAAAGTTCTGTCCATCTTTGGCAAGGACACGATGATAGAATTATCCCACGTGAACTCAACCGTTATCTAGCAGAGAAGCTTCCGTGGATTCAATATCATGAGGTTCCTAATGCTGGACATTTGTTAATTTACAATGCTACTAAGTTCGTTTTTCTTATATAAATGGAACATTGTATCTGCTAATGCAATACAATTCCTGGATAAATATAAATGATAGGTGTATACGATGGAAATCGGGGCTATTCGATTTTATTCTTTGATGGAGAAAGTAATACCATGTCGGAAGGTCCGGACACCGAGCTCGGGGTCGAAGCTTCTTTCATATGTCGAGGTCGATATTATTATTTGCCGAGGTCGGAAGAAGGCATGCTTCGAGATGATACCGTTATGATTCAGTAACGGAAAGAATGAGATACACGCAACAGCCCGAGGATCACGGCGTAGATTTTGGTATGGATTGGTCTTCGGCAATTAGACAACTGTCAAATATGATTTTCTACTGTAATTAGAAGTGTACCTTATTTAGGACTCCCCTATTATATAAAGGGGGATCCTATTCATTTGTAACTACTGTTCACTGATTAGAAAATATACGTACATTATTCTCTTGCTATTTTACCTATTGTTCTTCACAGTTGTTTTATCATTTATTCCCATAATCATACCTCGAGACCATCACAAGTCGAGGTCAAGACTTAGCCTATACACTGGTTTTACCTGCTTTACTCTTTAATTTATGGCGGAATACATCTGAGATACTTAAAGTTGGCACCATTTTTCATTTAGACACCTAAATTGAATGTTATTCCTATTGAGTACTTATACTATACTAAGCTTGTTTCAATTAGGTACTTTTTCGACAATTAGACAAACTTACAAAGTGTGTGTAATGCACTCGCGAATGACAAATAAAAAAGGATATATATCATTTTGAGTTAAAAAAAGAAAACTATTTTAAAATCTATTTAGTAAACAAAATAAAATAACATTCTAAAAAAAACAAAAAAATTTAATTTACACCCAGTCAGAAAATCTTGCTCTGAACAAGATGCTCGTCGTGAAGATCGTTAACGACATTGTGACAGTTAACGGCGTTGTTGTTAATAGAACAAAGGTTTATCGGAATTGAAGGATTGTTGTGTTATATATGCCGATGTCGTTAGATGACGTCGTGAATTTGCTTGATTACGACAACTTTGCACTTTCTCTGGCGCCGGTAACAATGGAGATTCGTTATCCCGATGAGATTGTTGATAGTTCTTCTACCGGTGTTCCATCTCCGTTTCCGTTGACAACCGAGATCCCTTATCCTGATGAGATAATTGTCGATTTTAATGATGGAGTTCAATCTCCGGCGCCAGCGATAATGGAGATCCATTATCCCCTTGAAATTGATAATTAAGTATTCTAGTTTATTTTACACTCTTACATGTTGTACTTGTTTGCATAGTTTGGTAAAAAAAGGTGACAAGTAATCAAAACCAGCTCAAAAATAAGTGAAACCTGCACAAGTACCAAGAATAAGTCAAGGCACTGCTACAACATAAAATCCACTACAGCCGCATAAACTCACTGCAATCACACACCATTTAGTGCGGTCCGCGGTGGATAAGTTCAGAGATGTGCACTTTTGAAGCTTAAAGCAGTGCGGTCCGCGGAGGAATTCTCGCGGCCGCAATCTATTTTATGCGGTTTGTGGAGAGGGGATTTAGAGAGTTGGGAGTTTGGAAGATTGAAGGCAGCACAGTCCTCGGAGCATTTTGTGCGGACCATAGTGAATCCACCGTGGCCGTGGAGCATTTTATGCAGTTTGTGGTGGCAGATTCAGAGAATGGCAAGTCAAGCCAAAAAGCCTCATCGTGGTCGCGGTGCATTTTCTGCGGTCCGTGACCTCCATTAGGGGTATTTTGGTCCAGAAAATTCGGTCTTGTATAAATACTTCTTTTTACATTTTTAGGTTATTTGTTATATTGCAGAGCACGTGAACGATGGTTTTGTTCCATTTTGAGTAATTTGTAGCTAGTTTAACACCGAATATTCAATTTCTCAGTTTGTAATCAAATTATATGGGTTATTCTTCATCTAATTATCTATTTTCTTCCATTATTACGAGTAGCTAGACCATTAGCTAGGGTTGTGGCTCAACCACAGTGTGGGTATTTGATGAGTCTTTTGTTTTAAAGCTTAGGTGCTTATGGATATTTGATATTTGGACTGATTTATGCTCTCCATGTTGATTAGTAGTTGCAACACTAATTTATGCCTCTTTTACTTGGGTTCTTCTTGAGAAAGAGAACTTGAGTCTAGGAAAATCGGTCCAACAACAAATTGGGGTGTATCAAGAGATTGATAGTCCCAATTAAAGGGTTTTACCTAGAGAAAGCAATAACCAACTTGAGCCTATATTGCTTGCATAATTTTGACACCCAGTTGGTCTTGAGAAAGTCAATTATGGCAAAGTCACTCAAGCTACCTAGAGGTATAGAGTGAGTAGTTCAGTGCATCGGCTATATCGCAATCCCAACATAACAGCTTTGCCTTAGGCTTTAGAACCCGTCAAGTATTTACCTAGGAGAAAGTCATCCCCCTAGTTCCTCTTTTAGAAAACCTTACAAGCATTCATACATAGTTTATTTTAGCATATTGTTATTATAAAAATTAGAAGTAATAAACACCAAAATATGATTGGAAGTGTAATCAAGAGCACTACACACTGCTAGTTTAGATAGGAATCCAAATCCCAATCAATCTAGTTCCATGTGGATTCGATCACGACCATCTCGGGTAAAAGCTGCATCGACCGCTCTTGCCACTTTGTAGTGGTGTAAGGTTTGACATCGATCACTTTTTGGTACCATTGGTGGGGAACTAATGGTTTTGGCTATCTATCTAAATAGTTTTGTGTATTGTTTTTCTTTCCTTCTATGTTACTAATTTGCAACTGTCGCTAATTCAGGTACAAAATGGCAGCAAACAACGCACCTCTTGGAGATCTTCACTAGGGGAGGAGGTAGATGACAACATATATGATGAGGTTCCCATAGTACCTCACGGACAAAGGAGAGGCCGCCAGGCCAATGATAATGCTCTAGAACGTCCCCCGCCACCTCCAAGAGTGGCTCCTTGGGTGTTTCCAAATGAAGAATATGCTAGTGCAATTGTCCCACCCCGGATCCGGGTGGGAAATATCTAAATTACAAATGTGATGCTGAGTTTGTTGGAGAAGCGCGGGTATTTCATGGGTTCTCCCCATCAGAATGTTTACAGACATGTTAATGATTTCATGGATACCTATTGGGGAATCAAGCAAACAAATGTGTCATAGGATGCACTTCGATTGAGATTATTCCTTTTTCACTTAGAGGGAAAGCTTTGGACTGGCTCGAGCGGCTTGCCAACCATTCTATCACTACATGGGATGAGTTGGCGATAAGTTTATAGCCAAGTGTTTCTCACTGGGACATATGGCAGCATTGAGGGATGAATTTTAGCATTCAAACAGGAACCAAATGATCCCCTTCGTGAAATTCGGGATTGATATAGAACTATGGTCAAGGAATGCCCCAACAATAATATGACCGAGGCAATAATTCAATAGACATTTTATCGGGGTATTAACACGACCAATCAATGTGTGATGAACCAGTTAGCAGAGGTAATTTCATTAATCTTTCATATGTTGAGGCTTGTAACATTTTTTATGAGATGGCTAACACGTCCTTCGCTTGGCAAAGTAGAGCCAATGTGCCACAAGGTGACCACACGGTCATTCACTTGCATAAAGAGCTCCATGATCATGGGCAGGCAATAGAAAAGCTGACAATAACAATGAACTGGCTAGCAAAGGTACAATTACTGCAGGTTCAATATCCACGACAGGTAAATGCTATGGAGGGTGTCAACATGTTAGTGAACAAAAGAAGACAAAGAGGTCAACTGAACCAAGAAAGTTCAGATTATTATGACCAAGATAGTGGTGGATTCCAAGATGATGGCTATGATGAGCAGAATAAATAAGCGCAATACGTGAACAACTATCAAGGCCAAAGGGGCAATTCTTCCAATCAACAACAATAGATACCCCAAGGAAATTAGGGGAAATCAACAACAACGTGGGAATTCCAATTAGGGGAACAACAACCAAAATTCAAATTGGGGCAACCAGAATAATAATCAGAACAATCAGGGTAATTGGAGCGGCAACAACAACAACTAGGGTAGAAAACAACAATTAAGGTGGTTGGAACAATGGCAATCAAGGAAATCACAGGTAAAGCTTTCAAAGGCCCCCAATGTATCAACAACTGAACAATCCACCCCCATTTCCATCCCAAGGTCCTAGTTCTTCCAACAATGAAATGGGGAGAATTGAAATGATGTTTGAACAGATGATGAAAAAGAATGTTGATTCCAATGCCCAGTTGGAATCCCACAATACTTCAATTAGAAACTTGGAGGTTCAATTAGGCCATATATTACAATCCATACTCCCCATAAGAAGGCTCTACCTAGTGATACGGTAGTCAACCCGAAGGGTGGGGATAATTCCGTGGATGTAATGGTTGTAACTACAAGAAGTAGGAGATGTAGTGATGTGAATGCCTCCAAATAAAAAGATATTTTGAGTGAAGAAGTTGAGTTGCAAGAGAATGAGATGCATTTGGTAGTTGAGAATATGATTGATGAGAACGTGAATGACGAAGTGAGGATATCCAAGATGCCGAGGTGGAAACTCAGAATGACGTGAACCCGTCTAGGTAACACGCAATATATATGCCGGAAATGGTTGTGAGGTAGATTTTAAGGTTCCTATCATATTGGGTAGACCTTTCCTCGCAATTGTTAAGGCCTTAGTTGATGTGGAAGCAGGGGAACTCACCTTCCGGGTGGGTGATGAGAAAGTGTTCTTTCATATGTGCAAGTCAATGAAGCAGCCCAACAGTTCTAAAGGTGTTCTCCTTTATGGATCTTGTCATGGCGGTAATAGTTGATGATACTAGTGCAATGATCAACGTAGAGGACCCTATAGAGGTGGTATTGTTGAATCTTGATGTAAATGAGAATGAAGGCTGAGTGGAGTATGTCAATGCTTTACATGGAATAGGCTCTTACTCTTATGAGCCTCGGAAAATCTCTTTATATCTTGAGAATAGGAAGACTCCACCAACAATTCCCTTAATCGAGGAACCTCCGATGTTGGAGTTGAAGCCGTTGCCTCCATACCTCAGGTATGAATTCTTAGGCCCTAGTTCAACTTTTCCAGTTATTCTTTCTTCTTGTCTTACTAACATGTAGGTAGATGCCACATTGGCGATGCTCCAAAAATGGAAGAAGGAAATTGGATGCACATTAACTGATATTCGGGGGATAAGCCCTGCCTTTTATATGCACAAGATTAATCTTGAAGAGGATGCAAAGCCCTACTTGTAACATCAAAGGAGCTTGGACGAGGCAATGCAAGAAGTTGTGAAAAAGGAGGTGATCAAGTGGTTGGATTCCGGGGTTGTGTACCCCATCTTTGATAGCTCTTGGACTTCGCCGGTGCAATGTGTGCCAAAGAAGGGTTGTATGACCGTGGTTACTAATGAGAAAAATGGGTTGATTCCTACCAAGACTGTCACCATGCGGAGGGTGTGCATGGACTATCGCAAGTTGAATAAATTGACCCGCAAGGATCATTTTCCATTGCCTTTTCTTGATCAGATGCTAGACAGACTTACTGGGCATGCCTTCTACAATTTTTTATATGGGTATTCTAGGTACAACCAAATTTTAATTGCTCCGGAAGATCAGGAGAAGACCACCTTCACTTGTCCATATGGTACCTTTGCATTTTCTAAGATGCCATTTGGGTTGTCTAATGCACCAGCTACATTTTAGTGGTGTATAATGGCCATACTTACCGACATGGTTGAGGACATTTTGGAGGTGTTTATGGACAACTTCAGTGTTGTGGGTGATTTGTTTGATGGATGTTTGAAAAATCTTGATAGAGTGTTGGACCGTTGTGAGGAAATCAACCTTGTGCTTAATTGGGAGAAATGCCATTTCATGATTGAGGAGGGAATAGTCCCTGGCCATAAAATTTCAAAGCACGGTATAGAGGTGGATAAAGCTAAAATTAAAGTGATTTCAAGGCTCCCTCCCCCTACTTCAGTTAAGGGAGTTAGAAGTTTTCTTGGGCATGCGGGGTTCTACCGAAGATTTATCAAGGACTTTTCTAAGGTAGTAAATCCCTTGTGCAAGTTATTGGAAAAAGATGCCAAGTTTGTGTTCAATGAGGGATGTATGCAAGCTTTCAATCTTCTCAAGCGCAAGTTAACCACCACTCATATTATTACCGCACCTAATTGGAGCTTGCCTTTCGAGCTTATGTGTGATGCAAGTGATGTTGTGGTTGGGGTGGTCTTGGGTCAAAGAGCGAATAAAATGTTTCATCGGTGTATTATGCGATAAAGACAATGAATGATGCTTAAGTGAACTACACTGTGACTGAATAAGAGCTTTTGGCTATTTTATTTGCAATGGAGAAATTTCGGCTGTATCTCATAGGTGCTAAGGTCATAGTTCACACCGATCATGCCGCAGTGCAGTACTTGATGATGATGAAGTATTCCAAAGCTAGACTAATGTGACGGGTCTTGTTACTTCAAGAGTTTGATTTGGAGATTGTGGACTGAAAGGGTAGTGAAATCAAGTGGTGGATCACTTGTCTCGCTTGGAGAAGGAAGGGAGGCCTCGTGATGGCCTAAAGATCAATGATTCATTTCCCAATGAGTAACTCCTTTCTGTATCGGTGAATGGTATGCCATGGTTTGTGGACGTTGGTAATTTCCTTGTGACTAGTATAATCCCGTGTGAGATCTCTTCTGACCAAATGAAAAGCTCAAACAAGATAGTTTGGACTTTTATTATGATGTGTTGTACTTGTTCAATATCTTCATTGATGGTGTGATCTGAGGTGTGTCTCGGAGAAAGATCAGTTGAGTATCTTAGAGGCTTGTCATTCCTCTCCCTATAGTGTACATCATGGTGGGGCGAGGAAAACTTCAAAAGTTCTTAGTTGGGGGTTTTACTAGCCAACTTTGTACAAAGATGTAAGTGAGCTTGTGAAGAGATGCGACGAATGTCAAAGAGCGGGTGGAATTTCGAAGAAAGATAAGATGCCTCTTAATATTATTCCTGAAGTTGATATTTTTGATGTGTGGGGCATTGATTTCATGGGCATGTTTGTTATTTCATGTAGGAAAACATACATTCTAGTGACAATTGACTATGTTTAAAATTGGGTTGAAGCCGCGGCTTTACCCAACAATGAGGCCCGAAGTGTTGTTGCGTTTCTCAAAAAGAGTATTTTTACTAGGTTTGGTACTCCTCGAGCAACCATAGGTGATGCATGGTCTCATTTTTGCAATAGAGCTTTTGACACACTGCTTGCAAAGTATAGTGTCAATCACAAAGTTTCTACTCTTTATCATCCTCAGGAGAGTGTCCAAGTTGAAGTCTCAAACAGTAAATCAAGAGTATATTGTCAAAGACGGTCAATGAAAATAGGACCGATTGGTCAAAGAAACTGGATGATGCTCTGTGGGCTTATAGGACTACTTAATGGACTCCAATTGGTATGTCTCCGTACTGGTTGGTGTTTGGGAAAGCTTGCCATCTACCAATTGAGTTAGAGCACAAGACTATGTGGGCTTTGAGGATGCTGAATCTTGAATGGGATGTAGTAGCAAATCTTCGTGTGGAGCAGCTTAATGAACTTGATGAATTTCGATTACATACCTACTCTAGTTCGTCCTTGTATAAGGAGAAGATGAAGTACCTTCATGTTAAGTATACTCGTAGCAAGGAGTTCAAAGTGGATGATTTGGTTCTCTTATTCAATTTTTGATTACGTCTGTTTCTGCGAAAGCTTAAGTCAAAATGGAGTGGATCTTTTAAAGTGGTGCTTGTGATTCCGTTTGGTGCACTTGACTTGAAAAACAAAAATGGGGAGGCCTTCAGAGTTAATGGGAACATAGTCAAGCACTACCTTGGCAATATTGATGATAGCAATGTGGTGGCAGTGATCCATCTAAAGTGATTTGATGGTAACCTGTGTCGTGCCACGACATTATATCAGGCGCTTCTTGGGAGGAAACCCATGTGTCTATCTTTTTGTTTTTCTTTGTTTTTCTTTTTAGTATAGGATTTTCTTTTGGTCTAACTGGTTGTGAGATGTGTGTAGGATTGTTTTGATGAAGTGCAGGACTAAACTAGAAAAAAGATGCACTCTCTGAAGTTTGGACGCTGCCACAATGCATTTTTCGCGGCCGCAATGGCCTTGTTGCGGGGGCAAAATTTAATTGCGGTCCACAATGTTGATTGGTACAAAATTGAGGTTCTCTGAAGATTGTCATCGCGGCTGCAATGCATTTTATGCGGTCCGCGGTGCCATCCTTGCTAGTGATTCATGTGTTTCATTATCGCAGACCGCGGTGCATTTTATGTGGGCCGTGGTGGGTAGGTAACATGGGCCCCATGGCCTTTTTTCTATAAATAGGACCTCAAGACTTCATTTACACTTTTCGATCCTTTGCTTTCCAAATAGAAAACATTACTGTTCATCAAGCCCTAACAGTGCAAATTCAATCACTAATCCTCATTCATCTGCATCTCATTATTGGTGTTTTTAATCTTCCCCTAGTTTTTAACTTTATTTTCTTTTCTTTTAATTAGTTAGTTGTACTTCTTTTTCTTCCCTTTTCTCTCAATTTGTAGCATATGAGTACTTAATGATGATTAGATTAGGGTTAATTAGTGAAAATGATGATTAACTACCCAGGGGATTAACAATATGTGAATTTAGGCTAAAAATGAGAAGAATGTTGAAACCCTAGGTTGGTATTGTTGAGTTATACTTACTGCGAACGCGATGGTTTTTCTGCGGTCTGTGGTGCTTTTATGCGGTCCGCAATGCTATTTTATGCAGACTGCGATGGTAAAACTTCAGATAGGTAAGGTTTGAAGATCGTGACCGCTGTGGATTTTCTATGATCTGTGGTGCCTTACCGCGGCCTCACTATAATTTTTGCGGTCCGCATTTCCCTTTATCAGAGAGTGGGTATTCTGACCCACACCTCAATGCAGAACGCATTGCCATTTTGTTCGATATGTGGTGGTCCCTTTGCGGCCGCATTGCTTTTTATACAGTTTGTAGCCAGCTGTCTGCAATTATATTCTCCAATATTTCTACTAGTATTATGATACTAACAAGCTTAAACTGAATTCTATTTTTAGATAATGGTTAAATGACGAGGCGGAGGTGAAAAACAGAAAGGCAAAGGAAAGTCATCTCAGAATAGGGGAATGATTAGATTGACCCCCCAAGTCCGAAAAGCAATTGGGGACACTAGAAGGTCAATAAAGGCTGCAGATAGATTTGCTTCCCGTTCAGAGGGAAGTGAGTATTTGCTCTTCTAGGATGCATCTGACTCCGATTCAGTGCCGGAGTATGTTCCTAACTGGCCGGAGAGTCGTAGATGGAGAAATGAGCCCACATCTTCGGGCTCTCCTACTGCTCAAGCTTTAATCCAAATTTCTTCTGATTTATCTGAGGGCTCAACTGAGGGCTGTAACAGTGCAACATCTACTTCACCTTATAGTTCATCACTTGGAGAGGATCCCGTTGACGATGAGCTTCCGGATGAAAAGGGAGGGTCTGTGCCACAACCCGGGGGTGTGGAGAGAACTAGAAACCCCGAGGATTAGAAAAGAAGATTTGTCAGTGAGATTTCTTACCACAAATTCTGAGAGTGGTGGCCCGAGAGGAAATTACAACTTGAGCAAAAATTCATTGAGAAGGACCTTTCGCCTCACAACCCTAATGTGAAGAGGCGATTTAGAGAGTGACCGAGCTGGGAATATTTTACAAGCGAATTTGAGGAGGTAAATAAGCACCTAGTCAAGGAGTTCTACGCTAATGTTGCCCACATCAAAAAGGGGACGAAAGTGACTAAGGTGTGGAATTTTATGGGAAGACAATCAATGACTACCTGGGCTTTTCGTATGAAGACGAAACATTATACTTAGAAAGGGTAGCATTGGATGAGGCAACCCATCTGTGGTTAGTAGAGTGATTGGCACTCCCAGGTACCACCCCAGCATGGTTGGTAGGAGGAGGCCAAATTTTGAGGAGAACCCTGAACTTTGAGGCAAAATGGCGGGAGATCTTTATTTGAATAGGCTAGACCCCACCACTCATGGGAACTCTCTTCCTATCTCCCAAGCAATATTGGTGGCTTCTATCATGGCCGGGTATCTGATCAACACAAGAATGTTATGTCTGGGGTGATTATAAGGGTGGTGAATGAAGGTGATAGATCCCACCCTTTCCCAAATTTCCTGATCATGTACATTGAGGACCAAGATGTGGAGAAAAGGAAGTTTGATGTGAAGGTGAAACCAAATATGCCTCTCTCCTGGTACAACCTCAAAGGTGATGACAAAGGCAAAGATCCTAAAGACAAAGCCACTGTTTCTATTGGCCAGTCTGAAGAGCCAGTAGTAGTAGTAGTAGCAACTTCTTCTCAGCCTCCCTCAGCTACACCAGACATTGCTCCAGGACCTTCTACTGCTTCTACTCCAAATATCCCCACATCCTCAGTCTACCCATTAACTGCCTATCGTTTGAGCCAAACCCTTGGCAGTATCAACAACTAGATGCAAGCAACTACTTCTAAGTTGTCTGTGCTTTCTAGTTCGGTGGAAGCCCATTTCGTACCCCCACAGCTACAGATTCTAGCCTAAGTGGAGGAGACTTTGAAGGAGCTTCTAGACAACCAGAAGAAGCTCCTAGAGAACCAGCAGTTGATATTGGAGGCTGTCATACTTATGGAAAAGCACTGACGGAGCTGACTAAGGAAACAAAGAAGTTGAGATAGACTCTAGAAACAAAAGAGTATGTGAGGGAGTTGAGGGTTGAAGTAGAGAAAATGAAGGTTGCTGATCACTTGTCACTGAAGATGCTATTGCATGACCCGATTCTAGCAGCCCATCTTGAGCCGGAGTTGGAGGTGGAGAGGCCAGCAAAGAGTAAGAGGGCGATCCTCCAAGCTGATGATGCTGTGATAGAGTTGGAGGACCTCTAGAGAGGTTCCTCTAGCCAGTCTCAGGCCTAGAGAAGCCTCAGGTCCCAGTGCAGGCGAAAGATACCAAGATCTAGTCATAGGTTCCTGATCAGTCATAGGACCAAGGGACCTAAGCTCATGATCCCATGCAGACGGAGGGCCAATCGGGAGTTTCTCTTTACTCTCTATCTTTTATTGAACTATTTTTGGTTAGTTAGCATTGAGGAAAATGCTAGCTTTCATTTGAGGAGGTAGCCCTATTTTGATGATATTGGGTTGTAAATATGATACTACTTTCTATTTATTATGCATTTTTTACTTTTGGTATGTATAAGATTTTACTAGTTTATTTCACTTTTCGTACTTTTCAACCTTGGTATGTATATAAAGTTACTTTTTGATGTATATATTCATTTTCCCTTATGTATATTTGTCTAAAAATCCTATTGTACATATTCATTTTACTTTCCGCATTTTCTTTCATAGCTTCTTACTTCATTTTCGTAGCTTTTTTATATTGAGTTTTGCGTGCAATATGCCTTTGGTTTCTTAAATCTGCGGATTTTTCCAAAGGTGAAATTTGTGTGAACCGGGTGGCTCTTCTCGATAATGGATGGCATGAAAACTTTCTTAAGGGTTTGAGTCTATTTTCTTTTTGTTTTTGTGTAAATAGTGTCGCACCCCCTTTTTTCCTCCGCGAAGAAAAGTCCGGGTTTCAACATTCATGGAGGTAATAACTTATTTCCCTTTGGGATTTGGGCATTTAAAGAGTCGTCACGTGACGAATCATGGTGCATTAATGCACCTAGAGCGATTAACTCTTGGATTGGTTTGTATTAATATAGATTAGGGTAAAGGCTCGAAATGACCTCGAGGGGAAGGTGCTAGGCACCCCTCTTGGTCTACAATAGTGTGTCCCAACCAAACTTATATTTACGAATTAGTCCATTAGAAAATAAATAGTTGAATCAAATAATTTGCAAGTAAAGCACGTTGGACATTGTATAACTCAAATAATAAGACAAAGGTTTTGAACAGGTTGTATAAAACAAGGTTTTAAACAAAAGTAATTTTTTTGGGAAAGGAAGAGTCCTAGGTTGGTTAGACTATAGGATCACCCCTCACAATGTCCAGTAAACACTCCTCAATGAGAGGCTACACGTGACATTAGCGCGTAGTCATCATATCCCATATCTGCCCTTCCCACCCCCTTAGTGGTCATTAAAGCGAGTGTTGGTTAGTGATCTCGGTTGCGTGTTGTTACCCGTCCCTTCTTAATGGTCTTAGAAGAAATTTAGAACCTCTACCTAGAGGTAGTGTTGAAACACGTTCTCACAAGGCACTAAACTAAATGTGTGTTCATATTTGTAGGTTTTAATAAATGAAAAACGATGCGCAATTGACATATGACGAGGTCCAAGCACAAGCGCGCAATTGATACATAACGAGATTCAAGCACAAGACAAACAAAGATCAAGATTAAGCAAAGAAATAAAGTTATACATGAGTCGTTCTTTAATTGTGATCTTGATCCGACAATTGACTCAAGACTTGGCTTCTCTCGTAAAATCATTTTTATTAAATCATGCATATTTAATTTAAAGCAAAATGATTTTAAATCATGCATATTTATTTTAACCAAAATGATTTTTAAACATGCCTCTAAAATCTGGACAAAGATAATCGATTATGTACTTATGATAATCGATTATGTTAAGGCAGCTGCAAGACAATCGATTGTGTACCTTATGATAATCGATTGTGTTGAGGCAGTGTCCATCAGATTTTTCAAAGCTGCAAGACAATCGATTGTGTACCTTATGATAATCGATTGTGTTGAGGCAGTGTCCATCAGATTTTTCAAAGCTGCAAGACAATCGATTGTGTACCTTATGATAATCGATTGTGTTGAGGCAGTGTCCATCAGGTTTTTCAAAGCTACAAAATAATCGATTATGCACCTTATGACAATCGATTGTGTTGAGGCAGTGTCTATTCGATTTTTCAAGACTGTAATATAATCGATTATACATATAGCATAATCGATTATGTAAATGACCGTTGCCAAAATATTTTCAAACTCTGTCTGGTAATCGATTGTATGATTCTGATAATCGATTATCCTAAGTAAAATCTGAATATGATTTTTTGAACGTTGCCAAGTAATCAATTATATGATTTTGATAATCGATTGTTTTAAGTAAAATCTGAAAAAGATTTTTTGAACGTTGCCAGATAATCGATTATACTATTTAGATAATCGATTATTATGCGTAAAATCTGGGAATGATTTTTGGACGATTGGAAAACAATCGATTATGCAACTTAGACAATCGATTGTTTTAGCACAAAATCAGCAATTCTTAATTGGCAATTAGGCAACGGTTGTGCATGTTTTCAACACTATAAATACATCTTAAAATCAGTCTTTTAAGTACAACAACTGATCATATTATTGCTAAAGCTTTCATACTCTCTTATTCATCATTTTCTATTCATTACATAAGTTTTTGAGAGCCAAATTATTGACGAAAGTTGTTGCGTTCTTGAGCGTATTTATTTTACTCATATCTACTCTTGAGGAGAGTCTTGTTTTGAGTGCAAAGTGTTTTTATACACTTGAAGGGAAGTGTTAATCCCTTGTATTGTAAGAAGGAACGTTGTGATTCCTTTGGTTGAAGTCTTGAAGTGTGGTATCTTCGAGCAAAGGTTGTTGAGGCTTGTGTGACTCAAGTTCTCAGTTTGTAACGGTTTGTTAAGCACCCGTAAGCTTAATGAAGTTAGTGGAAATCTCGAGAGAGTCTCACGGGGACTGGACTAGCCACGGGTTGTGGTGAACCAGGATAACATCGGCGCGTTCGTTCCTTATTATTTACTTATCGCACTTATTTCATTCCACTTATTATTTACTTATCGCACTTATTTCATTCCTGCAATTTTTAAATTCCGCAAGTTTACTGTTTTTTATTATAACGCTATTCACCCCCCCCTAGCATTAAGCGTATATTCTAACAATTGGTATCAGAGCCCAACTCTCTGAAAAACTTAACCGTTTGAGAGAAACAATCCATGGCTTCTACTCGTGATTCTTTTGCAGGAATAGGTGAAGGACAATGCTCCACCCGACCACCACTATTCGATGGCACAAACTATACGTACTGGAAGGAGAGGATGAGAATATTCATTCAATCGAATAATTTTCATCTGTGGAAGGTTATAATGAAGGGAGAACAAATTCCAACCAAAAAGGTTGAAAATGAATGGGTTCCAAAATCCGAAGATGAATACGATGCGGATGATATCCGAAAAGTGCAGAACAACTTATTGTATTGTGCTATAAACGCTGATGATTACAGAAAAATATCATGTTGCACAACGGCAAAGCAAATGTGGGATACGCTGGAAATCACGTACGAAGGTACGGACCAGGTAAGAGAGGCTAAAGTTGATTTTCTAACCCATGCATATGAACTGTTTCACATGAAGGAAGGCGAAAGGGTAGATGACATGTTCGAACGATTTTCAAAAATCGTTAATGACTTACATGCTCTTAAGAAGACCTTCACGGATAAGGAACTTGTCCGAAAAATTCTCCGAAGTCTCACTCCGGAATGGCGCTCCAAGGCCGACGCGATTCAAGAGTCTATTGGCATTTCAAATGTCACCATCGACGGATTAAGAGGTAATCTTAAAACTTATGAATCTACTATACTTAACCCTCTTGTTAATAATCAAAGGAAACAAAGAATCTCCCTCAAGGCAAGCACAAGTCAACCTCAAAATGATGAAGACGAAGATAACGAGTTCGGACTCGTTATTAAGAGATTTCAAAAGTTCATGCGAAAAGAGTATGAACGAAAAGGCAAACAACAAGGAGATCAAGTAAAGTGCTATGGATGCGGAGAAATCGGGCACATTAAATCAAATTGCCCAAATGTCAAAAAGGAGAAGAAACCCTTCAAGAAACAACGAGCATACATATCTTGGGGAGGTGACTCCGGAGACGAGTCAAGTGAGGAAGAAGAAGACGAAACCGCAAATCTTTGTCTTATGGCACACAAAGACAATCAAGAAGAGGTATGTCAAATTTCTTCCAAAAACTTCTATTCTCTTGAGGAATGCAAAATGCCTTTGATGAGTTGTATAGTGAATTCATTAAAGCTTCCAAAACTGCTAAAAACACTAAGGAAAATGCTTCTTTGAAAGAAAAAGATTTTGAAAGACAACTCTCTTTGAAAGAAAAAGATTTGGAAAAATTGATTTTGGAAAATGAGAAATTGAAAGAAGAAAATAAATTTTTCGGCAAGAGAAGCGCCGACAAACCCGAGAGCTCTAGTAAAAATTGTATTTCTTGCATGCATCTAAAAATTGAGGTAGAAAGACTTAAGGGCACCCTAGATAAGTTCAATTCTTCTCATAAAAATTTGAATGAAGTTCTTGTTAATTTGAAATCGACCAAACATGGGATAGGTTTTAAAAACGAGCCTAAAGAAAAAGTTGAAGCCAAACCCCAACCACCTAGGCTCGACCTAGGATAAATAAAACAAATGTTCATCCTAGAGATAACAATCCTAGAATCAACATGCATGCTAGACCAAACACTAGAAGAAACTTTGAACATTTTAGGACACCTAGAAATGGCCTTCAACCTAGAGATAACTATTCTAGAAATGATGCATATCCTAGACCAAACACTAGAAGAAACTTTGAACATATTAGGACACCTAGAAATGGCTTACAACCTAGAAATAACTATTCTAAAAATGCTGCATATCCTAGAACAAATAGTAGGAGAAATGATTTTCATGAAATGCGCAATAGTCATATTGTCGAAAATAGAGTAAACAAATTTCGTCCGTCCAACTACTATCAACCTAGACGAATGCATAATCCTAATGTCATTTGTCATTATTGCAATCGAATTGGACATATTGCTCCTGCTTGTTTCACTAGACATAGACACTTAACTGCATGTCAAGCACAACAGCATGTTACACCTAACTCTCAAGGACCCAAAACAGCTTGGGTACCAAAGACTCATTAATTTGTCTTGTAGGTATGTTTGAAGGGATCAAGTGTACTTTGGTACCTGGATAGTGGATGCTCCAAACACATGACCGGAGACGAATCCAAGTTCCTTCAACTAGAACACAAGGAAGGAGGAAGCGTTATTTTTGGAGGTAACAACAAAGGAAAAATTATCGGCATTGGATCGGTCGGTAAGGATGAACCTTCTTCCATTAAGCATATTTTGCTAGTTAAAGGTCTAAAACATAATCTCTTGAGCATAAGTCAATTATGTGACAAGGGAAATCTTGTTTTATTTGATTCGGATGAATGCTTAGTTTTTCGCCGATTTTAAAATTATTCTTCGTGGTTTTAGAATGGATAACATCTATATGGTTGATCTCGAAAATTCTTCATCTGAATATGTGAATTGTCTTATGAGCAAAGAATATGATATGTGGCTATGGCATCGTAGAGTAGCTCACATCAACATGCATCTTTTAAACAAATTAGTTTCACAAAATTTAGTTATTGGTCTTCCAAATTTGAAATTTGAAAAAGACTCTATCTGTGATTCTTGTCAAAAAGGGAAGCAAACAAAAGCATCTTTTAAATCGAAAAATATTGTTTCAACTACTAGACCTTTGCAACTTCTCCACATGGATCTCTTTGGACCATCTCGCATTGAAAGTTTTGGTAGAAATCGTTATGCTTTTGTTATTATTGATGATTATTCTAGATTTACATGGACACTATTTCTTGCTCACAAAAGTGAGGCTTTTCATAATTTTAAATGCTTTCTTAAACGTGTTCAAAATGAAAAGGACACAACCGTCACTTCAATAAGAAGTGATCATGGGGGAGAGTTCGATCACAATCTCTTCGCGGAATTTTGTGACGAACTCGGTATCGAGCACACCTTCTCTGATCCACGTACACCACAACAAAATGGAGTGGTGGAAAGGAAAAATAGGTGTCTCGAAGAGATGGCTAGAACCATGCTCGATGAGGCTAAGATTTCCAAATATTTTTGGGCGGATGCCGTGAGTACCGCAGGCTACGTTTTAAACAGAGTAGTCATATGGCCAATACTCATGAAAACTCCTTATGAACTCTACAAGGGAAGGAAACCAAATATCTCCCATCTTAGAGTATTCGGTTGTAAATGTTTTATTCATAACAATGGAAAAGACAATTTGGGAAAATTTGATGCAAAATCCGATGAAGGAATTTTTATTGGTTACTCTTCACGTAGCAAAGCATATAGAGTATTCAACAATAGAACCGAAACTGTGGAGGAATCCCCTCATATTGTGTTTTCCGAAAATAATGCTCGCTTGGCGAGAAAGGATTCTGGTTTTGATCTTGCAGGTATTTTAAACTCAATAAGTCCTCAAGACAAAGTACAAGAGGAAACTCCTAAGGAAATTCAAGATGAAATCTTGGAACAATTATCGGAGGAAGCGCCACAACTGGAAAAAGAAACGAAACTGCCTAACGCGTGGAGGACAATCAAAGACCATCCTCTCGACCAGGTAATTGGCGACATTGAACAACAGGTAAGTACTCGAAACGCTCTTAAGAGCACCTTAGGTCATACTGCTTTCGTCTCTCAAATTGAACCCTCAACCATCTCCGAAGCAATTGGGGATGAATTTTGGATCTTGGCAATGCAAGAGGAGCTTAACCAATTCAAACAAAATGACGTTTGGGATTTGGTGCCAAGACCCGAAAATCATACCATAATTGGTACGAAATGGGTTTTTCGAAATAAATTAGATGAAAATGGTGTAATCACTAGAAACAAAGCTAGGCTTGTAGCAAAAGGCTATAATCAAGAAGAGGGAATTGACTATGAAGAAACATATGCACCCGTAGCAAGGTTAGAAGCTATTCCTTTATTACTTGCTTTTGCCTCTTCTATGAATTTCAATTTATATCAAATGGATGTAAAAAGTGCTTTTCTAAATGGTGTCATTCAAGAAGAAGTTTAAGTTGAACAACCCCCAGGCTTTGAAGATTTTAAATCTCCCGATCATGTTTTCAAGCTTAAAAGGGCACTTTATGGTCTTAAACAAGCTCCCCGAGCTTGGTATGAACGATTGAGCAAATTTCTTTTGGAAAATGAATTCATTAGGGGAAAAGTTGACACCACTCTATTTGATAAGCATAAAAACAATGATATTTTATTAGTTCAAATCTATGTGGATGATATTATTTTTGGTGCTACTAACAATGCTTTGTGCAAGAAATTTTCTGATTTAATGACAAGCGAATTTGAGATGTCTATGATGGGTGAGCTAACCTTCTTTTTGGGGCTGCAAGTAAAGCAAATGGAAAAAGGAACCTTCATTTGTCAAGCTAAATATTGCAAAGAATTGCTAAAACGATTTGAAATGAGCAACGCAAAAGCAATGGCCACTCCCATGAGCACATCCGACCATCTAGACAAAGATGAGAAAGGTAAGGAAGCCGACACCAAGAAGTATCGAGGTATGATTGGAATTCTCCTTTATCTTACTTCTAGTAGACGGACATCATGTTTAGCGTGTGCTTATGCGCTCGTTATCAATCATGTCCTAAGGAGTCTCACCTAACTGCGGTGAAATGGATATTGAAGTATCTTGTTGGTACTGTAAATGTGGGTCTATGGTACCCCAAAGGTTCTTCACGCCAACTTGTTGGCTATTCCGATTCCGATTTTCCTGGATGCAAATTGGACCGCAAGAGCACTAGTGGCACTTGCCATTTGCTCGGTAGCTCTCTAGTTTCTTGGTTTAGCAAGAAACAAGTAAGTGTTGCGTTGTCCACAACTGAGGCTGAATATGTAGCCGGGGGGAGTTGTTGCGCTCAAATCCTTTGGATGAAACAACAACTCTTGGACTATGGCCTAAGTATCGATCATATCCCTCTTAGATGTGATAATACTAGTGCCATATGCTTGACGAAGAACCCCGTTCTTCATTCAAGAACAAAACACATTGAAATTAGGCATCATTTTATAAGAGATCACGTTCTCAAAGGTGATGTCGAAATTGAATTTGTTGAAACCAAACATCAATTGGCCGACATCTTTACAAAGCCTTTAGAGAAAGAATCCTTCTTCCGAATTCGTAGTGAACTCGGGATTCTTGACTCCACGTTGATCTAAGTCATGCATTGCATTTTCCCTTTCACATAATTACTAACTTGAGCGTCGGAGGAACCTAACTTATTTTTGCAGGTATCGCCCTAAAGGCAGGGGGAATTATAAAAGATTGGTGCAGAATAATCGATCCCTCTTCAGAATAATCGATTTCTCTTTAATATATAATCGATTATCAAGTATCACTAATCGATTATGTTGACATTATTTGTTTTATTATCCCTTTTATGAAATTGCAATTCTAGTTAATCAATAAACAAGTTATTTGCTTATTCTTTTTTGCTAATGTCAAAAGGGGGAAGAATAAGGGCTATGCACTTAATATTTATTGGCATAAATTGAGGGGAAATTCATATGTTGAGGGGGAATTAATTGCATATCTATTTACTTGTCTTATTGCATATCTATTTACTTGTCTTGGATCGTAATTATGAATTATCTAATATGCATATCCCGATTAAGGTTAGCCATTATCAAAAAGGGGGAAATTGTTGAAACACGTTCTCACAAGGCACTAAACTAAACGTGTGTTCATATTTGTAGGTTTTGATAAATGACAAACGATGCGCAATTGACATATGACGAGGTCCAAGCACAAGCGCGCAATTGATACATAACGAGATTCAAGCACAAGACAAACAAAGATCAAGATTAAGCAAAGAAATAAAGTTATACATGAGTCGTTTTTTAATTGTGATCTTGATCCGACAATTGACTCAAGACTTGGCTTCTCTCGTAAAATCATTTTTATTAAATCATGCATATTTAATTTAAAGCAAAATGATTTTAAATCATGCATATTTATTTTAACCAAAATGATTTTTAAACATGCCTCTAAAATCTGGACAAAGATAATCGATTATGTACTTATGATAATCGATTATGTTAAGGCAGCTGCAAGACAATCGATTTTGTACCTTATGATAATCGATTGTGTTGAGGCAGTGTCCATCAGATTTTTCAATGCTGCAAGACAATCGATTGTGTACCATATGATAATCGATTGTGTTGAGGTAGTGTCCATCAGATTTTTCAAAGCTGCAAGACAATCGATTGTGTACCTTATGATAATCAATTGTGTTGAGGCAGTGTCCATCAGGTTTTTCAAAGCTACAAAATAATCGATTGTGCACCTTATGACAATCGATTGTGTTGAGGCAGTGTCTATTAGATTTTTCAAGACTGTAATATAATCGATTATACATATAGCATAATCGATTATGTAAATGACCGTTGCCAAAATATTTTCAAACTCTGTCTGGTAATCGATTGTATGATTCTGATAATTGATTATCCTAAGTAAAATCTGAATATGATTTTTTGAACGTTGCCAAGTAATCGATTATATGATTTTGATAATCGGTTGTTTTAAGTAAAATCTGAAAAAGATTTTTTGAACGTTGCCAGATAATCGATTATACTATTTAGATAATCGATTATTATGTGTAAAATCTGGGAATGATTTTTGGACGATTGGAAAAAAATCGATTATGCAACTTAGACAATCGATTGTTTTAGCACAAAATCAGCAATTCTTAATTGGCAATTAGGCAACGGTTGTGCAAGTTTTCAACACTATAAATACATCTTAAAATCAGTCTTTTAAGTACAACAACTGATCATATTATTGCTAAAGCTTGCATACTCTCTTATTCATCATTTTCTATTCATTACATAAGTTTTTGAGAGCCAAATTCTTGACGAAAGTTGTTGCGTTCTTGAGCATATTTATTTTACTCATATCTACTCTTGAGGAGAGTCTTGTTTTGAGTGCAAAGTGTTTTTATACACTTGAAGAGAAGTGTTAATCCCTTGTATTGTAAGAAGGAACGTTGTGATTCCTTTGGTTGAAGTCTTGAAGTGTGGTATCTTCGAGCAAAGGTTGTTGAGGCTTGTGTGACTCAAGTTCTCAGTTTGTAACGGTTTGTTAAGCACCCGTAAGCTTAACGAAGTTAGTGGAAATCTCGAGAGAGTCTCACGGGGACTGGACTAGCCACGGGTTGTGGTGAACCAGGATAACATCGGCGCGTTCGTTCCTTATTATTTACTTATCGCACTTATTTCATTCCTGCAATTTTTAAAAACATTAGGTTTTCTTTCCTTAATCAAGTCTTATGGATTTTATTTTAGTTTATTGTTTAATTTCTGCATTTTCATGAGTTGCTAAACACATAGCTGGGGTTGTGGCCCAACCTTAGTATGGGTACATAACAGTGATTGATTTAGGGCTTATTTATGATTGGGTAGATGATATTTAGCCTTGTTCTTTCTTGAATTTGAGAATTGATGGTTGCAAACATTGATTCATGCCTAATTAACTTAGTCTCTACTTGAGAAAAAGAGACGTAAGTCTAGGAAAAATAAAAAGTAAACACAAGAAATTGATAGCCCCAATTAAAGGGTCAAATCTAGAGATAGTAAGACCCGACTTGAGCATATATCACTTCATTTGTGAAATATCCATTTGGACTTGATAAATCCAAAGTGGAAAAAATAATTCAAACTACCAAGAGGTACAGAGTGAGTAATCGCGTGTGAACACTATATTGTATCTGGATCAACGAAACATGCCTTAAAGCTCTCAACCCGGTAGCTAAGCGGAAGTTATAACCCTAGATCTTTCATAACTTGAAAAATAACAATAACCAAAAATATTGTCTCTTAGCTCTACAATTACAATCAACAGCTTCAAAGTAGAAGTAGAAACAACAATTGAAAATGTGGAAGTGTAATTTGGGGAAGCACACAGTCATACTAGGTGTATACCTAATCCAAAAATCTAACTCCCTGTAGATTCGACGCCGACTTGCATTGGATTTTTATTATTGCTTCGACTGCCTCACAAGCTATATGTGTGGTGTGAGTTTGGGCGACATCAAGCTCCACATCCTTTGGAGTTGCTGGGTCTAGGGTTTTGAGTACATATTATGTATATATGTATATATATTATGGGTCGGTCAGGGGCATGTTCCGACCACAGTACACCCATCAGTAGAGGCTTGTAGTCATATCCTATCAGGCATTATAGTATGTTGGGCTTGTAGGCCTTATATATATATATATATATATATATATATATATATATATATATATATATATATATATATATATATATATATATATATTGTTTGTTTGTCAGCTGTAAAAGTTATAATATCCTTGTCGGCCCAGCTTTATATTGACGTTCATTCAAAGCTAGTTTCCATTTAGTTTTATATTTTGTTTCACAAATTGTCTGGTAATGTGGCCCTATAGCCAAAGTATGACATTGTATGTTCAGAGTCCCTTAGTCTCAAGTTAGTACGCTCGGTTAAGTGAGGCACTGGGTGTCGGTCTCGCACCCCTGGGTTGGGGCATAACATACCACCTCTAGTCATAATCTGCTTTAGATCGCCTAAATCATTGTGATCAAGGATACCAATTCTTTTTTTCGATTTAAGAAAAATAAGTATTTTTAGTACTTTTAGCTTCTGCACATATTTCACATTTGTCAATATTGTTTTAGTCTAGATCAGATATTAATCTTAGCAACTGTATTTTTGTTATATATGTGATATTTACATGTCCTAATCTAGCATGCTATAAAGAAATATACTCAGCCATATAAGCATAAGAAGATGCACTTTCATATCTAGTATTAGAAATATTAAGCACAAATAAATCATGATTATAGTATTCATTTCCCACAAAATATTATTTTTTGTTAGTACGACCTCATCATTTTCAAGGAAAACCTTCACCTCAATATTTTCTAATAATCCTTTAGAAATCAAATTGGTTTGGATATTATGTATATGCACACATCACTCAATGCTATAGTTTTACTAGATGTGAGTTTGAGAAGGATTTTTCCTTTTCCAAGAACGCCAGTTATTCTTGAGTCACCAAGATAAATAGTTTCTTCTCCTTCCTCAACTTGGATGTAAAATTTATTTGAGAAATGACCGCAACAATTATATTATTTTCTTTAGTTAAATTCAATTTTGACATAGCGAGATTGTCATTTATCGCAACTCTTCTCTTGCATTAAGGTGCATTTTTCTTGAAGTTTTTAATATTATCTTTGGATATATAACAATGTCTATTCACATACTTGTGTTTTGACATTAGTGTCTGCCAAAGTTATGGATGCAATAACATATTTGCTACACCATGGATATCTAGCAGGACAACTGAAGTAGTGATCGGGTCCAATCTTGCACTACTATTGAGTAGCAAGGATGGTCAATGCAGTTTTATCCAACAAGCTCGGGATCGAATTCACAGGGAGTTAATTTGTTTAGAGTTTATATCCAAGTGGAGATGCAGGTTTTGCTCTTAATTACACTTCCACACATGGGTAGTTTGTTTTCTACTTTTACTTCTATTCTATAGCATGCAATAGTTAAAACTAAGTACAATATTTTTATTGGTTATTTTCAAAGATTTAAAGGGACTCGTGTAGTGACTTCCGCCTAGGTAGATATCTAACGGATTGCAAGAATCTAAAGCATTATGTGAATAAGTGGGGTTGTAATATAGCTATCACACTGGGGTACTCACTCTATATCTCTCGGCAGTTTAAGTGATTTTGCCCAATTTGGCTATCTCAAGTCCAAATAGGTATTCATGCAATTCAAGTGACTTTTACTCAAGTCGTGTCTTACTATCTTGAGGTATAATCCTTTAATTGAGGCTATCAACTTTTTTAGTTCACCCTAGTTCCTTGTTAGCCTAGCTTTCCTAGACTTAGCCCATCGTTGTCAAGTAGAGACTAAGTTCTAATGGCATAAATCAGTATCTGCAACCACTAATTCAATAGTTCTAGCAAGAACTAGGCTAAAAATCACTAACACATACACATTCAAGCCCTAAATTCAAGACTCATCAAATACCCACATTAAGGTTGGGTTACAGCCCTAGCTATGGGTTTATCTACTCATGACAATAGCGAAAATCAAAGATAAAGAGAAGATAAAATCCATAATGCTAAACTAAAACATGAAAATCTAATGTTATAAGGTCAATCTTGTACAAAATTGTCCAAATAGGAAACCTAGCCATCTCACATGCTTAGCAAAAACATAACTTAACCTAAAAATATCAAAAAGGTCTATTTATACCAGGCTAAAAAATTTGGACAAAAATACCCTTGTAGAGATTTCACGGCTACGTAATTCTGACGGGGGCACACTCTTGCTTCCGCAGCCACGTAATTTTGACCGCGACCGCACTCTTGCTTCGCAGCCACTTAATACTGATCACGGTCCATGTTTCTTCACATCAGGGGTTGGGTTGAAACTTGTTTTGCGGACCACATACTCTTTACCGCGTCTGCTTGAGAGCTTTTTACGATCGTGTAATTTTTATGTGGATCGCTCTTAGCATTTTTGCATATCTTGTAAGCTTTCTTAACCTTAGCAATCGCGATCCGCAAAATTCCAATTGCCACCATGGTGGTACTTTTGCGGCTGCAACTTTTTGACGCGGTCCACGTGCATGTCTGTGTCCAAAAATGACCTCTCTGATTCTCCATTTTGCAGTCCGTGAATTAATTATCACATCCGCGTTGACACTTTCGCGGCCGCACTTTCCTACTGAGGTCCGCGTTGCACAGTTCTTGGTCCAGTCTTGGTCTTTGTTCAAATTTTGTCTCCTTTATGAGTTGATCATGGCTACTTTGGCTCATTATGAACAATCCCTGCAAGCAAACATATAACATTAATTTTCGGGAATACCTTTACACATTTTAGGCCTAAAACACAAGTGAGAAAGAGAAAATAATAGGTTAAAATTCCCACTTATCAAGTAGCAACGGAGATAATACCAAGATTAATAGCAGCATCAAAAAATTTTATAGTGGTATTACTTGCCAAAGTTTCTTAGATTACAAAAAATGACACGAGAAAATAACGATAATATTACAATATTATTTGTGAGCAGATACACGATTTGGCTTGAATCATGCTGGCACTGTCCTAAGGAACTATTTCAGCAATATAAAATATTTTCTCAGGATTAAACAAGCCTACCTCTATTTATTTAAATGGTACAGGAATCACCAAAATTGAATAATAAATCCAGCAAGTTCAGAAAATTACAGAGAAGAATTAATAATAATAGGTAATGATTGTAGGAAGAAAGTAATGAATAGCAAGATAAATTCTTGGTTGAGAATTGAGTTAGTATGATGGTTAATCCACAATCTATTTATAGACAATTAGGAAAGTTGCATGTATGATAAGTGTGGAGAGTCTTTTAATACTATTCCAAATATTAGTCAACTTTGCTTTATCAATTTGGCTTTAATATTAACAACTTGTCCAAATATTAGTCGATTTGCATAGTCATTTGTCAGTTTCCTTCAACACTTGACTTTAAAGCTTCATGCAAAAAGTTACTTGAAATATATAAAGGCACCTGTAAAATAAAAAGATATATAATTATTTTAAAATTTTAAAAATACTCCCACAATAAATTGTTGATAATTAAATTCAGCATGTTGATTTAAATAATTGTTAGCTCCTGTGTACCAACAGTGAAGACGGTTTCTAACCGTTGACGAATTGTGACGTAACCAAATAGACTGTAGATTGTAAAGCGTATATAAAAACCTTCTTTTAATATATATATATATATATATATATATATAAACCGTAGTTAAAATTAAATTTTTATTTATCTATATATTAGAAGCAGTTATGTCTTCGTGAAATGTTATTCACTTTTTTGTCCTTTAAACAACATAGAATTCATACTAGATAAAATTATCATTTTAAATATTCTTCTAATATTTAGGAACTAGAAATTCATTGAGATTTGGTTATTTGAATTTTCCTTCTTTAAACTAGATACCTAAATTTAGGACTTTAAAATTGATTAAAATTTTGCCTTTATTAAATAAAATATAAGTCAATTATTTATCTTAAATAAACGTTACTACAAAATTTGTAGACTTGAAGTAGTTCTATAGGGGAAACGAAAAGTGACCGTAATGATACTCTATTTATTCCTAATAAACAAAATAATTTTTAAGAACGATGAGTAATACTTTTAAAGAACAATATTACTTTGCTTGGTATTTGCAATAAATTCCATTAATTTATCACAATTACGTGGTAAAAAATATGAGACTATAATAAAAATTACAAAATATATTAAAAGATAGTGTTTCACTTTTCTTTAAATGTTGTCATCTTCCATCAATCTAGACTGTTATAAAAGTTCGGAACTTCAACGAGAAATTGATCAACCTTTTTATCATTTAAATAAATTTTATGTTGGAAAAATCATCATTTAATTATTATTTTTAATATTTAGGACATTAAATTTACTAAAATTTTTACTCTTAAATCTCTTTTATTTGAACTATATACAACAACAACAACAACAACTACCCAGTATATTCCCACCAGGTGGGGTCTGGGGAGGGTAATATGTAGACGAGCCTTACCCCTACCCGAAAGGGCAGAGAGGCTGTTTCCAATCGACCCTCGGCGCATAGGCTACAATGAAAAGCTGCATCAAAACGAAGACAAAATCAGAAACAAAAGCAAGACAAAACAGAATAATAAAGCATAAGTAATCCCGCAGAAATAACGTAAATAATTATGAAAACATAGGAAACATAAATACAATCGCATGCAATAATAACAAGCAGTAACTACCATCCTAACAACCATAAGGGGACATAAGCTAACACATTAATCATCTATGGGTAACCCTACTAATCAGTAAGATTATTTATATAAGTCGACTAAATTAATTTCACAAGAATCATAATTTTAGGAATTATTATCTCACCCGTAATACCAATAATCTATGTGACATTAGAAGTGTTCCACTTCAAGATATCAAGAGATAAACACTTAAAGCAAATTGAACAGAAGCCATACTCATGAGCTAACACTTATTTTCAGATCGCTTTAAAGTTTTAAATATAAAAGTATTAGCTATTTGTTTTAAAGAAAATGTTAATAAAACACTTTGCAAAAGTGTTGTCATTGAGTTTTGTATCTTCTCTTAATGTCGACAAATCTATTTAGCAGATAGATATTGCATCTAATCTCAGATAAATATCAAATTAGGAATGTGGTTCCCTAACAAGTTCCAACATTCATCTGTTCTCTTTTAGGAATTTGGATTTTTAAAATTTTGCAACACTTTTGAGAATAATATCTATGTAATTTTCTTAAAATTTGTATTCATTGATATAAAATACACATACAACGCGTATTATTATGTCGTATTTGTATATTTGTTTGTTATATGTGTCTTCTTTGCTCGAGTTTTTTGTTGTCGTTATGTTTTATTATTTGGTGGTGTATACATATGTTTGATTGTATGTAGCATATTTAAGTTTATAAGGAATTTGGTACAATTACAAAAGGATAGAGGTCTAAAGCATATGAGAAAAATTTAATTGAACATGAGATGTCAAATATCATTGTCAATATGCCGGAGTATGTGTACTTTAAACTTATCTTAAGTTGGAATTCCACAGAAAAGCCTGGACTTGGCAACAAGAAAAGCTATGCATTAAGATGAGAAAAGCTACATCAGGCGGTCATGGAACAACCTTTATCTTTTTTGACAACTAAAACAAGCCAGGTATCACATCCCTATTACCTTTTTTTTCTCTTTTATTGACACATGAGGAAGATAAGAGTGGTATTGCAGTTGTTTCACAAACTCCAAGTGCAAAGGATATCAAAGTCGAGGAGATTTTCCTGTGTCTGCAGCAGCACTACGGTAATCATATACGCCGATGCCTCGCTTTTTACCAAGTCTATCACCATCAACATACTGCACAAGGAGAGGGCATGGAGCATACTTATCGTCTCCTAGACCGACATGAAGGACTTTCATGATCGACAAACAAACATCCAGTCCAATAAAATCTGCAAGTTCCAAAGGACCCATAGGATGGTCGGTTCCTAGCTTCATTCCTGTATCGATGTCTTCTTTTGTTGCAACTCCGGTATAAAGTGTATGAAATGCCTCATTAATCATAGGCATCAAAATTCGGTTTACAATGAAGCCAGGATAATCCTGGGAACAGATAACTGTCTTACCAAACCTGCAAATAATCGATAGTCAGAAATTAGTTGCAGATTTCTTCCCATTTCTAGAGGACAAGAGACTAGTCTTTTGCAAGTAGAGGATAAGAGAAATTCTTTTGCCTTTCTTTTTAATCCATCTCATACATTGGAAATAAAGATACTGTATAATTTCTGTCCATGCTGCTTGTGAAGCATTATAAAACAACTTATATAGAGATGTCCAGGTGACTAAAGAATCTCACATCTTGTGGCAGAGGACGGCTAACAAGGACCCTTTCTCGTTTTTCGGCTGCATTTTTCAATCAATCAACTATGTCTCTATATCAAACTATCTGTGCTACCTATATGAATCCTCCCATTTCATTTCGATATGGCAATCTAAACGAAAATAAAATCTACGAAATATGACATGAGGCTCAATTTCCTGAAATATCCACCTAAAGGAAAAGTATTTATACTCAATCTGAAAAAGCTTAAAGACTTGAGACAGCAACAATTGGATGACAGGTTCTCTAAGCCAATTATCAAAGATAAGTACATCGTAAATTTTATTTCTTAAAACCATCACAGCGCAACTGCGCAACCCTCCTTGACCATCGCAGGGTTTTCCTAACAGTTACCTCTCTGCCAGCAAGAGGGGTTGCTCTGATGGTAAGCAACCCCCACTTCCAACCGAGAGGTTGTGAGTTCGAGTCTCCCCAAGAGCAAGGTGGGAAGTTCTTGGAGGGAAGGATGCCGGGGGTCTATTTGGAAACAGCCTCTCTACCCAAGGGTAGGGGTAAGGTCTGCGTACATACTACCCTCCCCAGACCCCACTAAGTGGGATTACACTGGTTTGTTGTTGTTGTTGTTGTACCTCTCTGCCAGGCATTTAGTGGCACAATATGTGTCTTCTGATGTATCTGCACCCCGAATAATCTCAACCAGCTTCATAATGGGTGGCGGATTCATAAAGTGCATGCCGATCACCTGCCCATGGAAACATTAAAGAGAAAAGCTATATGAACCCTAAGCAGTTGTTGTATATGCGTAACTGGAGTTCCCTTTAAAGAGGCACAGAGACAGATAGAGAGAGCACATCAGGAAAGGCAAATGATTACAAGTGTCTAGTTCATTGTCAACTTGTGTTGAGGATTTGATATTCCCTAATAAGTATCAGAATTTAGGAGATAGAAGAAAAAAAACAAATATATATGAGACACACATCTATACAGACATGACAAAGAATAAAAGACATTTTTATATGGCTCACAATGATTACAACCCTCCACTAGCATTGTTTTAGGAGCCAAAAAGCTATCAAATTGAATTGACCAGTGAGTTCTATGTAATATGCAACAAAAGTAAAGAGCGATAATTCTGTTCTATCCACACATTTAACTCTCAACTTCTTTATGAGAGAATAATCCTCCTGCAAACCATCACTTGGAGAAATAAGGTTTCTTAGCCGTTACTGTGAGTCTGTGACCATCACTCTGCAAACATCTTTCTTCACCCTTATCCATGTCCATGTGACATTCCAATAGTCATTTTTAGCAGCCACTAAAAAAAGTCTTGTTAGTCCCATGTCTTCTTTCTGAAGGATTTAAAAATAGGAAGTGAGCAAGATATTTTGTGCAATTGTTTGAATCTTGGCATTTTCCTGAACTTCAACACACATATTTGCATTGCAGTAAAGTAGTTCCGCTTTCAATAAGTTTCATAAGCCAGTGTTCAGTGTATAATTGATTGACAGCCAAAGTAAAGCAAACCTGGCAGGGTCGGCTGGTTGCAGATGCTAGACGAGTAATGGATATAGAGCTTGTATTAGAAGCCAAAATAGCAGAGCTCTTTACAATCTTATCCAAGTTGGAAAATAAAGATTTCTTCACTTGTTCGGATTCCACAATAGCCTCGACAACAAAATCAACTGAATGTAAATCTTCCAAGCGGGATGAACACCGTAGATGTCTTACAGCGTCAGCACTTTTTTCCTGTTTTATCAAGAGGTTATTAAACACAAAACTCACCTCTGTCCGGATTTCCTAAAAATTACTCCAAACAACACCTTCCAAGAGTAGGGCAGTATTAGTAGCTTCAATATCTAACTGTCCTGCCCCATTTGATACACAATACATACATACATATATATACATACATACATATATATATATATACATACATACATATATATATATATACATACATACATATATATATATATATATATACATACATACATATATATATATATATATACATATATATATATATATATATATATATATATATATATTTAACTTATTGTTCACTTTTCTTTTTATTTGGTATGATTATGACATGAGTTTGAACTTAAACGGAGAAGTGAGGATTCATATAGCTAACCTCAACTCGTTTGGGACTGAGGAATCTTGTAGACCTTCGGAAACATTTTTGTACATATTATATACCTAAAAAAAATTGTGATTTATAGTCCTTTTAATTGCAAACTATTTCAAAATCTTTCGAGGAATCAATTTCTGAGATTCCCTCAAAAACGTTACTGTAGATATTTTGACCTTATATTCGGGAAACCCATTATTCTTGTCAGAGGGAGTGTTTAGCAGCTTATTCTTGAGCATTAGACAAGTAATTCTAGCTAAACCTCTTTTGGAAAAGGTAAAATTCAAAGTAAAAAGGAAGAAAAAAGTGACGGCTTTGAATTCACATGGAAGAAAAAAAAATATTCAGATAGTAAGTAGGAGCGGTGAAGAAGGAATGATGAAGAAATACCTGAGAGAGTTGTCCTTTGGAGAGAAGGCGTTGAATATTATTGGAAATAGAATTTTGGGCTTTAATAAGAGCTTCAGAATCAATATCGTAGAGCCAAACGTCGATGTCGTTGACGGCAGCGAGTTGGGCAATTCCGGAACCCATTTGACCGGCGCCGATAACTCCGATGCTTGTGATATTAGCCATGTCTGTATCAGACAATCACCACCAACAAGAAGCTACCTAAGCAGAGGAGGTACGTATACGGTAAGACCACTAGACGCTGTTTGGCGGCGGGTATTAGAAAAAACAGCCGAAACAGTTTTGTGACCATTTAAATTTGTCAGATTTTGTAAAACCGATACATAAATTTATAATTTTGAACTTATTTGTTCACAACTAATAAATATATGGACCATGCCCATATGATGTTAGGTGGTCCTAATCAGCAACCCGCGTGAGAAATACAACGCATTAGAGCATGAAACCCCCTTCCCAACGCCCAATAGTACAAAATAGATTTTATTTAATTGTGTTCTTATTTATTCCTTCTAAACTATCCCCTTCCTCTATTTTTAAAACTTTGAAGCTTCATTTTCAATTTTATTTTTATTTTTTCAGACTGTGAAAATGGTGGAAAGCTGTATATTTTGTCATTGTAGAGTTTATTGAACTCCTTGAACCCAATAATGGTATCTTTCAACTCTGAGAGTCGGAAAAATTCAGGACCGGCACCAGCGATCAAGATCAGAAACCAACATCTTCGAACGGAACCTCAATCGGCAACCGAAACAGCAAATTTTCGAGAAACCGTAACTGAAAACCTGAACCACGACAAACTTCCAAACAAAAACCTCAACTTTTGATTGAGAAAGAAAATTGATCAGGTGGAGTGTTGTATGGTGAAGGGAAGAAAAAAGAGCAGAGATAGGCATTCTGTTGTTAGAGTATTGGAATTAGCTTGAAATGGTAGTTAATGGGATGAAGAAGAACGCTAAAGCAGTTAAAGAGAAGGAGTTGCCGCTTGACTTTTCCTTACTATTGATCCATTTTGATTTTGAGTTTGTCGACGTGTAAGATGTCCATTGGTCATTTACTGACTGGATGGACACGTATGTGTATGTGTAATACACGCGCACTTAGTCTCTTGTTAGATGTGTTTGTTAATTATGGAAAAACGAGTTCGGGTGTTCAAATGGGAAAATAGAAAGTTTATGTATCAGCTTTAAAAAACCCGATAAGTTTAAGTGGTCAGGAAGCCATTTCGCCGAAAAAATAATACAACCATTACCTTATGCATTGCTAATATTTTATTTGGTACATTTTTTTAATCTGTGTATTATATCAGATATTATCTTATGTATAAATAATGCATAGAAATCATGACCTTAGTAATACTAAGGCTATTAATACATGTGTTAGTATGATTAAAGATAAACTTATCCTTAAAGCGCCCTTAAAGCTAGAGAATATGAAAGACATTTTTGTAAAAAAACTATTTTTCTTAAATATTATCGAATGCATTATAATTTTAATACACCACACCAAATAATAGATAATAAATATCTACATTACTAATACATGCATTACTAATATACTTTATTCTGCGATATTCTTATACATCGTACCAAACGATCCTTAATGGTTGGAATATGACTTATGCCGGTATAAGTTATGCCGGAATAAGTTATGTTGGAATAAGTTATTCTTGGATTAGTTATAATAGAATTATTATTTATTCATTGTTTGTTATGTTATATTAAGAATGATAATTGTATAATTTCTAAAAAGAAAGTATATGTTATACCGGTGTTAATTATCCAATTTTTTATAAGAGTTATCGCGATATTAAATTAATATCAAAATAACTTATACTTAATTTGCTAACCAAATAAAATATTAAAATAATATAATATTTTAATATCATCCGTATGTCTTCTTATACATCTTACCAAATAATCCCTAAGAGTAATGCACTAATACTAGGTACTTCTCTGTCCCAAAAAATGTGATAATCTTTGCATTTTAAAAGTCATATAAATTATTTTTTTATCACTTACTATTTTTTTATATCTTTTAAATAAAACTTTTATATAATTTTAAACTATATAAATATATTTAAACAATTTAATATTTGAATCAATAATAATATTAAAAAATTTAACTTTCGAAATCCGAAAGTTTCATTTCTGTGACGAAAGAGAATCATCCGAAACTAACAGTTTGTTCAGGGAAAAAAAAAGAACTTATCCTGTCTTGGGGTGCACACCAAATCTTTTTGTCTTGTGGGTTCTTCTATCCATTTTAAATTAGATGAGGTATTTTTTTAAATTTATTTTAAATTAAATAATATATTTTTAAATTTAAAAATATATAACCTCATAATTTATATTTTAATTTCTAATTATATATTTTTTCTTTGTAAGAATTTTATTATCCTCTAACTTTTCTTGAAATAAAATTATTTATATTTTTAATGCTGACAACTAAATTCTTAGCAAGTGATAAACTACACGTGCCTACACATATATTTTTAATCCTTTTTTTTTTATTATTTCTTCTTTTTCTTATCTTTTTTTCTTATTTCTTATTATTCTCATTTTTTTGGTTATTTTACTCTTTCTTTTTGATTTGGTTACCAGTGACATAAAATAGTGGTCGTCAAAATTTCCATACACCATTTTTTCGGTAAAAATTTTTTCCCGGCAATAAATTTTTATCCAGATTTAAGTATGTTTTATTTTTTGTATATATATAATATAATTTATGTGTGTGAGGAAGAGCAAAAGAAACAAACAAATACAAGCTAAGAAGACTTTTTTCAATTAAAATTTTAATATATTATTTTTTCGGTATGGAAAGGTTTTCCGATGATATTTTTTTCACTAAATCTAAGTGTATTTTGTTTTGCTTATGAATAGATCTTTTTGAGAATTTAATTTGTCTATGAAAAGAAAAAATGAAAGGAAAATGATTAGACAAAATTACCGATGAATAAATATCTGCCGGAATTAGAGAAGAAACAAAAAAAAGTAAAAGAAAAATACAAGAAAAAGGAAAAGGAAAAGGAAAAAAAGTAAGAAAAAATGATAAAACATAATCTGAAAATAATTTTTTTCTTTCTTCTCACTCTCTTTTGGGAGAGTGAAATACACACACTCTGTCACGTCAACACTAAGGGTGCAAATAATTCCATTTAAAAAAAGTTTAGAGGGGTAATAGAATTCGCGCAAAGAAAAAGTGTGTAGTTAGGAATCCGTATAAGGTCAAGGGGTACTTGTCATTTCCTAATAATTTAACTTTAAATTCTTTATTTTACCTTAATAAGAAATTTTTATAACTAAACACATGTTATGGCGTCACAAATTTTATGTAACATAAGCTTTTAGCATCACAAATTTTAAAAGTTTTTTTATCTTAAACTCTATATCGAATTAAACTATCTTATCTAAATTAAAATAGAGAGTATTATTTTTTTTTCTGACATTATTGTGGATATTCAAGATACACTATAGATCGATGTATTAAAGTTCAATACAATACCTGCCCTTTCTAGGATCGGTAGTCCATGAATCCACAACGCTAGCTAAGATGATTGTAATTTCCTTCAATTAACTTAGTAAACTTTTTGATTGATAAATGTGATATATATATATATATATATATATATATATATATATATATATATATATATATATATATATATATTGGTGTATTAAAATTAAATTATATTATACTTATGCTTAATTGAGCTTACTTTATATGTTGATACGTGAAAAATGAAATTTGAAATAAAGAAAAAATTTTATATACATTTTATATACTACAAAAATAGAATTATAATTATTTAATTATTGAATATACAAGGATTAAAGTTTAATATTACAAACAAAAAAGGAGAAAGAAAGAATTGAGGAAGAAGAGAAAAGTAGTGCAGCATTAGGCAGCAAAATCAATTTCAAAAACAAAGCAGCAAAGAGCCTGGCGACGCGAGGGAGTTTGCTCGCGTTAGAGCTCGCGCCGCCAGGGTTAACGCGAGGCGATCCGTGTTCCGGGGTTTGGACTTATTTTATCTTTTCTTTAGTTTTGGACTTAGTTATTTCGTCTAGGTATTTTATATATATATAAATTGTCATTAAATATTATTTTGAGCTCGAAATTGGACAGATTTAAAGTGGAGATTTTGACCTAAGGAGGCAAAATACACTAGTAGCACGGAATAAAAATTTTCTACGAGTTTCTCACTTTTTCGTATATCCATTATTGATTATGAATTCTAGTATTGTAATTGTGTATACTATTATGAATAACTAATTTGTTATCTAGAGCTTTGATAAAATTTTTTGTAGGATAAATTCTTTTCATGTTTTTATATAATTTAGCCGTTGGATTTCTCTATTTGTTCAACTACGTTTATATTGTGATTGGTTGAAGAGCTCTCGATCGACTATGTCTATTTAGTGTGTATTATTCGGAATAGAGTGTATATTTAATGATGGGCTTAAGGTCTCTTAGTCTATATTTTGATAAGCTAACAAACATTCTGTATTGTAAGCACGCGATTTTTGCCTCACGTGAATTACTCCTACACAATTCTTAGATTTAGGATTTTTTATTTAATTATTTAATTTTTTAATTGCATAATTTTCATGTTTATTTGCATTTTTGTGTGCATGATTAATTTAGATAACTCATAAAAAATACAAAAAATATTGCATTTGCATTTAGGAATTATTTTACATATTTTTAGTAATTAGGGTTTTACAAAAAAATATATAAAACACAAAAAATTGATTTATTTCGCTTGATTAAATTTTAGCTTTGAATTTGTTAATTTTTTTTAATTTGGAATTTAATTATTTGAGTTTATTATTAATTAGAGCTTAATATAATTAAGTGGGTTAATTTAATTTTTTAGGTTTAGTTTTAGTTTGTTTTAAATTTTAAAAAGAAAAAGAAATGAAAATTAAGAAAATTTGAGTAACTAAATAAAATGCCCAATTTGGGCGGACCCAAATCAAAAACCCACCCCAAAACCCGTCCAAAACCACCCTGACCTGGCCCAAAATCCAGTCCAATACCCCCATAACGTGAACGACGTTGTTTCGTAGGCAATAGATCTGAGCCGTCGAGGTTTGTTGATCTAACGATCTAGAAGTGGGAAATTTTAAATATATATATGTCCAAACGCCCCCTCCCCCCCGACTCGTCTCCTCACAACCTTTAGACTCCCTCGTCGTCTCCGCCGTCTGCCGCCACTAGAAATCGCCTACGGCGACGACAAGTATCCAATCCCTACCACACTCAAGGCAGAGCTTCCTGTCATCTCCCTCATACCATGCCACCATTTATCCCCTTCAAATCCCACTGGAAACCCCCGAATATCCCAAACCCTAGCTGCCGCCTTGGAACCCTCTGTCGTGGCCGGCGGCGCCACCACCCAAACACCACCAAATTAACACCCCAGCATCCCCATGGTCTCCTCTTCCCTAATCTCACGCTCCCAAACCTCGAATCTTAGTCAAACTCCTCAAATCAGAAATCAAAGAAAACCCTAGAAACCTCAAAGTTCGAATCAGTGGGTCTTGCGAAGGGTTTGGATCATGATGGCCTTTATTCGTGTGTCTCCCTTGGAAACACACGATTAAAAGCTATTTTGGTCATTGATTCGAACAGGTCTGCCATAGCTCGTTGATTTAGATTTTGGCCAGTTTTAGGTTTTTTTTGTTCATCTGATTTTATTTACGTATTTTTCCTCTTCTATGCTTTATTTCATCTCCTCTTCTTGTTTGTTCTGGATTTGGTGTCAGTTTGTAGTCGTCTTAAGGTTTTTGTTATAATTTGAGTCTGTTTCTAATTGTCTAGTATGTCTTAAAGTTTGTTTAATTGGCAGTAGTTTAAGTCAGGATTAGCTATGTTTTATTTGATCTCTTAACTCATAAAAATCAAGATAATACTTTGCAAGGAATTAGTTTAGCTTTGTCAAAGCTTGGGCAGGACTTGAATTGGATTTTATCCATTGGGGTCAATTTAGAATCAGTTTGGGTTTTTTTAAACCTTTGTGGCCTAGTTCAAAATACCCGGATGTTATGAGCCCAAGTCTGTTTGGTAGACTAGGGGTAATTACATGGGTAGTCAGGGACAATATAGGTATTCTAGGTTGAAGAATCTTACAGTAACAGAACATGAAGCCCCTAGAAGCTTCTAATGTGGGGTTTGAATTTCAATGTCGGTTTTGATAGTATTAACTTGAGAAACAAGTCAATATTTTAGGGATTTCTAAGCTAAAAACAAAAATTGAAAAGAATTAGGAGTGCAAGAATAAAACCTGCAAGGTGCCCTACTTACTTGTATATAAAGGCATTACTTCCTTGCCTTAGAGGTCAGATTTTGAAAGGAAAACTCCAATGGCTACATTTTACTGTTACATTGAATTCCTTCTTTGTTTCTTTTAAGTTTTCAAAAAAAAAAAAAATAATTCCTGATACATTAAGAGTTAAATGATAGATTGAGCTGGGGTTTTTATTTTAAAAAGAGGTCGAGTTTTGAAGAATGCTATAGTTACTGCTGGATTGAGTTTGGTTTTAAAGTGTTTCGAATCATTTTTTTCTGGTTATTCCTGATTGCTGAGTTGCAATTGATGTGCTGCTTGATATTGACTTTCCTTTGCTTTCCTACATATCATATTCCAGGTACATGTTACTAAATCCATCTCACATGAAGTTTTGGTATTGTAATGAAGTGAAATCGGGAGTTCCAAACATGGCTTCTGCATATTCAAATCAATTAGTTTATTTTCAGTTGTTTCTTTTAGTTAATTGATGTACTGTATATTCAATATGAACCTGTCACTGTTAAGGTTTCTATAGCCTTTGCAATAATTTCATTTGTTGTTGATTCTTATTGTTGTAATTGTTTTTGGATTGTTTGAGGCAAAAGACTTGAAAAATACTGACCATCAACTGAGTGTTGTGATTAGGCCATGTTAGTTAAATATATGTTATTTTGGAACTGTCAACGTACTGCAGCCATATATTAGCTCTAATTTTGATTGAAGTAGGTTGTTTCTTGTTTGGCAAATGATTTTTTTATAACACTTATCCTGATAATTATAAGTTAGAGATGAAAGTGAATTATGTATATGCTATTATGCTTAAAGAATGGTGATCCCCTGGTAGATGAAAAATTGGTTATTACGTGACGTTTAGACATGCATTCATGGTAGATATAATTCGATTTTCCCGTCAGTCTTTCTGATGTTCACCCCTGATCAGTTCTTCAATCGAAGAGCCCTTTTAAAATTAGCGTAATAAGTTTTCAATTTCCATAGTTTGGATTAATTTGAGATTACAGGAGTTCGACCCAAGATCCACGTGATAATATCTCCTTTTCCCTTGATAGATTTGAGTTCAGCCTGGGCCCAACATCTTGAAGTCACTTGGAAATAGACAATAACCGTCTCTGCTATCATGTGTGCTTCATGGGCTCAATCTTTGTGATGGGTAGGTGCGCAATCTCATGTTCTCGCATGGGCTCAATCTTAAGTCCCATCACTTCAGCTACTTACATTTTAATGTTAAGCTTCATGTATAATTTAGTCACTAATAAAAACATTGACTCGGTAGCTTGCATGATAAAGAAGTCAGGCTCCCTTTTGGGCCCATGTTTGAAAGGGGATTGGATCTTTTGATCATTTGTTCTTATGGTATAAGTCTTGACTTGGCATAAAAAGCTTGAATTTTTTGAGTTTTATTAATTAACTTGACTTTTGAAGGTTGGCTATATTAGACAACATAAATGGTTTATGACTCTCCAAGCTTAGTTAGGATGTCCTTTAAAAAATGGAATTGAGGTGCACCGCGCTAAATAAAATCATAAATGTGTGGCCCTCTTTAATTATATTCTTTTAAAATACTTAGAACTCAGGACGGGTCATTTAGCGGATTTTTATGGCCTCCCACAAAGTTAAACAATGCGTTAGCTTCGTTAGGCGCGTTATATAATAATATTACTTTCCTAAACAATCCTAAAATGTTAAACAAAATGTGTTCCGGACTGTGGGTGCATTTCATGTGACGCGATCCAAAGGCACGTTTTAGACGATGTTCAATTTTCCTTAAAATTGAATAAAAGCGGTTAAATGATTTAAAATTGCACTAAAGGTTTGAACATGTTTTAAAAATCAGATAATAGGCCAATTGTAATAGTTTAAGCGATCGTGCTAGAACCACGGAATCCCGGGGTGCCTAACACCTTCCCTTGGGTTAACAAGGTTCCTTATTCAGAATTTCTAGTTCGCAGACTTCACAAGGAAAGTCGATTTTTCCTCGATTTGGGATTCTAAAATAAACTGGTAATTTAGGACACAAGAAAACAAACTATCCCAAGTGGCGACTCTGAAAATAAATAATCTTATTCGAATAATGTCACTTAAATTGAAAAAACTCCTTTATATACTACTCTTTCGGGTGATGTTTAAAAAAGGAGGTGTGACATGTATAGAACTAGATAAAGGACCTGATACATTCCTGGTACAATCATTCAGCAATGGACTCAATATAATCTAGGCAGTGTGCCTTTGGAGTCACAAGAACCGGTTTAGGGACCTGATCCCTTTGTGTTTCCCTGACAGAAGTATAAGTCAACCCTACATCTGGAAAGCAACTGTAGAAAGTGACTGCCTGCAAACTGTGCACGGTACAGTGCGACAGTCATTTTCCATTGGGAAGAGGCGTGTACCAACTAAGAATCGACATCATCCTTAGGATGTCTTTTGAAGTATAATAACATTATGTAAGGCATAAGATATTCACTTGAGCATTTAGTGATATTCTCTCAAGCATTGAAGATCTTATCCAGCATTGAAGTCACAAGTGTGTCAAGAATAAGAAGACAACTCCACTACGAACCAGTTTCACTAGGAGTCTATGTGCGTCCTTAGTTGAGTTGTAATCTTATATTTTGTTCTTCATTGTAACTCTTGTCTTGCTTTCTTAGAAGCTTTGTTTTAGGAAACTCAAAATCATAAACCATATTGTTGTGACTAGAGTTAATCATAGGTTGAAGTCTTTTATAACTAGTAAGTGACAAAGTGGCTTGTGATAAGTGTATTACAAGTTAGAGTGATTAAAGTCTTGGTAATAGAGTCATTACAAAGTGTCTTGTAATAGTGTAGTTATAAGTTAGTGAAGTTGAGATCCTACCAGTGTAGGTCGTAGTTTTTTGTCCCCTTGAGTTGGGATTTTTCCACGTAAAAATCATGTGTCTTATGTACATATTGTTTCAGTAGGTAGCACTGAGGGAACTGATATAGGACCAGGTCTCTATACTTTTGGTGGACTCATATAAACTATCAATTGGTATCAGATCAGGTTCTTTCTAAAAGGTTAACACCTAGATTTGAGGAAGGGCAATCAACCTACAGATCTCCTAGATTCAATGGTCAGTATTACGGCTGGTGGAAAACTCGTATGCATGATTTTATAATGGCAGAAGACTCCGAGCTATAGGACGTCATTTGTGATAGTCCACATGTTCCTATGAAGAAGGTTAGAGAATCTGGACCAATGGTGCCGAAAACCAAAAAAGAGTACAGCGAAATTGACAGAAAAGGTGTTGAGAAGAACTTTCGTGCCAAGAAAATATTAGTATGTGGTATAGGACCTGATGAGTACAATAGAATCTCAACCTGTCAATGAGCCAAGAAAATATAGGAAGCATTGCAAACGACACATGAAGGAACTTCTCAAGTTAAGTAGTCTAAGATTGACATGCTTACCATCGAGTATGAGCTTTTCAGGATGAAAGATGATGAGTCTATACAAGACATGCACACTAGATTCACGTGTATCACAAATAAGCTTCATTCACTTGGAGAAATTATTCCTAGAAACAAGCTTGTGGGGAAGGTTCTCAGTGTTCTACCTATTTCTTGGGAGAGTAAGGTGAATGCCATCACTGAAGTTAAAGATCTACAAACTCTAACCATGGATGAGCTGATTGAAAATTTGAAGACATACGAGATGAAAAGAAAGAAAGACAGTGAAAGAAGAGAGACAAAGAAGGAGAAGAACCTGGTGCTCAACGCTGAAAATAATGACTCCGGTGAAGAAGATAGTGATATGGCCTATCTCACTGAAAGATTTCAAAAGAAGGTTCGAAGAAATGGTAGTATACCTAAGAGGGGCAGTTCAAGTAAACCAAGGAACTATGATCTCTGTCACAAGTACGGAAAATGTCAAAGACTTCCCACTTATGAAACAGGGACATTACAAATACAACTCTGACAAAGCAGCAAAAAGGAACCCGATTCCTGACAAATAATTTAGCCAAAAAGTGTAGCTGACAATGTTATGAAGCAAGCTCTTCCTACATGGGGAGACTCCTCCAGTGAATCTGAAGAGGAACCAGATGCAGGAAATAGTTCCATGATGGCAGTGAAAAATGAAGCAAAGGAATATGATTCATTGTTTGCATTGATGGCTCAGTCCAACGATGAAGAAGAGGATGACAATGATGAGGTAAATTTTAGGGATGTTCAAAGAAATCTGAACTCCTACTCTTCTAAGAAAGTGATGTCATTAACAAATGTTCTAATTGATGCATATTATAGTCTTATTAATGATAAGGATGCCCTAATCATAGAGCTAGGATATGCTGAACAAATCTAGAGATAATCTGGTGGTCTGTCTGGTTGATTTGAATGAGACCATAGGCAATCTTGAAAAAAAAAAAGAAGTTCTAACTGAAAAAATAAATAGTATAGAAAATGAGAGAGATGATTTAATGGTAGTTGTTGACTTGTCGGAAACCATAGAGAACCTTAGCAAAGAAGCGCGTACTCCAGCAGAGAAAATTGTAGCTACTGAGCAAGAAAGAGATGACTTTTGTGATAATCACAGAGCTAGAGGAAAAAATTGAGGGATTCAAATCAGAACATAAGCCTGTAAGCATTGTAGACATATAATTTTTGACCCTCCCCAAGATTTTTTATATTTTAGCATATAAATATATAGTTTAGGTATAATATTTTTATTTCAACAAATTTTGACTATTTTAATATATTTCGTCACAAAAATAAAAATTATAAAAATATATATTTTATGTACCTTTCATAAGTTAAAGAAAATACAAAAATAGTATCTTATTTTTATCTTACATAATCTTGAAAATACAAAAATATATAATAATTTCACGTTTTAATATAATTTAGTTTAATTAATTAAAATTTATTTTTGCATCATGTAGCATAGTTGTCTTATAGTAAAAGAACTTAGCTATGGTTTTAAATAACAATTTTTGGAGTCTTAGAGCCCAATTTTAAGACCCAACAAGACATGGACCTACCCCAATCTTCTAAATTCAGGCCCAATAAGACCATCGAGAACTCCCTTATCCTAAAAAGACTTTTCTTACAAACCTAGAGACCTCATACACAAAACACCTAGGGACTAATAGACAACATACACAAAAAATACACCCTAGACCTATACACACAAGAGTGAGCGCCGTTACAAAGGGACCTGATCTTTTTCATTACTCTCTAAGAAACCAGCCACTGAGAACACAAACAATAGACCCTTCAGCCGTGACCCATCTCCAAATCCCTGTATTTTTCTTCAAACTTGAGAGAACACAAACCCTAGGGACCTAGACAGCCATAGAACACGACTTTCCCCCATCGACACCGATCTTCTTCTTCGTCCTCAAGAACCAAAAAGAACACAAACCAGCCCCCCAGAACTTGAGCTTCTTCTTCACAAAACAACGTTGGGGTTCTTCTTCATGAAGGACTAACCTAAAAACCTACATGAAACAAGATCAACAACCATATCCATGAAGCCAAATCTTTTTCTTCTCTATTGACATAGCTAAAAAAAATGACAGAAAGTAGCGCTTTCCATTGAATTTGACGACTCAACATTGAATCCGGCAAATGCTACAGATCATGTCGCTCTCCTATCTCGCCCTTTCTCTCTCGTTTCTCACTGCTATATCGCCGTTTGTTGATGCCGATCGAAGTGTTGTCCACTGTTTCCGTTTAAGTTCGAGTTGTTACATCTCTGTGGTTGTTTATTTTGAATCTCAGTGTTCATTTGTTTGTATATACTTTCTAAATAGAGACATAATATTAAAAGCATATCAAGTTGTTCATTTTGAAGACATTTTCTTTGTGGGTTTAGGTTACCTTCCCATATTGTTGAGCTTCTGAGTAGCCTTAGGAGATATTGATGAAGTTTTGTTGTAGGGATTACGTTTTGCATGCAGTTTACTTGCCAAAGTTTGATATTATGTAATGGTAAGGACTAAAAATGTTATTTTCCTTCAATCTCAATGTGAAGCGGATGATTGACTACTACGCTCTTTGGACAATTTCATTTTGCACGGGAAGAGAAGTAGATTTGAAATTTTGAACTAACTTTGAAATTTTAAACTAAGTTGAAGAAGCAGCAGCTGTATCTGGTACTTGAGCCATCTCCCTCATCCCTTTTTCCCGTCATCGTGCTATATGACGAAGTCGACGGAGGTGACTAACAAATGAAGGGAAGTGTTTGGGAAATTTGTCGTTTTGATATTAGTTGTGTTTTTTAAATTTGTAGAAGCTTCAATTCTAGAGGAGGTATTTGATAGATTTTAACAAATGGGAAATCTTTATCAAGGATGGGTTGACTGGCACATTCATGCCACTGGAAGTTATAGTAGAAGGCTTGGCCCAGTCGCTTTGAGTTTGGGTGTCTAGTTTCCTTGTGCTAATTCGAGTTCCATCCGCGGTTCGTTACATCTCGAGTTAAAAGTAGTGAACAATCAATTGTCCGGCTATATTGAGGTTCAACTCTTTTATTCATTTTATGCAAGCTTGGTATTAAGTATTTGTTTGGTGATACGATCTCATTGATTCTATAATTGATCTCTGTGGTTTTGAGTTGGCTCGATTGGTTATCTACTCGTGTTTACTCGAATTTGTTATAGCTGAACATGATTTTGTCATAATATATAAATTGGATGATATTCATCAACTGAACTATGTCAAACTAGATTAAAGGGGTTGGGATATTCATTTCATGTGACCCGGCTCTAATTTCCAACAAGGTTAAATAAAAGGGTATCGTGAACCGCTGGCGAATTTCATGTAGCATGGCTCACAATGTATTTTAATTAACCTTGAATTTTTAGGAAAATATTAAAGCGGTTAGAAAGTTAAAAATGCACGCAGGTTTAAAATGTATTTAAAAATTAGATAATTAGGCCAATAATAACAATAGAGAGACGTTGCTAGAACCACGGAACCTAAGAACGCCTAACACCTTCTCCCGAGTTAACAAAATTCCTTAGCCGGATTTCTGTGTTCGCGAATTGTAAATCAGAGACAGTCTTTCCTCGATTGGGGATTTGAACCGGTGACTTGGGACACCCTAAATTATCCCAAGTGGCGACTCTGAATTTTTTAAATAAAATCCTATTTCGATTGTCACTTTAAGTTGGAAAAAATTTCCGTATATACCCATTCACTTTCAAGTGTGAAAAAAGGAGGTGTGACAAGTATTGAGAAAGGGAAGGAAGTTTCTAGTGAGACACTCATGAAGCTTGAAATGGAATTAAATGATGTGAAAACTAGTCTATGTGGTGAACTTGAGAAAAATAGGCAACTTCAAGCTGAATTGGAGAAAGTAAAAATTGATCTTGAAAATCCTCTTAAGTAGAACTGGTCCTCAGATGATGTCACTGCCATGTACTTAAAATAATAGTGAAAACAGCAAGGGAATCGGGTTCCAAAAGGAGAAAATTCCTTACAACCCTCATAGAAAGTACGTCATTGTTCTTGATAACTAGCTTTGTATCCGCTGTGGGAGCAATGGACACTTTAAAGAAAATTGCTAGGTCAGGGTTCAATCTGTTAAGAAAAACAAAGTATTTGCTGAAAAAGTAACTACTAAAGGCGGACCAGGTACTACTCATAAAAACGCATACTGCCTGCATGGACTAGAAAAGCTCTTATCCATCCTTTTTCTCATTACAAGGGATCCAAACTAGTTTGAGTTTCTAAATATAACTCATAATTTATATGTGCAGGGAACAGTGAGAGGAAGCGGACTGCAATGGATCATGGATGGTGGATGCTCAAAGCACATGACTGGAAACACCATGGATTTTCTCTCACTGAAAGCCTTGCATAGAGGGAATGTATCCTTTGGAAATAGAAAAATAGGTCACATTCTCGGTGTCGCAAAGGTTGGAAAGTCTCTTTCACACTCAATTAAGAATGTGTACTATGTGGATGGTCTGAAGTACATGCTCTTGAGTGTCTCTTAAATCTGTGACAAAGGGAACAAAGTAGAGTTCTTGTCTAAATTGTACACAGTTACTAATCTTGTAACTGCTGAAGTGGTTCTAGTAGCCAAAAGATATAAGAATATCTTTCTTGCTGATTTTGAATCTCTGTAAGCTGGTGATATGAGCTGCTTGAAGGCAGTAAATAATGATGTAGAACTATGGCATTGAAGATTGGGGCATGCACGCTTCTCACTTCTGAATAAATTGATATAGAAGGACCTGGTTCATGGTCTTCCAAATTCAAAGTTCAAGGAGCACAGAGAGTGTGATGCATTTTCTAGGAAAATATGTGAAATCATCCTTTAATCTAAAGAAGGATGTTTGCACATCAAAACCACTCGAACTCCTTCATATGGATCTGTGTGGTCCTATGAGAATACCAAGCAAAGGTGGAAAGAAGTATATTTTTGTGATTGTGGACGACTATTTAAGATTCACTTGGACATTATTTCTTAGAAAAAAAGATGAGACATTTGAGGAATTTGTGGCCTCTGTTTAGAAAATTCAAGTGAAGATGGAAGGAAAGCAACCTGCATCAGATCTGACCATGGGACAGAATTCGCTAACGCCAATTTGATGAGTTTTGCAATGAAAATGGGATTACTCAAAACTTCTTAGCCTTAAGGACTCTACAGCAAAATGTTGTTGCTGAAAGAAAAAATAGAACTTTGGAAGACATGGCAGGGACAATGTTCATTGACAGTGGAATTACCAAAAATTTCTGGGCAGAGGCAATAAATACTGCGTGATACTTGGAGAACAAGTGCATGATCAGATCCCTCCTGGACAAAACACCTTATGAGCTACTCAATGGAAGAAAACCAAAGATAAATTATCTGAGAACCTTCGAGTGCAAATGTTATGATCTCAACAACGAGAAGGACCAACTTAGGAAGTTTGATGCAAAAAATGATGAAGGAATCTTTCTGGGATATTCCTCTCAAAGCAAGGCTAACAAAGCCTACAACAAAAGGACACAATGTGCGGAACAAAGTGTTCATGCAATAATTAACGAGACACCCTCTTCTAGCAAGGAAGGAAACAGTGATGATCAAGACAATGAACCACTTTTGGTTCCTGGGGAAATATCCGATGTTTCAAATGGCAATGCTAATATGATAAGCCAGATGAAGGAGGCAGGTGTAGACAATGTAACATTCTCTTCGACTTCTTAAGAGGAACCTGGTACTCCAATTACTACCACGGAAGCTGAACAAAGAGTTAGAGATGCAGTGCAAGGCACTCCATAGGTAGCAGAAAAAGGAGTGCAGGGAAATCCATCCAATTTGCCCAGTTCCTCTTCCAATCAAACTTCAGTCCCAAATTGAAAACACAAAATCTCCCATCCAATTGATAATATAATCACCCTTTTAATTATGGAGTTCATACAAGATAAAAAATTAGAAATGCCCTAGCCTTTTTAGCATTTCTATCCCAAATAGAACCCACAAATATTAAGGAAGCCTTAAAGGATGCAAACTGGATTATGGCAATGCAAGAGGAACTACATCAATTCGAAAGAAACAAGGTATGGCACCTGGTACCTAGACCCTTAGACAAAACCATCATAAGGACCAGGTGGGTATTGAGGAATAAGCTGGATGAACATGGAAATACTACAAGGAACAAATCAAGGCTTGTTGTCCAAGGATAAAATCAGGAGGAAGGGATCAATTATGATGAGACTTTTTCCCGAGTTGCTCACATGAAAGTTATTAGGATCCTCATTGCCTTTGCATCACATATGGAATTCACCTTATTCCAAATGGATGTGAAGAGTGCCTTCCTGAATGGTTTTCTTAAGGAAGAAGTCTATATCAAGCAACCTCTAGGTTTTGAATGTCATTTACATCCTGAATATGCACTCATATTGGATAAGGTACTATCCAGATTGAGGCAGGCCCCTAGAGCCTGGTATGAGAGGCTATCCAAGTTTCTCTTGGAAAATGGTTTCATAAGAGGAAAGATTGACAATATATTTTTCTTGAAGAAACAGCAACGGAACCTGCTCATTGTTCAAGTTTATATGGATGACATCATATTGGGGATAGAGTAGACTTATTATGTGAAGAATTTGCTAAACCATGGGAAGTGAGTTTGAAATGGTATGAAGGGGGAACTGAACTTCTTCCTGGGCCTTCAAGTGAAGCATCCCATAAAGGGGACGTTTATCAGTCAGCAGAAATACATCAAAGAACTTTTGAAAAGGTTTGATATGGAAGCATCAAAGGTGATAAATACCCATATTGATAATGCTACTAAGCTAGACATGGATGATTCTAGATCACCTATAAATCAAACAATGTATCTGGGAATCATTGGTTCTCTCATCTACCTTACTGCTAGCAGGCTAGACATTGTATTTTACTGTAGGATTATGTGCAAGGTTTCAATCAATCCTAAGGAATCTCTATGAAGGTTGCTAAGAGAAATTTGAAATATCTTAAGGGCATATAGGACCTGGTTCTATATTATCCTTCAGGTGAAAATTTCAACCTTATTGGTTATGCTGACGCTGACTATGCAGGCTACCTGGTGGATAGGAAAATCACATCTGGGATGGCTCATTTCCTTGGATCATGTGTAATATCATGGGGTACAAGGAAATAAAACTCAGTGGCTCTCTCAACCAGTGAAGCCGAATATGTTGCAGATGCCTCATGATTTGCTCAATTCTGTGGATCAAGAAATAATTGGAAGACTTTGGCATATACATTGATTGTGTATCGCTTCTATGTGACAACACCTGTGCTCTTAACATGGCAAAGAACCCAGTTCAGCACAAGAGAACCAAGCATATTGATGTCAGACACCATTCTCTTAGAGACAAAGTGGAAAAGAGACTTATTTGTATGAGATTTTGCTGCACGGAAGATCAAATTGCAGATATCTTCACCGAAGCTTCAAGTAGGGAACACTTTGAGAGAAATAGGATGGAATTGCGGTTAACTAAAACTAAATTAAGAACTTGGTTATGCTCAAATGGCTGTGAAAGTCATACTCAGGTAAAAAAGTTGAAGTTTTTTTTGACCAGGCCTAACTCATATCTATACCATTGCAGGTAAAAACACATGATGATTATAGAAGCTAAAGGTACAGTGTTGAACTGCGAAAGAGAGCTGCAAAATCCTTTTACAAAAACAGGTTAGGAACCTGATTCCTGTACCACAAGTTAGTAATAATGTGTTTTTCTCATGCTTTTCAAAAGACAACAAAATCTATGCAAATTCCACATCATCTGACTTTTAAGAGTCTGTATCTCACGTCATGTCTTTCAAATCCTTTCACTTCCTTTGCATGTTACGTATTCCCAAAAACATACCGTTGTTTCTAAATTCTTCAGAACCCGTTCCTCTCCCCTCTAATTATTAGCTCTTCCTTTCATAAAACCCTCACACTCCCAGCAGTCCTGAACTATTATCTCCCATTGCATCTTTGTAATTTCTTTTCAGAACCCTCTAACACCTCTCTCACAATGTCCATAAAAAAATCTTCTACTTCTCATGTCATCAACACCACTCCCACATCTCCACTTTCCTTCTAGCATCACAAATAGAAATCTACTTCTCCACTATCCCTGATACTACTATCCCCATACCGATTTTCTCTTAATCTCTGGTCGCCCTTACTCCTCTGTCAGACCCCACTTCAATTCTATCTCCTCCTTCATCTGATCACACAAAAAAACACCTGGAGATTGCTACCCTCAGGCATCAAAGGTATTTTAGGAAGATCCCGATCAATACTTGAACTCCTCTAATCTAGACTCAGTGGCTCCCATAGAGTCACCAGAAAAGGAAGCGGCAAAAAATATCATGGCTATCGCTGGTGCGAGTCTTATTAATGAAGGAGCCTCCCCCTCATGAGTACTAGGGGAAAGAAACTCTATTCTTAGGGGGTGAAAGGACTATAGGGATTTTTGAGTTTTCGATTCATGACACAGTCACAGCAAAACCTGTTGAGAGAACCTGACTCTCCTTGAGCCGAATCAAACTAGGAGTCCGTTTTCTATACTAAGCCCTTGGAGTCCACTCCTCATATTGTGGTACCTTTTGACTAAGATGACATGGTTCTCAGTGCCCATTTTAAAATATGCAAACCAGAGGTCACTCTTGCGTTTTCTTCTAAGAGACCTACTACCAAGTTGAAGAAGAAAGAGGAATTTGAGTCTGACTTGCAGAAGAGTAAGTGGAGTAATAAGAAAAAGAAGAAGAGGTTGATGAAACAGGGGAAAGTTGTGGCTGACAAACACATTCCAGTGGTTGATGTTGATGAAGATGATGTGGAGGAAGCTAGTTCCTTGTGAAAAGATCTTCAAAAGTCCAAAAGTCTATGGTTGAGGCTTTAGAGGAAGCTGTGAAAAAAGAAAGTGGAACATCTGTGAAGAGTGGTGGTAAATCTAATAAGGTTGTGGTTGAGAAAGAGTTGTTTGGAGGTAATAATGTAGCTGTTGTAAGCAGGAAAGGGAAGTCTATTCAAATGCTAGAAAACAAAAGCGGGAATCTGTGGGAAGACTTCGTTCAATGAAGACCATTCCAAGTAATAGTGGACTTGGGCCGGAATGATTGAGAACTCAAAAAGTCTTGTGGGGTCGCATGTTTGACCCGGCAATCTCGGAGATTGTAGGTATGAGTCAAGTTATGGAGATGGTGGAATTCCAGCAATAGGGTCATGATAAAATAAAGTTTTGTGTATAAATTAAGTTGTTATTTAATTTTTAGATACTAACATTTTAATTTTCTTTGCAGAAAATATCATAATTTAATAAGAAAATTCATAGTTCATCAATGAAGAAGATATCAGACAAGAAAAGCTCAAATCTTGAATTATCCAAAGAAAGATTGTGTAAATATGATCTACCATGACAAAGGATAACCGACTCACAATTGGATACAGCAAACTATACCCGATCCATAACTAAAGAAACTTATAACCAAGCATAACAAGGCGAAAATGAGCCATGACAAGTGCATATCAAGAAGATAATTGAAAACCTTGTCATGACTTGCCTATAAAGAGGCATCATTCGTGAAGGAAAAAGGAGGAATTCAGAGAAGTAAAATATTGAGTAGAAAGCTTTTTCTTTCTCTTTGTTCTTTAGTTTATTTTTTTTCATCTTTTAGCCATTACTCTAGCTTCATGTCTGGTTCCGAATAAATATAGTATTGGAAATTACTCTAGCTCATGTTTTTAATTAAATAGGAGGAATTATTCTTTTGAATATTTCTTTCTATTTTCTTATTTAATGGGCAACAATATTTCCGTTGTCTGTATTAACTCCATTATGGAGTAACTTATCTTGTGTTGGGAAAATGATGAATCTTAATATTTTTATATAATAGTAGATATTATTCTTCAATTTCACATACTTGAGCTGAAGTTTTTTATTTAAATTTTATCTGCTTTATAGTTGGGTGTATTTAATTTTTTAACATCCATCTATTTAGTACTACATTTTAACTTCTTACTAATTTTTTAATCGAAAGAGGCAGAAGAAGTAATAATTAATTTTGATATTATAGATGCTAACCTATATTTAGTGACATCTAGCTCTTATATGTTAAAAAATTAATTCTAAACTTATTTGTAATCAAAAGAGGTGAATATTGTAGCAATCAGTTATAATAAGTAGGGTAACCGAAAGGGACTTACTAAAAAAGAGCATGCTTTAGTTCAAGTATATATTTCTTGTTCTTTAATATTACCATTTTAACAATTAATTTGTATAACCGAGATGAGTGCACTTAATTGTTCAACTATAGTAATAATATATAAATGTAATCGTAGGAGGCATTTATACATTTATGAGAAATAGAAGTTGAAGAATAAATGTATTTACTATATAATAAAAAATATTAAGTGAAGTCTGGATCTCTGCACCTTTTTATTATATCTGAAAAAATATTTTCTATTGCTCCATTCGTGCATTTTCAATTAGTTAATTTAAAAACTCAACTCTTTCTGATTTTCTCAAATAATAACTAAAACAAGAAACATATGTACAATAAATAAACCAATCTCTGTGGGTTCGACATCTTTCTATACTATTATTTGATAGAGTACGAGTTAAAATTTATATACGCTAGACACTCGTCGGATCACTTGTTTAAGGAGGATATGCCTAAGGTATATGTAGATGAGGTGCAAAACTTCTATGCAACTCTCTTCACTGTTGAAGGGGATCATATCTGCATGTTGGTGAATGGAGTTGACATTGGGCTTGATGCTTCAACATTGAGGAACGCTCTCCAAGTTCTATGTGAAGGGAAGTCTAAGTCAAGGGTGCTCGTGGAGCTAACTTTAGGAGAGCCATTATGAAAGAGCAGGCTATCTAGCAAGGGCCGGGTGCGTAAGAAGGCACTACTTCCAGTGTATCAGCTTCTCTTTGAACTGGTCAATAAAGTTTCTTTTACCTCGGGCAGAGAGAAGGTCTATCGCTTCCAAGGATGATCTGGTCTTAATAGAGGCTCTTGATGAGTTTACTTCGATATATCTGCCAGCAATTATAATAGCACACATACAAAAGGTGGCAAACTTTCAAGATTGCGGGCTTCCATACGAATTTCTCCTTACTCGGGTGTTCCAGTTTTATAAGGTACCTTTGGCCAATCCAAAAGTAGGCACCCACAAACAAATGTTCTCCAAAACAACTATAGAGAGTGTGAGAGTGTAGAAAATATTGGGATAAGCACTTCGATAATTTCTTAGCCGATAAATGCTCAGAATGTTGCTACTGAAGAAATTGGAAGGTTGAGGGTTCAAAATGCTATACTGGAAACTCAACTCAGTCAAGTTGTTGGGGCACTTGGTTATGTTAATTCTTCCCATGAAGAAGTTGTCCGCTTGACTAAGGAGAATGCTGAGCTTAGGCAATGGGTGAAGAACCTAACTGCTTGAGGAACAACTGTCTACAAATGCCGGCATGGACCTGGTTCTCAAAACCATTGCTGCCTCCTCCTTCAAGCCTCCCTCTTTGGTGCCCCATATGATCCTCTCAGTGTCTGGTTGTCTTTTTTCTGATGTTTTGTGGCTATTGTTTTCTTTTTATTTTTTTATGGCATGTTGGGTTCCACCGTTACTGCTCTCGTTTGAAGCATTCCAATTAGTAAAATAACTTTTTTTTGCTAGTACAATGCCTGCTTTCCTTTTGCTTCTCTTTTCCATCATGTTGTGTGCACATATGGGGCATGAGTTAACTGTATTAGACTTCTTTATGCTTTTTTGCCAGATTGTGCCTTTTGAATGATGCCAAAGGGGGAAGAGTTGATTAACTTGAAATATTGAAGCAGGTGATTAAGGGGGAAGTATAGAGTCAGTGGGAACATATGAGGTTACTGGTACTTTATCTGGCTAAGTGAAGCTCTATAGTAGTCATCAATGTTAAAAGTTTATCATCATCAAAATGGGAAAAATTGATAGGCTTAAGGTCTCTTAGTCTATATTTTGATGATCTAAAAAATTTTCTATATAGAACCGTATAAAGTACCTGATATATGCCTGGTACAATCATTTAGCAATGGACTCAAGATAATCAGGGTAGTGTGCCAATGGAGTCACAAGAACTAGTTTAGGGACTTGATCCCTTGATGTTTCCCTAACACAAGTATAAGTCAACTCTACAGCTGGAAAGCAACTGCAGAAAGTGATTGCTTGTAAATTGTGAATGCTATAGTGCAGCAGCCACTTCTTATTGGGAAGAGGCGTGTACCAAACAAAAATAGAAATCAACCTTGGGATGTCTTTTGAAGTATAATAACATTGTGTAAGGCATAAAATATTAACTTGAGCATATAGTTATATTCTCTCAAGCATTGAAGATCTTATCCAGCATTGAGGTCACAAATGTATAAAGAACAAGAAGAAAACTCTACTATGGACTAGTTTCACTAGGAGTTTGTGTGTGTCCGTAGTTGAGTTGTAATATTGTGTTTTGTCCTTCATTGTAAATCCTATCTTGCTTTCTTAGGAGCTTTGTTTTAGAAAACTCAAAATCATAAACCATATGAGTTTTTATTATGAGTAGAGTTAGTCATAGGTTGAAGTCTTTGTAACTAGTAAGTAACAAAATGGAGGGCTTTGAGACGGAGTCCTTCCCGCCCGAAATGAATGCGCCTAGGAACTATGATTCTGAAGAGCTTTTGGCAGCTCATGAACCGACCGAAGGAGGGGTTGACTCTGCTGCTAGGCTTTGAGGAATGGGAGCAAAGGGGGAGGAAGGACAGAATGAATGAAATCCCCTCTTCGCCAAAGGAAAAAAGAATCACTAAGATTATGCACTCTATGCCTATTCTTACGCTTGTGATAAATGTATTACAAGTTAGAGTGATTTAAGTTTTTGTAATAGAGGCATTATAAAGTGGCTTGTAATAGTGTAGTTACAAGTTAGTGCAGTTGAAATCCTACCAATGTACATCGTGGTTTTTGTCCCCTTGAGTTGAGATTTTTTTCACGTAAAAATTATGTGTATTATTTACATACAGTTTCAGTAGTTAGCACTGAGGACTGATATAGGACCAGGTCTCTATACGGTTGGTGGACTCATATAAATTATCATTTAGTAGTTACTGAACAATATCACTCCTAACGTATATGAGGGATCAATAAGGATAGTTTAAAGGTCGGATTAGGAATAACGAAACATTGATGCAATCCGAGTGAGCTGTAACTTAGTGCCAGCTAGCATAGTTCGGAAGAATTTGTCTAGTAAATTGTGGTTGTTACTCGGGAGAGAATTACGACACTCTGAGCACTCATTATCAGTAGAGAATACTTAGGCAAAATTATTGAAGACATAGTGGGAAGGGTTCTGACAATTAGGGAAATCATAACTCTAGACGTCCTTAATCTTTTCTTCAACCCATAGTATTTTTAGTTGTTAATCTACTACTTTAATTGTTTAGTTAATTAGATATAAGAATCTTAATACTGATAACTTAGGAATTATTCGAGCTTATCTTCTTAGTATTAGTCAGCAAATATAGCCAAGTCTTAGTTTTCTGTGGGATTCGACACCGGAATTGAAACCAGATTATATTCACAATGACCACTTAATCCTTTTATAAGGCATAGTTGGGCGTGATCAAATAGTATAAAATGGAAACTAATTGGCTTCCATGCTTTGCCTAATCCATCAGCTTCTTGATTGACTTCTCCATAAACATGACGAATTAGTGCAGCACACCACTCATTCAAGGATAACATGTGTCATCAATGAATACTATACTAGTCTTCGTTTCCATTTGCTAGTACATTGTTTAATTCATTCGAGTTTGTTTCAATTTTGACTGTAATTAATACTGCAAAACTACCTTGATCCAGATTTTAAGTGCTGAAAACTCTGCACATTTTTTAGTTATGAAAGGAATACTTTTGGTGAAAATCTGGTGCATATTTGGGGTAAGTGAATACTATAATTTTGGATGCATATAGATTTGGGTTGGGAGAGTTGGAGTTTACAAGGCCCAATGCTACTTCTTAGAAGTGGGGGAATTGCTCTTGGAAAAGTAGAGCATATTGAGTAAAAATGGCGTGTAGTAGCCACTAATTAAGGGTGTCTTTAATTTTTATTCACTAATTATAATGCTTAGTAAAAATAGCCACTACTAATAGGAAAAAGACTACTTTACCCTTCTTTCATATGCCAAAAGGCCCAAAAAACCCTCATTTTTTCATAAAGAAGAGGAAAATTTGAGAGAGGGCTAATTTCGTGTGTCCTCTGCACTCTATCATCCTCGCATGCAAACGATCTTCAGTTAATGTTTCTCCTTTTTCATCTTCTCTGAATCGATCAATCTAACTGGTATTTTTTTTCTTTTATGCATTTTTGCTTTTCTATATGTGTAATCGCGTTCAATGCCCTGTCAATTATGTGTGAAATTTCAAAAATGATCATTATAAGTTGATTCAGTGTTGAAGAAGAAGCGTATTTTTGTGATGTTGTTATTTAAATTTTTTTGTGTTGAAATATGTAATGTGTATGTGGTTGATTTAATATATTTGATTATGTAAGTACATTTCATAAAAATAGTCATAGAAAATCATAAGCTTACAGTGTTTTTGAAGTTTAGTTAACTGTGTTCATGAAAGATAAGGATCAAACGACATTAACTTTTGAAGTCGGAACTCAAAGTTAAGGACTGAGTTTCCTTAACTTTTGAACTTGAAATTTGAAGTTAAGGACTAAGTGTCCTTTACTTTGGAATTTGAAAGTTGAACTTCAGGACCAAGTGTCCTTAACTTTTCAAGTTGGAACTCAAAGTTAAGGCCTGCATGTCCTTAACTTTTGAACGTATAATTCAAACTTAAGGACTGCCTGTCTTTAACTTTTTAACCAGCAAGTCAAACTTAAGGACTGTTGTCCTTAACTTTTGAACTTAAAACTCAAAGTTAAGGACAGACAGTCCTTATGTTTTAAACTTGAAATTATAAGTTAAGGACAGGAAGTCCTTAACTATTAATCTTTTTGAAATCAAAGTTAAGGACATGAGTCCTTAAGTTTTCAACTTTGAACTATAAGTTAAGGACTTCCTGTCCATAACTTTTTAACCAACAAATCAAAGTTAAGGACTGTTGTCCTTAACTTTTGAATTTAAAACTCAAAGTTAAGGACAGACAGTCCTTAAGTTTTAAACTTGAAACTATAAGTTAAGGACTTCTTGCCCTTAACTTTTAATCTTTGAAATCAAAGTTATGGACAGGAGTCCTTAAGTTTTCAACTTTGAACTATATGTTCAGGACTTTTTGTCCATAACATTTTAACAAGCAAGTCAAACTTATGGAATGTTGTCCTTATCTTTTGAAATTAAAACTCAAAGTTAAGGACAAACAATCCTTAAGTTTTAAACTTGAAACTATAAGTTAAGGACTTCCTGTCCTTAACTTTTAATTTGAAATCAAAATTAAGGACATGAATCCTTATGTTTTCAACTTTGAACTATAAGTTAAGGGCTTCCTGTCTATAACTTTTTAACTAGCAAGTCAAACTTAAGGACTGTCCTTAACTTTTGAACTACAAATTTGAAGTTCAGGACTTATTGTCCTTAACTTTTCAACTTTAAACTTAAAGTTACAGACTACTTGTTCTTAACTTTTTTATGTGAAACTTGATGCTAAGGACCAAGTCCCTCCAACTAACTATAAGTCCTAATCTTTGTTTTCTTTTTCTTTATTTGTAGTGTGATAATGGAAGGAGATCGTGTGTTCAATTTTAATAATTGGCATAATTTTTATGCTGTATTGGAAAGGAGATTTACAATATAAGGAAAGAATTAAAAGTTTTTTGTCAAACAGACAGTGGAAGAAGTTGAGGGATGATATTTTCGGCAACTTCTTCCGATTAAAAAGTGTGAAGTTCAGTGGTAAACTTATTCACTGTATATTGCTTTCAGAAATTGTGAATAATGACCCTTATTCGATGACATTCAAGGTTGTTGACCGTGAAATTAAGTTTACACGTAACGCATTTCATCTAATTACTGGTTTGAAGTGTTATTCCTTGCTGGACATCAAAGGTTTACATGAGAAAGAGAACTATGCTTTCGAAAGTCTATTTCCCCGAAAAGGATAGAATTGAGTTATGTGATTTGTTTAATTTGTAGGCAGCGATGATGATTCTGTGAAGATGGCAACAATTTATTTTGTTGAATCTATTTTGATGGGCAAGCGGAAGAATAGGAATGTGTCCGAGCAGATAATGAAACTTGTCGACGATGATGTACTCTTCTCTTCTTTCAACTAGGGCTCTCTTTCTTATGAAACACTATAAAAATCATTGAAGAGTTGTTTGAAGACGAATGAGAATGAGATTGAGATTGAGAAAGAGAAAGACAAAGATAAAGACAAGTATAGTTATACTATACTTGGCTTTCCTTTTGCCTTTTATATTTGGATTATGGAAGTAATTCCTATTTTCCAGGAAAACTTTTTTGTAAAATTCCAAAAAACTGGTTATCCTCAGATGTTATGTTATTTGAAAATGAAATCTCCACAGTTTGATTCTCTTTGTGAAAAAATACTTCCATAATGAAAATGTAAGTTAGTGTAATTACTAGCTATTTTTTGATTATTTGTTTTAGTTCTGAAAACTTATGTTTACTTTTTGTCATATAATAATTGTATAAGTTGATCGAGGTGTCACCATTTATTGCTGTTGAAGGGGAATAGATAGAGACTATTAGTCTAGAGGAGCCAATTTTACAAGATCAAAGCTCAAGGCCTTCTTCCACACAATTTGATGAAGCCATACTTAAGGAATTTGTTAGAGTGTGTGTTTTTGCCTTTGAATAACATTAGTTTTTTATTTGATTATTTTTTGCTTACCACACATTTTTTATGTTTTTTGATTCCGAGATTATCAGAGAGTTTTAAGAAGGATCTGCAAGCTGAAGTTACCAGAATAAATCAGAAAATAGTTGTAGCTGAAAAAAAGATTGAGAACCAAATCATGGCAATATGATTAATTTCAGTTATTCCAAGTTCAGGAATTTGTATCCTTAACTTTTAAACTTAAAACTATAACTTAACGACTTCCTGTCCTTAACTTTTTAACCTGTAAGTGAAACTTACGGACTTCTTGTCCTTAACTTTTGAACTTGGAATTCAAAGTTAAGGACAGTCTGTCGTTAGATTTTTAACCTGTAATTAAAAATTAAGGACTTCTTATCCTTAAATTTTGAACTTGGAATTCAAAGTTAAGGACTGTCTGTCCTTAACTTTTTAACGTGTAATTGAATCTTAAGGACTGTCTGTCCTTAACTTTTGAACTTGGAATTCAAACTTAAGGTCTGTCTGTCCTTAACTTTTGAACCTTCAAGTCAAACTTAAGGACTCATGCCCTTAACTTTTCAACCTGTAATTGAAACTTAAGGACTTGAAGTCCTTAAGTTTTGAACTTAAAACAATAAGTTAAGGACTACATGTCTTTAACTTTTGAATTTGGAATTCAAAGTTAAGGACTGTCTATCATTAACTTTTAGCCTGTAATTGTAACTTAAGGATTGCGTGTCATTAACTTATGAACTTGGAATTCAAACTTAAGGACTGCATATCCTTAACTTTGGAACCTTCAAGTAAATCTTAAAGGCTCATGTCCTCAACTTCTCAACCTGTAATTCAAACTTAAGGACTTCATGTCCTTAAGTTTTAAACCAAAAACAATAAGTCAAGGACTACCTGTCCTTAACTTTTGAATTTGTAATTCAAAGTTAAGGGCTGTCTATCCTTGACTTTTTAACCTATAATTGTAACTTAAGGACTGCATTTCCTTAACTTTTGAACCTTCAAGTAAAACTTAATGACTCATGTCCTCAACTTTTCAACATGTAATTCAAACTTAGGGATTTCCTGTCCTTAACTTTTGAAGCTATCTTTAACTTTCTAACTTAGTTTTTTTCTCAGGATTTAAAGAAAACCCAAGGATCAAAGCTTGATACTTTGTTAAAGATTTATGGGAAAGCTAATGAAGGGAGCATAGAGAGAGAATCTAGTGTTCCAATTAGAAAAGATGGATTTGAAGTAGATACAGAGCCTACTGTTACAATCAACAAAGATGCAGGCGGTGATGAAAATGATGATATGGATGTGCATGCAGAAGTTCAGTATGAAAGCGATTTAGAGATGCATATCTGGATGATGAAACTGAGAATGTTACTGATATTGGGAAAGGTTAGATATAAATTTTGAATTTTTTTTGTTGAACTTATATTCAATAGAGAAATACATATAAACTTTTTTGCGATTACAAATATTTGTAGAATCTATTGATGAAGTGGAAGTTGAAGATGTAGGAGAATGTCAAGACCAGGAAAATCCAAAAGAGAAAGGAGAAACAGAAAAAATTTGTAAATGTGGATTGCAATCTCAGGAGGATTTAGCAAGTCCATTGGGGACAAGTGTCAGCGAGATTGTATGCAAATGCTTAGAAGGAACATATGATCTTTCTACACCTCTGTCATACAAAGAAAAATTTGGAGTTCAAATTTGTGCCAATCAAGGTTAGATAAAATTTTCATTATATATTGTATGTTAGTTTTAGTGAATTATTAGAATGGATATTAATTGCAAATGTTACAGAATCTTTTGAAGCTGCAAGGGAAGAAGATGGAGTGGAGTATCAAGAGAAAAGTGAAATACAATCTCAAGACGTAGAAATAACTGAAGGAACAAGCAGAAGTGAGATTTGTTCCAAATGCGTAGATGCAACATGTGATGTCTCTAGACCTCCCTCTCTTAACGATAATATTGGAACCGGAAAAAATGCTATAAGATAATGATATTATTGGGATGATCTTGACTACTGCAAATGGTTAGACAGTATTTTGTTTTATTTTATATATGTTTATTTTAATCAAAGATTATTAACATGTACTAATTGTGTTAGCTCTTACAAATATTTTTGCAGATTCTTGTGAACAAGCAACTGAAGCACAGGTGAACAATTGCAAGATAAAGAAAATGTTAATTGGAAGAAAAAGAAAATGATGCAAGTAATATCTTAGCTGAATTGTTTCTTGAAAAAACACAAGAATGTAATGTGCAAAAGACATGTACTGATTGTGTCCAAAATATTATATTCATATTGAAATTTTTTCTCTTCATTTGACGAGTTGTAATATATATATATATATATATATATATAAGAGGACAACAATGATGAAGCTGTTAACAAATATACGAGGAAAAGAAAGAGAGACAGTATTGGTTATCATGGTCCCTCATTTTCTATTCTTTCTCCTACTCCTCTAAGTACACAAATGAGCATTGATGGGGCTTTGACTATAGAGGTTGAAGGAAATGTTTAAGGAGAGCTTGGTAGTTGAAATCTCCTTTTGAATCTCCTCTAAGTACACAATGAATGTTTTCATTAATTTTGCTAAGTTGGCAGTTGAAATCTCCTTTTGATCAGGAAAGAAAAGCGGGAACTTCGATGCCAGATGATCAAAATACTCCGAAGAGTTCAAGCTGGATAAAATCAACATATACTCGTAGGTATATTTTTATAATGCCGCAGAAGATGCAAGCTTAATGAAAACATTCATTGCATGGTTGCACAAGGAGAAAAGGAGAGGTCGCAAAAAAGAGTAAGTCCCTTAATGTATTTCACTAAGTCCTTAACTTCTGTGATTGTAAGGCTAATTTTAGGACTAAGTCTCCTAAATTGTAAGTCAAAGTTGAGGACCATATGTCATAAATATTCGAATTTGTAATTCAAAGTTAAGGACTGCATGTCCTTAACTTTTGAACCTTCAAGTGAAACTTATGGACTGTCTGTCCTTAAGTTTTGAACTTGGAATTCAAAGTTTAGAACAGATAGTCCTTAAGTTTTTAACTTGAAACTATAGTTAAGGATCTTGTCCTTAACGTATGAACTAGATACCCAAAATTAAGGACAGATAGTCCGTAAGTTTTGAACTTGGAACTCAAACTTTAGGACGAAGTGTCCTTAGCTTTTGAACTTCTAATTCAAACTTAAGGAATGTCTGTCCCTAACTTTTGAACTTGGAATTCAAAGTTAAGGACTAACAGTCATTAAGTTTTGAACTTGAAACTATAAGTTAAGGACATCATGTCCTTAACTTTTGAACTTGATACTCAAATTTAAGGACATAGAGTCCTTAAATTTTGAACTTGCAACTCAAGCTTTAGGACCAAGTGTCCTTAAATTTGAACTTCTAATTCAAATTTACAGACTACATGTCCTTAATTTTTCAACATGAAAGTCTATCTTCAAGACTAAATTCTAACTTTGATATTTTCAAAATTTTCAGGTGACACGATGATGTATATGCTGATGATAATTGTGTGAGAGAAAAATTCCTATAAATTGCAACATAAAAAAATCAGTAGCAAAATGTTCTTCCTTGAGTTTTCATATAGCAGTTTTGTACTTGATGATAAGGTTAGATAATTCACAAGGCTTTTATTTTTTTTAATTCTTAATTATCATTTTTTTAGTTATTTTATGACTCATGGATTTGTTTTATTTTTGCCTTTTTATGAAGCATATTGACATTGTTCTATATTATTTGAGAAAGAAGGAATGCTACCACCCTCGCGATCATCATTTTCATTGAACAACTACTGATATTCTTTTTGATTACTATATGGTGCTTGTGTATAAAGATTTTAGTGATGATGCTACTGATGACTTTTGGTGTGTTGATGATAATCAGTTGTTTCTGACACCATGTGTGTGTGTGTGTGGGGGGGGGGGGGGGGGGAACAGTCGTAGATGTGGAATTGCTTGGACAGAAATTAACACAATCTTTTTTCCATGTCGGCTTCCTTCTGAAGAAGATAATGTTGTGACACACTTTCTTTTGGGGTATTGGACTTGAATCAGAAAAAGATTGATGTATACGATTCCATATACAGTGAGCCATATGAGGCAGGACTGAATCACATGAAAATGTATGCACGCATGATCCCCTACTTGCTAAAGTTCTCACAGTTTGACAAATGTCACAAGTCTTTTGGAAATGTCTTCAACAAATGTGAGATTCAATGGCAAAGATCACCACCGCCAAATTGGATAGTACGTGTTGTTATTTGTTATATTATTTATATGTATTTTAGATTTATTGTTTAATTCACTGCATATCTTACATTTCTCTTAGAACTGATTATGTTGCATTCCTGACCAAATATGTTGAGTTGCTAATAATTGGAAAGGATGTGGACAAATTCAAACCTGAAGAATAAAAGGCTTTAGAATAGTACTTGCTGCAAATATTTGGGCACATGGTGAATGGAAAAAAAATTCTGGTTATGATACTCCACCAGAAAATGTTGGCGATGATTATGAGAGTGAAAATGAAACCTGTTGGCCAAAGGAGTTGTAGTTTAGTTTTTAAGAATGTTAGTTGTGGATGATCTTTTGTAGAAATTTTTTGTAAAGGATACATGTGAATTCTGCAAGTTTAGAAAACTTCTAAAATATTCTGTAAATTTCTAAAAAGGCACTTATATTTTGTTGGCATAGCGTAATTTTTTGTCACAACTATGAAAAATTACAATTTCAGAAGTTATATTAAGGCATCATGTTATTAATTTCTTTTATTCTCAAGTGTTGATTTGTCCATTGAGTTTGTTAGTATTAGTTCATGACTAAGTGTAGGTGAAATTCAAATCCAAAGTTAAGGATCAAATGTCCTTAACTTTTGACCTTTAAACACAGATTTAAGGACTTCCTTTCCTCAACTTTTGAACGTGTAATTCAAACTTATGGACTTGTTGTCCTTAACGTTTGAACCTGTATTTCAAACTTAAGGACTTCTGTCCTTAACCATTGAACTTTGAACTCAAAGTTAAGGACTGTTTGTCCTTAACTTTTGAACGTATAATTCAAACTTAAGGACTGCATGTCCTTAAATTTTTAACCAGCATGTCAAACTTAAGGGCTGTTGTCCTTAACTTTTGAACTTAAAACTCAAAGTTAAGGACAGACAGTCCTTAAGTTTTAAACTTGAAACTGTAAGTTAAGGACATGAAGTACTTAACTTTTAATCTTTGAAATCAACATTAAGGACATGAGTCCTTAAGTTTTCAACTTTGAACTATTAGTTAAGAACTTCTTGTCCATAACTTTTTAACGAGCACGTCAAAGTTAAGGACTGTTGTCCTTAACTTTTGAACTTAAAACTCAAAGTTAAGGACAAACAGTCCTTAAGTTTTAAATTTGAAACTATAAGTTAAAGACTTCCTGTCCTAAACTTTAAATCTTTGAAATCAAAGTTAAGGACAAGAGTCCGTAAGTTTTCAACTTTGAACTATAAGTTAAGGACTTCCTATCCATAACTTTTTAACAAGAAAGTCAAACTTAAGGAATATTGTCCTTAACTTTTGAAATTAAACTCAAAGTTAAGGACAGACAGTCCTTAAGTTTTAAACTTAAAACTATATGTTAAGGACTTCCTGTCCATAACTTCTTAACCAGCCAGTCAAACTTAAGGACTGTTGTACATAACTTTTGAACTTAAAACTCAAAGTTAAGGACAGACAACCCTTAAGTTTTAAACTTGAAACTATAAGTGAAAGACATGAAGTCCTTAACTTTTAATCTTTGAAATCAGTGTCCTTAAGTTTTGAAATTGCAAGTCAAACTTACAGACTCTTGTCCTTGACTTATAATCTTTTAACACAAAAGAAACAAAAACAAGGTAAGAAGAAAGAAATTATTTAAATTCAGACATCTGCCCCAATAAGAATGATCTAAATGAATCCAATGTACAGCAAAAACTAAAGATAAACATAAGTGGATATATCTACTCTTCTCTATGCTTTCTTAAAAAGGGATGGAGAGCTGGAGAATATATACAAGATGTTCTATTATGACCAATTCTTCTGCAACCACCACATTTGAATGTTATTTTGATGACTCGGTAGCAGGAATATGCCTTTTCTTTTGACTTCTACCTGGTGGCACTTTGAAATCTGGAGGTTTAACAATTTGTGATTTAGCACTCTCTCGTACAATCCAAGAATCAGTATGTCCTACAGGATGTATTTGTCTTTCATATGTTTTCAGCCAAGATTCCTTTAAGTACCAATGCGAGCAAAAGTTGGACTTCTTGATGTTTCTCTTCTCGATAGCTGCAACTGCATGTATGCATGGTAATTCACCAAGTTGAAACTGAAAACAATCACATGTTCTTTTGTTTAAGTCCACCAAGAAAGTTATTCCTTCTTCTTCAACTGTAGAATGCCATGAATCAACAGGGAAGACCTTTAATATTTAAAAATTATAAGTTAGTACATTATCTTAAATAATATTAAAATTATATGATAAACATAAAACATAATACTTACATTAAAAGTAAATGCTAAATCTATTCTTTTCTTTAATTCCTCCTCTACCCAACAAGAAACATCATAAAATGTTCCTTCTTCTTTATTTTTCTTTCATAAAACCAATGTTTTAGCTTCACTCGAATGAAATCCATCATTCTTAATATAGGCACCTCCCTTGCTTATAATAGGAAGAATTCATTGACTCAACTATGTTTGTTGTGAGCATGTCATATCTTCGCCGTGGACTACAAAAACGTGCCCATCTTTCCGGTGGTTCTTCCATCGAGTCATAAGTCTTCTTATCTACTTTTTCTATATCTGATATGTATAGGTCAAATAGTTTGCGCATGTATACTCTTGCAGCACTTTGGAAAAGTTTTATGACCTCACTTTTTACCTTCCTTCGCTTTAGGTTCTGCTCCAAATGATAGATGCAAATCCCATGATGGCTTTCAGGGTATACCTTTGCAATGCCATCTGTAATAACTTAATGCTTGTCTAATAAAAAAAATTAAATTCTCACAGCTCCCAATTGCATTGCGAAGCTGACTAAAGTACCACTCGTAGGAATTATTATTTTCAGATTCTGCTATTCCAAAGGCTAGTGGGAAAATTTGGTTATTTGCATCCTTTGAAACTGAAATCATTAAAACACCATAAAATTTTGACTTCAAAAAAGGTGCATCAATAGCAATCACTGGTCTACAATAATTCCAACCAACTATAGATGATCCATATGCATAAAACATATAAAGAAACCTATAAATACAATATAAACAAGGTTAACAGAAGTTAAGGATAGGTAGTCCTGAAGTTCAGATTACAAGGTTAAAAGTTAAGGACACTCAATCCTTAATTTAGAGTATCAAGTTATAAAGTTAAGGACATGCGGTCCTTAACTTTGATTTCAGAGTTCAAAACTTAAGGACGAGCAGTCCTTAACTTTGAATTACAAGTTCAAAAGTTAAGGACAGCCAGTCCTGAACTTCTAGTTACAACTCAAAAGCTAACAAGGTTCAAGACAACATGTCCTAAATTTTATAATACTTACTAATAAACTTTTTATTTTTATTTTTTACCTGTTGTTGTTGTCTATCTTTATATTAGTATAAGTTCCCGGGTTTTTACTTGTCATCGTATACAAGTATGAAGACAATAATTCATAATTCTCTTCGGGAGTTCCTCTTATTAAAGTGGAAGCATGTTGAATAGCACGCCACACCTTGTGTTATCCAATGTCTAGTCCATGCAATTTTTGCATCTCTGCCATGAAAAAAGCTGGTGTAACTTCAAACCTTGGGTCCCGAAGATTGTCGATAATGTAACCACTAATCAACTTTGAAGTAGCATGCCTTTGATCTGCTTTCATAGTTTTAACAGAGCAGTCATGCTTTTTCTCAATCTTTACTATCTTGAACAATGTTGAATCTTTAATTCTAAAAGCACGCATATACTAAAAACACCTATCATTATTGCATTATCTTGTTGAGCTTAATCTAACAACCTTGAATTCAAAATGTCATTTGATTGCTATATTGGAAAAATAGTTAATTATACTCTTTTGCTTGTCAAATACTAATTCGACTTTTATTTCATCCAATGAAGTATTTTCTCTTAATATCGTAGTTGGAGATTCTTTTTGTTTCAAATTTGATCTTCGTCTAGTTAGTTAAGTACATGTTTTTTCAGCAACTTCTTCGAGTACCGGTGCACTCTCTAAGACTTGAATATTCAAAGCTTGTTCGTTGTCAATCTCTATAATGCTTTGTCCTTCTACATGAATAGAATCAAATGTTTGAAGCACATCTTTAGTTAATGGTAGAGATTCAACCATATTCATTTCCATTATCTGTTGGCATTTGTCTTGACTGTCATGTTCAGTTTCTTTGTTAACATGTGTTTCAAGCACATCTTCAGTTATTGCTTGAGCTTCAATCATATCTATTTCCATTATCTGTTGGCATTTGTTTTGATTGTCATGTTGAGTTTTTGTGTTGACATGTTCATTGCTTGTTGATGCAAAAACTCTTTCCGAAATATCAACTATAAAACAAGAGCCCTTGAAGAGTCAATGAGTTTTTAGCAACTCTATACATGTGTGAAGTCTAAATATTTGGATACAAGCATTACTTTGCTTGTTCCAAGGTTGATATCAAACCATATCACTACTTCAAACTTGTCTCTATCCAATTCAATAACCTCACAGATCTGTTTAATGAAATCTTCAAAATGAATTGATTCAGGTACTATAAAAAGCTTTGTTTGATGATCAAGATATTTATAGTCTTCAGTCCATCTACCATTAAAAGCAACTATAAGCATATTATTTCAATCCTGCAAGTCAAAAGAATGGGAAACTCAGGACATATTTTATAAAGCAATCATGTATATATAAGAACAGGTGTACTATAAGTGCAAGACCAAGTTAAGGACTGGGTGTCCTTAACATTTGATCTTGGAATTAAAAGTTAAGGACTGCCAGTCCTTAACTTTTGAAAATAAAATTAAAACTTAAGGACTGCCTATCTTTAACATTTGAACTTGGAATTAAAAGTTAAGGACTGTCTGTCATTAACTATTGAACCTGAAATTCAAACTTAAGGACCGCATGTCCTTAACATTTAAACTTGGTATTAAAAGTTAAGGACCGCATGTCCTTAACTTTTGAACTTGGAATTAAAAGTTAAGGACTTCATGTCCTTAACTTTTGAACCTGAAATTGAAACTTAAGGACTGCATGATTTAAACTTGAAATTAAAAGTTAAGGATTGCTCTGATGGTAAGCAACCCCCACTTCCAATCGAGAGGTTGTGAGTTCGAGTCTCCCCAAGAGCAAGGTGGGAAGTTCTTGGAGGGAAGGATGCCGGGTGTCTATTTGGAAACAGCCTCTCTACCCCAGGGTAGGGGTAAGGTCTGTATACACACTACTCTCCCCAGATCCCACTTAGTGGGATAATACTGGGTTGTTGTTGTTGTAAAAGTTAAGGACTGCCTATCCTTAACTTTTGAACCTGAAATTGAAACTTAAGGACTTCATGTCCTTAACTTTTGAAACTATAATTTAAACTTAAGGACTTCCTGTCCTTAAATTTTTCAATTTGAAACTCAAACTTCAGGACTTAGCAACAAAGTTAAGGACATTGTGTCCTTAACTTTTTCTATTCAATTTCAAAAATGAAGAAACTATGTCCTTGATAATATGTGCACAATTTTTATAGAATTATCATAGGAGGCTATGTCCTTAACTTTATCAATCCATAAATTCAAAAAAAAATCAAAGTTTTACCTACTATATAATCAAATCAATACAAATCGGAAAGAGTATAACTATATCGAAATAAAAAATGATAGAAACACATTAAAGTATAACTTACTATAAATCGATGCCGTTTTTTTGGATGAGAATGTTGAATTCTTGAAATCGGAAGAGAATTTCCTCTATTTACGATCAAAGTGTTATCGCCGCTGCTTCTGGTTCTGTGATAATAAAAGCGTAGGTATAAGTTATAGTAGAAGGGTATTTTCATCCAGTCAGATATAAATTTATTAAAGCAGTGACTAAAGATTAAGTACATTGAAAACACTGACTTTAAAATAAAAGCAGCTGTTTGTTAGTGGCTATTTGTGCACATCCCCCTCATATTGAGTAAGAAGAGATGATTTACCTGAGTTGGGCCAATATTTAATGGGCTTTTAACACATTTGATAGTGACAAAAATTAGCTACAGTAATAATCCAAATATGCAAGAAATATATATTGTTTATGTATAAAATATGTGCATTATTATATTAGGCCTAATACATATACAATCCATTCAATTTGGTGTCATTTTTTATTTTGGCGTTCTATTTTACCCTATTCCATTTTGGCCCTCCACCTCTATTTTATATGTTTCATTTTGGCCCTCTAACTCTATTTTTTATGTTTATTTTAATACAAAAGCTGAAAGCAATGCAAAAAATATAGCGCGTGTATACAAAATTCTAAGGTGTAATAAATATCGAATTAAATATTGCCACCTGATTTTTTCATCCATTGTCAAACGGGTCAATTCTAAAATACCTGAATCCAACCGTATTTTTTCTTCCATTGTTGCCCCATCTTCATTTTCTAAGTTCCAAAGCTTTTATCTGCCGATTTCATACCTGGCCTGGATAGATGAAATAAAACCCCAAAAAATATAGTTAGTTTCAAGTATTTTAGTATTGACCCGTGTGACATGGATGAAAAGTACCAGTTGGCAATACTTAATGATATTTATTATACCTCAGATTTGTGTATGCATACGTACTATATTATTTGCACTGATTTCAACTTTTGTGTTAAAGTGGAATAATAAGAAATAGAATTGGAAGATCAAAATAGAACATATAAAATAGAATTAGAGGGCCAAAATAATACAAGGTAGAGATAAAGTGCTTAAATGAAAAATAATGCAAAGTTAAATGAATTGTATATGTATTATCCAATATATTAATATAGAAAGTATATCTGTCAAGTATTGTTTTGGGTGGAGCGACTATACTGCGTAAAAATATCTAACTTCTTAATTATCTTTGAGCCCTATCCCGTACACATGTGGTGACGTTTGTCATTAGGTGGCAAATCAGTAGGGTATGCCTGCACATGTTGAAAAGTTGATTTTAGATTCCATGTATACATGCATATACACATGTTTGACAACGTAAAAATATTGTGACTAAAAATATTGACAACTTTAAGGGGTCGTTATGTATTCCGCCTATAGATATTTTAAAGCTTTTTTCAAACACACATCTGCGTAAGCGCCCAGTTGTTTCGAAAACAAGGTGAAGAAGTTTATCAAAAATCCTTTCAAGGTTGAAATTGTGTTTATTTGATAGTTTGCAAGAAATAACCCAAAAAAAAGGAATTTCCACCTAGTTTTGAGAATAAACTTGGACATTGTATGGATCAAAATGTGACTAAAGATAGTCGATATGAAGTGGTATTACTAAAGTAATTTGGCCGAGGTCAACTAATAATCAATAAAACTCACTGCCGAACAGTTGATCATGACCAAGGTCAAGTGTCAGAAGGAGCAGTAACAACTAGTTTAATAACGGGATTTTCGAGGGAATATTCCCTTAAATATTCTCTCTATTTGTGCTTTTAGGGTCAATTGGGGGTATGTCTCTTATAAATAGAAAGAGAGATCATGTGATAGGCATGTAATATTCTCTGATAAGAACACTATATGAAAAGTAGACTTTCTCTAGATAGAATACGAATATTACCTTTCTAAAGAAATTCGATCTTCTATTATTCTACACCTTTTCCACCAGATCCGAGAAGGGTCCTAATATTCTAAGCTTTATCTATCATTCATCATTGTCAGAAGGAGGAATCATACACCCCATACGATATTAGGTTAAACATTCTCTTTATTTACTTTACTGCTACTTATTGTCATTTATCGCTTTATATTTACTCCTCATTAATGGTCTCTAAACGTTAAATGCTCCTTGCATTTGATCTTCTGTTAGCGTTGCTCTACGTTATTCTCATTAATCGGTTATAGATCTGAGGTTATTATTAACTAAGAGCAGCCCCTCATTAAACATATTTAATTAGTTTAATCAAAGATATATATTTTTTGTCAAACAATTTGACGCCGTCTGTGGGACTCCTAGTTAAAATTTTAATTTTCTCCAGATCTGTAACTAGCAAAAAAAGGCAAAACCCCCTGCTCTCTTGTACAAACAGATCTAACATGATAGGTAATGGAGAAGAAAGGATGAAGGCAGTGGTCGATCTCACCACCAACCTCTTAAATACCATCAACGAAGTTTCTGAAACGAAGGGTGAAGATACAACACCAAATGCCTCTCCCACGCAATGTGGCTCACCCATCCCTCAAGGAAATATCACAACGTCCCGGATAAAGGGACCTCCATGTCCAGAACAGAAGATGCACCACTAGCAGAAAAGAAACTACCTGAGGCTTGGCTAACGAACACGTTGACCGACATCCTTGACAAGCCCTCCCAAAAGGCAATCAGAGAAAATGCGAGGATCAGCGTTGCACCAATAACGGCTGAGCATTACGACCCTCTTCGTCCAGTGATAGGTATCACTCACAATATTAATAATGTAGGCGATCATACCATTACAACCATTTTGAGGAATATGGAAGAAATGGAAAACAAAAATAAAATGTTCGAGACAAAATGAAAGAACATCAAGAAAGGATAGATAAAATACTGGGTGTCTCACCAAAAAGAGATGATGGTCGGTTCGTGGAACAAACCTGCAGTGATGAAGCTGCACCGCATGCCATACCTAAAACCTTCAAAATGCCGCCCTTAAAGTATATGATGGTATGACCAACCCAGAAGATCATGTGACTCACTACGTCACAAATATATGATGGTACGACCATACTGCTAAAAAATTTGGTGAAACCCTCACTGAAGGCGCATTAACTTGGTATTCATAGTTGCCCATGCTCTCCATTGAAACATTCAAAGAATAGCCGACAAGTTAGTAACGGCCCATGCTGGAGCAAAAAAACTGGAAGCAAGAGCAAATGACATATTCACCATCAAACAGGCACTTGGAGAGGGACTTTCTAGCTCGGTTCAACTAAGTAAGGATGACGTTTCTAAATGTATTAGAAGGCATGGCTGTAGCAGCTTTACAAAACGGGCTGAACAGAAACGGTTCGAGGGTGACCAGAAAGTTGCTGAGTCGGCTTATGAAATGCCCCCCAACCACTTGGAATGAAATACACAATGCCTACTATGCCGAAGTCCGTGCTAACAAAGACGACTTGAATGGGCCGACCCAACGGTTGACCTAGGTGCAAGCCAAGTCTAGCAAAGACTGAAGAAATGATGCAAGAAGAGATCTAGCAGCTCCTCGATCCAACTGAGAAAAGCATTAACCATATTTCAGGGGTGCCGTCATGCCTCCCTCCCATCACAAAGAAGGTTCATCTAGGCCAAAGACAGGGATTCACCGAAATGAAAGAGGTATGCCCCCTTTAGTATCTGCTACAATGTTTCTCTTTCACCTTCGGAAATAGTCTATGCATTGGAGAAGCTCAGCCCAAAACTAAAGTGGCCACAAAAGATAAGGTCCGAACCAAGCACCAGGAAGTCAAATGCCCTCTACGAATTCCACCAGGAGAGAGTTCATAAAATCGAGGATTGCTTCGCTTTAAGACAAGAGGTTGTGAACATGCTTTACCAAGGGCACTTGAAAGAGTCGTTGAGCGATCGAGAAAGGGCCAACTTTGCCCGAGGACACAAAAAACACCAGGGGCTGACAAAACCAACTTCACCGACTCGCACCATCCAAATGATCATCATAGGTGGCGATGACATATCAATCAATATTGTAAAGTTCACCACGAACCACAAACTCAAACGGTCAATCACTCATGAACGTCATATTCGATAAGTCAGATACCCCACGATTTGGTTTTCCCTCACTATGATGCTCTTGTTATCACATTATGAATATTGGATACAGATGTAAAGCGCATTATAGTGGACGACGGGAGCAGCGCGTGCATTATCTACCCTCGAGTATTTGCAAAGATGAAACTCAAGGATAAGATAGTGCCACACTGCATCACGCTAACCGGTTTTAACAATAGTTGAACAAACATCCTGAGAAATCACACTCCCCTTCCAGCCGGTGGCGTCACTCTGGAAACCACATTCCACATCAAGGACCAAGATATGGCGTGTAACGCCATAATAGGTCGACCTTAGATACACGTCATGAAGGCCATCCCCTCCATCTTGTACCAAGTTATCAAATTTTCCACACCATGCGGAGTGTTCAGCGTATGAGAAGAGCAACGTACTTCCCAATAATTCTATCACATTGCCCAGAATTGTACATATACCCAACAATGAAGGGCAAAGCAAAAGAGGCATAGAAATTAACTAGGTCGAGGTCGAGCAATGATAAAAAAGAAGACGTCATCAAAGACCCCGAAATAATAGAGGCTAGGGGATCAACCATGGAAGACCCAGACCCCGTCTAACTTGATGGTAATGACCACAGCAAGAGAGCCTACATCGGCCACAAACTTCAGAAACCAGGTAAATTATGTCATCTCTTAGCTATTAATGCAGACTTATTTGCCTTTTCCCATGCAGACATGGCAGGTATCTCGAAGGAGATAGAAATATAAAAGTTTAATGTCGACCTATTTTACCCTCTGGTAAATCAAGTCAAGTAGAAATTCAATTCCGTAATAAATAATGTTGTCCGCTAGGAGGTTGAGAATTGCTTGAAAATTGCTCCAACAAGGAATTGGATACCCCTAATAGGTTGCCAATATTGTAATGGTGAAAAAGAAGAACGAAAAATGGCGGATGTGCATAGACTTCACAGACTTTAACGAAGCATGCCCACAAGACTCATTTCCGCTACCCCATATCGACTAGCTCATTAATGCGACAGCTGGCCACGAACTGCTAGACTTCTTAGACGTATACTCGGGCTATAACTAGATCATCATGGAGGAAGAAGATCAGGAAAAAGTCACATTTATCACCCACCAAGGAACGTATTACTATAGGGTGATGCCTTTTGTACTGAAAAATGCAGGGACGACATATCAAAGGTTGGTGAAAATGATGTTCAAAGACCAACTCAGAAAAACCATAGAGTTCTACATAGATGATATATTGGTCAAATCCAGATAGAAAGAAGATAGCATCGACCACCTGAAGGAGGTATTCGACATACTCAAGCGATACGGGATGATATTAAACCCCGAGAAGTGTGTGTTCAATACAACCTCATGAATTTTTTTTGGGTTTCCTAGCATCAGAACGAGGCATTGAAATCAGCCTCGACCAAATCTAGTCCATAGAGGGAATGCCAGAGCACCTAACCAGAAAGAAACAGGTTCAGAAGCTGACCAGCCGCATCGCCGCCCTGTCGAGGTTCATCTCACAATTGTCTGACAGGTGTCATAGATTTTTGGCACTCTGAAGAAGGATAACGGCTTCATATGGAAATCCGAGTGCGTTCAAGCCTTGAAAGAATTAAAAGGATTATCTATCGTCACCACTATTGCTCACCAAAGCAGAACCTCGAGAACGTCTCCTCGACTACCTTGTCGTATCTGAAGTAGTAGTGAGCGTTATCCTGGTCCGAGAAGACAAAGATAAGAAGTATCATGTCTATTACATTAGCAAAGCCTTAATTTATGCCGAGACGCGATACCCTCACCTAAAAATTGCACTAGCATTAGTCGTAGCTTCACAAATGCTTAAACCCTACTTCCAGTGCCAACCATCTCGATAGTCACAACTTTCCCCTTGAGAAGTATTTTACATAAACCCAAACTATCATGAAGGTTAGCTAAGTGGGTTATATAATTGAGCGAGCATTATATCACGTAACAACCACGAACGGCGATAAAATCACAAGTCTTTGCCAACATTATCGCTGACTTCAGCGCAAAAATAATGCCTGAAGTCAAAAAAGAAGTCGCTCATGCTTCTCCGCAAACACATGGTTAATGGATTTTGTACGCGGACGGTGCTTCCAATGCATCAAGATCCGGACCAGGACTTGTGCTCAAAGTCCCAACAGGCGAAGTAATTCGCCCGTCCATAAGGTGCTTGGACATGACTAACAATGAGGTCGAGTATGATGCCGTGATTACAGGATTAAAGGTAGCACTCAAGTATGGAGCAAGGCGGGTCATCCTACGCTGTAACTCGCAGCTCGTCATCAAGCAAAGTCTACAAAAATACCAAGCAAAAATCTACAAATTATTACCCGAATTGATGAATTCCAACTCTACCAAATACCTTGGGCACAAAACATCAAAGCCAACGGCCTCGCCAAGTTCGTGGCAGCCACCAAAAGTATAACTGGCGAAAGAAACGTGGTCACACTCCTCCACTCGTTGATTAATCAAATCAAGGTAAGGACAATAAATCTAACTTGGGATTGGTGTAACTGTATTGTTACATAATTGCAGAACGACATACTTCTAGATGATAAAAAGGAGGCCGAAAACTTTGGATGCAAGCGGCCAGGTAAAATATCATTCACAATGATCTATACAAGAGGATGTACAACTCCCCCCTAGCGAAATACTTGGGCCTGAAGCAAGCGCGGCGCATCCTAGAGGAAGTCCACGATGGTCACTACGAGGCTCATTCCGACAACAGAGCTCTAGTCAAATGCCTCATACGGGCAGGTTATTACTGGCCTACTATGAAAAAAGAGGCCCCGGACTTCGTGAAAAGATGTGAGCAGTGTGAAAAGTATGATGATCCACCAATCAGGTGAGCATCTCCACTCAGTCATTTCCCCGTGGTCTTTCATCAAGTGAGGGATGGACATCGTTGGCCCACTTTCCAGAGGGCGAGGTAACATACATTTTTTTAAGTTTTGACTGACTATTTATTTAAATAGGTATAAGCAGGGGAATTTACTCAGATACGCGAGCATGAAGTGATCGCCTTTATATGGAAAACATCGTGTGCCACTTCGTCCTCCCTAAAGAGATCAGTTGCGACAACCAACCCAATTTACTAGAAAAAAGGTCGTTGAATTTTTAGAGAAGTGGCATATCAAAAGAATACTCTCCACCCCATATCACCCCGCGGGCAAAAGACAAGCAGAGTCCTCCAACAAATCAATACTAAGAATCATGAAGAAAAAACACAAGGACGCCAAGGGACTTTGGCCAGAAGTGCTTTAGACATACCCCACAACCAAAGACGAGTACATGAGAGACGCCTTATTCATTACTCTATGTGACTGATGCAGTAATACTAGCTGAACATCCCATCTTGAGGTCATCCTATGAGAGCGGGCCGGGGAATGATGAAAGCAGAAAGCGGGACCTCGACGAAGCCGAAGAACAGAAAGATATGGCCTACATAAGGATGGTCACCCAAAAATAATAGGCAAAATGCTACTATAATAAGAAGGCCAAGGTTAGACCATCAAAATCCGGGACTACGTGCTCAAGGCCAAAACACAAGAAAGCAAAGACCCGCGGGAGGTCAAACTAGGAACAAATTAGAACGGCCCATAAAAAATAACACTAGTAGCAAATAAAAAGTCATTAAACTAGAAACAATGGAAGGAAAATTACTACCTAACAACTGGAATGTCGCCCACCTCAAGTACTTACACTTTGAAGAACAAGCGTCCTCCAAGTCGTACTCTTTTTACCTCTTGAGTTTTATCCCAATTGGGTTTTCTCAAGGAGGTTTTTAATGAGGATATAAGGTGGTACACTCTAAGTTGAAGTACATACGAAAAAGGCATGGTATTCTCAGTTCATCGCCCAACCTCTTGCACATCTCCAGGTCACCCAATAAAGGGACTAGATAAACCATGACTAGAATGCCAGCCCGAAAAATATATAAATATTTTCTAAGTATAAGAAAAGCACAAATGTAGGTTCGGCGATGTTTCCTGAACAACATTGCCTCAGTATCTACTCAGCCCACGACCACAATCAAATAAGTAAAATTCGACCTCATTCAAAGTAATTCACATTCGACCTCGTTCGAATGAGTTAAAGTGACATTCGACCTTGTTCAAATTAACTAAAGTAGCACTCGACCAAATTCAAATTAATTCACATTCTACATCATTTGAATTAACTAAAATGACATTCGATCTCGTTCGAATTAACTCACACTCGACCTCGTTCGAATTAACTAAAGTGGCATTCGACCTCATTCGAATTAACCCACATTCGACCTCGTTCGAAGTAATTCACATTCTACCTTGTTCAAATTAATCAAAGTGACATTCAACCTCGTTTGAATAAATTAAAGTAAAATTCGACCTTGTTCGAATTTGTTAAAGCAACACTCGACCTCGTTTGAATTAACTAAAGTAACATTCGACCTCATTCAAATTGACTTACATTCTACCTTGTTCTAATTAATTCACATTAGGCCTCATTCAAATTAACTCACATTCGACCTCGTTCAAATTAATTAAAGTGGCATTCGACCTAGCTCGAATCAACTCGTACTCGACCTTGTTCGAGTTAACACCTACTAGCCCGACCATGACCAAAACAATAATTCTTATGGTTAAGGAGACCAAACAATAGAAGCATACAAGACCAAATAGACAAAAGATTTAGAAATGAACAACAAAATAGCATTTCATACTTCAAAAATATTCTTTACGGGGGCTAAATAGACGCCCACAAAATTACAAATCAAAGGAATAACGACTCGCCACCCGACCCAGCAACGTCATCTACACTTTTGCCATAAGGATAGTCATCCTTGTACCAGGCATCTAGCTCAATCCCATCCAAATCCTCCTCGCCATCACTGGTCCCCGGTGTAGCAGGGTCAGAACCGCATGCAATCCGAGCCGTATGCAATCTGATCGGCACACGCCTTAGCATGAGCACCCTCAAAATCATCATCAAGAACTCTCCCCACCATCATCAAATCTCTGAATACATCCAGCTGGGCCTCGGCATAGGTCAACTTCTCATATATATCCCGCGGGACATTAGGAAAGGCAGAAGAATTAGAGGAGGATGGTTGAACCAATAGTCGGGACTTCTCGGCCTCAATAGCGGCGACTTGGTCTTCAAGACTAGAAACTTCTTTCTATAGCTCCCATATTTTCTCATCAACCCGAGCTTCTTTGAGCTTAGCCTTCTCTAAATAATTTTCATGCTCGGATCGGAGAACACAGATCACATCCTCCAAAGCCTCAACTTTTGTCGAGGCCGCTAGCCTAGCCAACTCGGCTATCTCCAAGCGAGCTGCTCTCTCAGCAACCTCCTCCATTTTTTTGGGTACCCTCACTACTCAAAGCATCTGACCAAATTTTGCTCGAGCTCGGCTGGCAGAGTGAGAGCTTGAGCCTGAAGGTCCGCGCAATTGGCCTCCACCCCTTTGCTCACCTTGAGGTCCTCTTCTTTGTCTCTAAGAGCCACATCGAGGACACTGTTTATACTTATTACTATCATAAGCTCATCTTCTTTCTATTTTAGCTCATCCTTGATAGCTTGGAATTTACCATTCTCGCCAAATCGCCTGCAGATATTGCGATGCTTGATACGGTATTCACGATACTTCCTTTCCATATTCTTGATAATGATTTTAGGTCGCTCCTCCTGGTGAGCAATCTCAATCTTCAAGATAATGGTCTATGAAAAAAAAAAGCAAAAAAGGTAGAAAGTCAGTCTACAAAAAGAAAGATGCAAGGCATAAAAACTAGGAAGATTGGAAAACTTACCCTCAGGGCGAGTCCAGCTATGCCCGATGACAAGGAAGTATGATTCAACGTAGCTTGGGTCCTTCACTCCACATCAGAATAAAGGGGACCCAAAGAGGGGACGACGTCCTCCGTGTTCACCAACATGTCACGGTCCATGTGGACTACGATGGTATGAGTAGACTCATCCAACCTCACTTTCACCTGAGTGAATCCTTCACTCAACATACACACTTCCTCGGGATCAATATCTGAGGTAGTTTCATAACCGTCTTCAGAAATGTCTTTTTCTCTCTCCTCAGCCGACGGGGGAACGTCAACCAGTACCAAGGATGATGTCTCGTTTCTCAGCACGGTATCTGTAGCTTCATATAGACCTCCTACTTCAACCGCAACCTCGGGTAAGGAACATCTTCCACGAACCTCATAGACAGTTGAGCTCGGTTGATAGATTTGTGTCACTCTTTGACGCAACAATGGGAGGCTACAGTCCCCTTGTAAAGTCTACTGCTCTAACTATCCCATTCCCGACATCCACCGAGCTCCTATTGTGCGGAACCAATTCCTCCTCGCTCAAGAACGACTTGTCTACTAAATGCAGCACAGGAAGATGCAGACTCTCAGATGTTGAAGCTACCGTTGGTTGAGTTGGTCTAGCTGAGGACAAAGGCCGAGCGAAGGCTATGACTGGGTAGACACGGTTGCGGTTGCATCCGAGGTAGAGCTCGTTGTAGCAGTCATTTGTAGGAATGCGGGAGTAGAAGCTCTTGACCTCTTTGAACCTCTCTGTGCTAACGACAAAATAAAAGAAGACAAAAATCAGTATCCGCAAAGATATAATAAAAAAGCCAATGACAAGACCTAAAGTAAGCAAACTTACGCGGGGCTTAGGTCCGAACTTTTCGCGGAAGGCCGACCATTCGCGGATCTCCACCATATGAGGAAGGACCTGGCTAACCTAGTCTTGAATATATCCTCGACCAAAGAAGGGGGTTCGACCTGGTGTGCATGAAGAAAAGACAGTCAATATAACTAGAGTTGACAAGCAAGAAGTACAGTGAAAAGAAAAGGAAGGATACTTACGAGCAAAGTTACAAAGCTCAAGGAACCCGCTTGCATTAATTACTATGTCCTCATTTCTGACGTAGAAGTAATTGAGCTAGAACTGGCGGTTGTCCATATCATCCATTTTTACCACTAGACATTAGCTGCCATGGTAGCAGAGATGTAACATCGCCCCCTATGAAAAACTGGGGCGAAGAGATGCATCAGGTGGCAGAGTGTCACTCCAAACCCAGCTAACTCCATGAATTTTGAGATCAGGCGAATGAGCTTGTAAATGTAGGGGAAAAGTTGTGTCAGCCACACATGGTAATAGTGGCAAAATTCTTCGGCTATAGGAAGAATAGGGAAGAATAACCCACATAGATGGGTGGGAATTTTGAACCTGGCCGAAAACTCATTGAGAGTCGCCTCTATCATCAACAACTCCAAAATTTTGGGGTGCCCTTTGGAAGCTTTGAGAAATCATACCTAGATTTCTCCCTACAAGGAATTATTTCCTCTACCATAAGGAAGCTCTCATCTTCTGCAACAATGGCAGCCCTATCGTCATGAGGGAGCATGCACACTGCCAATAGAACCGGGTCAGATATCCCCCAGAATTAGAAGATGTATTAACCATCTTTGGTTGTTTACATGTGAAGAAAATGCAAACACAAAGGAGGTATGAGTAGAAGAAGTCGCTAAAATCAGGAAAAAACAGGGATGCAAAGGTAGAAATAACAAAACCAAGAACATTGGGGGAAGAAGAAAGAAAGACATAGAGACTCAAATACCTGAAAACACAAAGGATCAGGTCGAGGGTCTTCTATCCCTATTTATAAAAACCCAGGCACCATAATTGAGAGCAAAAATTTAGAAATCTGTTCATCGAAGTCGTTTGAGAGAAGACCTCGATAAGCATAGAGACTAAATGTATCGGTCAAAATCTGACAAAGGATATTCGACAAGAAGTGGTATTACTGAAAATAATTTGGCCAATGTCGACTAATAACCAATAAAACTCACCACTGAGCAGTCGATCATAGCTAAGGTCAAGTGTCAAAAGGATTAGTAATGTCTAGTTTAATAGCAGGATTTTTGAGGAAATATTCCAGTGAATATTCTCTTTGTTTGTACTTTTAGGGTTAATTGGGGTATGTCCCTTATAAATAGAAAGAGTGATCAGGTGATAAGCATGTAATACTCTCTGATAAGAACACTATATGAAAACAAACTTTCTCTAGATAGAATACAAATATTATCTTTCTAAAGAGATTCGATCTTCTATTATTCTACACCTTTTCTACCAAACACGAGAAGGGTCTTAATATTCTTATCTTTATCTGTCATTCATTATTGTCAGAAGAAGGAATCATCCACCTCATTTAATATTGAATTAAATATTCTCTTTATTTACTTTAGTGCAATTTATTGTCATTTATCGCTTTATATTTACTCCTAATTAATGCTCTCAAAACATTAAATGCTCATTGCATTTGATCTTACGTTAGTGTTTCTCTACATTATTATCATTAATCAATCGTATATTTAATGTTATTATTATTAACTAAGTTTAACCCATTATTATATACATTTTATTAGTTTAATGAAAGTGTATAAAACTTGACATTTTAAACAAACTTTAATGCAAGAAATGACTTTCCTTTGTTATTGCTATTGTCTCATAAATTTTACCTTTTTATCATCTTCTTCACATCCATTCACCCAAAAAAGTGTGAAAAGATAATTCAATTCTTATCACTTTTCACTTTTCGGAATTGTACGACAAATAGTTTGCTTACAAAAAAGGCATAAAAGAAATGAAAGCATATGAAATGGTTGTCATAAATGTGCGCAATAGTTGGTGAAACCATCAAGTGTACTATTGGATTGGACATTTGCCACTCTTGACTTTCTATATAAGAAGAGCTTGCCTATAAAGATTTGATCATGAAGTCGTATCTTTCCTAAAATTTATCCAACACATCATGCTCCCTTGGATGCTTAAGACCTTCCACAAAAAGCACGTGAGGCCCCAATTCTTGACTCGAGGGGAATCCAATCTCTTGGATAGATACAGAAGAAGGGGAGAGCTTTTGATTTTTTCATGATATTAAAGAGTTGAACAATAGTTTTTTCATATTGTCAAAGTGAATAATGAAAATAGATGGCAAGTGCCTAATCAAATTGATTAAGTTTAATGATCTTGAAAATGGATGGTCTTGATTTTTTTATCCCTACCTGCCTTATGAGCAAACCTTTAAGGTCAACAGTCAAAAGTATTGCTCATCCGGCAAGCAAGAGGCAATATTTGTTAAACTTAAAGTTCTGCTCATGAAACAAACATGCCCATAAAATTAAAATTGTTCACTTCCAAGGCCATTCTTGTGAACTACCCCAAAAAAAGGTTGTTGAAACAAGATTGAGGCCGATCAACTTTTACCTTCACATGGAATACAGTGCCCTTTCATTATTTTTGTGCTTAGTTTCTTAAAAGGAATCTTATGTTTGGGAACAACTTTAAATTGGCCATCCTATTGTTTATCCTAAAATTCGAGTAACAATTAAACTTGTATTATAGTTTTAAGGATATGTGGTTTAATTCAACACCAATTGTTGAACAAGGGATTAGAAGATAAATTAAGGCTGAATATATACAAAGACATTTAAAGTTAGCACAATTTTTTATTGAGACACCTAAACTTAGGGGTGTTCCTAATGAGCACGTACATTACATGAACATTGTTCCAATTAGGCACTTCATACTGAGTTGGTACATAGACTGAGTTTCACCCAATATAGGTGCGTGAAGAGACCAAAAATAGATTTTTTTTGTCTTTTTTATTTCCTTCTTCTTCTTTATGACCACCACCATTTCCGCCATTACCTCCTCCACTTTCACCAGTGTTGTGCCTTCCTCATTGTTTAGCTCGAAAGTTTGAAAAAACCCTTCTTCTTCACACAAAAAAGCAGCTACCAGCCCCTTCCCTAAATAATCAGCCACCGCCAAGCTCCCCCTCCTCACCACCAAATCCTCCACCACCCTTTTTTCTAACCGCCATCACCAACCCCTTCTCCAGACAACTAGCAGAAGCATTAATTTTCTCATCAGGATAAGGAATGTCTATAATCACCGGCGACAGAGAATGAACTTAGGCGACAAAGGCATTACTTATCTCATCGTGATAATGAAACTCCATTAACGCCGACACTGGAAATTGAGCTTTGTCAGTAAAAATCGTTTTTGATCTCAAATCAATGTCCAACTCTATACCACTACAAATGGCAAGAGCGGTCGATGCAGTTTTTACCCGAGATAGCCGGGATCGAATCCACAGGGAGCTAGATCAATTGGGATTTGGAATCCTATCAAAACGAGTAGTAGGTAGTGCTCTTAATTACACTTCTAATCATATTTTGTTGCTTGTTTCTTCTAATTTTTATACTAATAATATGCTAAATTAAACTAAGTATGAATGCTTGTAAGGTTTTCTAAATATTTAAGGAGGCACTAAGGAAGTGACTTTCTCCTAGGTTAATACTTGACGGGTTTAAAGCCTAAGGTAAATTTGTTTTGTTAGGGATTGTGATATAGCCAATGCACTGAACTACTCACTCTATACCTCTCAGTAGCTTGAGTGACTTTACCCTAATTCTTTTGCAAGACCAGTTGGGTGTCAAATTTTGCAAGCAATATGGCTCAAGTCGGGTATTACTACATCTAGAATTTACCCTTTAATTGAAGCTATCAATCTCTTGATTACACCACAATTCCTTATAAGACTGATTTTACTAGACTCAAGTTCACTTTCTCAAGAATAACCCAAGGCAAAAAGGCACAAACTAGTGTTTGCAACTACTAACTAAACATAGAAAGCATCAGTCCAAATATAAAATACCCATAAACACCTGAGCTTTAAAACAAAAGACTCATCAAATACCCACACTAAGGTTGAGCCACAGCCCTAGCTAACAGGTCTAGCTTCTCATAATAATGGAAAAGACAGATAATTAGATGAAGAATAACCCATATCATTTTATTACAAACTAAGAAATTGAAGATTCAGTGTTAAACTAGCTGCAAATTACTCAAAATAGAACAAAACCACTGTTCACGTGCTCTGGATTATAACAGATACCCTAAAAATGTGAAAAAAAAGTATTTATACAAGACTGAATTTTCTGGACAAAAATACACCTAACAGAGGTATCACGGACCGCAGAAAATGCATCGCTGCTGCGATGAGGCTTTTTTGATTGACTTTTCATTCTATGAATCTGGCCACCACGGACGCGCTGGCATTACTGCGGTTTGCACAAACTGCTCTGCGGACCGTGCTAGCTTCAATCTTCTAAACTCCCAACTCTCTAAATCCTTTCTCTACGGACCACATAAAATGGATTGCGACAACGAAGAGGCTATTTGGGTCGCGAGAAATCCTCCGTGGACCACACTGCATTAAGCTTCAAAAGTGAACCTCTCCGAACTTATCCACCACGGACCACACTAAATGGTCTGCGGTCGCGGTGAGTTTATGCGGCTGTAGTTGATTTTATATTGTAGCAGTGCCTTGACTTCTTCTTGGTACTTGTGTAGGTTTCACTTCTTTTTGAGCTAGTAATGATTACTTGTAACCTTTTTTACCAAACACTACAAACAAGTACAATATGTAAGCCTTTAGGACTATTTGTATACATTTTTAGTCCAAAACGCAAGCAGAAAGTAGTGTAAAATGAACTATAATCCCTAGTTATCAACTCCCCCAAACTTAAGCTTTTGGTTGTCCTCAAGAAACTAAAATATGTCCCACCTTTTTAAGAGTAAAACCAACAAAATTTAGCTGACCTAAAGTGACCTCATCTAGCATCAATTGTGACTAACAATTGCCCTCAAATCAAATGAATCATTAACAACATTCAACCTTTTAAGAACCATGGTTTTAGTGCGACCCAACAACATCAAGAGTTGACTCAACTCATCAAGGAAACTCTTTCTATTACTTTGGTCATTGTGGAACCCAAACTCATATATCCTAAATTCTCCCTAAGCAAACCTCATTTTGATGTTGTACCCCCCAGAACGAGGATTGTGGAAAACACACTCATCTCTCTCAAAGAAAGGTCACATGTCCGGCTCTAAGTACCATAAGCTTGCCCTTTATATGGGACACCACTACTGTAAGCTTCATTCAACTCAAGTTCATATAGGGCTTTTGTAGAGATATAGTGAAGGCTTTTGGTTCAGGGTAGGAAGTATTTGGTTGAAGTAGGTTTCATCTTCCCTTAAGCACTTCATTTCTTCATTTTGGCACATGATCTCTTGATTTTTTGAGTTATTTACTTATTTCTTAGGGGTTAGAGAGACAAACTGTCACTCTTTCTTGTTTATTTCAAACCTTTTTCTCCATTCTAAAATTTTCACATCTTTCAGCTCTTTTCTTTTATTGAATCCCTTCATTTCTTCTACATTGTTCCCTCTTTTTGACTTTTTGATTTTCTTTCTTTTTCATTGCCTTTCCTTTTCTTCATTTTGTACTTTTTATCACTTTGTGCATTCCTCATCTCTCTTCCCAAACATATGCTTTTGCCTTGTGCTAAGGAAAGATCAGGTTCCAAGAGAGGGTATTTTTAGAACATGTAAATGCTTGTATCATGGTCTTCGAAAGAAAATGGGCTATGGCTTAAAAGGGTTGACTAGGGATATTATCATTGGTAGGCTATGGAAGTTTTCAAGATATCATTCAGATCAAGGAGAGCCTATAATCACTTCTCAAGTCAAACTACACTTAGGATTTTGCCTAGACAAACATTCAGGGCAAGTTATAGAAAATGGCACAGGACTTGGACTTGCAATTCAAATTCTCACCACACAAGCTATAGGACTTCTAAAGAGACAGAGTCGAGGGCCCACAACAAACTTAGTTAATATTTGAGCAATATGGCTGGTCCCGAAAAACTACTTGATGATTATCGGTCAACACAAGAGTCTTAATAAAATAACTTTCACCATTTTATACACAACAATTCGTTTTGACCATAAGATCAAAGGCAAATGTGTTAGGCCAAAGTGAAGCTTTTGCTTGAGGTATATTACTCATGAGCTACTATTTATTGATACCCAATTTTTTCCTATATATTTTTTATATGCATAAATACAAGCAAGCATGCACAAGGTTTTTATAATTTTTCTATAATTTTAATGATTTTAAATTGATTTGTTTCCTCCCTTTTTACTCATAAAATCCCCAATAATTATTCCTCAAATTATTGTTGTGATAATTTAGTCATCTAAATTTTATATTTATGTCAAATATTGTTAAAATATTTTTAATTCATTTTTATAATAGCATTTTGCATTTTAAAATCTAATTTGCAAATAAATTGTAATATTAGCCTTATTAAATTTAGCTGACGGAATCCATAAACCTAGAAAGTCGCACTCACTGGTAATTTTTTATTTAAATTTGACTCTATATGTATAATTACAGTTGTATGCATAAAATTGATCTTCTATATTTTTAAATATTAAATATATATTTTAAATCATTTTAGTACACAAAATTATTTTCTATGAATTACCTATTATTTATTATAAATTATATGGGTATAAATTGGCTATTTAAAATCGAGCCAAATTGTATTTCAATTTTAGCCTCAATTTAACCCAATACCCCAGCCCAATTTAAATAACCCGACCCAAGCCTTAATTACCCCTACCCGACCCAAAACCTATCAAATCCTCGCCGTTAATCTTAAAGACCGACGTCCCTTATTGTTCATACCTTTTTTATTCCAAATGATCCCCCAACCCTAACCATTTTTCCCAAATATGTCGCCCTACGATCATCCCCTCTCAAAATACTCTCAATCTAACACTAGCCCTTCAATCGCCCACTTCTGTTCTCCGGTCATCTCCGGTGACTTCTCATCGTCTCCTAAGCATCCAATGGCTTCTCTCATGCCATGCTTGCCTTCTCTAAGGTCTTCAAGAGCTCGGGGCCAGATTAATTGCATCTTGGGTTCGTCTTTTGTTTATTCGTGGCTACTTTTGTGTGATTTCGAGAAAAATCATATTGTATCTATAACGATCCCTGGGATTCTAGACAAGTTCTTTCATCTCTATATGGGTTTTTTCTAAAACCCTAATTTCTGCCTATATCTCGTAGATCTGTATAGATCTAGGATGATTTGAGTTTGTTTCTTTAATGTTTACTCTATCCTTGGAACTTTTTCAAAATAATCGTTGATTTCAAGTGTTTTTCACCTTCTTCTAAAATTAGGGTTTCAGAACTTCCTTTAAAATTTTGTTTAACTAATTCTTTGTGTTTAAACTTCTATTTCTTGCATATTTTGACTGATTCTATGATTTTACTACTTCCTCAACTCGTCTATATTGAAATCCCTATTTTCTAGGTTTCTTCATTTGGTCCTGTGTATTAGCATGACTGATCGTTTCTTATTTGAGTTTCTCTGACTATCTTGCCTCAAATATGTTCCTACTGAGTCTTTAGCCTAACTTATATAACCTTCATGTGCTTGTGTTCATATCTATTTCTAAAGACTTGCCTGTTTCTATCAGTGATGTTTAACCTACATGTTTGCAATGCATGGTTATTCTTATCTTTACCCTATTTATATGCTACAATATTGACTCATGACTCTCTCTTTGATTGACTCTGAGTTCCCCGTTTCTTGGCTTAATTTGAAAACTTTCCTTAAGACCTTCGATTCTTCTATTTAAACTTGGTTTATTTACTTATTCATGGGAACCTATGTTATTCTCTTTAAATTAGTAATTTCGAGTCCTTGATTCACTGATTCACTATATATTGATTTTCGATTATTTTCATACTCTGCAACCTTTTTTGTTTTCTTACCTTATTTGGTTAACTGAGTATTTTATTGATTCTTCACTAACTGTTACCTTAATTGAACCCCTTGTGCATTTACCACTAATTGTTTATTTTGTACCTAATGCCTTACTTGATTTCCTTTCTTAAGCATCATATTCCCATTACTGTTGGTTGATGACCCCTTAATTAAAGGAGTACTTGCATTTATTTATTTCTGATTAGTACTTGGTTCCAAAATTACTGTTAAACTTTGATTCTTGCCTTATTTTTTGCATATTCTCAAACTATAAGTACCTTGCTTTTTTGTTAACACAATACGAACACATTGGTTCAAAAAAGCTCTCTCTCTCTCTCTCTCTCTCTCTCTCTCTCTCACTCACTCACTCAAATCTTTCTGATTTTTTTCTTTGTTACTTGCTACTATTTTGAATCAGCCGGCTGTAAGCCAAGGCTAATTATTTTGCTCGTCTATTCTTCACATTGTGTTTACTATCTCTATACCGGTTGCTCTGCTTTCAATTCAAGCCCAAAAAATAATATGTTTCTTTTACTACATCAATTTATCATGCTCCGGATTTGTTTCTACCTATGGTTTTGTTATTCAACATGTAATTAATCTCTTTGCTTCAGCATGCTCTCATGAACTAGTAACTTGGCTCTGCTTTGTTGAATGCTTGTCTACTAGTTCTAGTATGCACTTATTGAGTTATTTCCCCAAGTTATTTTAATATTATGCTCAGCCATGTTTATGAAATCATATACTCTACTATCTCCCAACTCACATGAATCTCCCTAGGCTTCTTTGGTTCTGTAACTGAATTCTAATTAGCACTCCTAAATCTATGTCTTACTACCTGCACTGAGTGCAAAGGACTTCTGCCTGTCATGTGTTCATCATACCTACCCTATTTGTCCCTAACCCCCCAATTGACCCTATGTGGAGATTTGTTCATCATACCTGCCCTATTTGTCCCCAACCTCCAATTGACCCTATGTGGAGATTTGTTCCCTAAGTGTTTGCTAAACTTGCTTAACTGACCTGCTGTTTGTTTAATTACATGACCGTTATCAAAAGTTGTTTTACTAAATAATCCTTCTATTTACAAAACTATTTCAAGAAAATCTCTTTTAACGCTGTTTTCCTACTGAAACCTTTTCAAACTAAGTCAAGCACTCTCACTCTACTCCTAAGTCTCTAGGTTATGCCCCCTCCAGTGTGTGTACTGCCTTGGGATCCTTTTGACAACCCTCTGAACTCTGGCACATTAAGCTTGTCCCTTCCACATTGCACTTACTCAATTTGGTTACAAAGTCTAGATATGAGCATTGTCTGGGATCCTTAAGATCCTTAGGGAACTCTGATTCACCTAGACAATGATATCATCTATGAAATTGGCATTTGAGGCTATTGGAGGTCTTGGGAGATCACTTGGTCCTGCTTCAGGCTCCCTATAGTGTAACTTCTTCTTTTTTTAAATCTATTTATGTAATTTATTCATCTGGTTTGTAATAATTTGTAAATGAATATTGGGGTGACTAGTGAAAAGGGTGAATTATTACATATTTGTGGGGTAAATAGGTAGAAACCATGCCTATAGGATTTTATATCTATTATATTTGCCTTACCATGTTAGAAATCATGCCTATATGTCTCAAGTGGTTCCAATAATAGAAAACGTGTTTATAGGTCTTAAAACCAACTTCACAAGTAGATACCATGTCTATAGGATATGATCCAATTCAACTTCTATTATAACTTGTATTTACATGTGTTTTTCATTTGTTATCATTCCTACAAGTTTCTAACATCATCTCTTAACAATTAGATACCATGGCTATAGGGAACATCGTCAGAAATTTTGCCTATAGATCTAAAATCAGTTTAGTTTAAATAAGTTAATCCAGTTCATGATTAGTTTACTTCGAAACTGGTCTAATTAGTGGCTTGTTTTCCCTAATGTGAATTATTTTCAGTATTGCCTAATTCACTATTAGAAATCATGCCTATAGGAACTCAAGAGTCTATTTTTTTCTTAAATATGTCCACTTTTTCACTATGTCAAAACGTAGTTCTTAGGACACCACTATTTTGCGTGTAGGCAAGCCTATAGGGCATTTTCAAATCATGTAACTTTGAAGTTATTTCTGCTACTTAATGTTGTTCTAATTTAACAAGCTTAAAATCAGTAGGCAAACTTATGTCCATTACTTCTGAGTTCATAGAATAAACTGCATGTCTTCTATGTCTTGATATTCACATAGACATCATGTCTTAGGATACTGCTTAACAATAAGGCTCTTATTTTTATTTAAGTCGTGCTGCTTATGTGAGTTGTTTGTGGAGGTAAAACTGAGCCTCTAATTGCTTCTTTCATGCCTTATGTGATAAGGTCCTTATTGTTCTTGCCTGTCGCCTAAGTATTTTCTTCTTTAAACCTTAGGGGTATGTCTAGAACTACCTGTTAGAATATACGCTTAGCGCTAGAGGGGGGGGGGGGGGTGAATAGCGTTATAATAAAAAACAGCGTAAACTTGCGGAATAAAAGCTAATCTAGTACAATGTTACCCAACAAAGTAAATAAAAACAGCTCAGGTGCTCTCAACTTACACAACTTAACCTAAAAATTACAAAAAGTTTTATTTATACTAAGCTAAAATATCTAACAAAATTGCCCCTGCGAAGGTTGTACGACTGCACAATTATGTGTGTGGTCCGCACATTGAGACTTGGCCTAACAAGTTCCAATTCTATGGTCGTATAATTCTGGGTTACGACCCCACTCCTTCAACTTCTACGGACCTCACATTTATGAGTGCAGACGCACTCTTGGTTCTACGGCCACTCAATTTAGAGTGGTCCACACTGTTTGACCTTGGGCTTTGGCTTTGTGGGACTTCTGCGGATTGCACATTTCTTAGTGCGGCGACACTCTTCATTTATGCAGCCACACAAAAATGGCGCAGTCCGCATTTCTTCTTGACCTTAAAATCCAATCTCTCTGAACTTTATCTTCTGTAGCCAAACTAGAATAGTGTGGCCCACACTTTGCAGAGCATTTCTTGTCATAGGCTTTCTTTATGATCTGCGGCCGTACTCAATATTGTGCGATCCGAATAGTGCCCTTTTTTTTCTCCTTTTTTGTCTTCATCCAAAATTACTCCTTCTTGAGTTGATTTTTCATCTCTTTAGCTCATATTCTAACACTCCTACATGCAAGCATATTTCATTAGTTTTCGGGAATACCATTAAGCAATTTTGAGCTAAAACAAAAGTAAAAGAGTGTAAATAAGTAGTCAGAATCCCTACTTATCAACTCCCCTAAACTTAAGCTTTTGCTTATCGTCAAGTAAATAAGGTAATTCCCACCTCCACAACACAAGAATTATTTTAGCTAGCCTAAGGTGAATCAATCATACATCCATTGGGACCAACAATTACCCACAACACATATGAATTATTAACAACATAATAATTTAACTTTTTGAGTACAATAGTTCTAATGTGATACTAGAGCATCAAGAGCTGACTTTATTCATAAATGAAGCTTGCTCTTTCATGTAGGTCATTGTAGATCCCAAACTCTTCCTCATTTACTCTCCGTTAGCAAATCTCACTTTAGAATTTAACACCCAATTCAAGGATAGTGAAAAGTGCGCTCATCTCTCTCAAAAGAATGTCACAAGTACGACTTTAACTACTAGATACTTGCCTCTTATGTAAATTACCACTAACATAATCTCACTAGACTTGAAATCATGTCGGGATTTTTTGGGATGTAGTGAAGGCTTTTGCACTAAGGTATGATTTATTGTCATACCATATGTTCATCTTTCCTTAAGCACTCCATTTTCTCTTTTTGGCTCATACTTTATCGACTCTTTGAGTCATTTTCTTTTTCCTTGGGAGAACTAAAGAGGCGTAACGTCACTCTTTCTTGGTCATGATAATCATTTTTCTCCTTCTCTATTTATTCCATGCCCTTCTATTCTTGTTTTTCTTTGAATCCCTTAAATTCTTCACTTTATTCACTTTTTTAGGCATTTTTCTTTTTGTTCTTTCTTCCTTTTCTTTGCCTTCCCTTTTCTTCATTTCTTTCTCTTCTTTTTAACTTTATATCACTTTCAAACTCCTCGTCTCTCCCCCAAACTTATGTTTTTACCAATTATTTCTCAAGAATTCTAAGGAAAGATCGGGTGCCAAGAGAGGGTCATTACAAAATGGATAAAGGCTTGTAACGTAGTTATTGAAATAAAAAGGGCTTAGTAAAATGGGTTGACTAGGGATATCTCATTGGTAGGCTATGGAAGATTTCAAATTTCAAATAGGATCAAGGAGAGCCTACAATCATTTCTCAAGCCAAGCTACACTTAGAATTTTGCCAAGAAAAATATTCGGGGCAAGTTCTAGACTACTAGCATGGGTAATTGCACTTGCAATTCAATACCTCACCTCTCACGTTGCTGGATTACTAAAGAGAATGGATTGGGGGCCCACAATAACCCTAGTTAAGACTGATAATCACAAATGGCTTGACTGTACCACTCGATGACTGCCTAAGTCAACACAAGAGTCAAAAGGTCACAACTAGAGCTATTTTTTGCCAACAACTTGTTTTTAACCATAAGTTCTTAGGTAAATGTGTTGGTACCAAGTGAAAAATGCTTGAGACACTTTTATTTAATACTACTATTTTTTTCCTAAACATAAAAGAAAATTGACTCAATCCCTTAAGAAGATTTTCACGCCATCCATCGTTGGGAAGAGCCACCTATTTCACACAAAATTCTTCTTTGCAAAGAATCGTGGCATTAAGAAAACCAAAGGCTTATTTTTCACTCAAACGTATCAAAAAGAAGTTACTAAAGTAAATAAGAAGCTATACTACAACGAAATACAAACTAAAGAAGCTACGAAATAAACTATGGAAAGTAAGACAAATGAATGTACAAACCCAAGGAAAATGAATATATAAATCAAAGGAAAGGGAAGAATATATACATAACCAAAGAGAAAATAAATATAAAATAAAAATAGTATAAGAGTTATTAGAGGCCAAATGTCAATGTCACATAAATCAAAATAGACCACCCCCCAAATAAAAAGAAGCATTGTCCGCAATGCTAAACAAAAATAAGAACAAGGAAGGGTAGAGAGTTAAGAGAACTCCCTATGTGGTCCCAGTCTGCATAGAATCCTCAGTACTCTCGACCTTCTGTAACTGTATCTCATCATCACATGGCTGAGGGATAACAGGATTGGTGAGCATCTGGATCATCTCCTCAGCGGTGCGGGCAGCAAGGTCCGACTCCTCAGACTGGCGAGCTGCTGTATGTGATGCCTCGGGTACTGCTGCCGGTGTTGGTGCTAATGGGGCTGAAGGTACTGTCTCCATAAGTATGTCCAGTGCTAGATCTCCGACAGATGCAATCTTGGCAACTTCTTTTCGTAACCTATCCACCGACTTCTTCGAAGCTTGAGACTTCCGCATCTTCTTTACTTGTTTCCCAACTCCTCAATGACTTCCCCATGTGCCACCAGCATCTATAATGGTCTTTTGATTTTCCAGAATCTTCTTTAATTTTCCTCCACTGACGGAGGTACCTAAGGTGCTGCTGGGGCAGAAGATTGTGCTGCAACAACACTGGATATGTCAAACAACTTTGAAGTAGCTACTACATCCAGTTGTTGAGACTTGCTAATGTTTGGGACACTTGTAGCGTAGTCTGTGGATAAGTGGATAAGGCTGGCCTTGATAATGAAACTGATGGTCTAGAAGATGAAGGTGGTGGCATGCCTGCAGTCCCAATGGAAGGACCGGCTGCTGTGGAACGCATGGCATCTGTGGAAGGCTCAGCAGCTAAATTAGTAACTACTACCATTGGCTCCCCAAACTAGGCAGTAGAGGTAGTCTTCTTACCCTTGAAATTCGAGTTTTTAGCACCCTGCAGGTAGTACCATGAGGAGAGATTCTTGGCCTTAACTCTTTTATCATATGATCTCGGCTCCACCTTTTCATCATTGAAGTACTCTGTGAGGAAGCTGGTGTAAGTGTATGATCTCTAATCTTTCAGGACAGTTAATGTGATGTTGCTTGACATTATAGCACCCACATTGATCGGTTACCCAGCCATTAGAAGCCAGTAGAGCTGCTTGGGAAGTGTAAGGTTGTTCTCATTTAGACACCAGTCAATATAGTTGCAAAAGAAGGCCTGCCACCCTTTATCTTCAAAACTTAGGGTCGCCTGGACTATGAGAACCCTTGTTGTAAGCCAGGGGGTGAGCCAGGGGGTGGTGGTCCTCGAGCAGCCAAAATCTTAGCTAAACACGGGCGAGCTGCATCACCCATAACAAACTTTTCCAAATACTGGACCACATCGACTTCTTCAAAGCCCACATAAGTCGAATCTGACTTAAAGGTTTCTCACTTTTTTTTTATCTTGGCACCCTTCTTAAGGTGAGCCACATTGGTATAGAATTCTTTAACCAAGTGTTCATTTGCATCAATGACACTGTGGGTGAACCATTTCCATCCTTTATTCTCCTGGAACTGTCTAAGGACATTTGGGTTGTGAATGTCCAAATCCTTCATTAAGAACTATCGCTCAAGTGTGAGCGATCTATGGGGCTACCACTCTCTGAATCTGGTAAAGGCAGTCAGGCTCACAAATCGATCATCCCATGACTCTTTTTTCTTAGACCTCTCTAGACCTCCTATTGTAGTGTTGCTTCCTCTACCATCATCCAGGAAATCATCATCATCTATATTGATTGGTGCAGTCGGGGCATGTGAGGAAGATGGCATAGAATCTTGGCTACCCACTTCCAAACCCTCAGAATAACTAAGAGTAGAGGAGGATTCATCTCTCAAGTGCAATCTACCCGGACTTGTTCACGTAGAGATTGTGTATCAGGCAGTGCTTACAAAGAGTCACTCTCAGAAGCTTCCTTATTAGCTTACACAAAGATACTCACTGGACTTGGAGGGTTAAGGAACTCTATTGGTGGTTGCTTTCTTGCTTATGGCTCTCTATATGGCTATTGGTGGGTTAATTTTGCCTCGACCTTGGCCTCAAGAGAGATTCGCCCTCCCTTTTGATGTATCACCTCTACCACGTGATTTAACCATTGTCTACAATACATAATGAAATGTATAAGTTAGAGTTTAAGGTCACAAATGCAGTATGACAACTGTAGGAAACAGACTCATAAGAGGCAGTGTGGACTGCACAAAAGTAAGTGCGGCTGCATACTGCCAAGTGCGGACCGCACAATTTTAAAGTGCGGCCGCACAGCCAAAAGTGTGGACCACACAATTTTGAGTGCATCCGCACAGCCCCAGTTTCAGACTGCTCGGTTCTCTGATCATTCCGCAGTGTGGACCACACAATTATGCTGCAGACCGTATAATTATGAGTGCGGTCCTTACATTTCAAGCACCAAATGTACCCTATTTAATAGCTATGTGGACCACACAAAAATATGTGTGGCCGTACAATTCAAATAGTGACGACATTACACTTAGGATTCTTGCAATGTTTGCCACAAATTACACATGGTATGCACAAATTGACAAGATTAGTGGTCTATCCAGCCCCTAATGAACATATACAAATCTACCCACGTAATTTTGAAGCAAATATAAAGCATATTATACATTTTTAGGCCTAAAAAAACTGAACTAATCAAAGAAAACGAAAACATAAATTAAGAAGAATGAACAAAAATCTAACAAGGATTGAACATACCAGTGGTGAATGATGCAAGTGACAATCTAACTGATGAATTGGGGGAAGATTTAGAACTAATTGTATATGCACTATGTTTTAGGGTTCCATAGTTCAGAGAGTGTAAAGTATGAATAGTACATGAAGGTCCTATTTATAGGTTGACCCGGTCAGTCAAAAATGAAATTGAGTGCGGCCGCACAATTCTGAGTGCGGTCCGCATTCTTTACCTACACCTTTGAAAAAACTCTGTGGTCCGAACAAAAGTGAGTGCAATCGCAGAATTTATATGGACCGCATAATTTTGTGTGCGGCCGTAAATTGTTAATGAAATTTGACAGATCAATCTTCAAAGAGCATGCAATTTTGATCTTCCAGTTGTGCGACCGCACACAGAATTGTGCGGCTACAAGGTGATTGTGCGGTCCACACTTTTGTGACACTTTGCCAATTTTTCTTGCATAGTCCCTGCAATGCACACCCATTCCTACACACTTCAAAACTAGTTAGCATAAAACAAAACCTATCTAATGAAGAAGACAAGAAAAAGAAAAAACATAAGTGCTTGATTTAACGTAGCGGCACGATGCACATTAACAATCATTTGAAATAAAGAACTGTCACAATGTGGCCATCATCAACCTTTCAAAGATAATGTGTAATCCGTGCCCATTGACTCTAAACACCTCATCGTTTTCTTATTTTTCAAATCTAGGCACCAAAGGGGGTTACATTTACCACTTCAAATTAGCCACTCCATTTTGATTTCAACTTGCCACGAAACATCCATAACCAGGAATTGAATAATAGCACAAGATTACCCTCTTTAAAATCCTTGTTGTAGATGTACTTTGTCATAGAGGTATTTCATCTTCTCCTTGAAAAGGGACAAGCTTGTACAGGAATGATACCGAAACCCATCTAGTTCATTCAATTGTGCTAGCCTTTGCGGCGACATCACACTCAATGTTCAACTTCCTCAAAGCCCATATGGCCTTATGCTGAAGTTCCACCGGAATATGACACGCCTTCCCGAACACTAATTTGTATGAAGACATCCTGATCGATGTTTTGCAGGTCGTTCTATAAGCCCAAAGAGCATCATCATCATATTTTCTTGAGAAATCAGTCCGGTTGGCATTCACTGTCTTTGACAAGATACTCTTGATCTCCCGGTTGAAGACTTCAACATGTCTGCTTGCTTAAGAGTGGTAGGGGGTCAATATTTTATGAATGACACCATACTTTGTAAGTAAGGTATCAAAAGCCTTGTTGCAAAAATGCGAACCCCCATCATTAATAATGGCCCTTGGGGCACCAAACCTCGTGAAGATATTCGTTTTCAAGAATGCCACCACACTCCTTGCTTCATTGTTTGGAAAAGAAATAGCTTCACCCCATTTAGATATATAATCCACCGCAAATAGAACTTAGGTGTTCCCATAAGAGCTAACAAACAGACCCATGAAATCAATACCCTATACATCGAAAATATCTATCTCCAAAATGGTGGTGAGAGGCATTTCATTCTTCTTTGAGATTCCACCGGCCCTTTGGCATTCATCAAAATGCTTGTCAAGCTCACTCGCATCCTTGTAGAGAGTTGGCCAATAGAATCCACAACTCAAAACTATTGTCGATGTTCTTGCTCCACTATGGTGACCACTATACAGTGAAGAGTGGAAATCCTCAAGAATACCCACTTGTTCCTCCTCTGGCACACATCATCAAATCACACCATCGGTACAAATTCGAAAGAGGTACAACTCATCGCAATAATAGTCAAGGCAATCCCATTTGAGATTCTTCCTTTGGTTTGAAGAGAACTCATTCGGAACAATGCCACTCACAAGATAGTTTGCTAAGTTGGCGAACCATGGCATCATGGTCATTGAAACGACTAGGAGTTTCTCTTCGGGAAATGAATCATTGATCTCAAGGCCTTCATGTGGAGTCCCCTCCTCCTCCAATCGGGACAAGTGGTCTCCCACTTGATTTTCACTACCCTTGCAGTCTTGAATCTATAGATCAAACTGTTGCAACAGAAGCACCCCACATCATCAACCTTACCTTAGAATGTTTCTTGCTCATCAAACATCGACGTGCCTCATGATCAGTGTGAACAATCACCTTTGTACCCATTAAATATGGCTATAACTTCTTCATAGCGAATACAATAGAAATGAGCTCTTTTTAGCACGGTGTAGTTGACTTAGGCATCATTCACTATCTTGCTTGAATAGTAGACCGGATGGAAGATTTTGTTGATACGCTGCCCCAAAACTGCTCCAACTGCTACATCACTAGCGTCACATATGAGCTCAAAAGGTAAGCTTCAATCCGGTGCAGTGATAATATGAGTAGTAGTCAACTTGAACTCGAGCAATTCGAGTGCCTTTATACAACCTTCGTTGAAATAGAACTTGGAATCCTTCTCCAAAAGTTTACAGAATGGGTTAACCACTTCGGAAAAATCCTTGATGAACCGGTGATAGAACCCTGCATGACCCAAGAAGCTCCTCACTTCCTTCACGGATGAGGGGGATGGAGTTTCGAGATCACCTCAATTTTTTCCTTATTGATTGCAATACCATGCTTTGAAATTTTGTGGCCGATGACAATGCCTTCCTCGACCATAAAGTGACATTTCTCATAATCAACCCCAAATTTGTCTCCTCACATCTAGCCAAGACCCTATCGAAATTGTTCAAGCAATAATCAAAAGAATTCCCAGCCATAGAGAAATTATCCATGAAGACCTCAAGAATATCCTCCACTATATCGGTGAAAATGGCCATCATACAGTGTCGAAAAGTATCCGGTGAATTACACAAACCAAATGGAATCCATGAGAATGAAGAAGTACCATATGGAAAAGTGAAGGTAGTCTTTTCTTGATCCTCGTGAGAAATGAGAACTTGTTTGTAGCCGAAATACCCATCGAGAAAATAATAGAAAACACGTCTGGCCAACCTATCAAGAATTTGATTAAGGAAGGGAAGTGAGAAATAATATTTCCTTGTAACTTTGTTAAGCTTGCGATAGTCCATACACATCGTCCATCCGGTCACCGTTCTTGTAGGAATCAACTCGTTCTTGTCATTGGTAACTACATTCATGCCCCCTTTCTTTGGGACACATTACATTAGAGAAGTCCAAGAACTATCGGATATGGGGTAAACAACCCCGACATCCAACCACTTTATGATCTCCTTCTTGACCACCTCTTGTATTTCTTCATTTAGCCTCCTTTGCTGTTCAACGGAGGGTATGGCACCCTTCTCCGAAATAATCTTGTGCATGCAAAAGGTGGGGATTATGCCTCGGATATCTGCCAATGTCCATCCGATTGCTCTTTTCCTCCATTGTAGAACCTCCAATGTGAACTTTACCTGTATGATAGTCACACAAAAAGAAAGAATAACCAGTAAAGTAGAAGAAGGGTCAAGGAATTCATACCTGAGATGTGGAGGCAATGGCTTTACCTCCAAAGTGGGAGGCTCCTCGATTGAGGGCTTTCTTGGATGGGTCTTTCAATTTTCAAGATCCAAAGATAGCTTGCGGGGCTCATAAGTATACGACCCCATTCCTTGCAATGCATTCACACACTCATAGCCTTATTTCTCCTCATCATCGTCAAGGTTGAGCAAAATGGCTTCCAAATTATCCTAAATATTTATTTGGCACTAGCATCACCAATAATCACATTGGCCACCAAATCCACGAACGAACAAACTTTATTGCTATTTTATTGCCTCATAGATTTGAACACATGGAAGACCACCTTTTCATTACCCACCGGAAAGGTGAGCTCACTGACTTCCACATCAACAAGAGGCTTCCCCATAGCAAGGAAGGTCTACCCAAAATAATAGGCACCTCGTAGTCCACTTCACAATCAAGAATCACAAAGTCTGACAGAAGGATGAACTTTTCAACACGAACCGACACATCATCAATAATACCAAATAACCTCTTCATAGTACGATCCACCATTTGCAACCTCATAGATGTGGGTCTTGGTTGCCCAATATCCAAAGTTTTGAACACCAAGTAGGGCATCAAGTTGATACTCGCCTCAAAATCACATAAATCCTTGGCAAAGTCAGCACTTACAATGGTACAAGGGATAGTGAAAGCACTCAGATCTTCAAATTTCAGAGCCATTAAGTGCACAATAACACTCACTTGATGTTTCATCTTGATAGTTTCATAATTCATCGAGCTCTTCTTGGTGACCAAGTCTTTCATGAGCTTGTCATAACCCGACATTTGCTTTAAAGCCTCAACCAATGGTACATTGATAGAAAAACTCCTCATTATGTCAATAAACTTTTTGAATTGGTTCTCACTATTTTATTTTGCAAGCCTTTGAGGGTATGGAGGAGGAGACCTTTAGCATTGGTGCCTTAGTATTTGGCACTACCAGCTCTGACATGTCAATTACGTGTTCCCTAGATGGGTTCACTTCTTCTTGTATCTCCTCCGCGTTTTCATCAATGCCAATTCTCATTTCTTCATTAGCTTGAACCATATTACTTGGAGTTTCATCTTCTTGCACCACCACATTATCATCCACAGTTCTTCTTTGAGTTGTGGTAGTCGCATCTCCACCTTTTCCACTTTTTATAGTCACGCCATAGCATGTCCCGTATTATTTCCACCCTTTGGGTTCACCACCACATCACTTGGTAGTGCCCCCTTTGTACGAGTGTTCAAAGATTGCGAGATTTGGCCCAATTGAACTTCAAAATTGCGAATAGAAGTGTTGTGAGAGGCTAGTTGAGCATGAGAGTCGGCATTTTTCTCCATCGCTTGTTTAAACATGCTCTCAATTCGTCCATTCTCATTGTTAGAAGAGCTCAGACCTTGAGAAAGATAGGGACGTGGACTGCTCGATTGTTGGAACATTGGGGGCCTTTGACAACCAAGCCCCGGTTGTTGTTTTTGTTCCACCCTCCTTGGTTGTTGCGTCCCCAATTGCTTTGATTGTTGCCACCTGGATTGCCTTGATTATTTCCTCCCATGTTGCCTTGGTTACCTTGATTATTCCAATTCCTTGATTATGATTGCCACCACTCCAGTTGCCTTGGTGGCTTTGGTTGTTCCAATTCTTTTGATTTCCTTGTGACCGCCATTACTATTGATTTTGTCCTTGAGCAATGTTTCTTTGGCCTTGATAATTGCTGGCATATTGCACTTCTTCTTCTTGATCATTGAACAAATCACCTTGTTCATACTCACTATCATCTTGCATGAATTATTTCGGATGGTTTTGCATTTGTTGACCTTTTTTCGTTCTCTTGTTCATCATCATATTCATACCTTCCATGGCATTCACTTGTTTTAGCCCTTGAACTTGTTGAAGCTGAGCTTTGGCTAATTGATTCATTGTAGTTGTCAACTCGGCAATAGCTTGCCCATGATCATGTAGTTCCTTGTGAAGGTGAATGACATTTGGGTCACCTTAAGGAACATTGGCTCTACTTTACCATGCCGATGAGGTATCCTCCATCTCATCCAAAATTTCACAAGCTTCGGCATAAGGCATGCTCATAAAGTTCCCACAGCGAGTTCATTTACAACACATTGATTTGTTGTGTTGATCCTCCGGTAGAAAGTCTGTTGGATTATGGACTTGGCCATATAATTATTCTGGCACTCCTTAACCATGGTAAGATATCTTTCTCATATCTCGTGCAATGGCTCATTGGCCTCTTACTTGAACGTAAGAATCTCATCCCAAATTATCGCCATATGCCCCGAAGAGAAGAATTTGGCAATAAATTTTTCCGCCAACTCATCCCATGTATGAACGGAATGATTGGGAAGTCTTTCTAACTAGTCCAATGCCGTTCCCCATAGAGAAAAAGGGAAATAGCCTCAACTGCAGCGCGTCCTCTAACACACTGGCTCCCCCAACAAGTATCGACAAGCAAATGACTGGGATCTCGGGTGAAGAATCCCCGTTTCTCAAGTAGTGTAAGATCACATTAGTGACTTGGAAGTTGCCCGCCCTAATGTCGGGGCGAGACTATAGCACTTGCATAACCCTATCAAGTGCAATTTTTAGAATTTGACGGAACCTTATTCGTGTTTTTTAATTTTATTCATAATTATCACCAAATTTAAATGACAAAATTTGTTAAAAATTCCATATAGATCAATAAAACAAAAACTACATAAAAATACAATTAAAGGATTACTTTAAACTTATTCATAAGCATAAGGGACACCTTTGTTATTTTCTCATCAATTCTACGTTATTTTTAGTGATAAATTACACATCTTTATTTTTTTCACATCTATATATTATATATTACTATATTTTGGCAATACCCGATGCGCTGCCACTCTTGGTGGAGGTGGGGGAGGAACGAGAACTTTATCATGAGCGGTCGGCCTCTCCTATTTGCTTGAAGTTCGGGAAGAACCTCATCTCCTTGATCATCATTCACTTCCTTCCCCAATGGCACATTCCCAACGGGCTCATTGTTGAGAGCCATTCTCATACCTATAATCAATTGAAAAACAAAGTTAGCGACTCAGAAGGAAAATAAGACAAATCAAACAAAAAACTAGATATATAGCTAAATTCGTTTAACTCACCCGCGATAGCGCCAAAAATTGATGTCGCACAAACTCACACCATAAATATAGGTTGTGATGTGGTCGAAGCAATAATAAAAACCCAAAGCAAGTCGAAGTCGAATCCAAAGGGAATTAGATTTTTGGATTAGGTATACACCTAATATGACTGAATGATGTGCCCCAAATTACACTTCCACATTTTAAATTGTTGTTTCTACTTCTACTTTTAAGATTTTGATTATATTTGTAGAGCTAAGAGACAATATTTTTTTTTTTTGTTGTTTTTCAATTTATGAAAGACCTAGGGTTGTAACTTCCGCCTGGATGGATACCTACCGGGTTGAGAGCTTTAGGGCATGTTTGGTTGATCGGGATACAATACAACATTCACACACAATTACTCACTCTGTACCTCTCGGTAGTTTGAGTGATTTAACCCACTTTGGCTTTCTCAAGTCCAAATAGGTATTTCACAAAACAAGTAAGATATGCTCAAGTAGGGTCTTGCTATCTCTAGATTTGACCCTTAGTTGAGGATAGCAATTTCTTGAGTTCACCTCAATTTCTAGTTAGCCAACTTTTCCTAGACTTAGTCTCTCTTTCTCAAGTAGAGACTAAGTCAATTAGGCATGAATCAATGTATGCAACCATCACTTCTCAAATTCAAGCATAAACTAGGCTAAATATCATATACCCAATCATAAATAATCCCTAAATCAATCACCCATTAAGTAACTATACTAGGGTGATCAGATCCAAGCCTACATTACTATTGAGTAGCAAGGGTGGTCGATACAGTTTTAACCCAACTAGTTCGAGATCGAATCCATCGTGATTTAATAATTGGAATTAGGTTTATATCTAAGCTAGATGCGGGCTTTGAGTCTAATTACACTTCCACAAGTTTTGGGTTTGATTTTTACTTCTAACTTTACTCTAAAGATAAAATTAATTGAAACTAAGGACAATAGTTTTGCAGATGTTTTTCAAGCATTTAAAGAGACAAGGGTCGTGACTTCTAACTAGGTGGATATCCAATGGATAGAAAGAATCTAGGGCAAGCTTTATTAGTTGGGGTCATAATATAGCTACCACACCCGGTACTCACTCTATACCTCTCGGTAGTTTGAGTGATTTTGCCCAATTTAGCTTTCTCAGGTCCAAATGGACGTTCATGCAATTCAAGTGATATTAGCTCAAGTCAGGTATTACTATCTCTAGGTTTAACCCTTTAATTGCGGCTATCAATTTCTTGAGTTCATCCAAATTCCTTGTTAGACTAGTTTTTATAGACTTAGTCCCTCTTACTCAAGTAGAGACTAAGTCATAGAGGTACGAATCAATTTTTGCAACAATTAATTCTATAGTTCTAGCAAGAACTAGGCTAAATATCACTAACCCATTCACATTTAAGGCCTAAAATAAAATACTCACTCTAGGGTTGGGTCACAACCCTAGATATGGGTTTAGATACGCATGGAAATAAAAGAAATTAAAGATGAACTTAAAAAACATTCATAATATTAGATTAAAGGATGAATATCTAATATTAGAAGATGATTCTAGTACAAAATTTTCCTATACAGAAAACTCAGTCGTCTCAGGTGAATCTCTAATACCTAACATCACCTAAAAATGTCAAAAATATTTATTTATCCTAAGATGAAAATATCTAACAAAATACCCCTATAGAGGTTGTGCGGACGCATAATTCTGAGTGTAGCCGCACTCTTGCTTTCGCGGCCGCACAATCATGAGTACAATCTGTGTTCTTCAAATTGGATCTAGATTGATCTGAGTTTTCATGGAATGCATAATTTTAATTGCGAACGCACAAGCGACTCCCGCGGCCACACAATCATCGCGGTCTGTGTAATTTCAATTGCAGCGTCACAGAGACTTTTATGGTAGCACATTATTTGTGCGGTCTGTGCTCATTTTTAGCCCAAAAATCACACTCTCTTAATCTCCCTTATGCATATCGCGCAATTATGCTCACACCCGCATCATAGATTTCGCAGCCACACAATATTTGTGCGGTCCGCGCTTCAGAGCTCTTTTCCCATCCTTGGTTTTTGTTCAACTTTTGACTCCTTTGTGAGTTGATTAAGGTTCCTTTGGCTTATTTTAAATCGCAAGAAATCATATTTTATTAGTTTCCGCGAATAGCGTCAGGCATTTTTGGCCCAAAGCACAAGTAAAAGAGAGCAAATAATAAGTTAAAATCCTTACTTGCCAACTCCCCAAACTTAAGCTTTTGCTTGTCCTCAAGCAAATAAGGTAATTTCCACCTCCACTAGATCAAAAAGGTTATTTCAGCTAGCCTATGGTGAATCAATAATGCATCAATTGGGACTAACAATTACCCTCAACACAAATAAATTATTAACAACACTATGTTATGACCTTTTGAGTACCATAGTTCTATTGTGACACTTGGGCATCAAGAGTTGACTTAATTCACCAAGGAAGCTCGCTCTATTATGAAGGTCATTGTGAAACCCAAACTCCTTCTCCACTACTCTCCATAAGCAAATTTCACTTTAGAATGTAACACTGAAAACAGGGATTATGAAGAAGTACGTTTATCTCTCTCAAAAGAATGTCACAAGGCTGGCTCTAAGTACCATAAGCTTGACCCTTTATGAAAATCACCACTAATGTAAGCTCATTCAACTTGAAATCATATAGGGCTTTTGCGGGAATGTAATGAAGGCTTTTGGATCAAGGTAAGTTGTATCGACATATGACAGTTTCATCTTTCCTTAAACACTCTATTTTCTCATTTCGGCTCATACTTTCTTGAGTCTTTGAGTCATTTTCTTCTTCCTTAGGGAAACTAGAGAGACACTTTATCAGTCTTTCTTTCTCATGACAATCATATTTCTCCTTTTCTAATCATTTCATGCCTTTCATCATTGCTTTCTTTGAATCCTTTTAACTTTCACTTTCTTTTTGACATATTTCTTTTTGGACTTTCTTCCTTTTCTTTGCCTTTACTTTTCTTCATTTCTTTTTTTTGTTATTTGTAACTTTTATTACTTTCACATTCCTCGTCTCTTCCCCAATCATTTCTCCAGTCGAACTACACTTAGAATTTTGCCTAGAAAATATTCAGGGCAAGTTCTAGACTTAATGGAATGAAACTTGGACTTGCAATTCTATACCTCACCTCTCAAGTTGCTTATGATACACTTTTACGTATGAAAATATGAGGTGTAATATCATTCCATACTTAGGAACATTCATTCTCAAATGTTTAATCTTAGAGACTTTGGAAAAATTTTCCAGAGTCTCCTCCGTACACTTGACTAATACCAACCTGCGCACAACCATAAAACATACTATACATACCACACATGGCCATTGTCCATAAATAACAACACTTGGCTTCACACGACTGATAATCATAAATACTGAAAGTCAAAAATAAAAGCTTACATGATGACCTACTGGCCTGAATAGAGAAGTGCTGAAGTATCCCATCTCGAGCCATATCTTTATTTCCAAATAGGTGTGGTATTTAGACTTTATTTCTTCATCGGCTTCCGACTTCATCTCTTCCACGTTCTTGCTTCTCTATAAAAATTTCATGGAGGCTATCTCCTTATTTCATAGCTTGTAGATTTATCGATCTAGGATGGCAACTAGAACTTCCTCATACGATTAGTCCTCCGTAATCTGTACATTCATCAGTGGGCACCACTCGGTTAGGATCCCCAATGCATTTCTATAACATAGATACATGAAAAATTGGATAGACAGAATCCAATTCCGAGGGATGATCTAACTCATATGCTGCTCAGCCCACTCTTCAAATAATCCTATAAGGCCCAATATACTGTGGGCTAAGTTTTCCTTTCTTGCTAAACCTCATCGCGCCCTTCATAGGCAACTCCTTTAAGAATACCCAGTCATCAACAATGAACTCTAAGTCTCGTCACGGCACGTCAGAATATGACTTTTGATGACTCTGAGCTGTCAATAGTCACTCATGGATAAGGTTTACTTTCTCTACGACCTATTGAACCAAGTCTGGCCCATGTAACCTAGATTCTACAACATCAAACCACCCTATAAGAGATCTGCACTTATGCCCAAACAAAGCCTCATACAGAGCGATCTAGGTACTAAAATGGTAACTATTATTATTTGTAAACTCGATAAGAGGTAGATGCTTATCCTAACTTCTTATAAAATCCAACACACATGCTCATAACATGTCCTCTAGCGTCTGAATTGTGCGATTGGCTTGTCTGTCAGTCTATGGATGAAAAGTTGTGCTGAAATTCACTTGAGTCCCAATATCTCTCTAAATTGACCTCTAGAAATATGTTTTAAACTGGGACACATGGTCAGATATAATAGATACTGGTACTCCATGTAGACTTTGCATAATCTTCAGTTGTATATGTAGATCTAACCAATAGTAAATGGGATGATTTTGTGAGCCTACCGACTATCACCCATATCGAATCGAACTTAAGATGAGAACAAGGCAAACTCATGACAAAGTCTATGTCTATCGCCTCCTATTTCCACGTCGGGGCCTCTATAGTCTGCATTAGCCCTCTGGGCTTCTAATGCTCTATCTTCACATGCTGGAAAGTAGGACACTAGGTGAAAAAATCAGCCATGTTCTTCTTCATATTGTTCCACCAATGCATATTCGTAATGTCATGATACATCTTCGTCGACCCAAGATGAAAAGGGCACAATGAGTAATTGCCTCTAACATAATAAATGCACCCTTTCGCGATCATTTTCCTCGCCTCCAGATAGGAAATAAACCTACCTATGGGCGTCGCTATATTACCTACTGATGTTTTATACTTCATTACCATACAAGAGGGAGGGGGTGATTATGTGGTACCCAATTTTCGCTTAACGTGATTATAGAAGGATCTGGTTCTTCTATGTGTTCCAACTATTACTGTTGTGGAACAATAAATACAGAAAATAAAGAACATAGAGATTTTTACGTGGAAAACACCTGGCTTAAAAAGTGAAAAAATCATGACCTACCTTCTAGTGGGATTTTCCAAATTCTCCACTAAAATCACTAAGCCAAAAACTACATTTGCAAAAACTCTTTTGTAAATCTAAGATTAACTCTAATCCCATTATGGCACAGAACCTGAACTATTGCGACAACTTCAAGTTAACTCTAACTTGAAAACTCTAAGTACCTATTACAATTGCTTCTAAATAAGCTGAAAGATACAATGTAAAATCATGTACTACAATTGAACTAGAATAAAAGATAGACAATTGGAACTGGTTCTTCTATCTGGTCCAAGTAGTTTCAGGATTACACGCTTGAATGACACATAAATTGCTTGCAAAATTTCCTTGCTATTTTGCTGTCAATTCACGTTTAACTTCAGCGTATGTGCATTACCTGTAAAAAAGAATAACACTAATATTTAAGGAGTAAGCAATTAGAGATTGACTAGGATACTGATACTACTCTTCCATGGTGGAAGAGTTCTAGTTGATCTCAAACTCTAACTCTATCCTTTTCCTAAACCGTGTTCTCTTCGTGTAAGGAGTCTTTATCTTTATCTAATATGCAACCTTTACGATCATGATCAGGAGATAACACTTCTGATATGTTAGGTTTATCTCCTTCACGTGCATCTCATATGTTTGAGTTGATCATAACTGTGCTTCACAAGATAGACCTAGTCCATGTCTGAGTTCCTTTGTTAGTCTTCAAAACTTCACCTATACTTAGGTCAACACCTACCCATTCAAGGGCTGGCTCACTCAGAAAATGAAATATGGCTGCCTTTACTCGACAATCAAATGTGGCGTAGCAAGCTACCAACTAGTCCATGCCCATGATAGCATCAAAATCCATCATCTCTAGCTCAACTAGATACACTGAGGTATGATGACTACAAATCGTCACCGTACAACCTCGGTAAAACCATCTAGAAATAATTAGTTATCCAACCTATATGGATACCACAGAATGGTCACTTAGTATTTCAAGCACTATACCAATCTTACCATAGCAAATGGGGTAATATACGATAAAGAAGATCCTGGATCTATAAAGGCCTAAGCATCATGAGAGAAAATGGTCAACATAATTGTCACAGCATTTGGTGAAGACTCCTGGTCCTGTCGACCGACTAAAACATAGAAACATTTTGATTACCATATGAACTGGAATCTCTACCTTTGCCTCGACCTCCACCAGTCGAAGACTGAGACTCACGCCCAGAAGGATGCACAGACATAGATGATCCTATTGTTGTACTCGTTGTGCCATACCCCCAGAATCTATATTTGGGAATCTCGTATCATATGCCCTAGACGCCTACATGTATAACAAGCGTAGGAACCTTCTCGACATTGTCCCAAGTTCCCTCTACCACAGATGTCACACTGTAGTTAAAATGACCATATCTGCCATATACCTCACAATCGTTGCAAACCAGATGCCTGTGAGCACTCATCTGATCGTGATTGAGCATATCGGTCATACTTGTAACCCTGTACCTGAGGTGGTGGAGGCCTAGGTGGCCGTCCAAAGTAGTGAGGCCTATAACTACCTTGGGACAGCTATTGAGACCTTGCAAATCCCATCCTCTTATGCTGCCCTTGCTTACTCCTCTCTGTACCCTGCTGCCAATTCTTGCCCTTTTTTATATTTTGGGAGAATGCCTAAATATAGGCGATACCCATACTATCCTGCAATGGAGCAATGGCACATGCCTTGGTCAACTCTAGGGCCAACCCTGTTATAACCTTATGGATTTTATCCCGCATATTAGCTACTATGGATGGAGCATATCTGGCCAATGAGTCAAAATGGAGACTATAGTCTCGAATGCTCATATTGCCCTGCTAGAGGGCTAGGAAGTGATTGACTCGAGCATGTCGGATCTCATGTAGTAAGTACTACTCAAGGAACGCATATGAAAAATTCTCCCAAATAGCTGGAGGTGCATCACGTCCACTGGACCTTTTCCATCCCACGTTCCAAAGGATGGTTATTTCTCGGAGTCAAAAAGATGCTAGCTCAACTGCCTCTTTCTTCATGCCATGCATAACCCAAAAGATCCTATGAAGCTGATCTATGAAATCCTACGGGTCCTCCATCTGGTCTGTCCCTGTGAACTTTAGGGGACGTAAGGAAATTAACTCTCGGACCCTTGACTCCCAGACCCCTCAAAAGATCCTGCACTAGTTGATGCCCTAGCTTGTTGCTAGGTAGCTATCAATTGTGTCAACAAATGCACCGCACTCCTCAAGTCCTGATCTGAAAGAAGTGCATGGGGAACTGGATGTGCAGTATCCTTAGGAATCTCCACAGGTGGTGGAGGAGTCGGTAATGGCTGAATAAGGGTCTCGCCTTAGGCCTCAGACTGGCCCCACCTACTGGGGTTAGGCTGCTGGTCCCCTCAACCTACTACTGTATCTCTCCTATGACTAGCCGTAGACTTCCTAATCACCATCATCTCTGTACGCAAACACGAACACGTAAGTTTAACTCAAATTTTCTATAACTCAATTCTACATCATGATTTAGATTTGAAATAAGGGTAACCAACTCCTAAATGTCATATAGTCCTTGCTTATATAATGTGGTGCACAATATATCTATAAATAAGATGCTACTAGATACGACTTATGGAATCCCTAGGATAGAACTGCTTTAATACCAAATTTGTCATGCCCCAAACCTTTGGGGGGATGGAGGGTAGGGGGAGAGATCGGCACCCAATGCCTCACTTAACCTAGCATACCAACTTGAGACTAAGGGACTCTGAACATACAATGTCATACTTTGGCCATAGGGCCACCTTTCTAGACAATTTGTGAAATAAAATATAATACTGAATGGAAACTAGCTCTGACTGAACATCAATATAAAGATGGGCTGGCAAGGCCATTTGTCACGACCCAATTTTTCCTCCGTAGGAAGTCGTGATGGCACCCAATATTTACGACTAAGTAAGCCTAGTAATTGATAGAAATTAGACAAATGTAAATAACAGAATAATCAACCCAATTTGATAAACTCATAAAACTACTAAAGAGTAAAACCCCGACCATACAATTACCAAGAACTGTGGAACAGAGCCATAAGTACTATAGAATAACTAAAAGATATGATACATCACTGTTCACGAGAAAATACAACAGTAACTGGGAATCTTCAAAATTACTTTTTTTTCTATTCCTAAAAGTATCATAATTTTTCTCATCAAAGTAGGACCTTTTTCTACTATAGGATGTATAAAACTATTTGCGCATTCAATAACTTTCTCTAAGGCTTTGCTAACCCAATAGTTACGAATCACCAGGTTCAAACCATTCAACTTGAGAACGATATTGTCATCTATATAAAGCCTCAAACAATAAAATCCAAATAATAAACTAGTAACTATTATCAGGTACAAACTCAGTCAATAGCAATTGATCATAAGCCATTCACTATCTATCATCAGTCTAGTTTTGGAAATATATACCCATACTCTTATGCCCCCATTGTGCTGGAACACATCCAAGCACCATGTCTAAAATCCTATAATGGAATACATCCACCTTTCTTGCATAATACAATGATGAAATATATCCAAATACTATTACATAATACTCTCGCGTATGGCAATGCTAGAACACATCCATGCACCCATGCATAATACTCGCGTAAGATGACTATAATATATCCATATACCCTTATGTAAATATTTCATGCATTGTTATTCTTATCACACTTGATGAAATGGCATCTTGTGCCATTGCCATATCTTTCAATCATATTGCTACATAGATGAATATACTGTATGGACTGAATCATGTGCACGATCTTGTTGAGACTATCATTTTTACTCAGAATAGGATTGTAACTTCCTCAAAGAATATATAGACCAACAAAAGGGTCCATAGTGCTATTTTCAATTTCTCTTAGAGACAACCATACTTGCAATAATTTTTGAAGTCTTTAATACTTATGTTTAACACATGAATAGTTCAAACACTAAAGAACAATATTATGCTACCTTATATCAATCTCTCCCATAGTTAGCTTTACTTTTCCCATGCCAATGAATAATTGTGAATCTCGAATATACTAGATTTTATAAACACAATATTTCATCGTACCCAATATGTGTACACACATTTAGTTTTGAGCTATAATGCTCCTTTTTTTGTGCATTACACATGTATGTCTACCTCTAAAAACTTATCGCTAACCCTCAAAAGCCATGACTTTCATACCCAACAGATTGGCCTGCTCAAACAAAGATAATTATAATATCACAGGTGCTAGTGCCTTAGTATGTATAATACTATTAACATATCATCCTTTTACTATACATTACAAGGCTCAAAATATCACAATATATATATATATATATATATATATATATATATATAATACACTTGTGGTCTTTATTATTTAACTAATATAATCTCGACATCCACAGAACCTCTTCATCCACTACATATGCTTCTATCGAGCATAAAAATATTTCCATATGCCATTAGTGAACATGCAAACAAGAATGTTAAGGGACAATTTGAATACTCGATTCTAATCGATGATGATTACTAGTGGTTCAACTATCCAAGAGTCTGTAACCAGATGTTCATATTATTCATAAAGGATCTTGAAAAATATCTATATCTAACTCTTTATTTATTTATTTATTTATTTATTTATTTTACTCATGGTATCATGACCATGTAACCAAGGGACACAAACAATCTAAGTATGACAAAAAAATACTTTTCCTTCATGGAAGTCTAAGTCATATATCCATCATAAAAAAATCATGTACATAAATTATTAATCTTCTCAAAGAACAGAACTTAAGCATCAAAAAGCAATATACTTGATCTGATAATATCTTAATCTTGAAGTCTTGAAACTTATCATTTTAGTTTCGAAAAAGGGTCAGAACTGCCCCTAACGTATTGACGCCAGATTAAAAATGCCCTCCGTTAATCTATTTTGAAGAAAATGCCCCTATCGTTAAAATGCTGGCATATTTGTGCCCCTAACGTATTGACTCCAATTTAAAAATGCCCCTACCGTTAACCTATTTTGAAAAAAATGCCACTACCATTTTAAATATAAGTACAGTCAGTTGTTAGACTTATGGGCACAAATATACCACATTTTTAACGATAGGGGAATTTTCTTTAAAATAGGTTAACTGAGGGCATTTTTAACATGGAGTCAATACGTTAAGGGCAGTTCTGACCCTTTTCCCTTTTAGTTTCTCTGACTCAACAAAGCCATTAATACATAATCAAAGTATATCCAGAATTTGACAATATACAGATACCAAATCTTCCTAATAGGTGGTACCCACATCAAGTTCTCCAAAACACAATCTAACTCATTAACCAATATCAATAAATTAAATTTGATTTTTCAAGTTATATTTAAACACAACACACATCCTTCACTTGTCATATATATTCTTATTGACGACGTAAGTTTGGTTATACCGAGCGAATTCTTTACATTAAATACTAGGTGCTACCAAATTCATCCAATTCCAACCGAATTCTTTACGTAAGTTTGTTATTGAAGCATAGGGATATATGAATTCATCCAATTCAATCCCAAGATAACCTCAAATAACTCATACTATATTATGATTTATTTGTAAATGTATCACACACTGAATTATGGCCACATATATTTAGTGGGTCAATAAATAATAGTAGACTCCCCCATTTGAGTTGAAACCATAATTGATATATCTTAGTACTCAAATCTTCCCTTTTACTAGCATATACTATATTATCTCATAGCATGTTGCTCATCTTCATGAAATATGTTCTTTATCAAACACAACATATGTTAATAGAGTCTTACAAACTAATTTCTTTTCCCAAGGATAGTCATTATGTTTTTAACTAAACAAGCTTCCTTTTAGTTCATCTATTTTTATCAAATGATAATTTTTATACACTATGGCTTACTCTTACTTTAACAACTAATTCTGCTCATGTGCACAGTTTCATACTTAACCTATTTTTATGTTATTTCTTTAAGCCCTATGCTTAAGTCTCATACTCTTTAGGATTCATGTAGTCTATCATGAACATGTTGTACATCACGTAATTTCCACTATTTTACCCATACTCAATGCACTTGAGCCATGTATACTCACGCTAGAGTCACACTTATAACATCACCTTCACAACTTCACTAATAATAGCAAATCACCTCAAGAGGTATTAAGCATAGACCATATAAGGATATTCTTTAAAATATCTTTCACTACTAAGTCTAACCGCTTAGAAATGACTAAGTTATTACACTTTTTACTTTACATATTCAACTCCTTTTCTCTTTGGATCAGACTTATAATGGAGAGTTGTATCAACAATCTCAAATGGTGAATAAGTTACTCTTAGGCAAAACAATTTCCTTAATCCATTTTACAATTCATACAGATTCTCAACGTTTTAAAAAACATTATTTAACTCCCTAGCTTCTTAAAATTACTTGACATAGGTATGTTTCGAAATAACATTATCCTAACATTTATAACTTTTCCAATCCCAAAAATAACTGATGCACATATTATCCCATGTACCAAAGGCAACTCGTAGTAGCATATGTGCTTTCAAACTTTCAGTGTTTTCCAACAGAGAAGGATATGCATGTTCTACCATGCGAAAAGCATATCCCGTGGTTCAATTTGATTCAGCTCAAGGCACGAATAAGGAATAAAAGAAGGGAAAATATCCTAGATATTCAGTAGCCTCAAGGTCATATGTATGGACATCTACATACCCATGAACAAGACTCTACTAAACACTACTCCATGACCCAGAACTTAAAGTCTACGCTCTGATACAAACTTTGTCACATCCCAAACTATCCCTAAATGTGACTGGCACCTAGCTAACACTACCTGCTAGGCGGACAACTTTCTCTAATGTTTAACCATTTACACAAACACTGACAGAAAAAGTACAGGCCTAAAGTAATATTAATAATTAAAGATGTAATGATTATCGCTATATACCTTAGTCAATTGATAGAAAAGCCAGCAATCGCCCAAATAATAAAACTCTAGCCCAAACGCCAGGCTAAGACCCTGGAGCATCTAATAGAGTTTTATGAATTTTATTAACGGTTATGCAAACCTAAAAAAGAAGAAGTATTTAACATGAACTAAGCAAGTCTGAAACGAAAGCCTCCGCGAACAATGTGGTAGCTCACCTCAGCAATATGATCTACTCGAACAAACTCATCAGCCACTATCTCTATCTCCCGCAATGGTATCTGCATAGATATGCAGTGCATAGATATGCAGGTAAGGAGTGATCTATACGTAAATATAATCGAGTAAGATCCTCAACCTTCCACTTTAAATACTTCTGGAACAAGTGTTAGAAAATACAAACACACTACAACACAAATGATATAGTAAATATGATAATTATATAATAACTCAATATATGTGTATCCACAGAGTTATTAAGAATTAAACAACAAGGATACCCACTAAGGACTTATCATAATTGCAGTGAAACAAATTTACCAATATACCAGGAGTCCACAACGGCACCACAATGCCTCAAATATGTAACAAAGCATACACAATACTCGGGTGATGTACGAATGCATACGCAATACCCCAACATCATGGCGCACAACCGTATAGAATTCAACATCATGGCGCACAGCCGTATCAAACTCAATATCATGGCACACAGCCGTATCAAACTCAATATCATGGTGCACAGCCGTATCAAACTCAACATCATGGCGCACAGCTATATCAAACTCAAAATCATGGCACACAACCGTATCAAACTCAATATCCTGGCGCACAATCGTATCAAACTATAAAACTCAACCTCATGGTGCACAGCCGTATCACACAATCAAACAACTTATAAAATAATTTTGTTTCTTTCATAAAATAATATTTATGGCTAGTCTAAGACAACCGACTCTACCAAGCGCACGCTTGTCCTAACACATGGACCAGGCATAAAAAAAAACACTTTCAAAATGAGTTTTAGAAAAGAAAGTATCAAAAATTAAAGTCTCACTTACCTCACTAACAGGAAGTTCTCCAACCTTGCAACGTCTCTCCAATGGCCTCAATCTATCCAAAATATTGAATAACACGTCCTAATTAGTCTAGGTGAATAATCTTAGATAATATTAGGACTGAGTCAAAATCAACGCCAACCCTCAATCCAATTGATAAGTAAGTGTACACAAACATATACCGACAGTAGTATTTCGAAAGTGTTGATACAATGACTTATACTACCATATAGTTATTTCACTTTCTCATTGCCATCATCATTACATCATGATTGAAAGTTATATTCTATGTACCAAATGATAAAAAAGTTCACAACTATAACTTCTTAAATATGTTCAATTCTACAAGCAGTACGTTTTTTTTTCAAAATTTTCATGTCTCACATCTATCCTATACAAGCTAATAATCATTACATCATTATTATTGTTTTCCAAAAATATCATACGACCATCATTACACATCTTTCTCTCAAAAATACATAAATTTCTAGTTGTGTCCATATATTAACTTTGCTGCCGTGATTTCACAATTTACAGACTAAGAACATGCTATGTCGAGATCTAGTCATTCACTTTATGATATTGGACGAATCTCGAAATACCTGAAAGTTCACATGATGATTGTTTTTATCTGCGCCATCAATGAATCCTTTGATATTTTGCTTCTCTTTTTTCTTTTTTTCATCAAGAGCAAGGAGTTAATTACCCAAAATTTCAACTCTTTAGGTCATTAAAAATGTGACAGCCATAAGATAATGGGCTTAGCCCACTCTGATTTATTTAATAAATAATTAAAGTCAACTATATAAGTATAGATTAAAAAATTTAGCCACTAACCACTTATTTAGTATCATATCTCATATAGCAATAAATTTCCGTCCACAACTTAATATTTACCCAATATCTACAAATTAAATTAGTTCTCCAATCTCTTAATTAATAGGTGTATAAAATATTTCGGATTATTACAGTTACTTTAATTTTTGTTTTGATTGTTACTTAAATTTTATTGCATCGTATCATTTAAATTTATTGTTGCGTAACAACAAAAAGTGTCAATTTACGGAACAACAGATTTGATGTGGTTGCATCGTTTTCTTATTTTTTTTCTCATTTTATCCTTTTTTTAATTAATTAATCCTATATTATCCTTTACCCTACCTTTTTATATAATAATATTACCTCGTATACTTTACTTTTTCTTTATAGTATTGTAAGTTTATTGTTTATATTATTGGTGCATGACATTATGAAATGACGTCAAGTAATATAATCTATCCAAATATTATATATATCAAAATAATACAATATAATACGATACAATACATTATAAAACGATGCATAACAACGTTTCAAACAACGTGTTAGAAGAGACGATCGTAATTTTCATACATTTATTTTATGACCAGTTCTAATACTCAAACAAAACGTATCCACTGCAGTGATTTAAAATGTTTGAGATCCTACGACTTTGCCAATCGTCTTTTTCTAATGCCAATCTAATCTATATTCAAGTTATCAAGTAGATATTTATTACTTTCTTTGTTTTAAATTAGATGAGATAGTCGACGAAAAAAAGAAAAAAGAAAATGAATCCATTGAGTCACCTATCTAAAGCCGGAGGAATTGAAAGCATTAGAGTCCTCTTGGTATCCAGCTGAAATGGTTGCTGAATTGTCCCTAATTCAAGCTCTAAGTCAATTATTCAGGCATCAAAAATCGTTCTTCTTCAAATTACGAGTAGAGATTTGGGGAGAATGAATAGAATAGGGTGATGGGTGACGTAAAGGAAGGGAAGGCCCATCCTGTGCTTTCGAGCAATACTTTCCGCAAAAGACATATCTTTTTTCTTTCCGTCCCAAATAAAAAAGAGACTTAGATGTGATATTTTTCTTTTTAATTTATTCTAAAATAAATAATATATTTTAAAATTTTAAAATAATTTAGCTTTAAACATTTTAATTTTTTTTATTTTACATTTTTTATAATCATATAAATATTATGGTACCTCTTTTACGCTTTAAGCTTTTAAATTTTAAATTTTGTTTTTTGGTCTATAACTACTTGGTGAGTCTACGGAGAGAGTATTTATCATTAACAATAACGACTACACCTCTTCACATGACTAAAGAATTTTATTTTGCTGTAAAGAAAAAAACAAAAAAAGAAAAAGAATAAAAGAAAAATCTATTCCCTCCCTCTTCCCTCTAATTCCGCTCACCCAAATTCCTCCCACGGTGGAGTCCCATCGTCACTCATCATCGCCGGCAGGTAATTTGGTCTCTCTACTCTCTTCTATTCTTCGCTCTATCTCTACTTGTGTATTTTGGCAAGCGTGGTTATCACATTTTGGAATTGAGTTTCTTTTTTTAAGTTTATCGGTTAGATCATAACACTTTTTGCTTACCGGCTTTTGAATAGATTATTTATACATATTAAGTGAATTTTTTAATACAAATATAAGGTTATTATCAAGAGATAATTAAACTTTAGGTCTGCTAAGGGTGTTTTTTGTTCGAGTACGTAGAACTTTTTTTAAAAATAAATTAAATGTTGCTGGATTTTTTTGTTCTCATATTGCTTCATCGAAAAATCGGATTGCTAGTGCATCAATTGATTTCTTCTCTCGCAACTGCTTGTTTACTTTTTTCTTTTACGGCGATGGTGCCCGGACCATCGTGGCGTGCACCTCGACTATTCCATCCTTGCTTGCTACCTCCCGCTAGCAAAAATACTGGGTAATTATTCCGCGTAAGGTTTAGGCAGACACGAAGAAGTCACCCAGCGTTCTTATCTTCACTAGAGTTGAACCTGTCCGGACCACCACCTTGCGTGCACCTCTACTATTTCACCAATACTTGCTACCTCCTACCAGAACAGGTATCGAGTAACTCTATCCACCAAGGTTTAGGCATGGGAAGAAGGGAATTGAACTTGAGATGTCATTTACTGTCTTTACTTATGGTTCCCTTTCTATATTGGCTTAGTTTCAGACTGAAAATTCTTGTTTTTGAGTGGTTGGACTCATAGGTATAATATGCTTTGATTTCTTGGTTAATTGATGTGTTTCACTTTCTCAAGAACATTTTTGCTATTTTGGCTGTATATGTGATCTAACCACTGTCTATTTTGGCCTCTGGCCTGCAAATTCATTTAGTGATCTGTTGATTTGGTGTTACTTGCTAGAATCTTCTTGATATCATTTTGGTTGAGATTCAGGTATTTCTTTATGACGTGTCACCTAGTCATCTATTTGCCATATGAGACGTCTCTTAATCATTGTAGGTAAATTCTCAAGGCTACTTACGTTCAATATCAATTGCCAGAGGGTCACTTTTAGATGTACAATCACGACCTCCATTCTGCTCTCTATTAATTTGTTGACCCGCGAAGATTTAGCAAATTAAGCAAGTTCAACTAGATGGAAACGAATTTCAGGAGCACCACAAGAAGTCTGAAACTTGTAAAAACAAAGTAATTGGGGCTGGTTGGTTTTGAGTCTGGCTATATTCCAGATTGGTTCTTGGTGGAAGTCCTATCAAGATTGCCTTTGAAACATGTTTTACGTTCAAATGTGTATCAAAGCAGTGGTTTTCGCTTATTTCGGCCCCTTCTTTTATCAATTTGTACATTTCTCGAGTTCCTTTGTCACATAAGCCACGACCATGGACCGTTCTTAGTTGCCGCCTGCATATTAAGGGCACGAAGTTCACTTATGATCTCCCATTAATGCTGGAGGACATGTTATCTGCAGAAGAAAATGATCTGATTGAACTCCCGAGTTTCTCACGTCATCTTCACTTCCCTCGTTGTCAGCGACCTTCTATGCTCGAGTGCTATGATACCATAGCAATTAGTGATGGACTAGTGTTGTACGGATGAATTGTGCGTACGGAGAATTACGTCAATCACATGAGAGATTATCACATCTATAACCCTATCACACAGCAGCGTGTTGCCCTTCCTCCAACCTGTTTTGTGCTTTCTGTTTGTCATTACTGGTTTTATAACCCAAATTGAAGGGGGAACACTTAAGAGCTACAAAGTGGTGCGATTTGATTGTCAATTAGGGGAGTACCGTAACCTCAAATTTGAGATATTCTATTCTGAAACTGGAAGCTGGAGGAGTGCTGGTGTACACAGCGACCAAGCTATTGAGACTGCCTGGCTGAGGATGCCTTTTTCCTCCAATGGAATGTTACATTGGATTGACTGTTGGCATGGGATAGTGGCATGTGATCCTTGTAGGCATTCCAATCAGTGCCGCATCATTGGACTTCCACCTGACATTGACAAGCAATGTAACAACTACAAAAATAATTGATTGTATAGTTTGTGCAATATGCATCAGGGTCAATTGAGGTACTTTGAGGTGTCTCTTGCACCCTCAGTTCCCTTCGGATTTTCAGGTTTCGCTCTATGGGTGCTTGATGATTATGAATCTGCTACTTGGTCTTTGCAGCACAGAGCCAGGGTTACTGATATCTTGTTTGATGATATTTTAACCAGTCGGGGGTTAGCTGGATCATGTCCTGCTCCTCTGGCCTTCCATCCATTTGATGGCAACATTGTCTGCCTTAAATTAGGGGTCTATTTTGTCACATACAATGTCAAGACGTTAAAATTGGAGGCTCATGGTAATCCAATCGCTACTGAAAACTAGTACGAATCAACAGGATGGCTGTCCCGGTTTGCACTAATACCTCCGAGGTTAGCATTCTTGTACGTGCTTCCTCCATGGCCAGTTTCTATCCCAAATAATTTTTCCACGGGAGCGGAGGAGGATGATAGTGTTTAGTAGAGCTACTTTTAAAAATAGAGAAATAAAGAACAAAAGCTAATCTTTGTCTAAATCTAGACTTCGTGCCTCTTGAATTGGTGAGGCTGCTTGCTCTAGCTAGCTGTAGTTAGTATGGACATAATGTTTCTACCAATTTTCTTACTAGCGTTATGTCTTCCGCATGATGTTAAATCTCATTCAATAGCTAGCTATGTATCAGAACCAGCATCTTTTAACAAGTTAAATAGTGTCTAAACTGAGATGGCTGAGTATATGATGGTATATGATTCATTTCCTTTTAACGAGGAGCCCTTGTTCAAATAAAAAAAGCTGCCTGCCTTTTCCTGTTATTTTACTTGGATTACTACTTAATAAGTGACAAACATAAGGTTTTTTTATCGTCCTCTCAAAGTTGAGATACTTTTCATAAATCACGAATTATCCGTAAACATTATAATTATATCCTTCATGTCCTTTTAGTCTAATCTTTTTGAATCAATTTTGTATGTTGTCCTTGGTTTTGTGTAAAATTTGTCACTGCAATAATTGAAGGTTATATTGTCACTTAATTTTGCACATGTATATATGCGTGTGTTCATCTGCATTCTTTTCTCCTTTTTCTTTGCTGGGTACCTTTCTGCTTTTGTCTGCTTCTATTTTCTGGCTTTGAACTTAATTTGCCGGTTTTTGGCTGATTTTGACACATATTCTGCTTCGCTTGTTGTGAGTTGGTCATTCTGATATATAGAGGAAAAAACATAGACCCCCTTCTGGCTTTCTCAGATGTAGTGGTTATACTGTACAACAACAACAATAACTACCCAGTATAGTCCTACAAAGTGGGGTCTAGAGAGGGTAATATATAGACGAGCCTTACCCCTACCCGAAAGGGCAGAGAGGCTGTTTCCAATCGACCCTCGGCTCAGTGAAGGAAAGGAAAAACAAAAATAAAGGAGCATTAGTAAATCTATCAGAAATAGCGTAAATAATTATCTAAACATAAGAAACATAAATAAAATAGCATGCAATAATATCATACAGTAACTACCATAAATAACTACCATAAGAGAGACACAATCCAAAACACAAATCATCTATGGATAGCCCTGCCAAGCCTCACCCAACCCCGGGTGAGTAGTACGAAAAACTCTAGGAGCCTCTATCCTACAACCCTGATACTAGACCTCCAGACTTTCCTATCAAGGGTCAAGTCCTCGGAAACCCGCATTCTAGCCATGTCATGCCTAATCACCTCTCCCCAATACTTCTTAGGTCTCCCTCTGCCTCGCCGAACGCCGACAATAGCCAACCGCTCACAACTCCTCACCGGGGCATCAGGACTTCTCCTCCGCACATGCCCGAACCACCTCAGCCTCGCTTCTCGCATCTTCTCATCCACCGGGGCCACCCCCACCTTCTCTCGAATAACTTCATTCTTAATCTTATCTAACCTGGTGAGCCCGCACATCCACCTGAGCATCCTCATCTCGGCAACCTTCATTCTCTGAACATGAGAGTTCTTCACGGGCCAGCACTCCGCCCCATACAACATTGCAGGTCTAACCACAGCTCTATAAAATTTCCCTTGAGTTTATGTGGAACTTTCTTGTCACACAGGACTCCTGCTGCAAGCCTCCACTTTTACCACCCCGCTCCTATACGATGAGTGACGTGTTAGGCTCCCCTGTTGCAGAACAGTGTGTTAATGGTTTAAGTTAAATATATATATATATATATATATATATATATATATATACCTTTTTCTAAAACAAAATAGAAGTTTATAAAGTTATGCGTTATCTTGTAAAACATACTAAGCTCAATTGATAGTATATTGTGTTCAAAAAAATCATGTCATATCTGTTTGAAGTTTGGGAGAAAGGTGTTTGTTTCTCAACTAAATTTCCATAAAAAAAAGAGTTGTTTTTTACCCTAAATTCCACTCATTTATTTAAATATTTCTTAAACCCGAAAAGTATTTCACATTTTTTGTTGAGTGACAGCAGAGACAACGGAAAATGCAGCTATTTTCTGAACAATAAGTGCCGTTCCTCCATCGTTTTGCAGGTTACTTGAAATTTCTCTAACTTCTTTTTAGTTCTAATGTTTTTCATCTATATAGAACTGCAATATTAATACTTTCTTTTGAAGAATGACCAGTAGCTTTCATTCTAAATGTATTCTCTGAAAACGTATTTTTCTTCATTTATCATTTTTTTAAACTACATTCTACAAGTTGGGACCATTTAATTTGTATTAATAATCCGAGAACTCCACCGGTTTGAGGTTCTTGTTCTTTTCACTAAAGTAAGTCGTTGATGGAAAATAAACGCAAAGCCAGTTTCTTGAGTTCTACGAATTGCTTGGCCAACATCCAATAGCCAATCAATTTGGCCATTGTATTATTAAAAGCTAACCCTCGACCTTAAAGTCCGTGTAATTAAATTCCTTTACCATTACGTACGTTACTTTTATCCATGTGCTTAATCTCAAATACTACATACAATTAACTTTTTTCTCATTATCCATCAGAAAAAGAGATCTATATTGCAAATTCTTTTCCTTTTTTTTCATTTGCAACCCCCCCCCCCCCTTCCCCGCCCCGGGAACACACACATGTCTAACTCAAAAGCATAGACTATAACCTATATAACATCATTATTCCCCCTGAAACCTTTCTTTCAGTTTCAATTCCTCACTCTCCTCTTCAGATTTTCAGTTTCTAGTCCATTTCATTTGTCCCCATTTTTACATTACATTTCTACAGCGTTGGTGAACTTCCTTCCTGTATACCTTCCGTTATATTTAGAGGTATTATATCAGAGACAAAATCTCCTACTCTTACTCTTTTTGGAGCCTCCCATCCCATAAAACCAGATACTATAGGAGCATGAGAAAAATTATCATGGCTCCACTGAGACATGACGTCCCGGTGCTGATAATGCTGCTGGCTTTTCTGATCACCTCTTCGAACGCTTATCAATTCAACGTCGGTGGTACAGATGGTTGGATTCTTAATCCTCTTGAAAGTTACGACCATTGGGCTCAGCGTTTGAGATTTCAAGTGAATGACACTCTTTGTAAGTTCTCCAACTATCCGTGCTACAAAAATGTATCATTATATGATAATTTGTTTGTTTGCACCAAAAGATGTTACTATATTATTTGATACTTAGTACTATTCATTTGATAATTATCTTTTTCTTGTTTGTACTTGTGACAGTGTTCAAGTATAATAAAGGATCAGATTCAGTGTTGGAGGTACATAAGGATGACTATGACAAGTGCAACACAGAAAATCCGATTAAGAAAATGGAAGATGGCAACTCTGTTTTCAAGTTTGATCGCTCTGGTCCATTCTATTTTATTAGTGGCAAAAAGGATAAGTGTAAAGAAGGACAAAAGTTGATTATTGTTGTTCTAGCTGTTAGACCGCCGCCTCCTTCTCCTCCTGCTACTCCATCCAAAGCTCCGGCTCCATCCGCTCACACTCCAACAACGGCTACTCCACCTAAAGGATCATCAACACACATTTCACCGTCGCCTAAAGGGAATCCGGATTCTCATTCTCCTGTAGGTAAAACTCCGGTAGCATCACCGACACCTGCTGGTTCCCACTCTTCTCCGACGGCTCATGCACCTGGAAAAGCTCCTACATCAGGTGTGACTCCGCGTCATGGTCCACAATCATCTCCAACGGCTCATGCACCTCTAGTAGGGGCGCCGCCTGCACGTGATGGTTCCCGTTCATCTCCGACGACCCATGCACCCAAAAAAGCTCCAACGCCAACATCATCGGATTCACCAGTTGTGGCTCCAACATTGGCGTCACCTGCTCCAGGGAAGGCCCCAACACCAGGATCGTCGCATGGACCACCAAGTACCGGTTCACACCAATCTCCAACAGTTCAGGCTCCCCAAAAGACTCCAACACCAGCATTGTCGCATGTGCCTTCTGATTCACATTTAGCTCCGACTACTCATGCACCTGGAAAAGCTCCAACTAGCACGTCACTTGCCCCTGCTGGGTCCCACTTGTCTCCGATAGCACATGCAATTGGAAAAGTTCCAACACCTGCATTGTCGCATGTGTCTCCAAGTCCAGGTGCACACCTATCTCCTACAGCTCATGCACCTGGAAAGGCTCCAATTGGGGCGTCACTTGCGCCTGTTGGTTCCCACCTATCTCCAATTGCCTATGCACCAGGAAAGGTGCCTACACCAGCATCATCGAATGTGCCTCGAGGTACTAGTTCCAACCCACCTTCTCCAAGTCCAGGTACACACTTATCTCCTACGGCTCATGCACCTGCGAAGGCTCCAACAGGGGTGTCAGCTGCGCCTGCTGGTTCTCACTCATCTCCAATTGTCCATGCACCAGGAAAGGCGCCAACAGCAGCATCATCGATTGTGCCTCCAGGTACTGGTTCCAACACACGTTCAGATTGATATTTTTAAATATATGCAAGTCGAAAGGCAAAATGTGGTTAAAGACTATATATCAAAACCTTGGTATTTTAATTTTGTATTTATGAACTTGAATTTGAACTTAAGTCTTAATTAATTTATACAATTGTGTTTCTTCATATATTAAAATGACTAGCCTAAACAAACTTTGTTCAACTCTTTATATTCAAGCCTTCCATGAGTAATGGCCAAGGCGAATTGCATATTCCGTGGCTTTAGGGATAACAATAAGTCTTTCCTCTTCATTGTATCTTTCTATTTTTCTAACACCTTTTACGGTTCATGCATCAGGAAAGGCTCCATCCGAGGTATCTCACGCGCCCGCTAGTTCCCACTCATCTCCAAGTGCCCATGCACCTAGAAAGGCTCCATCCCAGGTGTCACACTCGCCTGCTAGTTCCCACTCGTCTGCAACTGCCCAGGCACCTGGAAAGGCTCCATCCGAGGTATCACAGGCCCCTGCTAGTTCCCACTCATCTCCAACTGCCCATGCACCTGGAAAAGCTCCATCTGAGGGGTCACATGCGCCTGCTAGTTCCCACTCAGCTCCAACTGCCCATGCACCTGGAAAGGCTCCATCCGAGGTGTCACATGCGCCTGCTGGTTCCTACTCATCTCCAACTTCCCATGAACCTGGAAAGGATCCATCCGAGGCGTCACACGCGCCTGCTAGTTCTCATTCATTTCCAACTTCCCATGCACCTGGAAATGCTCCATCCGAGGCGTCACATGCACCTGCTAGTTCCCAATCATCTCCAACTGCCAATGCACCTGGAAAAGCTCCATCCAAGATGTCACATGCGCCTGCTAGTTCCCATTCATCTCCAACTTCCCATGTACCTGGAAAGGCTCCATCCGAGGCGTCTCACGCACCGGCTAGTTCCCATTTATCTCCAACTGCCAGTGCACCTGGAAAGGCTCCATCGGAGGCATCACACGCGCCTGCTAGTTCCCATTCATCTCCAACTTCCCATGCGGCTGGAAAGGCTCCATCCGAGCCATCACATGCGCCTGTTAGTTCTCATTCATCTCCGATTAACCATTCACCTGGAAAGGCTCCAACACCTGCATCATCACATGTGCCCCCTAGTCCTCTCTCACACCTAACCCCGAACAAGCATGCACCCGGAATGGCTCCAACTCCCACAACTTCAAAGATATCCCCTGTTTCAGGTTCACACCTATCTCCCGCGGCTCATGCTCCTGGAAACTCTCCAAAATCATCAACTGCTCCTACATCACATGCTCCGTCAGTTCACAGTCCAGGACCTACAAAATCTTCAGAGAGTCATTCTGCATCTCCAGCACCCACAAACACATCCCAAGTGCCTTCTCTGTCACCGGAGGGGCAAACTTCCAATGCATCTACTCCAACTTCATCTCCCACATTATCAAGCCCGCCAACAGGAAGTATTACTCCAGCCTCCAGCGACAACATTCCGGCTGACATTCATTCACCAGCAAGTTCACCACTCAATTCCCAGTCGTCAGCAAAGAAGGCAATAACTCCTTCAGTTGTTTCGATGTCAACAGTGTCACTCCTCTTGATATTGGTTTTGGGAGGATTCGTTATTTCACCTTAGGGAATTATTAGACATAGATATTATACTATAAACACTTTGTTCTGTTTCCGGGTTATTACTTAATTTTGTTTTCTTCTTCTTTTTTGTTAGTTAATGATTATTTCTTGAATTAGAGGTGGGTTGGGTGTTTAGATAAACAAGAGTCTGCTTAATTGTTATCTTTATTTTTTTCCTGCGTCACATAAATCTTTCATGTATGAGAGTATATAGCTATTTTCCTCTTATTCACTCTTTCCTTAACATATTTCTAATTGGTTAAGAGCTCGCTACGCTCATTTAGTTTTCTTTTGATGAGTTGCCATAGCTAGCGATCACCATCTTCAAGAATATTGTCGAAATTTATTATTGTAGTAGTTTAATTTCGTCTGCGAAGCAAGTTAAAAAGAAATTAAGGTCTCTATTTTTTTTCCTTAAAAGAACGTACTACATACTACTCGCTCCGGCCATAATATGTGTCATGATTCTCTTGTGCATGTCTTTAAGAAAGAATAATTTTTTACTATTTTATTTTTATTAAATATTTTCTCAATTTATGTGTTATCTCTATCAATGACATTATTCATATTTTTATTAAATGTAAATGTAATTGATTATTAAGTGTAAAAAAATATAATTAATTTTGTCTTTAATTTTTAAAATGATAAATAATTTGAGACAGCTATTTTTAATAACCACGACACATAATATGAGACGGAAAAGTACCATAGGATACTAAAGTTCGCTATGCCTACAAAAGTTCCCTAAATATCTACCGTAAAAGTAGGTAATCAATGAAAATAAATTCTTTAAGCACTATGGATTTTTGTGCTAATAAATTAAAATTAACACGCAATGACGTATGTTACCACTTTTTCTTAAACCAATCTTTGTAACTCAGTGTTGTCTTAATTGGTCGCATTAAATGTCTTTAATCTTAATCAACCGCACAAACTAAACTTCTTATCCTCGACCGTTTTTTTTCTAAGATGTCACGGGATGAATTATTATTAATGCCACAATTAATCGAAAATTAAGTTAATTAATCTATTTATGAGTCTTAGGGGTGGCAAAATGGTTAAAAAAACAGTTAACTACTTATATTATCTATAAAAAAAATGGGTTGAATAATTAACTTTTTTTAAAAAAAGATCAAATATGGATAAGAACCATATTATCCATTTAGAAAATGGATAACCAATGGGTCTAACATTTAAATTTGTAAAGCCTCAAATTGCAAGTTCCTCAAGTTAGAGAGACTAAGAATTCTCCCAAAGTAATCATATGTAAGAAATCGTGGATAATATGGTTACCCATATTATACGCCGGTTAACCCATTTTTTATCAGTATTAAATATGGATCTGATTAGACAATTTATCCGGTTTTTATTTTTTGCTTTCGACCCAAACTATATCCGACCCGACCATCTATTTGCCGCTCTTAACTAGCCTTATGCACAAGGTAACAACGTTACCTGTCAATTTAAGCGTTCCCGGCTTCTTTAACTATGAAGATACCTTATTTATTAGTCTTAAAACTAATCTATAGTACATTTTCTTTAACGTTTATTTGATCTGTAGCTAATTAATGCATGTCCGTTGAAGAAAACATTGAAAAGCTTAAAGATAAAGGGGGATCTGTTGTTTGGCTTTTTTTCCAACCGATTTAATTAATTTTCTTATTAAGCCAATTTTTTTTCAATCGTGGTTGATATGTTGATACTGTATGAAAGATACATTTTGTACTAATAACAATACATTTTGTTTTGATACTTTATGAAAGATACATTTTGTACTAATAACAATACATTTTGTACTAATAACAAATTATTACTTCAAAATAGTTCAACATTAAGTCAACGTTCAAAGAAATGGTGTTGCTTATTAAAATCACAATGGTTTAGATAACATGACCTAATTTCCTTCCGGTAAAAATTTCTATAATTTGATAGATACAATTGTTATTGAAGTATATCTGTAAAATAATTTTGGAAAACAACATATAAACAGAAAATATAAACGAAACAAAAGTTAATCCGAGCCCACTGAACTCACAGTATTTTCTTAGGGAATTTAATTCCTCCTAGTAGCCAAGGTTATGGATTATTTCTTCCCATGATAGAACGAATTACACACTGGTATAGTGGTACTTCAAACTCCAGTGTTTTAGCGAACACAAAGTTCGGTAGCAAATCACACTTACTGTTACTTTAATTTATTTAAAGTTAAAAGTATGCACAGAAAAGGATGAGAATTCAAAAAATCGTATGGAAATTCTGAGAGAATGAACTTGTACTTCTAGCCACTGCTGGGCTTGAAAACTAAAGAGGCGCAACTCTTCAAAATGGCTGTTAATGCAAAACGACCATAGCAAAAATACCATAACATAAATGGCTTATGCAATAATAAACCGGGAATTGAAGAGGTTCAGCTACATAACCGAAAAATAGAAAACGAATAACGAAAAAACTTTTAATATTTCGTTAGATTTAATATTAATAATAATAATAGTATTAATATTCTGTTATTAAAATAGATTTTTAATAAAAATCTATTAATATTTACTATTAACAAATAAATTTGGTCAAAAAAATTAATCAATCAATCATTTGACCGAATCCGAACCCGAAGCCCAAGCCCAAGCCGAGCTGAGCAAGCGACAACAACAACGACGACGTAAGACTTGCCTTCTTTTCAACTCTTTAAGAGGTAGAAAAAGAGCAATTGCTTATATACTCATCAAAGATCTCTTCCTCTTCCAATATGGGATAATGTTCCTTTGTTGGGGAGGGGGCGCGGGGGGGAGGGGGGGGAAGTTAAAATTTCGCTTAAAATTTTCATTTCCCTCTATTTCTCATTCACCCTCTTCTAAGCCATATTTAATGCTTAAACCCCCTAACAATCCTCACACGACTGGGGAATGACTAGATTATAAAAATTCGCATGTAAAACTGTGATTTGCAAGCAAGGATTGATTGCATCTGGATATATAGTTTTTCCTTTAAACTTTTCGTAGTGAACTTATGTCGGATATACTCGGTGTAATCAATAGATTTGATATCTTTGAACCGTCTAACTTTGGTGTGTACCTAGATAACCATAAGTTACACAACCAACCCTTAACCGTCTTTGGTTCTCATTGTTGTGTTCGTTTCAGCCATGAACATCGTCTGATTTCATAAGTGCATAGAGAATTAGCCTTACAAAATTCTCCTTGAAGTGGCTAATACTTCACACTTACATATGTGATTCGTAAACGTATTATCCCATAGATATTATTTGATATACCCCGTATCAAATTTAGAAATTATTAAAACGCCTTAATGCTTTATCCTTGGTACTGAACTTTGTCTCATCAGGAGAAAGGACCAAAATTTTAGTTGACAATATTGAACTGTCATTAATGACTTTGTTTGATCTCCTTGAACCTAGATTTTGAGATCTCTAGTCTTCTAGGTAGAGTTACCGCCACATCGACTTGTTCTCGTCCATAGTCTTATTCCTCGTGATAATTTCTCAACTACCTCTCTAGTTAGCCCTTTTGTAACTGGATTCGATACATTATCGCTTGATTTTACATAGTCAATCGTGATAATTACTCTAGAGAGTAATTGCCAAACGATTTTATGTCTTCGACATATATGACGAGATTTACCATTATACATAACGCTCCTAGTCCTTCCAACTGCCTCTTGACAATCGCAATGTATGCACATTGGTGCCAATGGTTTGGGCCAAAATAGAATGTGTTCCAAGAAATTCTGTAGTTATTCAGCTTCTTCATCGACTTTATCTAAGGCTATGAATTCAGCCTCCATTGTAGAGCAGGCAATACAAGTTTGTTTGGACGACCTCCAAGATACCGCTCCTCCACCAATAGTGAATACATATCCATTTGTGGATTTCGAATCAGATGAACTGGTAACCAATTTGCATCATAGTATCCCTCAATCACTGCATGATATTTACTGTAGTGAAAAGCAAAGCCATGAGTATGTTCTAAATATCCCAAAACTTATTTCATTTCCATCCAATGAGATTGACATGGATTGCTCGTGTACTGACTTAATTTACTTATACCACAAGCTATATCTGGTCGTGTACAGTTCATGATGTACATTAAGTATCCCAACACACGAGCATAATCCAATTGTGGTTATGTTATGGCCTTTGTTATTTGCTAATGCAAGATTCACGTCAATTGGACTCTTTGCAACTTTAAACCCTAAGTGCTTGAATTTTTCAAGTGATGTCTTAAAATAACGAGATTCTGACAATGCCAGACCTTGAGGAGTCTTATGGATCTTAATCCCCAGAATTAAATCAGCAACTCCCAAGTCCTTCATATCAAATTTGCTAGTTAGCATACGCTTAGTAGCATTTATGTTAGCAAGGTCATTACTCATTATTAGCATATTGTCCACATATAAGAAAATAATGACTATGTGATTTAGAAAATATTTAATGTACACACATTTATTACATTCATTTGTCTTAAAACTATTTGACAATATTATTTGGTCAACTTTCGCATGCCATCATTTAGATGCTTGTTTTAGTCCGTAAAGGGACTTAATAAGTCTATATACCTTCTTTTCTTTACCAGGAACCACAAACCCTTCAGGTTGTTCTATGTAGATTTCTTCCTCCGGATCTCCATTCAAGAAGGCCGTCTTAATGTCCATTTGATGAATTTCAAGACCATACACTGCAGCTTAATGCTACTAATATTCGTATGGATGCAATTCTTGTAACTGGAGAGTATGTATCAAAGTAGTCAAGACCTTCTCGTTGTCTATACCCTTTGACTACAACTCTTGCTTTAAATTTATCAATTATGCCATAATCTTTCATTTTCTCTTAAAAATCCATTTAGAATCCAAAGATTTATTTCCAGGAGGAAGGTCAATCAATTCCCCTATATAATTGTTCAATATGGATTCTATTTTACTATTGAGTGCCTCTTTCAAAAATAATGATTCCGAAGAAGACATAGCTTATTTAAATGTTCAAGGCTCATTTTCCAATAATTAAGTCATAAAATCTGGTCTAAATGAAGTAGACGTTCTTTGACGTTTACTACGTCTTGGATCCTCCTAATTAAATGTACTTTCTTTTGTTCCTTTCCGAGGTCATTTAGACCCTTCACCCATCGACTCACATTCATTTTTATACAGATACATATTTTTAAAGAAATTAGCATTATCTGATTCTATAACCGTATTATTATGAATGTCGGGATTTTCTGATTTATGAACCAGAAATTGGTATGCTTTACTATTGGATGCATATCCTATGAAAAGACAACCAACAGTTTTCGGTCATATTTTAACCCTTTCGGATTTAGGAACTTGCACTTTTTCCAAACACCCCACACATTAAAATAATTCAAGTTGGGCTTCCTTCCTTTCCATTTTTCACATGGAATGGATTGTGTTTTTCTATGGGGTACTCGAATTAGTATTCAATTTGCCGGCAAGCCAAAACTTATCAAGAATGTGTTCATTATCTCCTTTAGTGAATGATTCTTTCTTTCCGCAATCTCATTGGATTAGGGAGTGTGAGGGGCTGTTGTTTGAAGAATAATTCCATATTCTAACATATTTGTTCAAAAGTAGATTCATATTCACCACCCCTATCAGTTCTTATCATTTTAATTTTCTTGTTAAGTTGTGTTTCAACTTCATTTTTGTATTGCTTGAATGCGTCTATTGCTTCATCTTTACTATTAAGTAAGTAAACATTGCAATATTAAGTATTATTGTCAATAAAATTTATGAAATACTTCTTTCCAACGCGAGATGGTATTGACTTCATGTCGCAAATATCCGTGTGAATTAAGTATAAAGGATTTGAATTCCTTTCAACTGACTTATAAGGATGTTTAATATACTTAGATCCCACACATATTTGATATTTTTATTTGTTGCATTCAAACTTAGGCAATACTTCCAAGTTAATCATATTTCACAAGATTTTATAATTGACATGACCAAACGTATATGCCATAATTTATTTGACTTAAATAAGTAAGACGAAGCTGAAATTTTATTATTATTCTTAATAACCATTACATTCAGCTTGAAAAGGCCCTCAGTGAGGTAACCTTTTCCTACAAACATTTCGTTCTTACTTATTACAATGTTATAGGATACAAAAACACACTTAAAATTGTTCTTAACAAGAAGTTCAGCTGAGACTAAATTCTTCCTAGTCTCATGAACATGAAGGACATTGTTCAAAGTCACCACCTTGCTAGAAGTCATTTTCAAAAAGATCTTCCCACATCCTTCAATCTTGCGGTTGCAGCCTTTCCTATAGAAAGCGTCTCTTTGGGTCCAATAGGAGCATATATTGCAAAGGCTTCCCTAACATCACAAACATAGTGAGTGGCTACAGAATCAATCCCCCACTCCTTAAGATTTCTCACCATGTCGCATTTAGAAAGAATAACATACATGTCATCAACATATTCATGTTTTCAACCGTGTTTGCTTGACCCTTCTTCTTGTTTTCTTCGGAGCATGGCACTCCGTAGATTTGTGCGCAGCTTTCCCACAGTTGTAGCAATATTCATTGAACTGCTTCCTGCTTGTGTTGCTTTTCGGTCCAGAAACCTACTTCCTCTTTCTCTTATTTTGAGAAGTATCCTCAACAATGTTTGCTTCCATTATTGTTGAGTTTCCATGGGCTCTGTTTCGGCAACTTTGTTGTCCTTTTCGATTCTCAACCGAACAATGAGATCTTCAAGCAACATCTCCTTGCAATTGTATTTTAAGTAGTTTTTGAAGTCCTTCCACAAAGGAGGCTGTGAGCAGGTGATTTTTTCCCTATATGAATTACTCCCATAAATTCAAGAAAATAAAAATTTTCCATTATTTGCCATTGCATAGATTTGGGTAGCATTTTTGTTAACCGTTTGCATTTTTCCGTGCACGTTTATTTTATTTTATTCATGAAAAATACAAAATATATTGCATTTGAATTTAGGATTCAATTTTACATATTTTAGATAAATTAGTAAATTAGTTTATTTTACAAAAAATGAAAATCACAAAGAAATAATTTGTTTTCGCATTGTTAAATTTTTAGCTTTGAATTTTGGTAGTTTTCTTTTAATGTAGTATTTAATTAGTTGTGAAAATTATTGTTTAGAGATAATTAATTTAATATGGCAAGATAGTTTGGTTTAATAATTAATTTGGGGTTTTTTTTAATTGGAAAGAAGAGAATAATTTTTTTTTAATTATAACTGTTAGTTTCATTGATCTCAAATAATATGTACATCATAGGGCTCTATGGTAGTAGTTTGGACTGACTACTACACTTTTACAAGTACTCTCTATACTATCTTAACTATCTATACACAAGCCTAAGTGCAATAGCTAAGGAAAGTAATTGAGCTGTCCCAGACCAGTCTGCCAATGTTTGCACTTGCTGCCTCGAATGTGTATGAGTAAGGCAATCTCTCTGCAAGTCAGTTCCTCCACAAAAGCAGCCCCTTCAAAACGAATGTGGTTCCTTTCTTTCCAGATGAGGGCAGTAGTAGTGACAAATGCAGAAGCTGTGATAGCATTTTGCCACAGTCTACTTTTAGCTTTGCTGCATATCCAGTGAAGCTCAGTTTCCCAGCAGCCAACTGTTCTGGAATTCCCCAGCCAAACACAAATTCTGCATCACAATCTGTTTGTGATAGGACATTCAAAGAACATGTGATTGAAGTCCTCAACATTTTGTTTGCAAAACACACAAGTTGCTGGAACTTGTATGCCCATGATCTGCAATCTTTCAACTGTAGGAAGTTTATGTTGAGCAGCTAACCAACAGTGAACTTATGCCGAGGTAGGACATTAGTGATCAGCATCAAGTTCTTCCATTCAACCTTATTGAAACTGGGGAGCATAGTGAGGTAGAGTTTCTGAATGTGGAATTTGCCCAGCCTACAGATACTTTGCAGTCTGTCAATTAGATCACCTTGAAGCTTATGGCTCTCCAGTATCAAAGTTCTACTTTCCAGTACCTTTTTGACCACCCAAGAGAGTAATTTTGAAATTGAAAAATTGAAAGAAAGGGAAAGTTAGAAAATAAAAGAAAGGGCTGAAATGTTTTGTCTTGCAAAATTTGGGCCAAAATCATTTTTACAGCCCATACAATACCATTGAAACCCTTCCAATCCTGTCTCAACCTGGCTCAAATTTAGTCAATACCCGGTCCACCCGTTTAGCTGACCAAACGATCCCGTTTCCCAGGCTCTCGATCTGTTCTGTTGATCCTGTGTGATCAGACGTCCAAGAACTGAAGCTCCATAGGTATATAACTATCCGAAAAGCCCCTAACCCCTCAGAACCCCCCTCAATCTCATTCATCTCCAAACCACTAACCATAGAGAGACCGTCACCCTTAGATGCTCACCTTCAACTCCGATGGCAGCGACACCATAAACCACTCCAATCCACCCTAAATAACACCCCCAGAACCCTCTCACCCTCCTCTTTCTAAATCTCAACATAGCTTCCCTCGAATCCCTCTCAATCCCTTCAAATATCAAATCAAAGTTCGAAGCCCCAAAAAGCTAAATTGTTCTGCCATTGATTCTATGGCATGCATGACCACAGGCGTCCAAGTTTCAAGTCTAATTTGGCATAAGCAGTGTTGGTCATCTGTTCTTAGAAAAGAACAAGCGATTAATACTAGTTGTGTTAAATCAAAAGTCCAATACTGGTTTCGAGGTAAATCAGTAAGTTTTCTTCATTTTATTTTCCGTCTTGTGTTGTTTCATCTTTCTAATCCTTTATTTGTTTCGCTTCTTTGAATGCCTGATCCTCTAATTGGAAAATTGATAAAAGAGTCTCAAACCTAGTTTTCCTTTTTGATTAAATTTGTGGTTGTATTGTTCCTTTGGATTCTCAGTTTTCCTCTTCAATATTTTTAAAATGATGCTATCTATTCTTTTCAGTTAGTTATGACATTGTCTTTTGGTAATTAGCTTGAGATAGATCTGGTTAATTTAATAATATAGTTTAATTGTTGCTCACTAGTTAATCGAAAAAGGGAGTCAGTCATTTAGCTAGAATTTTGATTTTGAAATTGTTCAGTTGTTTAATTTTTCTGATTTCTTATTGAATAGCCAACATAAAGCTCCGATTCTGTTTGGGCCCTGGGTTTAATTCCGACCCATTTTCAAAGAACAACCCATTCATTTGGTGTCTATGTCATGGGGTTAATAGACCCATTTGGTTGCCTGAAAGTAAAAGGCAAGGGTATAAAGGGTATTTAGGATAGTTTAACTTAGGGAATCTTGCATAACTAACTTAGGAATCTTCCTAGAAGCTGGGGTTGGGGCTTAAATAAAAATATGGTATTTACTCTAAGAGTATCTAAGCAAAAATAAAAATCTGAATAGGTTTCAAGTGCAAAACTAAATTCCTTTATGCAGCCCTAAAAGCTTGCCTATAAAGGCCCTCTTTCTTCAAGATCAAGTCAGGATTCAGAAATTGTAAAATACAAAAGAAATTAAAAACGGCTGAGTCTTCTTCTAAGTAAAAAATATGCTGAAAATTGCTTGAGTCAGGCTTGGTTTCGGTTCTCTGATTCCCTTGAATAATTGATAATTTCTAAAAAGCTTCTGAGGTCGTGTATCTAGGCTTGAGAATATTTCGAATTGGTTTGAAGATTTAGTTTCATTTGCTGTTCATATCACAGTTCTATTGCTAAAATTTGGTTGTTCTCTTCTTCTCCATTTTGAGTTCATTTCTTGTTGTTCTACTGTTTTAATCAGGTATCTTCTACATCTCATGGATGTGTGAAATAAAAGGATATGAAGTTATGTTATTGGGCCAGTGCTTGTGTTATATTGCCTCTTCTTTTATATGTTACATTCTCGCTGCAATTTCATGTTAATCCATAATATATATATATATATATAGCCTTTTTGTCATGTAACTCATTTAGTGATTTCAGTTGTTGTCCTTAAGCTCCATTTGTACATAGGAAGAACACTTTTATTTTAATTGATTTGGTTTGTGAATGGTTTAAGTTTCTGTTTGTATGTATGGATTGTTGGGAATTAGTGTAATTTCATAAGAATAAACAAGTCTCACGTCTGATTTAGATTGAGAAATCAGTGCGGTTGAGGGAACTTGTCTGAACATGTCTAAATTGACGCTCCTAAGGTTTGAATCAGAATTTGTCATGATAAAGTTCATCTAGTGTTACATCTGTTGCTTGGAAAATAAGGTAGTAATCTACTTTGTTAAAATCGTTGACGATTTTAAAGTCATCACTTAGTTTACAATAACTTGGATAAAAATGGTTTGGGTGATGACCTTAAGGGTCAAGCTACGCATTGATTTACTTAATTATAATCACTTGGATAAAAATGGTTTGGGTGATGACCTTAAGGGTCAAGCTATGCATTGATTTACATATGGTGTGATTTTAAGCATGTTAGTTTGAGATGGATTTTCAGATTCATATTTGTTTGTTGGGATAATCGTATAAGATTTTGTTTTTCAATTATATGCCTTGAACAAAAGGTTTTAATTCAGTTTAAAAACTAGGAATTGTCCTTCATATTAGTCGGAGATTGATTCAAGCGTGATTGACAAATAATTTGTTTGTTATTGGAAGTCATGCTAGGCTTGTGCTAATAATCCTAATTTTATGTGTTATTTGCGTGCCTGGGGATTCGACCTCGAGTCTCGCCCTTTAGCTAGAGTTTTCTCAAAGATTTGGTCTATTATTTGGGCCTCAGGCAAAACGGGTCCTCATCTGGTCTCGGTCTGCCTTTTCATTTTCGTTTAAACGCCCTTGTTGGGCCCAAACCATTTCCTTCAAGTAGTCGGTCCCCCTCCCTCTTTAAAAACGATCCTCTTTTAATTAGTTGGATCATTAGTAGAATTCAAATTCCATTAATGTTTAAATAATTAGATTCCTTTAATAGTTGAGGTGAGCCATATTAAATGATGAAAAATAGTTATAGCCCTCCAAAGCTTAGTTTGAATTCCCTTTAAAATTTGAATTGAGATGCACCGTGCCAAATAAAATCTCAAAATGTATGGACCTCGCTTAGTTAATATTTGAATCCTTTAAAAATCGAGGTATGCTATTTAGTTAAATTTTCCATGGCCCTTGTAAATCGAAAGTGCGTAGTTGCTTTAGGCGCGCTATTTTAAAAATTATTTTCCTAAACCTGTGTGTGAATTTTATGTGACCTAACTCCAAATATCAACAACGTTAAATAAAATTTGTCGCAGGCCATAGGCTTATTTCATGTGGCATGGTCCAAAGACATATTTTAGATAACGTTTAATCTTCCTTAAAAATAATTGAAAGTGGTTAATAAATTAAAATCTACCCTAGGTTAAAACGTGTCTAAAATTAGATAAATGGGCCAATTATAACAGTTGAGTGACCGTGCTAGAACCACGGAACCCGGGAATGTCTAACACCTTCTCCCGGGTTAACAGAATTCCTTACCCGGATTTTTGTGTTCGCGGATTGTAAAACAGAGTCAATCTTTCCTTGATTCGGGATTCAAAACTGGTGACTTGGGATACCATAAATTATCCCATGTGGAGAATTTGAATCTAAAATTAATTATATTTCAATTGCCACTTAAATTTGAAAAAACTCTGTTATACCATTCTGGGGGTAGAAAAAGGAGGTGTGACAGCTTTGGCGACTCTGCTGAGGATCGAACCCAAAATCTCTGGTTCAGGGTTTAAGAATTCGAGCTTAGAATAATTATTGAATTTGGATTTGTTTATTATCTGATTTTATTACATGTTTGGGCCTAATGTGCTAAATATTGCTTTTACTGCTTTGATATTATCTGAACTGTATATAAACTACTACGAAACCCCTCTCTTCTCTCTTTTGAGGAGTGCATGCTAGTGTGACTTCTTTCTGTTTGTGTCATATCCTAAATTAGAACGAGGTTCGGACAATTTGCAAAGCCAGATGATTTTTTGGTTACCGGTACGTTGCCCCCCCCCCAAACTCGAGTTATTCGCTCGAGTAAGACAGGTCTAGAACAATATACCTAGATTTTAAACCTTGAATAACTCACTCTTATGCCAGATCCATAGTAGGAACGCTTATTCGTATCATGTGCATTTGACTTTGGGGACTCAATACAGGGTTCGGATACGTCTAGGATAGGTGTACCTAAAAATAAAAGACCAACCTGATGAATTTTATGCGCTACCTGTGCATTTAATTTGTTTCAGATTGCATGTTGACCGACTGCTAGATTGAGTGAGGAAAACCAAAAATAATCGAGTTGAGGCATGAAAAAGGATTTCACCCGTTTCCCCAAAAAATGATTCCCAAAATGTCCCGAAACTCTGCTGATTTTTTGGAAAAAAAAAGAAGAAAAAGGATTCCTTGAAATAAAAAATCTTGAAAAGAGAAGAATTAGTTCAAAATAATTTTTGTTTTTTCCCTTTTCATGTCAAAATTAGCCGAACTACGCGGGTTTGATTTTCACAGGATGTGGGATACGTAGGAAACCCTCATTGGGTCCAGCCCCGCTTTTTCAAAATCTTGGAAAAATATATGAGGCGCCATCATTCTGTCGTAAATAAAATGAGTCATGCCATTCTTGTCTAAATAGCTGAATGTCCCGACGGGACGCCGGAAGACTGTTTTTGTAAGAATAGCCGCTGATTGTGTTTTGTCAAATTTTGGCCATTTCACGAGCACAACCCTAAAAACTTCCACTTCAAAGAATTGAAGGGCCGTATTCGCAAAAGTAGTCCTCACTTCTTGTTTTTTTAAAAAAAATAGCCCATTTTGTCAATTTTTCAAATAAGATTCACTTTGTGCGTAAACCAATCACCCTAATCTAAATGTGCAGAATGAGCACGAGTCAAAATTTACTGATGAAGGCCATGTCCAAGATTCCGTTAGATCAACACATGTGATGGGAAGATTTAAGTGAAGAAGGACAAGATGTCGTCAACCTTTATTTGGGAGGGCTCACTGGATCGATGAAGATCAGGCATAGAGGAGACATAATAAGGGAACTGGTAACATTTTGGGACCTAGCTCACAACATCCTACACTTCTCAGATTTTGAGCTCACACCTACCTTGGAAGAGATAGCGGGTTATATGGGAAGTACTGAAGGTCTAAGGCGTAACTATCTGATCGCTCCAAGAAACGTTACCTCTCACAAGTTCATGGATTTGCTAAAAATAAGCAAGGGGGTTGAGTACGCTAATTTGGCGGTCAGTTTTTCCACTCTACCCATCATATACGAGTGGTACGGGCATGGATGAGGATTTAACAACCCGAAGAGTGGGGTTTGTAGCCAAGGGAACCCAGCAAAATGTGATGAGCATAGGAATTTTGCTTACATTGTTACTTTGTTAGGACTAGTGGTGTTTCCCCAAAAGGATGGGAATATCGATCTGCGGGTGACTAGAGTAGTCAAAGTCTTGATTACCAACGCCAAGAGAACCATCACCCCTATGATAGTGTCTGAGATATACCGATCTCTCACATCTTGTAAAGATAGGCAGACTTCTTCGAGGGATGCAATTTGCTATTACAGATGTGGATGATCGAGCATCTATGTCACCACCCTCAATATATGAGTTATGGGTCCGCGAAGAAAAGATGCATTGAATAGTTTGACACAAGGATTTCAGGGTTCAAGCTGCCTGAAAGGGTTTGGAGACTAGTTATCCCGCCTTCGCTCTATCACTGCGGGGCGAATAGAGTGGACACTGGGTTATCTTCCCATTGAAGAAATTATACCGCCCCTTACCTCCTCCCAATGGGTCATCGAGGAATTCAGCCTTATGCCTCTTACCGGGTGATGGGACAGTTTGAAAGATGCCAGGTGACACACCCAGATAAAGATCTTAGTGTTTATGCGGTCGAAGTCGGCTATGGCAGCCAATTTCATGAAGAAATAGCTTGTCATATTTGGAATGAGTGCCATTATTTGATAGCAAACACTCGAGTGAGTGACCTATCTAGAGGTGAGGTCTCACCCGCCTGTCTTTCCTGGTATAGGAAAAAGAACACTGCAAGGGCTGAACCCGAAAGACAAACAAAAAAGCCTTATATCTAGGAATTTATTGAGGCGTCGCAAGAACAACGGGCTTGGTTGGCAGAGAGAATAAGTATAGGGATACAATAAGTAAGCTCGAAAAGCAAGTCAAGTATCTTAATTTTGAGAATGGTTTGCAGGTCACCGCGGATGAGGGTGAGAAGATAAAGCTAGACAAAGAAAATGACGCCCTTCGAGCCAAAATTCGAGAAATCAAAATAGCAGCCAAAAACCCTGCCATAAGTGCAAAAAATGTAAATATTATAGATAAACTTATGCAGCAGGTGAGTGAATATGGTTTTGATCTAAACAAGAAAGAAGGTGAACTGGCAAGAACTCAAAAAAAATTGGCTAGGAATGCGGAAGAACAAGCGCGCTTGGTTAAATTGTTAAAAGAGAAATATGACAATGAGATTGTGGGGTTGAAGAAAAAGATCACAGTCCTTGAGAAAAAAATGATCAAGCAAGAAAAAGACATTAAAGCAGAAAGAGAACACAGTTATGCAACGATGGCACATTTAGAAAGAGATTTGCAACAATTTCAAGAAAAAATCATACAGATGAACAAACTTCGGAAGCAATGAGTGTCAGGACATGACCAGATCCATATTTTTCGCCTCAGGGATTTGGTATGAGTCGTTGTAATCATGCCCAATCTGTTGGATGAGTGTGAGGACATGACCATATCCATAATGAAATATGATAAAGATCCTCCATTATTTGGTAGACAAAGGTCATTACAGTGGCGAAAAATATGGATCTGGTCATGTCCTCACACTCACTACATTTCATTATGATCTCATATTATGATCAAAATCGGTAGGATGAGTAGTTGTAACCAAAACGTTTTTATTTTATGAAAAAATTGAAAATTCTAAAATATTTTATTATTTATTTTTACACTTATACCCCAGAACTACACTTGGTATGATTCATGTGGGCTCATGATACATAGTCAATCTCCATAGAATTCGATCATAACCAAGGGAAAAAAGGAAAAAAAAAGAAAGAAAAGAGATATAAAACAAGGAATGTGGGAAGGAAGCAATGGAAAAACAAGAGAGAAAATGAGGAATAAAGAACAACGAAAGGCGGGGGTGAAACGACAGAAGTTGCGAAATGGAAATTAAAAAAAGCCGGGATGAGGCAAGTAGTCGATCAAATGCATAATAGAAATGGTTAACTGTTTAGGTGCATTGCATCCTTAATGTGCAGTTGCCTATCTATTAAGCTCTAATCACTAACAAATTTGTTGTTGAAAAATAGTACAGGCAAGTTTTTTGTTTGTTTGGCATTCTTGCAACTCATCTGTACAACACCAGGTCCAAAAACAAGTTGGTCATGACTAACTAAGAACTGGATGCAAGTGTTATTGATCCGTCGAGTTTGGGGGGGGGGGGTGAGAGTCGGATGTTAATCTGAAAGAGGTGTTGTATAAGCTAAAATAATAGATGGCCCAGATGTGCCAGGCATATGTAAAAGGGCACCACCACCACCTTACCCTGCCAACCCTGCTTTCGTCCCGCCATCGGCTCATTCCCAAGAACCTCCCAATGCTGATTCATCTCCAGGATTTCCCATTTACCACCATTACCATGGCACCACTTCCCAAACACCACAAGATCCACCACCCAAACCGGTTCCATACCCTCATCCACCATCCACCCATGTTTTCATGGCGTACCCACCCACTACGCTCCACCGATCCTCCAGTGAACCTCTATTTCAGACCCAAGAAAACAAATATTATTTACTTTTAAAGCTCCAAAACCTTACTCTTACACCCCTAGTTTCGACCTCCCCGTTGAAACGGAGAAACCACCTAAAAATCTAGAACAGGAGGAGATGTTCAGAAAGGTTAGAAGATTGGAGCAACCATTCAGAAACATGCAAATACTGGGAGGTTAGGTAAGCCTGGCATGCTAATATCTGTGCCTATTTACCGATGTTCAATTACCACTAGGATTCAAGATGCCCAAATTTGATTTGTATGACAGGCAAGGAGACATGGTGGCGCATTTAAGGGGATTCTGTAGCAAAATGAGAGGAGCCGGTGGGAAAGAAGAGCTGTTGATGGCATATTTTAGCCTCAGCCTGAGTGCCACAACATTAGAGTGGTACACTTGCCGAGATCACAGTAGATGGTATACATGGGATGACTTGGCCCATGCATTCTTTTGTCATTTCTAGTACAACCTCGAGATTGTTCCAGATTGTTTGTCTCTGACTAATATTGAGAAGAAGCCTAGTGAAAGATTCAGGGAATACAGTTTTCGTTGGAGAGAACAGACTGTAGGGGTGGACCCTCCAATGAAAGAGAGCGAAATGGTGAATTATTTTATGCAGGCCCTAGAACCTATTTATTACGTCCATCTGGTATCAGCTATAGGCAAGTCCTTCAATGAAGTAGTGAAGATGGGTGGCATGGTGGAAGAAGGTCTTAAGTCAAACAAAATTATGAGCTACTCAGCTATTAAGGAAACTACCCAATCCATTCAGAATGGTACTGGGGAAGTAATCGGAAAGAAGAAGAAAGAAGATGTGGTAATAATTGACTCATGATCATGGTTTGGGAAGGGGCCCATCCCACCATTATAATCAGCCTCATCCCCACTACCAAACCTACACCAAAATCCCGTATAATCCACCCCAACATTACTACCCATCACCAGACCCTCATTTTTCTATCCACTATGCCCAATCATACACTCAACCTCCTGCTCATGTACAGTAGCGTGCGCCAGCCTCATAAAACACATATCTAGCTCCACTAAATTCCTACCTATCCCCACGAGCCTACCGAAACCCTCTTGGATTAGGTTTCCAGCCCAATATAGCATATAAGAATGAGAGGTTGCAAAGGAAGAAAACCTTCACCCCATTGGGAGAGTCCTATGCTAGTTTGTTCCATAGGCTGAGGCAATTGGATATGCTAAGGCCAATTGAGTCAAAATTGCTAAACCGTCCTCCAAAGAATCTTGATTACTCTATAAGTTGTGAATATTGTTCTGGTACTTCGAGACATGATACGGAAAAGTGTTGGCACTTGAAAAATGCTATCTAGGAGCTCATTGATACAAACCAGATTGAAGTCCAAGCTCTAAAGGCACCCAATATCAACTAGAACCCACTATCAACCCATCAGGAGACAGACATGATCGAGATAGTAAATAAGGGAGGAGAGCCTAAGAAGCCTTCATAGACCGTCATGATGATTCAGTCCAGTTAGGTCAAGCCAGTTGAAAAACCAACAGTTGAGAGATTAGTGAGCAAGTTTAGCGGTACAAACGATGAACCATCTGCTGTAGTCAAGAAAGGATCCCAAGTGATGTTGTAGCAAAACAAGAAAAGTCAAAAGTGGTTGTGCCATGAGTGGAAACAAGACTGTCGTAATTGTAGAGGGTGCTTGTACGGATCCTATCATCATCAAACCCGTAACCCAGCTGTCAATAGTCAATATCAAGGCTATCCTGTGGAACTATGAATGGATGACATTGACCTACAAGGGAAAGAAAGTGAAAGAAGAACTCAATGAGGCATATGGATTAACTCATTCGGGGAGATGCTTTGCCCCGGAAGAGTTAAGAAAAGCTAAAACCTCCAAAGACAACCCAGTTCTAGTGAAGAAATTGGTAACTAAAGAAGAGGCTGACGAATTTTTGAGAAAAAATAAAGTACAAGACTATTCCATCGTGGAACAATTGAGAAAGATTTCTGCTCAGATTTCATTATTATCATTGTTAATCTACTAAGACGAGCATCATCGAGCCTTGATAAAAATTCTAAATGAGGCTCATGTTCCTGAAAAAATCTCAGCAAACCATCTGGAAAAGATCGCCAACAAGATTTTTGAGGTGAACATGGTCACTTTCTCTGATGTTGAGTTGCATGTAGAAGGCACTAAGCACAATAGAGCCCTCTATCATACTGTGAAATATGAAGATTCTATGGTTACCAGGGTATTGGTTGGAAATGGTTCTAGCACAAATATTTGCTCTCTCTCTACTCTGAACAAGTTGAAAGTAGATGATGAGAGGATTCATATGAACAACATCTGTGTTCGGGGATTTGATGGTGGAGGGAAAGATTCAGTTGGTGATATAGTTCTTGAGTTGACATTAGGACCAGTTGAATTTCACCATAGAGTTCCAGGTGCTAGACATAGCCGTCTCCTACAATCTGCTGTTAGGCCGACCTTGGATTTATGCCGCCAAAGCAGTCCCGCCCACTCTGCACCAGATGGTCAATTTTGAATGGGATAGACAAGAAATTATGTTACATGTCGAGGATAATTTGTGTGCTCACAGTGATACCGTTGTCCCGTTCATTGAGGTTGAAGATGACAAAGGGCCTTGGGTTTATCAGGTTTTTGATATAGTGTCGGTTGAGAAAATTCCAGAAGGGAAATATGTTCCAATTCCAAAGGTAACAACCACATCAGTTATGGTGGCCTTCGAAATGCTAAAAATGGCTTTGTTCCTGGTAAGGGTCTGGGTGCATCTCTGCAGGGTATCATACAGCCGGTGTCTCTCTCTAAAAACTTGGGTACATCTGTTCTTGAATTCAAACCCACAGCCGCAGACGTGAAAAGAGATAGAAAGTTGAAACAAAGGACGTGGGAACTTCTAAAGCCTATCCCACGTCTCTCCAGGTCGTTATTCAAGCCTGACGCTAGGAAACGCACAGTGAAAGCAGTTCCCAGTTGTATGGTAGACGTTGATGAAGAGTTAGTTGAAAGGTTCGAGAGGTTGTTTGACGATGTGAACATGGTGGAAGTTGGAAAAGGTTCAAGCAAAGCAGATGTGCAGTTTGTCGGGCCGAGTGCAAAGCTTAACAATTGCGAGGCTACTCCTCTCCCTACCCGGAAGGAGTTTTGATAGTTTGCTTTGATTTTCTTTTAGTTTATCTGGATTATTGCAGGGTTGTAATTAAGATTTTATGTTCCGTCCGTTTAGATGTATAAACCTTGTGATCTTTTATGTTCAATGAAATGCAATTTCCCTTTTTTCATCATTCCTGATAGTGTTATTTTTGTTTTTCTTTTCTTCCATGTACAGTTCCTTTTATGCTGGTTTCAATGACATGACATGCATGAGGAATCTTCAGCCCAGTCTTAAAAGTCAATCTAATTTTGAAATAATAATCCAAGAAATAGAGTGTGAGGATGAATCAGAATATGATGATGATGAAGCTTTTGAAGAGATTAGTAAAGAATTAAATCATTTTGAAGAAAAACCCGAGCCTAAAATGAATGATATGGAAGCAATCATTTTAGGGGACCTAGATAATGTCAGAGAAACTAAGATAAGTGTCCATCTTGAACCACAAATCAAAGAAGAGATAATTAAAGCATTGTTTGAATACAAATATATTTTTGTGTGGTCATATGACGACATGACAGATCTAAGCACTGACTTGGTGGTTCGCAAATTGCCCACTGACGCGGCATTCCCTCCCTTTAAGAAGAAGTTGAGAAAGTTTAAAATTGACATGAGTGCGAAGATTAAACAAGAGGTCATAAAGCAGTTTGATGCAAAGGTCATTCGAGTCACGTGGTATCCCACTTGGTTAGCTAGTGTTGTGCATGTGACAAAGAAGGACGGTAAGACCTGAGTGTGTATTGATTACCGTGATCTAAACAAGTCAAGTCCAAAGGACAACTTCCCACTGCCAAATATCCATATTTTGATTGATAATTGTGCCAAGCATGAGATTGGATCTTTTTTGGATTGCTATGCGGGCTATCAAAAGATTTTAATGGATGAAAAAGATGAAGAAAAGACAGCATTCATCATGCCATGAGGGACATATTGTTATCGGGTCATGCCTTTCAATTTGAAAAATGCTGGCCAACTTACATGAGGGAAATGACGACCATATTCCATGATAAGATACACAAGGAGATCGAGTTTATGTCGATGATGAGATCATAAAGTACAGAAAGCAGTCTGACCACGTCAGAGATTTGAGAAAATTCTTCCAAAGGATCCAGAGGTACAATATTAAGCTCAATCCCACAAAGTGCGCATTCGGTGTTCCATCTGGAAAACTGCTAGGTTTCATAGTCAGTCGTCGAGGTATCAAATTGGACGCGTTGAAGGTCAAAGCTATCCAGGAATTGTCATCCCCAAGGAACAAGACTGAGGTGGTGAATCTTTTGAAGAAGGATGTTGCATTAGTGGACAGATGAGTGTCAAGAATCACTTGGTAAGATAAATGGGTACTTGTCAAACCCACCTGTGTTGGTCCCACCAAAACCAGGGAGACCTTTGATTCTATATTTGCCGCCTCGGACAATTCATTTGGTTGTATGTTGGGTTAGCATGACATCATCGAAAGGAAGGAGCAAGCGATCTATTATCTCAAAAAGAAGATTACATCTTATGAGGATAAGTAAATTTACCTTTAAAGGACATGTTACGCCCTAACTTGGGTAGCACAGAAGTTGAAGCATTATTTGTCATCTTACACTACTTACCTCATCTCTTATTTGGATCCATTGAAGTATATCTTTTAGAAGCCTATGTTCACAGGGAGACATGTAAAGTGGCAGATCTTGATCATAGAGTTTGACATCATGTGTATGACTCTGACTACGATGAAAGACCAAGCATTGGCCGATCATTTGGCCGAGAATCCGGTGGATGAAGAATATGAACCTTTGAAGACTTACTTCCCTGATGAAGAGGTGATGCAAATTGACGAATTGGAACAGGTTGAAAAGACAGGTTGGAAACTTTTCTTTGAAGAAGATGCTAACATGAAAGGCTATGGGATAGGCATTGTACTTATATATGAAACAGGGGATCACTACCATGTTACGACTCAGCTTTGTTTCTACTATACTAACAACATGGCCGAGTACGAGGAATGCATTTTGGGTTTGAGATTAGCTGTAGACATAGGTTTCAAGGAAGTATTGGTCTTGGGAGACTCAGACCTTCTGGTGCACTAGATTCACGGAGAGTAGGAAACACAAGATTTAAAACGCAAACCATACCGACAATGTTTGCATAATCTTTATCAACAGTTTCGATCAGTATAGTTCAATAATATTCCAAGGATCCATAATGAGGTTGCCGATACTTTGGCTACTCTGGCGTTAGTGTTACATCATCTAGACAAAGCTTATGTTGACCCTCTGCATATTCAGGTCCGCGATCAGCATGCTTACTATAACATGGTGGAAGAAGAACTTGATGGTGATCCGTGGTTCCATGATATCAGGGAGTATATCAGGATGAGGGTGTATCCAGTACAAGCCACAAGTGATCAAAGGAGAACAATTCATCGTTGGATAAGTGGATTTTTCTTTAGTGGAGGAGTTTTGTACAAAAGAACTCCAGATTTTGGATTGTTAAAACACATAGATGCTAGACATGCCACAACTATCACGACTGAAGTACACTCCGGAGTCTGTGGACCGCATATGAGTGGGTATGTTCTGGTAAAGAAAATCTCTTGATCGGTTTATTATTGGCTCACCATAGAGCGAGATCCTATCAGTTTTGTTAGCAAGTGTCATCAATGTCAAACGCGTGGAGATTTAATTCATTCTCCACCATCTGAATTGCACACAATGTCTGCACCATGGCCATTTGTCACGTAGGGTATAAATGTCATTGGACCAATTGAGCCAGCAGTGTCCAATTCTGGTGGCCATTGATTATTTCACCAAGTAGGCTAAAGCTAAAAATTTCAACTCTGTGACCAAGAAACCAGTGGTCGATTTTGTTCACTCAAATATCATTTGTCGGTTCGAGACCCCAAAAGTGATCATCACAGATAATGGTGCTAATCTCAGTAGTCACTTGATGAAAGAGGTAAGTAAATAATTTAAAATCACGCACAAAAATTACACCCTATATCGCCCCAAGGAGAATGGAGCAATCAATGCGGACAAGAAGAACATAAAGAAGATACTTCGGAAAATGGTGGAAGGTTTCGGGCAATGGCATAAAAAGTTGCCCTTCGCTTTGTTGGGTTATCATACTATTGTTCGCACTTCAGTAGGTGCAACTCCTTATTTGTTGGTATATGGCACTGAAGCAATGATACCCATAGAAGTTGAAATCCCATCCCTGCAAATTGTTTTTGAAGCCGAAATCGATGATAAGGAGTGGGTCAAAACCCGCATAGATCAATTGAGGTTGATTGATGAGAAGAGATTAGCGGCAGTGTGTCATGGCCAGTCGTATCAAAAGAGAATAGCAAGAGCGTACAACAAGAAGGTGCATCCCTGAAAATTTGAAGTGGGTCAGCAAGTATTGAAATGCATCCTTCCACACCAAGCCGAAACAAAAGGCAAGTTCGTCCCAAATTGATAGGGGCCATTCATTATAACAAGAGTGTTGTCCAATGGTGCTTTGTATTTGACAGATATAGAAGGCAAATGTGTAGACATGGCTATTAACTCTGATGTAGTCAAGAGAAATTATGTATGATTTCTTTTGGTTTAAATTGTGTTTGTTTGTACTTGGCATGTTTTTAAGATTGGAATGACGAAGGCATTTTTTTCTGCTATCTACATACTTTATCCTTTGTTATCCCCTTTGAGCCTTATTTATTTTCTTTCATATCCCTCTTTTGGAATCAGTATCAAAGTTCAGAAATGTGAGTGCAAAAGATAAGCACAATAAAAGAGAGAAAAAGAGAAGGAAACGAATGAAAAAAGTGAAAAAAAAGAGAGAAGAAAAAAAGAAGAAGAGAAAATTCACAACAAGAAAGTAATCCCTATGTCATGAAATACATTCGACCTAATTCCTTTTAAGGATACGTAGGCAGTCTCACGGTTCTGTCCCATCGAAATAAAAAAACTCAAAAGTCCCCAAACGAAGAAACTGGGCAGAAGTTGTGGTTGTTGTAAGAAATATTATTCCAAAAGTTGTAACTTTAAACCCATTTGAATTGTTTGAGCCTTTTTGATATCCTTTCTTTCTAGCCCTATCCAAAAGCTCACATTATGGTCCAAAGAAAGACCTTTCGATCAGTCTTGGAGAGACGCCAAGTCAAGAAAGTAGAGGTGATGTATATCACGGGCAACACTCCGGTCTAAGAAGGAAAAATTAAAAAAATGAGAGTCTTGTTAGTGAAAACCCTCATGGGCACCGTAAGCCTATGAAAGATGCGAGAAATAAAAAATGAGAGAGTCTTATTGGTGAAAACTCTCACGGGCACCTTAAGGTGAAAGTGAGTTGAGAGATAAACAAGTGAGAGAGGTTTTTCTGTGAGGCACCGCAGGCCGAACAAGGGCAATGTTTTGGTGAAGAAATTGGGTTTTGAAGATCTCGAGGCGTAAAGTATGACAACTGAAAGTTGATTGGTTTGATAGACTAGGGCTGATTAATCCGAAATGTATGTCATGATCATTGGTACCAGCTCCTCCACTCAGATAAGTCTCTTTTCCTTTTCTCCCTTAAACAATCATCCAGTTTTGGATTTTTCTCATTCCTAACTCTCAAAGTCATTGCATTTTATTTCTTGTGGGCTCACTTCTCTATGATGTTTCCAATGTCAGTTTTGTTTAAGCAAATGAGAAAGGGTTTCAAAGCTCACTACCATCCTCCAAAATTGTGTAAAGCACAGTGTGGCCAAAGTATACCAGAGATAACATGATGTAAAGTGGGACATAAAATTTCAGTGAAAGTTCTATTGGTGGAATGGTTTAGTAATTTCGTGGGAGATGTAGAGGTTCAGGTGGAAAGGCCAGAAATGTAAAACAACAGTTTTGGTGTAGAACATTCGGGGTCATCCAAGGTCCTGTAGATGAAAGTCAGTCAGAAATTCAAGCAGTTCCTGGCTCGTTCGGGGAAACCAGTCAAAGCAAAGCACGACAGCGTAGAGGCCACCTTCAGCAAGAATTCCACAAACTAACCACCACATTTTAAACTGACAAGATTTTTTTTTGATTTGAAATAGGGGCAGAAAATTTTGTTTGTTTTGGAGAAACCCTCCACAAGGAAAAGCAAGAACTGGACATGTTTGACCATAAATTCTCAAGACCTTCCTGAAAAATGGGACCTATTTTAAAAATCAAAACAATCATGAGTTGAAATATCTAGCATAAATGTACCCCAATGGAATATAAAATGTCTTCAAAGTTTTCATTCTTGAGATAGGATTCAATTAGGAGTTTTCAGGATCCCCCATAAATAATGGGACTTAGTTTTAAGATTTCCTTTAGATAACAAGATCTAGCATAAGTTCTTTTGTAGGATAGTTAATTCAGCCGTAATAGTTGTCACTCTTAAGATAAGACATGGTTTTTGATTTTCAGGTCCCTCATGGATAATGGGATGTAGTTTTAAGACCTTCTTAGAAAACAAGATTTTGCGAAAGTCATACCCTTAGAATATATAATTTAACTTTAATATTTTCATTTAATTAGGAGTCATCAGAACCCTCTTGGATAATGTGATTTAGCTTTCAAATTCTTAGAGATATTCAGTAACATGATTCAATTAACACAATCACAGATTCTCCCAGCTACCAAACTGGGGCAGAAAATTCTTTTTGTTTTGTCTATTTTTTTAAATCAAGCACCCACCTGGAGATAAAGGGAGAACAATACGAGTTTAAAGGATAGAAAGAAGTTCATAGTCAGCAATCAGGCACTCATTTGGCGAAACAAGGAAAGATAATTCAAAGGAAAAGCAGTCGCAAGAGAAAGTAATTCAAGTTCAGAAATCAGGAGCTCACCTGGAGAACCAGGGGAAAACAAATCGACTTCAAGGGAAAAATAGTTCAAGCGTTGGTACAGGAGACAACCTGAAGAATGAAGGGAAGCAGTCTAAGTATTTGTAATTAGGAGCCTGCCTGAAGAACGAAGGGAAGCAGTAATTCAAGGATTGGTAGTTAGGATACCACCTGAAGAACGAAGGGAGAATTAGTTAAATATTCATAATCAGGAGCCCACCTGGAGAACGAGGGAAGTATCAAGGTTCAAAGGTGTTCAACAATCAGGAGCCCACCTGGAGAACAAAGTGAAGCAACAAGGTTCAAAGGAAGTTCAGCAATCAGGAGCCTACCTGAAGAACGCAGGGAAGCAGTCTAAGTATTGGTAATCAGGAGCCCACATAAAGAATGAAGGGAAGTAACAAGTCGAGTGTTGGTAATTAGGAACCCACCTAAAGAACGAAGGGAAGCAGTTCAAGAGCCACCTTAAGAACGGAGGGAAACAGCAAGTCAAGTGTTGGTAATCAGGAGCCCACGTGAAGAACGAAGGGAAGCAGCAAGTCAAGTGTTGTTAATCAGGAGCCCACCTGAAGAATGAAGGGAAGCAATAATTCAAGTGTTGGTAATCAGGAGCCCACCTGAAGAATGAAGGGAAGCATCAATTCAAAGTGTTGGTAATCAAGAGCCCACCTGGAAGAAAAAAGGGAAAGCAACAATGTTCAAACCAAGACGATTCAACTTCAGCAATCAGGTGCCGACCTGAAGAAAAGAGAAAACATCTCAGATTGCGATTCAAGTCAGCAACAAAGTAATTACACCTAGAGAGTACGAGTCAACAGAGCAACAGGAACTACAAGATCAAGTTTGAAAATATAGATAGGATTCTTGTAATGCATATATCGTAGTTTAATCTAGCTTCTTTCATTTTGTCTTGGTGTAATAAAGAGTTCAGTAAGTAGTAGCAACATCAGCAACAACAGTAATATCACAGCTTCCTGATGTCCCGTCTACCGAAACTTTTCGAACTACACTGACCTGATTCCTTTATAGCGAAGGATATGTAGGCAACCTTGGAAGCAGGGTGCTGTCAAATCTTTCAAAAATATTTCCTACGGAGTATTCAAACGAGCAAAAATAGCTCGTATCCGCTTATTTTATCTTTGCATGAAAACTCTTTGTGTTTTTTAGCAAAGAGGGGCACTTGTGAGAACATTACTCCCATAAATTCAAGAAAATAAATTTCCCATTATTTGCCATTGCGTAGATTTATGTAGCATTTTTTGTTAACAGTTTGCACTTGTCTGTGCATATTTATTTTATTTTATTCATAAAAAATATAAAATATGTTGAATTTGAATTTAGGATTCAATTTTACATATTTTATATTAATTAGTAAATTAGTTTGTTTTGCAAAAATGGAAAATCACAAAGAAATAATTTTTTTCGCATTGTTTAATTTTTAGCTTTGATTTTGGTAGTTTTCTTTTAAATTGGTATTTAATTAGTTGTGACAATCATTATTTAGAGATTATCAGCTTAATATGGTAGGATAGTTCGGTTTAAGAATTAATTTGAGTTTTTAATTTTAAATTGGAAAGAGGGTAATAATTTTGAAATTGAAAAATTTAAAGAAAAGGAAAGTTAGAAAATAAAAGAAAGGGTTGAAATGTTTTGTCTTGCAAAATTTGGGCCAAAATCGTTGTTACAACCCATAAAATCCCATTGAATCCTGTAACCCATCTCAACCTGGCCATAATTTAGCCATTACCCTGTCCACTCATTCAGCTGACCAAACGACCCCGTTTCCCAGGCTCTCGATCTGAGCCGGTTATCTTGTATGATCAGATGGCCAGGAACTAAATCTCTATAGGATATAACTGTCCGAAAATCCCCCACCCCCAGAACCCCCCTCAATCTGCTTCGTCTCCAAACCTCTGACCCTAGAGAGACCACCGCCCTCAGATGCTGACCTTCATCTTCGGTTGCAGCGACGCCATAAACCACTTCAATCTACCCAAAATAACACCACAGAAACACCTCACCTTCCTATTTCCAAATCCCAACATATCTTCTCTCAAATCCCTCTCAATCCCTTTGAATCTCGAATTAAAGTTCGAAGCCCCAAAAAGGCTAAATTGTTCTGCCGTTGATTTTGTAGCATGCATGGCCACATGCGTCCGAGTTTTCAAGTTTTTAAAGTCTAATTTGGCAAAAGCAGTGTTGGTCATCTGTTCTTAGCAAAGAACAAGAGATTAACACTGGCTGCGTTAAATCAAAAGTCCAATACTGGTTTCGAGGGAAAATCGGTAAGTTTTCTTTATTTTCTTTTCCGTCTTGTGCTGTTTCATCTTCCTACTCCTTTCTTTATTTCGTTTCTTTAAATACTTGATCCTCTGATTGAAAAATTTATAAAAGGGTCTCAAACCTAGTTTTCCCTTTTGATTAAATTAGTGGTCGTATTTGTTCCTTTGAATTTTCAGTTTCCCTCTTTAATGTTTTTTAAAATGATGTTATATGTTTTTTTTTCGCTTAATTACGACACTATCTTTTGGTAATTAGCTTGAGTTAGATCTGGTTAATTTGGTAATGTGGTTTAATTGTAGCTCACTAGTTAATCTTAAAAGGGAGTCAGTCATTTAGCTAGAATGTTGATATTGAAATTGTTTAGTTGTTTAATTTTTCTGATTTCTCATTGAATAGCCAACATAAAGCTCCTATTTTGTTTGGTCCAGGGGTTCAATTCCGACCCATTTTCAAAGAACATCCCATTCATTTGGGCTAAAGTCATTGTGTTAATGGACTCATTTGGTTGCCTGAAAGTAAAAAAGCAAGTGTTTAAAGGGTATTTTGGGTAGTTTAGCCTATGAAATCTTGCATAACTAACTTAAGAAGCTTCCTAGAAGCTGGGGTTGGGGCTTAAATGAAAATATGATTTTTACACTAAGAGTATCTAAGCAAAAATAAAAATATGAAAAGGTTTCAAGTGCAAAACTGAATTCCTTTATGCAGCCCTAAAAGCTTGCCTATAAAGGCACACTTTCTTCAAGAACAAGTCAGGATTCGGAAATTGAAAATTATATAAGAAATAAAAAACGTCTGAGTCTTCTTCTAAGTAAAAAAAGGCTGAAAATTGCTTGAGTCAGGCTTGGTTTCAATTCTCTGTTTTCCTTGAATAATTGATAATTTCTAAAAAGCTTCTGAGGTCGTGTATCTAGGCTTGAGAATATTTCGAATTGGTTTGAAGTTTTGGTTTCATTTGCTTTTCATATCACAGTTCTATTGCTAAAATCTGGTTGTTCTCTTCTTCTCCATTTTGAGTTCATTTCCTGTTGTTCTACTGTTGTAATCAGGTATCTTCTACATCTCATGGATGTGTGAAATAAAAGGATCTGAAGCTATGCTATTGGGCCAAAGCTTGTGTTACATTGCCTCTTCTTTTATATGTTACATTCTCGCTGTAATTTCATGTCAATCCATAATATATATAGCCTTTTTCATGTAACTCATTTAGTGATTTTAGTTGTTGTCTTTAAGCTCCATTTGTACATAGGAAGAACACTTTTATTTTAGTCGATTTGGTTTGTGAATGGTTTAAGTTTCTGTTTGTATGTATGGATTGTAGGGAATTAGTGTAATTTCAAAAGAATAAACATGTCCCATATATGCTTTAGTTTGAGAAATCAGTGTTGTTGAGGGAACTTGTCTGAACATGTCTAAATTGATGCTCTTAAGGTCTGAACCAGAAATTGTCATGATAAAGTTCATCTAGTGCTGCATCTAATGTTTGAAAAATCATGTAGTACTCTACTTTGTTAAAATCATTGATGATTTTAAAGCCATCACTTAGTTTACAATCACTTGGATAAAAATGGTTTGGGTGACGACCTTAAGGGTCAAGCTATGCGTTGATTTACTTATGGTGTGACTTTAAGCATGTTAGTTTGAGATAGATGTTCAGATTCATATTTGTTTGTTGGGATAATCTTATAGGATTTCGTTTGTCAATTGTATGTCGTGAACAAAAGGTTTTAAGTCAATTTGAAATCTGGGAATTGTCCTTTGAAATTAGTTGGAGATTGATTCAAGTGTGATTGACAAATGATTTGTTTGTTATTGGAAGTCTTGTTGGGCTTGTGCTAATAATTCTGCTTTTATGCGTATTTACGTGCCTGGGGATTCGACCTCGAGTCCTGCGCTTTAGCCTGAGTTTTCTCAAAGATTTGGGCTATTATTTGGGCCTCAGGAAATAAAACCACCTGAAATGGAGTTACAACGCCTCATTGGTGTTGGTCTGCCTCTTCACTTCCCTTTAAACATCGTTATTGGGCCCAAACCATTTCCTTCAAATAGTCGGCCCCATCCCTCTTTAAAAGAGGTCCTCATTTAATTAGTTAGAGCACTAGTAGAATTTTAATTTCATTAATGTTTAAATAATTAGATTCCTTTAATAGTTGAAGTGAGCCATATTAAATGATAGAAAATAGTTATGGCCCTCCAAAGCTTAGTTTGAATTCCCTTTAAAATTGGAATTAAGATGCGCCGTTCCAAATAAAATCTCAAAATGCTTGGTCCTCGCTTAATTAATATTTTAATCCTTTAGAAATCAAGGTGTGCCACTTAGTTAAATTTTTCATGGTCCTCGTAAATTTGAAAGTGCGTAGTTGCTTTAGGTGCGCTATTTTAAAAATTACTTGTCTAAATTCGGGTGTGCATTTCATGTGGCTCAACTCCAAATCTCAACAACGTTAAATGAAATGTGTCGCGATCCGCGGGTGCGTTTCATGTGACATGGTCCAAAGATGTATTTTAGATAACGTTAAATCTTTCTTAAAAATAATTAAAAGCGGTTAATAAATTAAAATCTACCATAGGTTAAAACATGTTTGCAATCATATAAATGGGCCAATTATAATAGTTGAGCAATTGTGCTAGAATTACAGAACTCGAGAATGCTTAACACCATCTCCTGGGTTACCAAAATTACTTACCCGAATTTCTATGTCCGCAGACTGTAAAACAGAGTCAATCATTCCTCGATTCGAGATTCAAAACCGGTGACTTGGGACACAATAAATTATCTTAAGTGGCAACTCTGAATCTAAAAAATTAATCCCGTTTCCATTGTCACTTAAATTGGAAAGAATTTCCTTATACCCTTCCGGGAGTAATAAAAAGGAGGTGTGACAGAAGAAACTTCTCAATCATCGCTGCTACTTGGAATGCATCATGATGACGAGAAAATTCAGTTAGTTAAAAATTTTAAAATTACTATTTTCAACATCAGTATTAATTCGATTTATACCTTCAGCAAGGAGATCGTGAATAACCACTTGCAATTCCTGGACTTGGGTAATAACAGACTTGCCATCTACCATTTTTTGTTCCAAAAACTTAGCGACAACGAATTTTTTCAACACAACATTTTCAGTTTTGTATTTCTTTTCAAGCGCAACCACAATTCTTTTGACATCTCCATGCCACTGGAAACATTATACAGATCATCCTCCAGTCCGCTAAGAATATAATTCTTGCACGGAAAATCGAAATGTTTCCATGCCTCAATCACGAAAAAACATTCATTCTCTGGAGTTTCTTCGGGCAGAACAGGAACATCTTTCTTAATAAACTTCTGTAGACTTAAAGTAGTCAAATAGAAGATCATCTTCTGCTGCCACCGCTTGAAATCTATTCCGAAAAATTTTCCTGGTTTCTTCGCCGGTGTTAATGCCGATGTTCGGCTTGTCGACGCATTGGCAATCACTATCGGAACATCGTAGTTTCCATTATCATTAGTCGTTTATGTAAAAGAATGACACAAGCAAATATTAAAAACACATAAATTTTGATCTCCAACGGCTTAAAAAATATAACACAAATACAAACAATATATTAAATTTCTTAAGCTAGTTAGTTTATAAATACAGTTTACTGACAACAGTATGTTGCTCTTTAATCAAATCCTTGATAAGATTAACGAAAACGAAGTATCTTGGACCAAATGCTACTTTGGAATATTTACTTTACACTAGTTGAAAATGGAGGAGCATGATAAAATTTGGAAGTGATTGATTATGCTCTCTTGACAAATTGTTTTTTCCCATGTATCAATTTGTTATGATGTTAATTACTCCAATTAAAGTTGGCATATTGTGAGTGCTTTCCGATACGAATCCAATTCTATGTTGTTTTCGTTTTGAGAAAACAGAAAAATCAGTAGTTAAAATCTAAGAAACGTTTAGTAAAAGTTTAGCAATAGATACAGAAGAACGTAAAGGAGTTTCTTTCACCTGTTTATTGTCTCCATGGGCGGCTCTAAAGACTTGGGCACTGAAATCGTAGCCTTAGGCCTCCAAAATTTAAATGTCCTAAATTTTTTATTATTATTATTTCTATATATTATGTAATTATTATAAATAAAAGTGTTACAATATATTTTGTATTGTTTGATTGCGGTTCTTTTATACCAATAAGTTTATAAATAATTTTTCTTTAGTGTTTAATTAGTATATTTGCTTCACTCTTCAATTTTAGTTTTATTCTTTTAATGCAGGAATTGAATTATATATATCGATAACATAATAATTTTTTTTTTACAATATTTTCTGAAATGGAATAAACACAAAAGTATTCATACACCGATTTTTTAGTATAATTCTACATATTATATTAGGTTATTTACAATATATTTTAGATATTCACCAATAAATGCTACTTAATAAAATAAACTACAATTATTGCTTAAATTGATGAAGGTGTAAATATTTTTGATAATGTTAATGCTAAAAACTTAAAATATTATGTTATGTATATTTATTTCTTTTTCTTGTTGTGATGATTGCCAAATCAAAATTTGTGCACCTCTTCCTTTTTCTTTTCTTCTTTGAGATGTGTTATTTTTTGTCTTAAATGATTAATTTGTTGTTTGGAAAGCATATTTTGTTATCAGTATAAATATTTTATAAAATAATTAAATTTAAAAACTTCTTAATATAATTTCACATTAAGTTACGAGATTTGTTGAGCCGTCCGTATTAAGACCAATCAAATAATGCCAATAAAACTCCAAATTAGAACAGTAACAACTTTTGACAGTATATATATACCACCTTTAGCGAAATTTACACTTGTTTAATAATTATAAATTTATCAAAATATTTTTTTAACTTTTCTACACACCCATAGGTGCGCCGGGGTTAATTTTAATTCACACAGAAATCACAAGAAACTCTGACTAAATTAGAGTGTGCAGCTTTTAAGAAAGAGCTTAATTTCTACGCACCAGTTACATCCATGCTCATGTACTTATACGTAATCATATATGATAAACGTTAGCTAGTAACTTGATGTAATTAAATAGTACTATTCGTCCATTTTAAATTAGATAAAATATTTTTTTAGTTTATTCCAAAACAAATAATATATTTTTAAATTTAAAAATAATTCAACATTAAACTCTTTATTTATTCATGTTATCTTTAATGAGAAGTTATTATAATCACATAATTATTTTGGTCCCACCAAACTTTTATCTCTTAAACTTTTAAAACTATAAATTTTAAAAAAAATTCTTTAAATTTCGTACCAAATCAAATTATCTTATCTAAATTGAAATAGATGAATATTGTTTTGTCAAACTGTAGTGTTAATGTGAAAAAAAAGGGTTTGGGATTGTATATAAAACAATTGTTTTAAAATAACACATGATTAGCTGGAAAGCCAAAGATGGAAAACTTGAAACGTATTCTTATTTGGTACATTAGATCTCGCAACGCTTCTAAGTTCTAATCTAAGGCGAGTTTGCTGTATAAAAAGCATAAACAATTGCCGGTGATCAAGAAACTAAAAGGTGGCCAAATCTGCGGATCCCAAAACATAGATGCTATGAACCTTTAATGCTAAGTACAATTAAAGGAAAGCAACAAATCCCCAAAACATTGATTGATGAGAGCCATTAAAGCAATGTTAAGTGATTTAAAGCTGGCTACTATTTAACAGTAAATAAACGAATTAATTTATCTCAAAATGATAAATAAATTAAATTAAAAGTAAGATTTAGCTTTAAAATCAAGATAAATAGCAGATAATTTGGTTCCGGAAGTAGGGCTTCTGAGGACATCGATAAGAGTAATAGGGAATAAAGTACTCCCTCCGGTCCAAAATAAATAATTTTTTGGATATTTTACACAGATTAAAGAATTCACCTTTTAACATTAATTAACAATGGAATTGACCATATTAATCTTTACTATCTCACATAAACACTCCTAACATGTATTCCTGCACTATTTACTACAAGGACAAGTAGGAAAAAAATAATTACTTCATTCTTAAAATTTGAAAAATCACTTATTTTGGACCAAAAGAAAAAGGCCAAAAAATCACTTGGTTTGTACCGAAGGGAGTAGTTTAGCTTGGGATCAGTGTGTAATGTATGTTTGCCAGAATATTGATGTGTTACAGTGGTTGTTGAAGCCGCTATTTATAGCCATACTTGGGGAACAATGTCCTATGATCAAGTCCATCTTTAATGACAATAATGAGGGCAATTAATAAATGTGTAACGATAGGTCATGAATGCTAAAATTCTCTATAACGGATGTGCATTTGATACTGAAGAATATTCTTTATTGAATATCATTTGGGTAACAAACAATATTTTCTGAAAGTTTGTGAAGATTCCTTTCTTGGCGGAAAATTTCTGGACCTTTATGAAAAGTTTTTGACGTTTGATAAGACGCACGCCTCCTCGCACTTAATACCCCAGACACGTATTACTCCACGATTTAATAATATTTCGTCGGTTCTCGAGGTAATCAGGGCCACGATTTTAGCCACCTATAACTTTACTTGTACATCTCATTCTACCTCTTTCACTTCTAACAATTTCATAAACTCTCTCAACTTCTTTGCTTTTAACTTCTTTTGCTTTCATCTACCTTTGATATTCTGCTAAAAACCCTTATCACTTTCTTAACATTATGCCTTCTTATACTAACTCTTCTAAGAACTCTGGCCTTCTCTTCAGTGGGGGTCCGTAGAGGAGCAAAGACAAAGAGGTTGATGTTGATGTTGGTTCTCACACGGTGAGAACTAATATTCCTAAGCATCTCAACATAGCCAAAGACTTTGAAAAAGAGTTCTTCACTTCAAAATCTCGAACTTGGGATGTTGGTAAATATCGTTCTTCTATTTGCTCTTCTTGTATTCCTGCTGTGAAGGAGGACTATGACTGCCACAACCTAAACATCTGCTCCCGATCTGGTGGAGCGAGTAAGCTTCACTAAGAAGGGCTTCACGTACGTTTATACATACCCCTTCATTTTGGGTGTGTTTTCTTTGAGTGGAGAACTTGACCTCATAATTTTGGAATTATGCAACCAGTACCACATTTTTTTAGCTCAGGCAAGCCCCTTGGTGTGGCAAAGGGTAGCATGCTTGCAGTGGTTATGCCAGGAAACGAAGGATCCCCTCACATTGGCTCATATGATGAATCTCTACTCCCCCAAAATCTTTTACGGGATAGTAATAAACTTCAAGCATGGCCACCATGCGTTGCTTACCAGTATGGATAACGACAATGATCGTGAATGAATGGAGCGGTTTATCATCGTTGCTACCAGTATATCATCCTGATTGTATCTACATCCTTCCCTTAGTCCTGGACTCATTCATGTATGTTCACAGTTTATCTTATTCTCTAAAAATAGGCTAATTTATGTCATTGTTAATCCCTCTCCATTCATTATTCCAGCAACTCGATGGACACTTCCAAGGGTTAAAGGCCTTGAACGGTGGGTTCAGAATATTCTGGATATTGCCATGCTAGAGACCCAATGGTGGAAGGAATTAGCCCCCCAAACACGGGTAGAGGGATAAGAATCATGGTAAACTGATTCCGCCTTCATTCCATCGTTATACATAAGAAAACTAGCTAACCGTACCATTTTTGTTTGATTTAGGCCTCTCTCAAGGTTCTATCTGTATCAGCTCGTCAACATGCTGATGAGAAGGATGTTTTGGTCAATCTCGTAGAGCCTGCGAGGTTTTTGCAGGAGGCTCTCACATGAACATGTGCCCTTGGGTCTACTTCTGGTATAGGTGCTTCTTCTCAAAGTCCCCAACCAGAGAACAAATGACCAAAACTGGAGCGTTCTTTTATGAAATAAGAAAGTGAAGAAAGTTGCGCTCGAGCCAGCTATAACCACTACGGTTATTGATGATGATGGGAAAACCAGTGATGAAGAGGCTTCCATTCAAAGGAGACAACAATCATCATCAGCTCATTAAAATGCTCAATTTGGAAATCTTAGAACCCCAATAGAGGGCGATATCTGAGCACTCTAGGAGAGTTTGACTTAGTAGAGAATGCTAATTCTCATTTTTTGGTCCCAGTTGTTGCTTTCGATAATATGAGGTCGAGTACCGAGCATCTTCTGCCTTCGGTTAATGAGCAAACAACAACCAGTACTGCCTCTACCGCATTGCCTCTCAACCTACAACATTATCAACTTCATCCCCTTCCACACCAGCTGTCGCGCCCCCTTTTTCTCGAGAAATTGGTTTTATCATATTTGGGAAGACAACTTGTCCGCTTTTGAGAATTGGGTTTTGGAATTGAAGATTTTCCACCTAATGATTAAGGTGCATTAGGACACCAATAGAGTTTTAACTCTATTTTTGTTTGAATAACCAGAGATTGGTTAAAGGCTTGAAATTATTCCAAAGGGAAGGTATTAGGCACCCCTTAGAATCCACTAATGTGGTTCCCGGCCAAACTATTGTTGTGACTTAAGTAGAAATGGCACATAGGCAAATAAACTTCAAGTAAGAGGGGGTTTTCACATAAAGGTTACAAATAAACAAAGTCAGCAAGAACTAAAGACTGTTGATTTTTTCTTTCTTAGAAGAAACAATTTTAAAAGAATTAAAAGAAACAAAGAACAAAAGGAAGTGGATCCTACATTTATTAATAATATGGATCACCCCACACAACGTCCGGTAATCACTCCTCAGTGAGGGCCTACACATGATGTTATCCCGTGGTCATCATATCAATATCTGTACTTTCCCACCCCGTAGGTATTAAAGCGTGAAATGGTCTCGTTTACTTATTGCATGTTATTACCCGCCCCAATCCTATTAACCCCGGAGGCACTTGGGACTACTAATCCTAAAGGGAAAAGATATTAGACTTATTTGTAGATTCAAAAGGTAAAATACTAAGGCGACAAACAAAACACATATAGCAAATTTGGGAAAGCATATAAACAAATGAAAGGGCTCAAATAGACCTCCTTTAAACCAAAGAAAGCACATAATGTAGCATGACTTGCATGTACTGTTTTGGGGTCTGATTAAAACTTAAATGGTTGAGACGGACTGATTTATTACATAGTTCAGATAAGAAGCTCGAATCAGGCCTGCCTGCTGGTTGTAGCTGATAAAAAAAACTGATTCAGTTTATAAGTTTACCCTACATCTTGCCTAAGTGTTGGACGAAAAACCCTATAGGAATGATATCTACAGATTTTAGAAATAGGGATACGAGCTGATTACATAGTAATTATTATTTATTAAAGGAGGGCGAGTTTTATCAAAAGAAATCATAAGTTCTGCAACTGGTAGGGCATTATTATTGCTGGTTTTAAACTCATAAATGATTAAGGCGATTCAGATTTTATTAAAGCTCGTATAGGCATGCTTTTTATACGTTTGTAGACTTTAGAACACTTTTATAGACATAGAGAAATGCAAAAATCCTATGAGCATGATATCTAGGTGCTGAATTTTATTTAAAACATATAAACATGATATCTACTTACAGTGGGTTATTTTAGATCTATAAACATGTTTGCCTAATGAAAGTGGATATGCAAGATTCAGAAAGACCTATAGGCATATTTTCTATATGCATATGCAGAATTCAGATTTCAAATAATTGCAGACATGGTATCTATATATAAGAATGCAAGATTCCTATAAACATATCATCTACATTTAAGCATGCAGGATTCTGATAGATATGACATATGTATGCAAGAGTTCTGTAGACATGATATCTATATATGAGAATGCAGAAATTCATAAACTCCTACAGGTGTTGATACCCAATTTTTATCCGTCTATTTTTTATATGTAAAATACTTTTAAATACTATATGTATGCATATATAAGTATGCCTAAGTATTTTTATATTTTTTCCAGTTTTTAAAAGATCTTTTGAATTAATTTATTGTCTATTTTAATAGTATAAAAACCAATAATTATTTCTAAAATTATCATCTTAGTGAATAACTTATTTTATTCTTATATTTATACTGAAATATAGCTAGAAGTAATTTTTATACATTTTTACAGATTTATTTGGTATTTTAAAAGTCAAATTGCATATAATTGTAATTTTAGCCTATTTTGAGAATTAATAACATTTTATAATTAGGAAAACGGTTTCAATATTTTTAAATTAATATTTATATGTTCTTAACTGATCAAGAAATTTTAATTTACTTTCAAAATTATTTTTACTATTTTTATAAAATCAAAAGAGAAATACTGGCTATTTAAAGTCTGACATGTTTTTATTCCAATTATAGCCAAATTTGACCCCACCTAATTGACCCAATTTCAAACTCTAAATGGACCAATCCAATTTAAATTTAACCCGCCCCTGACCCAACTAATCTAACCGCTCGGCCATTTCCATCCAGGCCGTTAATCATTTTGATCAACGACCACAATCATTTCTTACCATTTTAATTCACCCACACCACTAACCCTAACTCATTTCACTCAGAAATTCCACCTTAAAACCCCTTTGTCTCTAAAACTCTCTCAAATGTTCTTGAATCCCTAATCATCTTCTACCATTGCAACCTCCAATTCACCAGAATCCATGGCCTCTCAGGCAATGGATGGCCTATACTCACCTCCTCTGCTCTTGAACGCTTGGCATTTGAATTTTTAAGGTTTAACCTTGGTGGTGACCGTTCAGATCTTCTCCAATTCAAGGTTCTATGGTTTCTTCGGCTTAGCTCCGGCGTATTCAAAGAATTTCGAGCCTGATTTTGACTTATCCGACTCAAGATCAGACCTTTTCCAAGCCTTTCTCATTTTAGGATTCCTCTAAAACCCTAGCTATTTAAGGTTTCTCTAATTTTTTTCTTAATCTAGTCTATATTTGTGCTCTACTTACGTTTTGAAAACGTTTTCTCGATCTTTCTCTTTTAAAATTACTTCTTTTCGATTTAGGGTTTCTAAAAAGTTCAAAATGTTTCTCCGACTTTTCTTTTTCTTGTTCTTTATGTATATTTGTCACGCATGTGCTTTTACTGCTTTCTTGTGTTTTTGCTACTATATTTGTTCTTCTGTGCCTTGTCTTTCTACTGTGTTTTACACCATGCTTGCATGTTCCTCCTGCTATGTTTTTCCTATATGTCTTGTTGATATATTTTTTTGATATTTTTGTTCTCCAACTACATGTATTCCCTACTGATTTTTTAAGTTCTTTGTTTGCCTTTTACTGGACCTTTAGTTGAGTTCTTTTTAAACGTGTTTTCTTCTACTACTCTCTTAAGAGCTATGCTACCTCTTTTGCTCTTCTGAACTTGTTTGAGTTCCAAGTTTTCTTAAAACATGCTCCTTATACTCTTACTATGTTTCGAATCAATTTCTTCATTCTGTTGCTTCGAACTTGCTATTGTATCTGTTTGTTTTCTCATAAGTCTCTAAAAGATACCCCTGAGCCTGTTTCAGTTTTTTGTCTTCTCATATATGTATCTGATTCGAGTTGAAAACCCTAGGATTTGGGGGATTTTGGTGAGTTTGATCTTGCGTTTGGACTAGGGTTCTGTTTTTTGGAACCTTGGACTCTCTCAAACTCTTTCTAAGTCTATGTACTGAATTTGAACCTCTTTGTTTATGACTCTCAACTCTTCTGTACTAGACTCTTCTTATTAGCATGTTAGTTGTTTCTTGTATAAGCATGGCTATATGCTTTTATATGTGTGTTGAACCTTTCTTCAAAAGGCTTTCCAACTTATGATTGATTCAGAATCTTATTTTCTAGGTTTGATTGGTTGCTACTAATTTTCCTTAATTAAAACCTTTCCTCAATTTTTCTGCCTTGGTTCATTCGTACAAAGCCTGCAATTTGGATTTCCTTGCATTTAACGGATTCCCTTTCCTTACTTGCACAAACTGTATGCTGTCAAACTATGTCCTTAAATAGACCTTTATGTATTCACCCCTCTTGTATTGCTTTGGAAAAATATTTGATTGACCCCTTTCCTTAATTATTTTTCCGTTTGAAATCAAAATCCCTTAATTAAAGGGAGACCTTATGTAATTGATTTCAATACTATTTTTCTTACCTATTTCTACTTGCTTTCTACACTATAAAGGGCACGACCCTTTTGTAATTTCAGACATTACTGACAACACACCTTGAATTCAACACTTTTACACATATAATCTCATATCTCTCTTCCAAGAACTTCTAATTATTTGCTTACAATTTGGCTATACAAGACTACTGCTTTCTTTTCTTGTTACCTTGAGCCTGGTATGTTCTAATTTCGTTTTCAGTCTCTCCCCCAATATGTTTATTTTACAACTTCTACAATCATGTGTTCTTTGTTGTCTATGCTCAGTGTTAAATATGTATGTTGTTCTCTTTTCATCTATTTCAGCTGTGAATTCCTGTACCCCTATTCCCCTTATATGTGTTTGAGTTAAAGTTCAGAACATGGCAAAGTCTAAATTGTTGCTCATGTCTGGACTTGACCCTTTAAGGGGTCCTAACTCCCAAAAAATGTGGCTAACAGGCTGGTTGGGGTGTGGCAGCACCTCTAATTGCTGGGTATGGCCACCAGCTTGTCTTGGCTATCCCTAGAATCCCTTCTATTGCACTCACACACTCTCCTAGCTTCTAAGTTCTACCCCCTCCTATGAGCCTTTCTTTGGGACCTTGTGTTCCCTCTGAACTTGGACATTTGAGAGCTGGCCCTTCCACACTGAACTGTAATTCAATTCTGTAATGAATTCGGGTGTAAGCACTGCCCGGAGTCCATGAGGCTCTTGGGAACTCTGACACACCAAAAAAATGAGAAAGGCTTTGAAAATTCGATCTTTCGAGTTGGTTTACTTCATGCTTTAGATAGAAGACTGAATCAGGCTCTCCTTGGTTGGAAATTTTTAGTTTTTTTTATGTAATTTTACTTCGTTTCTTATTCAATTCTAGGTTGTAATAATCTTGTAATAGCTATTGGGGTTTTTAGTAAAAAATGGAGGGTACATCATGCATGAAAGAGGTAGATATTTTGTTCATAGGAATTTAATACGTTTCAACCATCATGTCATGCTTTCAGTTCTGCATTTTTCATATAGAGACCATATTTATAGGTCACATATCTCACGTAGAAACCATGCCCATAATTTATGCATTTTCGCATAGAAACCATGCTTAAAAGTTTCTGCATTTTTTTATTATCTAGAAAACATGTTTACAGGTTTTTCACTTCATATAGAAATCCTATTTATAGATTCTACATTCTCATATAGAAACCATGTCTATAAGTTTCGACATGCCTATAGCTTCTTGCATTACATATAGAAACCATGTCTGTAGGTTTTCCATATTTCTACATACCACATAGATAACATGGTTATAGAACTTCCTGAATTCTGCATATGTATCTATCACTAGGCAAACATATTTATAGGTTTTAATAACAAACAACATTCTAGACATCATGCCTATAGGCTTTCTGTACTTCTATTGCGACTGCAAACATTTTAAATCATTTAGCACCTACAAAGCATGCCTATAGGAGCTATCAACTAAATCTGAATCGTCTATTTTGTCTAAGTCTAAATTAGTAAATAGCATTGCTAAATATCTAAAGAGCTTATGCTTCTGTGTAACCAACAAGTCTTCTTCTTTTAAATTTAGTACGCTCATTCATTGTTAGATATCATGCCTATTGGTTTTGCCTAGGAAAACCATAGGGTGAATTAGTTAATGGAATCAGACTTCTTTAAAATTCCAACCAGCAGGTAGGTCTAATTCGGGTTTCTTATCTAAAATATATAATAAATCGCTGCCTCTCGTTTCCCTTAAGTTTAATTACGACCCGTAACTAGTATGTGTAAGACATGCTGAACGATCTGTCTTTAAGTTGAGTAGGCTTGTTTGAGCCTTTAATTGTTATGTGTTTCCCCATACCTACTCTACATATTTTGCTTGTCGCCTTAGAATTTTATCCTTTTAAACCACGAAAGCCAAATTTCCCTTCCCTTTTGGACTAGTAGTCTCAAATGCCTCTGTGGCTGATAGGATTAGGGACGGGTAGTAGCATGTAATAGGAAAATGAGTCCATTCCGCGTTTATTACCTTAACGGTGTGGGAAAGAGTAGATATGGATATGATGACCACACGATAACACCACGTGTATAAACGGTTATCGGGTGTTATGTAGGGTGATCCATATTATTTATAAACTTAGGACCCCCTTCCCCTTACTTGTTTATTTTCAGAATTTTAAAAACTGCTCAAATTTCAATTTCTTTAACTTCTTTTACTGCTTGCAACAATTACGTTAAAAGTCTCACATGAACTCCGGGCAGTGCTTACACCCAAATATATCACCAAATTATGACATAGTGTAGTTGAAGGGCCCGACTTTAGGTATCCAAAATAAGAGGGAACTCAAGGTCCCAAGGCAAGGCTCACAAGAAGGGGGCAGAACTTGAGGACTAAGAGGAGTGCAAATGCAGAAGCAACATTCTGAAAGGGGAAAGGGAAAAGGGAAGCAGCTTAAATCAATACACATATGGTTATAGGGAAATGGGGGGTTGCAAGAGACAAAAGCAGGCTGGTGGGCATACCCAGCAATGGCAGATGCTGACACTCCCTTAGGCATGTTAGCACATGTTGTTTAAAAGGATAAGACCCCTATGGATCGAACATAATTCATTGACAACAAGTTACATTGCCATGCCTCAAGTCATGACTCAAAACACATAGGGGTAATAGGGGTAGGGATTCATATCACAAACAAGTAGAAAGAAATCAACTTGCTACTTTAAATATTTGACTCTGCAGAAGCAGTAAAGTAGATATGGATACAAAAAAAACTCTATATAAACACATTGTGATGATGCTGAAGCTTAAATTAGGACATACAAGTTTCAAAGAAGCAGATAGAGAAAAAAAAGCAATAGGTCTTGTGAACATGCCACCATGAAGGCAAAGGGAGAATACTATTATGAGTAAGTATGAGTTCAGAAGAGCTTGTAAATTGTGAAGTGTAGGATTGTCAATCGTGTGTGATGTGTGCTAAAGAGTCGTGCATTTATAGTGTGAAAGTCATGAGAAAATACGGTAAGAAAATAGTTAAAGAACTGATTGTCAATCAATTACACAAGACTTCCCTTAGCTTAAGGCAATTGGATTCATATGCGTAAAAACAATTTTAGGAAAGAAATTGAATAAGCACTTTGAACAAAACATGTAATTAAATACATAAAAGGTTATTTAACGATAGAGTTCTGAAGTACAAAGTTGTACAAATAAGGTAAGGAAATCAATTAAAAACTAGTAAATCAAAGACCAAGGATCTTGTAATTATTGACCCATGAATGAACTTAGTGCCAAAGCCGAGAAGGGTTTTGACTTAGGTCAAGTCACAGAGAATCAACAAACAATAGAAAGAAATCAGTCAGACAATATCAGAGGAGAATATGAACTGATTACAAATTTTAACGCCGCTTTAGAGGGAAGTTTATCATATAGAAGGAGCATATGAACATATTAAGCATGAAAGGAGACTGCAGAGTCATCATAAAATCAATAGAAAATCCAGTGTAGAAGAGTTTAGCAAAAATCAATGTTGTATGAAATATGGATGTCCAAATTTTAGTTCGGAGATTCGAAGTTGGTTTGAAAGAATTAGGGATTTTGAAATATAACCCTTGTAAAGGCAAATCACAAAGCAAATATGAGAAGGCAAGCAATTGAATCGAAACATGTTTAGAGGTTTCAGAAAAGAACTAAACCTTCTAACATGCTTCTTTCAACAAATAGAAATCATGAGAAGCATGATAGAAAAGTAACATGCAAAAATAGTAGATGGGTTCAAAGTAAATAGAGTGAAAGAAACTAATTCAAAGCGTAATGAGGAAAGACTGATAAGAACAGTAGAAAAGCATGCTAAGAAGTTTTAGAAGATACTTTTAAACAGAGCTCAGTAGAAAGAACTTAATAAGGGAACTTATGAACTTAGTAGTGAAAAATACGTAGGAGAAACACAAGAACACATAAGAAAACAAATATAGTAGAAAAGCATACGAGAACATAGTATATGAAAACACAGTAGGGAAAACGTACAAGAACATGGTAAAAGAAAAATACAAGGACATAGTAGAAAAGCATACGAGAACATAGTATATGAATACATAGTAGGAGAAGCATACAGGAACATTGTTGACAAATACAAGAACATGGTAGAGGCAAATACACATGAAAGACAAAGAAAGCCAGAAAAACACTTAATAACTTTCAGAAAAACACTAGATCGGAAAAGAAAGATTTTGAAAGTAATTTTTGAAAGAAGAGCCATAGAAATTGTTTGAGAACATAGGGAAAGCATGGATACACAATGTTTTTAAAAGAACCGGAGAAACCTCGAGGGGTTAGGGTTTCAGAAGAATCCCAAAAGTGAGAAAGGATTTGAAGGGTCACCGATCTAAGTTAGAGAGGTCAAAATTGGGTTCGAGCAGCCATGGTACGCCGGAGCAAGGGCCGAGATGGCTAGAGATAGCCACAGAACTCAAATCGAACGAAGCTTGGTCCAAACATCGTCGTGGTCAGGCCTTGAATCTTCAAGGACCAGGCTTGTAGGAGCAATAAGAGGTGAGTATAGGGTCTCCACAGCCTTGGACACCACGAATTCCAGTGGCTTTCAGAACAGAGATAGTGGCTAGGGTTTGAGAACCTTTCGAGAGGGTTTGAGAGACTGGAGGGTTCAGAGACGGCTGGTGAGTGAAATTGTCAGGGTTGGGGGGGGTTGTGAATCAAAAAAGGTAAGGAGAAAAAGGGGCCGTTGATCTCAGAGATCAACAGCTAGGATGAGAGGGGGTCTGGGTCGGGTAGGATTTAATTGGGTCAGGGGCGGATTTAAATTAAAATTGGTTTGGGGAATTGAGATTAAAATTGGGCTTAATTGGGGCTAATATAAGGCTATAATCGAAATAGTTAGGGCTAGTATTTAAATAACGACTTTTCCCTTATTTATTTTACAAAAAATGGTAAAATAATTTATGGAGACAAATTAAAGGTACTAACATTAATAATATATAAATATTAAATTAATAATATTGAAATCATATTTATAGTTATAAATGCAATTAAATCTTAATATAGGCTAGTATTGTAATTATATGCAATTTAGCCTTAAAAAATACTAAATAAATTTGTAAAATATGCAAAATTATGTTTGTTATATTTCAGTATAAATATGAGAATCCAATAAGAGAATTGCAAAAATGACAATTTTGGGAATAATTATCATTTTTTTCTTGATAAAATAAGGCAATAAAATTGGTTTAAAAATCTTTAAAACTTAAGGAAAAAATAGGAAAACTCTTAAACATACTTATATATGCATACTTATGATATTTGAAAGGTATTTTGTATATAAAAATATACAGGAAAAAATTGGGTATCAACAGCTACCCCTCTTTAACCGGAAAGGATGAAAGAGTTGTCAGATAAAGATACGATGGCCAATTTTGACCGAATGAAATGGTTTGAAGAGATTTGGCCGTGCTTTTGTTCCTGAGCTCCCTGCATATCCTTGGTATTATAGGAATCAGGCCACATGTAGTTCAGGATCCGTCGGCGGAGTATGCCGATGGAGACCTTTCATGAACGGATGCAATATTCAGGTTGGTACGCTTAAGGTCTATTAGGGCTGCATGAACTGGACGGGGATCGCTCCTGCTGACCATAAGTGCTATCTTTGGACAGCTATGATGACGTCCTTAGACCATGATGTCCTAGGCCATAAAGCGTATAATAAAGGATTCACAGGCTATGAAATGATGCTCTCGGGCTATGAGAATGATGCCTCCGAACTATGATTCCTTTGAATAACGATGTGCAAAAGACAAGAGGGGTCCTCAGGACATGGAATGGCTTTCTCGGGCTATAAAAATCGTACCTCCGAATGATGACACACGATCTTTCAGCCTATGAGATGCAGAGGTGGCAATCTTTTAATAGATGCAAGTGTAAAAATAAAGCGGCGATCTTTCAGCCACGCAAGCATAAATAAAGTGGCGATATTTCAGCCGATGAAACGTAGTAAATGAAATGGCAATCTTTCAGCGGATGAAATACAATAAATGAAGTAGCGATATTTCAGCCATACAAGTGTAAAAAATAAAGCGGCGATCTTTCAGCCATGCAAGTATAAATAAAGTGGCGATATTTCAGCCATGCAAGTGTAAAAATAAAGTGGCGATATCTCATCCATGCAAGTGTAAAATAAAGTGGCGATATTTCATCCAATGAAATGCAGTAGTGATCCTTCAGCCATGCAAGATATATAATGAAATGGAAATATTTCAGCCAATGAAATGCAGTAAATACAGCGGTGATCTTTCAGTGGATGAAATGCAATAGATGAAATTGTGATCTTTTAGCCATGCAATGTGCAAATAGAGACGGTGTTTAGCCTCAGAAGGTAGAATGGTAACCTTATGCAATACAAAAATGCAGAAGGAGGTAGAGCTTAACCTCGGAAAGCAGAATGGTAGCCTTATGCAATGCAAAATATAGATGGAGGTAGAGCTTAATCTTGGAATGAAGAATGGTAGCCTTATGCAATGAAAAAATGCAGATGAAGGTAGAGCTTAACCTCGAAAGGCAGAATGGTAGCCTTATGCAATGCAAAAATGCAGATGGAGGTAGAGCTTAACCTCGCAAGGTAGAATGGTAGCCTTATGCAATGCAAAAATGCAGATGGAGGTAGAACTTAACCTCGGAAGGTAGAATGGTAGCCTTATGCAATGCAAAAATTTAGATGGAGGTTGAGCTTAACCTCGGAAGGCAAAATGGCAGGCCTATGCAATGCAAAAATTCATATGGAGGTAGAGCTTAACCTCGGAAGGCAGAATGGTAGCCTTATGCAATGAAAAAATTCAGATGGAGGTAGAGCTTAACCTCGGAAGGCAGAATGGTAGCCTTATGCAAGAAGTAAAGGAGGCAGATGATAATTGAATTTTCTTAGCTGATAGCTAATTGCGATATTGCCACTACTGAGGATACTGTGTTTGTTGAGGACTCTGCGCGCGGATATCAACTATGAATAAATTCAACTGTTATGAGAATTGTATTTCTGAGCAATGTGAGTCTCGTGAGTGCACAGCATATTTGATGATTTTTCAATTCAATTGCCTGCATCCAAAGAAAAACCATGAGTTTATAGAGGGGAAAGGTTAGTTCGTGTTCCCACTGGCTTTTCTTGACCAGCTCGGTTCTGATATAGTGATACTGTATGTATTGTTGGGGTAGCATTGATAAACAAAGAGATTTCAGAAATATACATGCATGATTTAGCAAAAAATATAACATAAATGCATAGTTAATAATATGTTTTAGATGAACCAGCGATCGTGATGTGGTTCGGGACATTGCAATCTTTCTTGCTACAAAATTTTGTGGGCCACCCACAAAATTCTACCCCAGTTTAATGGGTTGATGCTTCTGACAGTTGCTTGCGATGATCGGCTGAAATTACTTCAACATTTTGAGGGTCCTCCTCAAAATTCTGCCACAGTTTCCAATCGCAGGGGAAATGAAAAATTATTAAATTGTGGTCGAACCCATAAGGCTGCCTACGTATCCCCTCTTAAATGGGAATCAGGTCATACGTAGTTAAAATTACATCATGTAGGAAAGCATAAGATTACACATAGTAACGTTTGACCACATCTGAAGTGATTGGCGTTGGCAAAACTTCTCTCTATAAGGGCTTCTCCTGTTTGAACCCGGTGAACCATGTATGGACCCTGCCAGTTGGAAGAGAGCTTACCTTTGGCTTCATTTTGATATGGAAAGATTTTATTTAACTCCAGTTGTCCCGGTATGAACCGTCTCGGCTTGACTCTTTTGTTAAAGGATCTGGACATTCTGTTGTGATAAAGCTAATTGTGGCAAACTGCATTCATTCCGTTTCCATCTATAAGAAATAGTTGCTCGTAATGACTCTTCAGCCATTCTGCATCGTCGAGCTCCGCTTCCTGTACGATCCTCAAGGAAGGGATTTCTGCTTCGGCGGGAATGACCGGTTCTGTACCATATACCAGCATGTAGGGGGTTTCCCTATTTGACGTACGGACTATGGTGCGGTAGCCCAATAAAGCAAATGATAGTTTCTCGTGCCACTGTCTATGCTTATCCGTCATTTTCCTCAGTATCTTCTTGATATCCTTATTGGCAGCTTCTACGGCTCCGTTTATCTAAGGCTTGTAGGCTGTATAATTCTTATGTTTGATCTTGAAGATTTCACACATATATTTCATTAAGTCGATGTTGAGGTTGGAGCCATTATCAGTGATGATTGAATATAGAATCCTAAATCAACGAACGATGCGTTCACAGAGAAAGTCTGCCATGACTTTCTTAGTCACTGTTTTATAAGATGCTGCTTTGACCCATTTGGTGAAATAGTCGATTTCTATTAGGATGAACCTATTCCAATTTAATGCGGCAGGTTCGACTGGTCCGATAACATCTATTCCCCATGCGGCAAACGGCCATGGTGAGCTTGTTGCATTAAACTCGTTTGGGGGTACCTTGATCATATCTGCATGTACCTGAACAGTGGTGGAATTTCCGGACGTTCTAGATGCAGCTCGTTTCCATAGTCATCCAAAAGTAACCCGCCCGGAGTATCTTCTTGGCTAAGACAAAATTGCTCATATGTGGACCGCAGGTTCCAGCATGGATTTCTTCTAGCAGTTTAGATGCTTTCTTTGCATCGACACACCTTAATAATCCCAACTTAGGAGTCCTCATATATAGGATTTATCCATTGTGAAAGAAGTTGTTGGCCAACCTTCGAACTGTGCGCTTTTGAGTAGAGTTTGCAAGCTCTGGGTATTCTTCTTTTTCCTAATATTCCTTGATGTCATGAAACCAAGTTTTTCCATCTGCTTCTTCTTCGACATGAGCATAGTAAGCAGGCTGATCATGGATCTTCACCAAAATAGGATTAATGAAGTTCGTATCTAGATGCTGTATCATGGACGATTGGGTAGCCAATGCATCGGTATACTCATTCTGGACTCTAGGAACATGCTGGAACTCGGTCTTTGTGAACCTCTTTCGTAACTCATGTACATGATGCAGATAAGGGAGTATCTTAGAGTTCTTGGTCGCCCATTCTTCTCGGACCTAAAGTATAAGCAAGTCTAAATCCTCAATTACTAGCAACTCTTGGATGTTCGTGTCAATGGCTATCTTGAGTCCTAAGACGCATGCCTTGTATTCGGCCATGTTGTTGGTGCACAGGAACCTGAGTTTGGTAGACACCGGATAATGCTGACCGATTTCTGATTCTAGGACCGCTCCTATGCCGATTCCTTTAAAATTTGCTGCTCCATCTAAAAACATTCTCCATCCGTCAGAAGATTCTACAATATCTTCTCCTATGAATGACACCTCTTCGTCAGGAAAATATGTTTTCAAGGGTTCATATTTTCTATCCACTGGGTTCTCGGCTAGGTGATTTGCTAGTGACTGTCCCTTGATTGCTTTCTGAGTCACGTAGACAATGTTGAATTCACTCAACAGGATTTGCCACTTGGCGAGCTTGCTAGTGGGCATGGGCATCTGAAAGATGTATCTCAAAGGATCCATCCTTGATATGAGATATGTAGTATAGGCGCAGAAATAGTGCCTCCGCTTCTAGGCCACCCAAGTTAGAGCACAACAGGTGCGTTCTAACAAAGAATACTGGCCTCGTATGGAATGAAATTTTTGCTCAAGTAGTAAGTGGCCCGTTCTTTCTTTCCCATCTCATCATGCTGCCCCAGGATGCAACCAAAGGCACTATCTAATAGTATGATGTAGAGTAACAGTGGTCTACATGGTTCAGGCCGGACAAAGACTGGTGGGGTTGACAAATATTCCTTGATCCTGTCAAAAGCTTTCTAGCATTCATCGGTCCATTTGGTGGTGGCTTCCTTCTTGAACATCTTGAAGATCGGCTTACAGATAACTATAGATTGTGCTATGAACTAGCTAATGTAGTCAATGTTGGAAATCATGTATATCTATGATGTGTGCGCTTTTGTTGTATGAGCATGATTTTCAGGTATAGGTTTTGATGAATGACAAACAATAAAGTCAAGCGTCAAACAACGATATAATATGACAAACTATCAAATGGCGAGAAGCATATTGATGACGGGATTGCATAGACAAGCCAAGTCGAGCCAAAGAGTTCAAGACCGAAGACCCAAGACGTAGGTCGTTAGGTAGAACCAATATAAGAACAACGTTTAAGTTATCTTATCTTTTGGCTCAACATTAGGTCATCATAAATATGCATAAAATCATTTTATTAAAGTAAGTCATTTTATTAAATCATATATATCATAAATATTTTTAATATACTTCAAACAAAATGATTTTAACGTTTTCATTTTTAACCAAAATGGGTTTTGAAGTAAGTTTTCTATTCTGGTATACACAGTGTATATCAAGTGTATATCAATGGTATATAATCGATCCGTTGCCAAAGTTTTGAACACAGGAACAACATAATCGATTATATGAAGTACACAATCGATTATATGAAGTCAACAATCGATTGTCTACCTTTAACAATCGATTATTTTGAGACAGTGCAACCGGTTTTTAAACATCAAAACAATCGATTGTCTTGTCACACAATCGATTATCGACAATCGATTGTCACCTTCATACAATCGATTATATTTTGACCGTTCCCACAGAATCCTAAATTGATTTTTGAACGTTGAAGAACAATCGATTATTCAGGTTTAACAATCGATTGTTTAGCCTAAAATCAGGAATCTGTTTTTTGAACGTTGGTCAGACAATCGATTGTCACCTCCAAACAATCGATTTTTTGAGCACAGAATCAGGGATTTTATTTGTCAATTAAGCAACGGTCAGCACTACTTTTTCACCTATAAAAAAAGGTCTTTTGAGTTGATTTTAAACACACAACTCCTGCATATATTGATATACATATTGATCATTTTCAAGCATCATTTTAGAGCTTTTGTTGAGCCATTTGATAGACAACTTTGTGTTGTTCATAGAGCTTATCTTGTATCTCTTTATCCACTCTATTGAGAGAGTATTTGTTGTAAAAGAGAGTTGTTTGAGAAGAACATATCTTCTCATTAGTCGGGTTTGCTAAGTACCCAAAGTCTTAGTGGTTGAAGTCTTGGGGTGAGGTATCCTCAAGCAAGTGAAGTTTTAAGGTGCGGTATCCTTGAGCAACTGTAACGGTTTGTTAAGCACCCGTAAGCTTGACGAAGATAGTGGAATCTCGAGAGAGTCTATCGGGGACTGGACTAGCCACGGTTGTGGTGAACCAGGATAAAATACGGCGTGTTCTTTCTTGATTATTTCAATTACCGTATTTACTTATTCCTGCAATTTTAAATTCCGCAATATTTCAATATTCTCGTCCCTCACTATTCACCCCCGCTCTAGTGAACGGCAAAAAACCTAACAAGTGGTATCAAAGCTTAACTCTCTGAAAGCCTTAACCGGTTGAGAGCAATATATATTTTTCCGTTGAGAATATTTAACGCAGGAACGATGGATGAAGGACAATCCACCACTTGCCCTCCACTATTTGACGGAACAAACTATACATATTGGAAAGATCGGATGAGTATCTTCCTCAAAGCAAATAGTTTTCGTTTGTGGCAAATCATCAAAAATGGTGAACCAATGCCGACAAAGAAAGTTGGAGAAACCACGGTTCCAAAGGAGGAAAATGAATATGATGCCGAGGACATCAAGAAAGTTGAAAATAATGCAAGGGCCATCCATGTATTGTATTGTGTGATCAATGCGGATGACTATAGGAAAATCTCGTGCTGCACAGCCGCCAAGGAGATGTGGGATAAACTCGAGATCATCTATGAAGGTACGCCTCAAGTCCGAGAATCTAAAATTGATTTTCTAACTCATAAATATGAAATCTTTAAAATGGAGAAGGAACCCATTGGTGTTATGTTTGAACGATTTTTAAAAATCGTCAACGATCTACATGCTCTCGGGAAAGTTTACACGAACAAAGATCTTGTTCGAAAAGTCCTACGGAGCCTCACTCCGGAATGGCGTTCCAAAGCCAATGCCATCCAAGAGTCGATGGAATTCACGAATATCACAATTGATGGACTAAGAGGTAACCTCGAAACTTATGATAGCACAATTCTTAATCCTTATCTTAGAAGTAATTCGAATTTTGCCTTCAAAGCCTCATCCTCCAAAAGAGAAGAGGTAAGTGATTCGGATAGGGATGATGATAATATTTCCAATGATATAATTGAAAAGTTTTGTAAGTCTATGAAGAAGGACAAGAAAAAGAAGAAACACCATAGGCGCGTATCACAGGATTCAGACAGCTCAGGCGATGGAACCGCCGCATTGTGTCTCGTGGCAAAAGAAGAAGAGGTAAGTACATCTAACTCTCACTCGTTTGAAGAATTACAAAATGCCTATGATGAATTGTATGGTGAATTTATTAATGCTTCCAAAATGATAAAAGATTTGAAGAAAACACTTTCTTTGCAAAAAACACTTTCTTTGCAAGAAACAGATTTTCAGAAAACACTTTCTTTACAAGAAAAAGATTTTGAAAAATCCTCCTCTTTGAAAGAAATAGATCTTGAAAAATTGACTAATGAAAATGGTGTTCTTAAAAATAAAATTGAAGTTTTAGAAAAAGAAAAAAAATTTTGGAAAATGACATTGTTGATTTTAAAAATATAATCAAGAAATTGAATGAAGCTTCTTTTATTGATAAATGTTCTAATTGTTCTTCTTGTAGTTCTTTAAAATTAGAGAACATAGAACTTAGGAACGCACTAGAAAAACGTAGTGTTGATAGTCCTAAAATTGAAGAGAATAAAAAGGATATAAGTAATGAGGTTGGTCCATCTAGAAAGAATTCTAGGAACCTCACAAATGAGTGTAAGATTAATTATTTTAGACAACCTAGAAAAAATTCTAGGAATTTTGTAAATGAGTCTAGAATGAATAATTTTAGACCACCTAGACATGACTCTAGGAAATTCAACGGTTCTAGGGGGAACAACTTTAGATCACCTAGAACGCATTTGGCTCAACCTAGACATATGCATAATCCTAATGTTATATGTCACTATTGTAATCGGGTAGAACACATTGCACCCGTTTGTTTTCCTAAACATAGAGATTTATGTGTTGATTATAATTGTTATTATCCTAACCCCCAAGGACCCAAAAGAAGTTGGGTACCAAAAACCTATTTTTAGGTTCTTTTTGCAGGTGTGCTTGAAGACTACAATATTGTAGTGGATGCACCAAGCACGAAAACTTATTGCATTAAGGGGGAACGTCGATTAGTTATCGTATTTTGAATAAAAACGCAATAAGTTGATATATGCTAATAATCATTAATTATTTTTGGTTGATACATGTTTTAATAAGTTTTATTATTGAAAAACAATTAGTATCAATTAGTTTTAAAATAAGTGATTGATTCATGTCTTGATAAATATTTTTAGGTTAAATAACAATTGATGAATTTGCGAAAAATAATCGTTATTATGGTGTTACAAATATTTGGAATTATTTGATTTTGTTTATAACAATTGATATCGTCAATGGTTTAAATAACTTTTGGTATACTCTTTTTGCTAATGCCAAAAGGGGGAAGAATATGGGCGATATGCATGCCTTAATTGAGGGGGAATATTAAATTAAGGGGGAATTATATTAAATTGATTATATTGAATTGGTTGCATAAATTGTATGTTGAGATATAGCATGAATTTAGGGGGAATTCAATATGCATATCTTCCGTTGTTTGTCATTATCAAAAAGGGGGAAATTGTTGGAAATCATGTATATCTATGATGTGTGCGCTTTGGTTGTATGAGCATGATTTTCAGGTATAGGTTTTGATGAATGACAAACAATGAAGTCAAGCGTCAAACAACGATATAATATGACAAACTATCAAATGGCGAGAAGCATATTGATGACGGGATTGCATAGACAAGCCAAGTCGAGCCAAAGAGTTCAAGACCGAAGACCCAAGACGTAGGTCGTTAGGTAGAACCAATGTAAGAACAACGTTTAAGTTATCTTATATTTTGGCTCAACATTAGGTCATCATAAATATGCATAAAATCATTTTATTAAAGTAAATCATTTTATTAAATCATATATATCATAAATATTTTTAATATACTTCAAACAAAATGATTTTAACGTTTTCCTTTTTAACTAAAATGGGTTTTGAAGTAAGTTTTCTATTCTGGTATACACAGTGTATATCAAGTGTATATCAATGGTATATAATCGATCCGTTGCCAGTTTTTGAACACAGGAACATAATCGATTATATGAAGTACACAATCGATTATATGAAGTCAACAATCGATTGTCTACCTCTAACAATCGATTATTTTGAGACAGTGCAACCGGTTTTTAAACACCAAAACAATCGATTGTCTTGCCACACAATCGATTATCAACAATCGATTGTCACCTTCATACAATCGATTATATTTTGACCGTTCCCACAATCCTAAATTGATTTTTGAACGTTGAAGAACAATCGATTATTCAGGTTTAACAATCGATTGTTTAGCCTAAAATCAGGAATCTTTTTTGAACGTTGGTCAGACAATCGATTGTCACCTCCAAACAATCGATTGTTTGAGCACAGAATCAGGGATTTTATTTGTCAATTAAGCAACGGTCGGCACTACTTTTTCACCTATAAAAAGAGGTCTTTTGAGCTGATTTTAAACACACAACTCCTGCATATATTGATATACATATTGATCATTTTCAAGCATCATTTTAGAGCTTTTGTTGAGCCATTTGATAGACAACTTTGTGTTGTTCATAGAGCTTATTTTGTATCTCTTTATCCACTCTATTGAGAGAGTATTTGTTGTAAAAGAGAGTTGTTTGAGAAGAACATATCTTCTCATTTGTCGGGTTTGCTAAGTGCCCAAAGTCTTAGTGGTTGAAGTCTTGGGGTGAGGTATCCTCATGCAAGTGAAGTCTTAAGGTGCGGTATCCTTGAGCAACTGTAACGGTTTGTTAAGCACCCGTAAGCTTGACGAAGATAGTGGAATCTCGAGAGAGTCTCTCGGGGACTGGACTAGCCACGGGTTGTGGTGAACCAGGATAAAATACGGTGTGTTCTTTCTTGATTATTTCAATTACCGTATTTACTTATTCCTGCAATTTTAAATTCCGCAATATTTCAATATTCTCGTGCCTCACTATTCACCCCCCTCTAGTGAACGGCATAAAACCTAACAGTCAAGTCTCCCAAGAAACTCATTATGTCCTTCTTGTACCGTGGCGGTTGCAATTCTTCAATGGCTTTTATCTTCGATGTATCCAGTTCTATTCCCCGGCGACTCACAATAAACCCAAGAAATTTTCCAGCTGGAACCCCTATAGCACATTTTGTGGGATTCAGTTTTGGTTGTACATTCTTTGTCTATTGAAGAACTTCCTCAGATCTTCCATGTGATCAATGGCTTTCTTGGACTTGATCATATACTTCGATCTCCTTGTGTATCATATCATGGAAAATTGTAGTCATGGCCCTCATATATGTGGCCCTTACATTCTTTAACCCAAACAACATCATCTTGTAGCAGTACATTACCTATGGCATAATAATATCCATTTTCTCATCACATTCTTCATCCATCCAAATCTGATGATAACCAGCGAAACAATCCACGAATGATTGCAATTCATGCTTGGCACAATTGTCAATCAGGATGTGTATGTTTGGCAAGGGGAATTGTCTGTTGGACTGCCCGGTTGAGATCCCGGTAGTCAACATAGACTCTAACCTTCCCATCTTTCTTTGGCACTGCCACAATGTTATCTAACCACGTCGAGTATTCCACTACCCTGAGAACCTTAGGTTTGACCTGCTTAGTGACTTCTTCCTTAATTTTCAAACTCATATCTGGCTTGAACTTTCTAAGCTTCTATTTTACTAGTGGACGTGTCAGATCAATTGGCAGTTTGTGTGCCACAATAAATGTACTCAGCCTGGTCATGTCATCGTACAACCAGGCAAGTATGTCCTCATATTCTCTTAGAAACTCTGTGTATTCTTTCTTTCCTGATGGTGATAAGTGAATGCTGATTCGTATCTCTTTGACGTTTCCTACATCTCCCAGGTTAACAATCTCAGTCTCATCCAGGTTGGACTTAGGTCTGTTCATAAAATTTTCAACTTCTTTAACAATCTCTTCCGGTATATCATCTTCCTCTGAATCTATGTCCGTTTGTTGCTTTATCTCGTTGCATGTCACAGTCATTGGTTCATCAAGATATTTAATAGTAATGTTGTATGAGTAAAGTAATGAGAGAAAAAAAAATAATAAGAGGAAGATTTGTAAGAAAACCAAAATGCTTTGATAATTTCGTAACTGTTTTTGAATATTGGGCTCTTTCTTCCAAAAAAATAAAAAATAAAAATTCAAAAACAAAGTCAACTAGTAAAACATAAAATAGTGCATGATGCTTGTTTAGCCTTGCTACCTCGAGGCTCGCCAGGCTCTGGTGTTTCTGACAGTCCAGCTATTGAGGTATTTTCCTCTGCTTACAGTTTGTATGGAAGAGCCTTTTTCCCTATCCTCCTCGAAAATGACGTAACAATCCATATCATTATTTTCCAGGAACAAATTCCTCACTACTGCCAGTTCTTCCTCTTCTTCTAACACATAGATAATTTCTACTACTTGGAAAGTCTACTCCAAGCGGGGTATTGGCTGCTCCAACGGGTAGTAAGGATCGCGCCATGGTGGCGACCAATCGTTGAATTCTTTCCAAGTATACTCATACCACAATCCGAAGGTGGTGCCATGTTTCTTGAGATTAATGGGCTTAGCCCTTGAAGGCTTTTACCAAGTGCCTTGCTGGGTTAGTATCCGCTCCAGTTCAATATGCTTTCAATTTTGTTGTCCCAGTATTTGTCCTTATCAACAGCGTTGACTCTCTCAATGTGGTGGTATGTTTTCTCGCCTATCCTTCTTCTGCCTCCAATTGCTGGAATTGTCTGGCGAATATATATGGAATAGCTACCGTCGCTGTGAATGATCACCTCTTGGTGATTCCGCTCAAACTTTACTGCCTGATGTAGTGTTGACGCTACGGCCCTAGCAGCATGAATCCATGGTCATCCCAACAATATAGTATAAGATGCTGACACATCTATCACTTGAAAATTAACATCAAACCAAGTAGGCCCCATTTGCAAACACAAGCTAATTTTCCCAATAGTGGACCTTTGGGATCCATCAAAAGCTTTGACATTGATGGTCCCGTCCTTGATCTCATGCAACCCCTTTTCCAATGTCCTGAGTGTTACCAACGGACGAATATAGAGGCTGGACCCTCCATTGATTAGGACTTTTGTGATAAATAATCTTCGCATTGCATGGTGATGTGCAACGCCTTGTTGTGACTCAGTCCCTCTGGTGGCAGCTCGTCTTCATGAAAAGTGATCTTGTGACTTTCCAATACCTACCCTACCATGTTTTCCGTCTCTCCTCCGGTGATGCTACTTGGTACATATGCCTCACTCAGCACCCTTAACAGTGCATTCTTGTGTGCATTGGAATTCTGTAGCAAAGCAAGGATGGAAATTTGCGTTGGTGTTTTGTTCAGCTGATCAATGACCGAGTATTCTTTGGCTTGTATATTTCTCTAGAGATCATCGGTCCTAGTTTCAATGATGGTTAGTTCACTAGAGGCCTGCATGCTCGACTCAACCAAATTTTTCGGGGTATAAACACTACCAGCTCTCGTCATACCCTGTGCGGCAACAGTTTCCTCAAACCTACCCTTGCCTTTTCTCTTTACCTCAGCTGTATAGTCCCAAGGTATGGTATTTGTGTGGAATGGTGTTACTGTCGATATTGCCACTGGAATTGGCTATCTTTACTCTGAACGGAGCATGCCCCATAGGCAATAAAACTACAACTTCAAAGGGTGTAGGTGCATTTGCGGGAGCCATAAACTCAACCTCAACCGGCGTTGGCGTCTTTGCAGAGGATGGTGCTTCAAACTCGAGTGGAATGGACGTGTTTTCCTCGGTGTCCCCAGAAGGCTAAATCTGGACCACAATCAGATTAAGGGTGAGTATTGGCTTCTTTGGATCGTCGCCTTTTGTGATTAAATCGATTGATCCTTTGGGGTCCCAGTGTGACGACCCGAGTGGTCGTCTTTGAAAGTTATGCCCCGTTTCCCCATTTTCTACTTCCCCTAAGTTCATTTATTCTATTTTGGTTTGTCGGGACGTTCGGTAATAGATTTCGGGGTGTTTTGGGACACTTAGTCCCTAAATGAGAGCTTAAGTGTTGGAAAATGGTCCATAACCAGAATAGTGTCAAGACGACCTTGGAATGGAAAACCGATGGTTTCGTTAGCTCCGCTAGGTGATTTCGGGGCGGGGAGCGTGTTCAGAATGTATTTTGGATGTCCGAAGCTCAATTAGGCTATGAATGCCGAAAGTTAGGAATTTGAAGTTCCGGTCCGATAGTGAATTTTTGATTCGAGGGTCAGAATAGAGTTTCGAGAGTTGCAGTGGCTTTGTTAGGTGATTTAGGATATGTCTGCAAATTTTCAGGTCATTCAGACGTGTTTTGGATAGGTTTTGAGTCGAATAAGAGTTTGGCTAAGTTTTGGAGATTTTAGGGGCAAATCATTGATCAAATGGTGTTTGCGGCGTTGTTTTAGGTGACCTAAGGATTGGTGCAAGTCTGAATGATGTTAAGGGATAGGTTTGTTGGGTTGGGTGAGGTCCCGGGGGCCCCGGGCCTCTTTCGGATGCTCGACGGAGTAATTTTTGGAAGAAATATTTCTGCTGCTTCTGTTGTTTCCGCGTCTGCGGAAGGGAGACCGCATAAAGGGTTACTGCATATCCGACCATGGGATCGCGGATGCGGTGTGGTACCGCATAAGAGGATAGGGAGCTGCATAAGCGGCCATCGCTGATGCCGCCGTTTGTCAGCGGAAGCGGAAACTGAGTATTAATTGAAACCGCTGAAGCGACTCTTTGACCGTGAAAGCGGGATCGCAAAAGCAGTCCCTGGAGCCGCAAATGCGGAAATCGCTGTAGAGAAAAGGGTTTTATCCAAGGCTTAAGTTCATAAATTGAAAAATCAAATTTTAGCTCGGACCAAGGCGATTTTTTGAGGGTTTTGAAGAGAAGACTATTGGGTAATGTTTCTATGATCCTTTCTAGCTTAAATTCATCATTTAGTTGTTAAATTCATCTTTTAAATTCAAATTAAGGTCCAAAAATGGAGGAAATGGGTGAAAGTTCTTTGGCTAATCAATTGGGTTTTTGAGGGAGCATTTGACCTCGGATTTGAGAGATTCGTATATGGTTAGACTCGTGATAGTACGAGATTTCTGAAAATATGAAAATTATTCGATTCCTAGACGTTGGCCTGAGGGGAATTTTGGTCATTTTACATGTTCTCGCGCCTTAGCTTTAATTTTAATAATGTAATCAGTTTCTTGACTTGTTGTGAAGTGTTTATGTTTTGGACTACGGGTTCAATTCCCGGGAGATCCCCTTGTTATTGGTACGTGGGCTACGTGTTCAATTCCCGGGAGATCCTCTGATTCTGGCATGACGAACAACGGGTAGCCTTTGGCTACCACGCGAGCCTTGTAACGATCAATAGTCCCATCAGACTTTGACTTTCTCTTGTATAACCACTTGCGAGCCGATACACAAATTTATTAATCAAAATTTAGTAGGAAAATGGGATGAAGCCCGCTAGAAAGCTTTTGAAAAAATAAAGGACTCCATTCTAGTGCCTACAACGCCAGGAAGCCTTTATTACTATACCTATCAGTCACCGAAACCACTATGGGGTCTATGTTGATATATATATATATAAAGTACTGCGGGTTCAATTCCCGGAGATCCTCTGTTATTGGTATAAAGGATTGCGGGTTCAATTCCTGGAGATCCTCTGATATTGGTATGAAGGACTGCAGGTTCAATTCCCGGAGAACCTCGGATATTGATAAGGTGGACTGCGGGTTCGATTCCCAGAGCTCCATGTGGAGATCCTGACTGTTGAGTGATTTGCTTTGTGTTTGTAGTTTGTCTTGTAGCCGCTCTGTTTTTAATTACTATCATGTTAGTTAGTCAGATTTATTTCATTACCTACTATTTATTAATTTTAATACTATTCCATATGTTCTACCGACGAGCCTTAGTCTATTCTACCTGTAGTTTATCGTTTTCTTTCGCATTCTCATTTGATTTAGATACTTCGGGATGTTAGAGCATGGTAGTATGTTTACTCTTAGCCTGTGTTTCCCGTGGGTTTCCGGGTCATGGAGGTTTTTATGTTATATTGAGTTGATATGTATGTGCCAGGCTGCACTCTATACATTATCTTACGTCATTTATGTTTTAAATTATTGCTTCCGCAAAAACTGTCGAATTTCCGCAATGTGTCAGGCTTACCTAGTCGGGAAGACTGGGTGCCGTCATGACAGGTTCACGATTGGTGAACTAGGGTCGTGAAAAGTTGGTATCAGAGCTCTAGGTTCATAGGAGTCACTGGACACATGCCGGTTAATTAGAGTCTCGCTGATCGGTACGGTGATGTCTGTACTTATCTACGGGAGGCTATATAACTGTTTATGAAAAAAATCTTCACTTCATTTGAATTCTTGTCGTGCTATGTTCTTGACCTCGATTCTAAACTACTGTTTTCCTATTCTCTCACGAATGGTGAGGACACGCACGACCCGAGTCGATCAAGCACACGCTTCCCCTCCTGCAGCCGCTAGAGGCAGGGGCCGGGGCAGGGGTCGTGGACGTGCGCGGGGTGCAGCCAGAGCACCTGCACGAGCAGCCTTCGAGGTGCCACCAGCAGACCCAGTCAGGACTCAGGCACCAGAGACGCCCACATCCACTACTACTTCAGTTGTTCAGGAGGCATTGGCGCAGTTCATGAGTATGTACACCACCATGTCGCAGGTCAGGCTACTTTCACTTCCTGCAACTATGTCCCAGGCCAGAGGAGGAGCCCAGACTCCCGCAGCCCGCGCCCCATAGCAGAGGGTGCATATGTGGCCGATTCCAGATGTTATTCCTACCCAGCTTGCAGTACCAATTTTGCCCGAGGATGGTGCACCTGCTTCGGAGAATGAGCAGCACAGATTTGCGCGGTTCAAGAAGTATGACCCTCATATTTTTAGCGGGCAGGCTACCGACGACGCCTTGGGGTTTCTTGAAGATTTTCATCGCATTTTTCTCTCTATGGGTATCAGTGCTTCTAGTGGGGTCTCTTTTTTGCAGCTTTCCAGCTTCGGGGAGCTACCTATGACTGGTGGCGCATCTTTGAGTTAGACAGTCCGGATGAGGCTGCCTCCCTGACTTGGACTTAGTTCTCAGATATGTTTCAGAGTGATTTTGTTCCCCAAAGCCTCCGAGATGCATGGCGCGCGGAGTTTGAGCACTTGCGCCAGGGCCCAATGACTGTCTCAGAGTATACCATTCGTTATACGAGATTGGCCAGGCATGCATCTGCTTTTGTGGCTACAGTTCGTGAGAGGGTTCGCATGATTATAGAGGGTCTTTTCCCTTCCATCAGGTCTGGCATGGCGCGAGAGTTGGAGATGGATATACCCTCTCAGCAAGTGGTGAGTATAGCCAGAAGGATAGAGGGTATGCATGCCAGGGAGCGAGAGGAGAGAGAGGCCAAAGGTCTCGAGGGTCTGGTCATTTTTATGGTACCCGTACTTCAAGAGCAGGACGTCATGGTAGGGGCTATATGGGTCGCCCAGTTGACTCAGCTCTTCCTTCACCCAGCAGTACTCTAACTCCTCCCAGATATCAGGAGCCTTATTATGCACCTTCGATTTCTAGTGTGCCTCCTGCGCTGGGAACCTCCAGAGGTCAGTCCAGTAGAGGTGGATCCAGTCAATCACAGCCGTCGAGCCCTCATAGAGCTTGTTATGAGTGCGGGGATACCCTCCACTTGGTTAGAGAGTGCCCCTGACATGGTAGGGGTGTGCCTTCTGAGAATCCACAGCCCCAGCATGCTCGACAGGGTCAGCAGGCCATTATTCTAGCTCCATCTGCCACCCCACCTACCCAGCCAGCCAGAGGCGGGGATCGGGGATATAGAGGCCACCCTCGAGGCAGGGGCCGAGCCAGATTTTATGCCATTCCTGATCGTTCCGAGACCGTCTCTTCTGATTCTATTATCACAGGTATTATTTTGGTTAGTAGCAGAGAGGCATCAGTTCTCTTCGATCCAGGCTCTACTTATTCTTATATGTCATCTTATTTTGCTCCGCATTGGGGTATAGCCCGAGAGGCCTTGAGCTCTCATGTTTATGATTCCACTACTGTGGGGGATTCTCTTGTTGTGGACCGTGTGTATAGGTCGTGTTTGGTTATTTGTGGTTTTGAGACCAGGGCAGATATTTTATTACTTGATATGGTCAATTTTCATATTATCTTGGGCATGGACTGGTTGTCGCCCTATTATCCTATTCTTGATTGTCACGCTAAGACCGTGACACTGGCTATGCCAAGTATTCATCGTATTGAGTGGAGTGGTACTTTTGATCACACTCCCAGTAGAGTTATATCTTTTCTTAAGGCTCAGCGTATGGTTGAGAAAGGGTGTGTTGCGTATTTATCCTACGTGAGAGATTTCAGTGCTGATACCCATTCTATTGACTTTGTCCCAGTAGTACGGGATTTTACCGATGTGTTCCTAGCTGATCTTCCGTGCATGCCGCCCGATCGGGACATTGACTTTGGTATTGATTTGTTGCAGGGCACTCATCCCAAATCTATTCCTCCTTACCGCATGGCTCCTCCTGAGTTGAAGGATCAGTTGCAGGAATTGCTTGATAAGGGTTGTATTCGACCCAGTGTTTCACCATGGGGTGGTCCGGTATTGTTCGTGAAGAAAAAGGATGGTTCTATGCGCATGTGTATCGATTATCGTCAGTTGAACAAAGTTACAGTGAAGAACCGATATCCTTTGCCTCATATTGATGATCTATTTGACCAGCTTCAGGGCGCAAAGGTATTTTCTAAGATTGATTTGCGCTCAGGCTATCACCAGCTAAAGATTCGAGAGCCGGATATCCTGAAGACTGCTTTCAGGACTCGGTATGGTCATTATGAGTTCTTTGTCATGTCATTTGGGCTGACCAACGCCGTAGCAGCTTTTATGCATTTGATGCACAGTGTATTCAGGCCCTATCTCGACTCATTTGTCATTGTTTTCATAGATGATATTCTTGTATACTCCCAGAGCCGAGAAGATCATGAGCAGCACCTGAGGGTAGTGCTTCAGACCCTGAGAGAAAAGAAATTATATGCAAATTTTTCAAAATGTGAGTTTTGGTTGAGTTCCGTGGCATTTCTAGGCCACGTGGTATCGAGTAAGGGCATTCCGGTAGATCTGAAGAAGGTGGAGGCCGTGCAGAGTTGGCCCAGGCCCTCTTCAGCTACAGAGATCCGCACTTTCCTTGGCCTGGCAGGGTATTACCGCCATTTTTTGGAAGGGTTCTCGTCGATTGCAGCTCCTATGACTAGATTGGCCCAGAAGGGTGATCCTTTTCAGTGGTCGGACGAGTGTGAGGCGAGCTTCCAAAAGCGCAAGAAGGCTTTGACTTCAACCCCTATTCTGATTTTGCCTACTAGTTCGGGGTCCTATACGGTTTGTTGTGATGCCTCGTGAATTGGACTTGGAGCGGTGTTGATGCAGGACTGTAGGGTGATTGCCTACGCGTCTAGGCAGTTGAAGGTGCATGAAAAGAATTATCCTGTCCATGATCTTGAGTTAGCTGCCATTGTTCACGCCTTGAAGATATAGCGTCACTATTTTGTATGGTGTGCCTTGTGAGATTTATATTGATCATCGGAGTTTGCAGCACTTGTTCAAGCAGAAGGATTTGAACTTGCGCCAAAGGAGATGGTTGGAGCTACTGAAGAATTATGACATTACTATTCTTTATCACCCGGGCAAGGCCAATGTGGTAGCCGATGCCTTGAGTCGCTAGGTGGAGAGTTTGTGAAGTTTGGAATATCTACCAGCTTTAGAGAGACCTATGGCGATGGATGTTCAGGCCTTAGCCAGTCGGGTCCTAGCCCGTGTAGTTTCTTGGTCTTCATTGTTTGATCGTATCAGAGAGCGACAGTATGATGATCCTCATTTGCTTGTCCTCAGTGACACAGTTCAACATGGCGATGCTAAGTATGTGACTATTGGAGATGACGGGGTATTGAGGATGCAGGGTCGTATTTGTGTGCCCGATGTTGATGGTATTCGGTAGTTAATATTGACCGAGGCCCATAGCTCGCGGTATTCCATCCATCCGGGTGCCGCAAAGATGTATCAGGATCTGAGGCAGCAATACTGGGCGAGGCGGATGAAGAAGGACATTTTGGAGTTTGTGGCTAGATGCCTCAATTGTCAGCAGGTAAAGGCTGAGCATCAGAGACCAGGAGGGTTACTCGAGTAGATTGAGATTCCAGAGTGAAAATGGTAGAATATCACCATGGATTTTGTGACTGGCCTCCCTCTGACGGCGAGGAAGTTTGATTCTATTTGGGTTGTTATGGATCGGCTAACCAAGTCCGCTCATTTCATTCCAGTGTGAACTTCTTACTCTGCGGAGCGGTTAGCAGGGATTTATATCAGGGAGATTGTCCACCTGCATGGTTCCGATTTCTATCATCTTAGACAGGGGTTCTGTGTTTACACCACGGTTCTGGAGAGCCGTCCAGCATGAGTTGGGTACTTGGGTGACCATGAGCACAACCTTTCACTCTCAGACGGACGGACAGTTCGAGCACACTATTCAGATTCTTGAGGATATGCTCCGTACGTGCGTGATTGAGTTTAGAGGGTCTTGGGATCAATTCTTGCCATTGGCGAGTTCGCCTGCAACAACAGTTGTCAGTCCAGTATTCAGATGGCGCCTTATGAGGCCTTATACGGTAGGAGATGCAGATCCCCGGTGGGTTGGTTCGAGCCAGGCCAGGCCAGGTTATTGGGCACTAATTTGGTTCAGGATGCGGTAGAGAAGGTTAAGGTGATTCAAGATAGACTCGGGTCTCGCCTATGAAAGGTGTCATGAGGTTTGGAAAGAAAGGAAAGTTGAGCCCGAGGTACATTGGTCCATTTGAGATTTTGAGGCAGGTTGAGGTTGCTTATGAGCTCGCTTTACCTCCCAGTTTGACCGGGGTTCATCCAGTATTTCATGTTTCTATGCTTCGGAGGTGTCATGGTGACCCGTCTCACGTGTTGGAGTTCACTTCAGTCCAGTTGGACAATGACTTGTCCTATGTTGAGGAGCCAGTGGCAATAATGGATAGACAAGTTTGAAAGCTCAGGTCAAAGGATATAACTTCAGTAAAGGTGTAGTGGCGGGGTCAGCCGGCCTAGGAGGCGACTTGTAGACCGAGCGGGATATGCTCAGCCGATACCCTCATATTTTTCTACTTCAGGTATGTTCCCTATGCTTGTTTGAGGACGAGCGAATGTTTAAGTGTGGGAGGATGTGACGACCCAGCTGGTCGTCTTTGGAATTTATGCCTCGTTTCCCCATTTTCTGCTTCCCCTAAGTTCATTTCTGCTATTTTGGTTTGCCAGGACTTCAATAATAGAATTCGGAGTGTTTTGGGATACTTATTCCCTAAATGAGAGCTTAAGTGTTGGAAAATTGTCCATAATCAGAATAGTGTCAAGACGACCTCGGAATGGAAAACTGATGGTTCTATTAGTTGCGTTAGGTGATTTTGGGGTGGGGAGCGTGTTCGGAATGTATTTTGGATGTCCGAAGCTCAATTAGGATATGAATGCCGAAAGTAAGAAATTTGAAGTTTCGATCCGGTAGTGAATTTTTTATCCGATGGTCGGAATAGAATTCCAAGAGTTGTAGTGCCTCCGTTAGGTGATTTAGTATATGTTTGCAAATTTTCAGGTCATTCGGACGTGTTTTGGATAGGTTTTGAGTCGAATGAGAGTTTGGCTAAGATTTGGAGATTTTAGGTGCAAATCATTGATCAAATGGTGTTCCGGCGTTGTTTTAGGTGATCTACGGATTGGTGCAAGTCCGAATGATGTTAAGGGATATGTTTGTAGGTTTTGTTGAGGTCCCGGGGGCCCCAGTCTTGTTTCGGATTCTCGACGGAGTGATTTTTGGAATAAATATTTCTGATGCTTCTGTTGTTTTTGCGTCTGCGGAACGGAGATCGCGTAAGAGGTTACTGGAGACGTGACCATGGGATTGCGGATGCGGTTTGGGACCGCAGAAGCAGATATGGAGCCGCATAAGCGGCCATCGCGCATGCGGCTGTTTGTCCGCGGAAGCGGAAACTGAGTTTTAATTGAAACCGCTGAAGCGGCTTTTTGACCGCGAAAGCGGGACCGCAGAAGAGGTCCCTGGAGCCGCAAAAGCGGGAATTGCTGTAGAGAAAACGGGTTTATCCAATGCTTAAGTTCATAATTTGTAAAATCAAGTTTTAGCTCGGACCAAGGCGATTTGGAAGGGTTTTGAAGAGGAGACTATTAGGTAATGTTTCTATGATCCTTTCTAGCTTTAATTCATCATTTAGTTGTTAAATTAATCTTTTAAATTCAAATTAAGGTCCAAAAATGGAGGAAATGGGTGACAGTTCTTTGGCTAAGCAATTGGGTTGTTGAGGGAGCATTTGACCTCCGATTTGAGAGATTTTTATATGGTTAGACTCGTGAGAGTACGAGATTTCTGAAAATGTGAAACTTATTCGATTCCTAGACGTTGGCCTGAGGGGCATTTTGATCATTTTACCTATTCTCGCGCCATAGCTTTAATTTTAATAATGTAATCAGTTCTTGTGATGTTATTTACAATATGTAATTGGTTTGAATAGATTTGGGACACTCGGAGTCGGATAGTCGTGGCAAAGGCGTTGTTCCTTAGCAGTTTTGCACCAAATTGAAATAAGTGGCTTGTCTAACCTTGTGTGGGGGATCTCTCCCCTTAGGATATATTAATTGTTGCTTAAAGGCCTAGTGTGCGAGGTGACGGGCGTGTACTTGTGCTAATTGCTGAAAATTCATCTTACGTGACTTATTTAGACTGTGTTTCTTCGTTTATTTAACTGTTAAGAATGTGATTCTACTTGCTTAGCTTAGGAAAAGCATGTTAGTAATTTATTTGCTCTATCTGACTAAATTGCAAATACCTGCCCTCTTTGTGAGCATGCTAGGCCTATACCTTTACATTGTTGCTATAATTGGTTTTTTTTTTGTTAAATATTGACTTGTTGTAAAGTGTTTACGTTTGGGACTACGGGTTCAATTCTCGGGAGATCCCCCTATTAATTGTACGTGGACTACGGGTTCAATTCTCGGGAGATCCTCTGATTCTAGCATGACGGACTACAGGTTCAATTACCGGGAGATCCTCTGATATTGATATAAAGGACTGCGGGTTCAATTCCCGGATATCCTCTATTATTGGTATAAAGGATTGCGGGTTCAGTTCCCGGAGATTCTCTGATATTGGTATGAAGGACTGCGAGTTCAATTCCCGGAGACCCTCGGATATTGATAAGGCGGACTCCGGGTTCGATTCCTAGAGCTCTATGTGGAGATCCTGACTGTTGAGTGATTTACTTTGTGTTTGTAGTTTGTACTTGTAGCCGCTCTATTTTTAATTACTATCATGTTAGTTAGTCAGATTTATTTCATTACCTACTATTTATTAATTTTTACATTATTCCTTATGTTCTTCTCAGTAGGGCCTCGACCTACCTCGTCACTACCCCATCGAGGTTAGGCTTGGCACTTACTGAGTACCGCTGTAGTGTACTCATGCTACTCTTCTGCACACTTTTATTGTGCAGATCCAGGTACATCTGGTCAGGCGCGCTATTAGGGATTTGGAGTTGTTTTTGGAGGCTTGAGGTATGCATCTGCCGTATCCACAGAGCCGACGAGCCTTAGTCTATTCTACCTATTGTTTATAGTTTTCTTTCGCATTCTCATTTGATTTAGATACTTCGGGATGTTAGAGCATGGTAGTATGTTTACTCTTATCCTGTGTTGCCTGTGGGTTTCCCGGTCATGGAGGTTTTTATGTTATATTGAGTTGATATGTATGTGCCAGGCGGCACTCTATACATTACCTACGTCATTTATGTTTTAAACTATTGCTTCCGCAAAGACTATCGAATTTCTGCAATGTGTCAGGCTTACCTAGTCGCGGAGACTGGGTGCCGTCATGACACGTTCACGATTGGTGAACTTGGGTCGTGACACCCAGTCATCCTCTATCTCGATCATGTGAACATCTCCGCCCTTGTGGTCTGGCAAAAGGTTATTATGGACTTTCGGAGCAGGCTCCTTTGCTACAATTTATTATCAATCAAAGTCTTGATCTTATCTTTCAGAGAACGGCATTCGTCGATGGTATGTCATTTTATGCCGGAATGGTATGCACAGGATTTATTTGGATTGACCCACTAAGAAGGGTTTTCGAGGGTTATGGCAGGGATAGGGGTGACATAACCAGCAGATTTCAGTCTCTCTTACAGCCAGTCAATAGGCTCAAAAATGGCAGTATACTGTTTGGGAGGTCTATGTGTCAAAGTTTTGTCGAGGTCTAGGGAAGTTTTGGCATGCAGGAGGTGATTGATAGTGGGATGGTTGAGCATTATAGGCTTGGTAGACATGTGCAGGTTGGGAATATCTGGGTGAAGTAGGATGATATATAGGAGGTGGAGGTGATTGATAAGTAGGTGGTGGGGTTTGATTAGAGGGTGAAGGTGCTTGGTAGTTTGGAGTAGGCTGATATGTGAGTGGAGGATTTGGATAAGTTTAATATTTGATAGGGGATTTGGTTCTTTGTGCAACCATTACGGCACCTACGTCCCCTTTCTTGGACGTACCACCAGATTGTAAGGCCTTATTGGTAGCTTGCAAGGCTTCAAAGTTTATAACCATACCACTTTTGATGCCTTCTTCGATCTTTTCATCCAACTTGATGATGTCAGAAAATATATGGTTCTCAACCAACATCAGTCTTTCATAGTACTGGGGGTCCTGATCTCGGACAAAAAAATTTATTCATTTGTTCATCATCTAAGGCAGGTTTGACCTTAGCAGCTTCTGATCTCCAGCGAGTAACATACTTGCGAAATGTTTCCGTGGGCTTCTTCTTCAGGTTCTGAATGTAGAACACATCTGGTGCATTTTCTGTGTTGAATCTAAACCTGTCCATAAAGTCGGACGCCATACTCACCCAGTTCGATCACTTCTTCGGATCTTGGCTGATGTACCAAGATAAGGCGTCTCCTTTCAAGCTCCTCATGAAAAGATTCATACGGATCTTCTCGTATTTTCCTACTCCAACCAATTTGTCATAGTACGTTATCAAATGGACCTAGGATCCCCTGTACTATCAAACATCTCAAACTTAGGAGGTTTGTACCCCTCGGGCAGTTCGGCATCGGCTCTAGGCAAAGAATTTCGTAGTTTAGCCCCTTGATTCCCTTAATACCTTCAACGCCATAAATTCTGCTAGTCAACCTTTTACGCTCTTCGGCTAGATTTCTAATGAGCAAGTCCTTATCCTCGGATTCAGGTATGGTGGAGCGTGGAACAGTCTCCACATAGATAGGGGTATTATGTTGGGTGTGGCAATGATCATTTGTGGAGTTTTGGTGTTTAGGGATTAGTGGTAGGGTGTTATTTGAGGTATTGCAAGTATTGCAATTGTGGTGAGGAGTGGGATGCTTTTGTTGCTTTAGGATATTTTGTGGAGGTGCATGATTCTGAGTATTTGGGAAAGTAACCTCTAGAATGGTGAGGGAAAATGACAGATTTGCCAGATTCTGGACTTGATCAAGTTCTTCCTGAAACTTCAACAACTTTTGTTCTACTCGGGATGCATTTTCCTTGGGGACTAGAGTGCCATGAGTAACCTCTACCCGTTCAGTTGAGTTGTTCAAGTCTTCCATTTTTCCTTTGTTTTTGTGTCTGACAGAACTGGGAGGAGGAATAGGTGGAGGGCCCCTGGATCTCATAAAATATGATGATGTAGCCAGAGTTAACCTTTGGGGAGGGGAATAAGCAAGAGAAAAAAAAGGTAACAAGTTAGTGAAGATCATTAGAAATATGTTGCAATATTTAAACACGTAGTGCTGAAATATAAAGTGTTTCCTAATTTTGGGGACCTCATTACGCCTGAGGTAGGCCTAACAACAAATTGATTTAGAGAACTTAGAATGTTAAATGCCTCATTTTATTGATAAAAATAGACGAATCCCAAAATGACATTAAATAACAGGAAATAAAATGTCACGAGCAGCCATTGGCCTTCTTACATTTCATAAAGCAACAAAAATAAAATTCCTATCTATTTGGGCCCAGAAGGACCTCCCCCAGGTTAAATGCTCTCGTTGATCAAATCCTCCAGTTGTAGGTTCACCAATAAAAATGCCTTTGCCAGGTGTTCTCCTTCGTTTCCCTCAGCGTTCTGGCAATCAGTGGCTCTCTTCCTCACTTTTCCTCCCAATTCCAGCAGATTGTATTCTAGAAATTCTAGCTTTTCGCTAGCTTTGGCGGCCCTATCTTTCCATTCATTGATTTGATCATTTTATGGAAGACTCCTCCACCAGTCTAGAAAGAGTGGGGGCGTGCTAATCATGCTGAAACTGGGGACTTCGTGCCACATATTTCTGCAAGACAAAAGGGTTAGGACCATACCCCCACCTGACTCGACTACTAAATATCAATAATTTTCATAAAAGCAATTAGTTCTCCAAATAAATATACAAAACGTGGTAGTGTTGTTTGGGTTTTAGGAAAACCCAATTGACTTTGGACAAGGCTATCTTAAAGAGTCATTATGTAGACCACATAACTGACTTGGCAAGGTTTAGACCATAATGCATGCACAATTAAACAGTGTAAGGTTTCTATAGGTTATTAGACTGGTACCCTTGAGCGGACAACTCAAGAGGGAAAGGCGCGGAACCGTCGACTACACCATTGATTGACTGGTTTTATCTCAAATATGCCTTTGCCAAATTTAGGGGATGATAATATCAGAAGAGTGCAACCACTCATTATAAGTGTTGCTATGGTATATTGTTTAGCACAAGTGGAATATGATGTCGAAAACATGCAGTTGCAATAATAAAATAAGTTATCATGTACTTGCACGTTCATAAAGTAATAATTACAATAATTTAAAACAGTGATAAAGGAATGCAATAAAGAAACAAGGCAAAGAAACAAATGACAAGTTAGTTTTGTAGTAGAAGAGTGAATTAAATGCTTAAAGGGATTAAACAAATAAAGGCACACCAAAAATGTAAAGTCACAGCAATAGCTTGAAAGGGTAAAAGTCTAAAAGAAAAATCCCCAGCAGAATCGCCATGCTGTCGCGCCCCCTTTTTCTCACAAAATCAGGTTTATGACATTTGGGAAGACAACTCATTTCCTTTTGAGAATTGGGTTTTGGAATTTAAGAGTCGCCACCTAATGATTACGGTGCATTAGGACAACAATAGAGTTTTAACTCTAAATTTGTTTGAATAACCAGAGATTGGGTAAGGGCTTGAAATTATCCCAAAAGGAAGGTTAGACACCCTCCAGGATCCACTAATGTGGTTCTCGACCAAACTAAAATTGTGACCTAAGTACAAATTGCATGTAGGCAAATAAATTTCAAGTAGAGGGGGTTTTCACATAAAGGTTACAAATAAACAAAGTCAGCAAGAACTAAAGAGTGTTGATTTTTCTTTCTTAGAAGAAACGATTTTAAAATATTTAAAAGAAACAAAGAACAAAGGGAAGGGGATCCTAGGTTTATTAATAATATGGATCACCCCACACAACATTCGGCAATCACTCCTCAGTGAGGGGCTACACGTGATGTTATCGTGTGGTCATCATATCTATATTTACCCTTTCCCACCCCGTAAGGTATTAAAGCGCAAAATGGTCTCGTTTACATATTGCATGCTACTACCCACCACAAGCCTATCAACACCGGAGGCACTTGGGGCTACTAATCCTAAAGGGAGGAGATATTGAGCTTATTTGTAGGTTCAAAAGGTAAAGTTACTAAGGCGACAAACAAAATACATATAGAAAGTTTGGGGAAGAATATAAACAAATGAAATGGCTCAAACATACCTCCTTTAAACCAAAGAAAGCATATAATGTAATTTGAGTTGCATGTATTATTTAGGGTCTGATTAAAACTTAAAGGGTTAAGGTAGACTGATTTATTACACAGTTTAGATAAGAAGCCCGAATCAGACCTACCTGCTGGTTGTAGCTCATAAAAAGAATTGATTCAGTTTATAAGTTTACCCTATGAATTGCGTAAGTGTTGGACGAAAAACGCTATAGGCATGATATCTATAGATTTCATAAATAGGGATACGATGTGATTACATACTAATTGTTAGTTATGAAAGGAGGGAGAGTTTTAGCAAAAGAGATCATAAGTTCGGCAACTGGTAAAGCATTATTATTGCTGGTTTTAGACTTATAAACGAGTGAGGCGATTCAAGTTTTATGAAAGCTCCTATAGTTATGCTTTCTATACGTTTTTCGTCTTTAGAACACTTTTATAGACATAGAGAAATGCAAAAATCCTATGAGGATGATATCTAGGTGCTGAATTCCATTTAAAACCTATAAAAATGTTTTCCTAATGAAAGTGGATATGCAAGATTCAGAAAGACCTATAGGCGTATTTTCTATATGCATATGCAAACTTCAGATTTCAAATAATTGCAGACATGGTATCTATGTGAAAAAATGCAGGATTCCTATGGACATGGCATCTACATATGAGCATGCATGATTCCCATAGACATGGAATCTGTATGCAAGATTTCTTTAGACATGATATCTACATATGAAAATGCAGAAATTCAGAAACTCCTATATATCTACATGAGAGAATGCAAAAATTCAAAAAGAAAAAAACACTTCTATAGGCCAAATATCTACCCATTTGCATACATGGTTACCTCTCCCTTTTCACTAGCTATCCTCGAAAGTTTTATACAAAGTTAGTAGAGCCTAAGAAAGAAATAAAGTAACGATAAATACATCAGAAATTAAAAGTACAACCAAGAAGAGCATGATTCAAACTTCATGTCTGAAGTATAAAGTAAATCAACTCCAAGTGATCATATTTCAAAGCCTTTCTCCAATTTAGGATGTGTCAAAGTTCCCTAAGAGTCTCACATGAACTCCGGGCAGTGCTTACACCCAAATATATCACCAAATTATGACATAGTGCAGTTTAAGAGGGAACTCAAGGTCCCATGGCAAGGCTCACAAAAAGGGGGCAGAACTTGAGGACTAAGAGGAGTGCAAATGCAGCAGAAACATTCTGAAAGGGGAAAGGGAAAAGGGAAGCAGCTTAAATATATACACATATGGTTATAGGGAAATGGGGGGTTGCAAGAGGCAAAAGCAGGCTGGTGGGCATACCCAGCAATGGGAGATGCTGACACTCCCTTAGGCATGTTAGCACATGTTGTTTAAAAGGTTAAGACCCCTATGGATCGAACATAATTCATTGACAACAAGTTACATTGCCATGCCTCAAGTCATGACGCAAAACACATAAGGGTAATAGGGGTAGGGATTCATATCACAAACAAGCAGAAAGAAATCAACTTGCTACTTTAAATATTTAACTCTGCAGAAGCAGTAAAGTAGATATGGATACAAAAAACTGTAAATAAACACATTGTGATGATGCTGAAGCTTAAATTAGGACATACAAGTTTCAAAGAAACAGATAGAGAAAAAAAAGCAATAGGTCTTGTGAACATGCCACCATGAAGGCAAAGGGAGAATACTATTATGAGTAAGTATGAGTTCAGAAAAGCTTGTGAATTGTGAAGTGTTGGATTGTCAATCGTGTGTACTGTGTGCTAAAGAGTCGTGCATTTATAGTGTGAAAGTCATGACGAAATAAAGTAAGAAAATAGTTAAGGAAGTGATTGTCAATCAATTACACAAGACTTCCCTTAACTAAGGGATGTGGACTCAAATGGGTAAAAACAATTTAAGGAAAGAAGTTGAACAAGCACTTTGTACAAAGCATGTAATTAAGGGTCAATACTTAAAAGGTTATTTAAGGATATGGTTTTGAAGTACACGGTTGTACAAATAAGGTAAGAAAATTAATTAAAAACCAGTAAATCAAATACCAAGGATCTTGTAATTATTGACCCATGAATGAAATAAGTCATAAAAGCCGAGAAGGGTTTTGACTTAGGTCGAGGCAGAGAGAGAATCAGCAAACAATGGAAAGAAATCAATCCGACAATATTCAAAGGAGAATATGAACTAATAACAAATTTGAAGGCCACTTTAGAAGGAAGTTTATCATATATAAGGAGCATACGAACATATTAAGCATGGAAGGAGACTGTAGTGTCATTGTAAAATCAATAGAAAATCCAGTGTAGAAGAGTTTAGCAAAAATCAGCATTGTTGAAAACGAGGATGTCTGAACTTTATTTCAGAGATTCGAAGTTGGTTTGAAATAATTATGGATTTTTAAATAAAACTCTAGTTTAGGAAAATCACAAAGCAAATATTAGAATGCAAACATTGAATCGAAACATGTTTAGAGGTTTCAGAAAAAAACTGAACCTTCTATCATTCTTCTTTCAACAACAGAACTCATGAGAAACATGATAGAAAAGTAACATGCTAACACAGTAGAAGGGTTCAAGTAAGTAGAGTGAAAGAAACTAATTCGAAGCATAATGAGAAAAGACTAATAAGAACAGTAGAAAAACTTGCTAAGAAGTTTAAGAAGAAACTTTGAAACAGAGCTCGGTAGAAGGAACTTAATAAGGGAAATTAAGAACTTAGTAATGAAAAATACAGTAGGAGAAACACAAGAACACAGGAGAAAATAAATACAGTAGAAAAGCATACAAGAACATAGTATAGGAAAACATAACAGTGAAAACATACAACAACATGGTAAAAAAATACAAGGACACAGTAGAAAAGCATACGGGAACATAGTATAGGAAAACACAGTAGGAGAAGCATACAAGAACATCATGGAAAAATACAAGAACATAGTAGAGGCAAATACACACGAAAGACAAAGAAAGTTAGAAAAACACTTAAACATTTTCAGAAAAACCCTAGATCGGAAAAGAGAGATTTTGAAAGTAATTTTCGAAATAAGAGCCAGAGAGATCGTCTGAGAACGTAGGGAAAGCATGGATATACAACGGTTTTAAAAGAATCGGAGAAACCTCGAAGGGTTAGGGTTTCAGAAAAACCCCAAAAGTGAAAAAGGCTTTGAAAGGTCACTGATCTGAGTCAGAGGTCAAAATCAGGCTCGAGCAGCCATGGTATGACAGAGCAAGGCTGGAGATGGTCAAAGAACTCGAATCGAGCGAAGCCTGGTCCAAACCTCGTCGTTGTCAGGCCTTGAATCTCCAAAGACCTGACATGTAGGAGCAATAGAAGAAGCGATGGATTCCGTTGGCTTTCAGGGCGGAGATGGTGGCTTGGGTTTGAGAACCTTCGAAAGGGTTTGAGAGACTAGAGAGTTAAAAGGCGGGTAGTGAGTTAAAATGATTAGGGTTGGGGGGGTATGTGAATTAAAAAAAAAGGTAAGAACGAACAGGGGCTGTTGATTTCAGAGATCAATGGCCAGGATGAGAGGGTTCTAGGCCAGGTAGGATTTAATTGGGTCAGTGGCGGGTTTAAACTAAAATTAGATTGGGGAATTGAGATTGAAACTGGGCTTAATTGGGGTTGGTTTAAGGCTATAATCTAAATAGTTAGGGCTAGTTTTTAAATAACTATTTTTTCCTTATTTATTTTATAAAAATGATAGAATAATTTATGGAGACAAATTAAAGGTACTAAATTACTTAATGATATATAAACATTAAATTAACAATACTGGAATCGATTTTTTAATTATAAACGCAAGTAATTCTTAATATAGGCTAGTATTGCAACTATATGCAATTTCGCCTTAAAAATACTAAATAAATTTGTAAAAATATGAAAAATTATGTTAGTTATATTTTATAATAAAAATGAGAATCCAATAAGCGAATTTCCAAAATGACAATTTTGGGAATAATTATTTGTTTTTTCTTGATAAAATAGGGCAATAACATTGGTTTTAAAATCTTTTAAAAGTAAGGAAAAACAGGAAAACTCTTGGACATAATTATATATGTATAATTATGCTATTTGAAAGGTATTTTATATTTAAAAATATACAGGAAAAAATTGAGTATCAATACCGACCATACCTTCATCACCAGCAACTGCTACATGTCCCCCACCGGCCGCAGATTCCTGAGAGGAGGATATCCTTTCCCTTAGTTCCCTGAACATGAGAATTCGGTGCACAACCACTCAACCCCTACTGTAGATCCCCAAGGGAGGAGGAGTGTCTATTTCTTGGTATCCATGGAGTTCCATTTACTGTCCCGACCAGTAAAACTCGCCAATTATATAAACCTGATGGCTTCAGAGAAAGATAAGAAGAAAATGCACTCTCTTTTTGGAGAGTGTATCATAAATAACACCATGCATAATCCAACAATGATAATTTACTTGTTCCCTTTACTGGTTGTTAATTTTTGACTTGCTATGATAGGGTTTTTAACTTGGATATATATAAAAAGGGACTTAAGTCTGAGCAAGATCAACTGTTGGCCGACAGGGGAAAACTTTTCACGTACCTCCCGATATATAAAGTGAAGGCCTCTAAAGCGAGTGATCTTGAGGCCCGGTTACAGCTTAGCGAGAAGGAGGTAGTATCCCTTCGTCAAGAAGCTTCTCAATTAGATGTTCAATTCCAAGTAACTAAGGCTAAGTGGTCTAAAGTTCAGAACTTTGTGCTTGCTGCTGCCGAGCGGGAGATTGTGTCTATTGAGCGAGTAAATAACTTGGAGGCAGCCATGAATTCCAAAAAAACATCGAGGAGAAGCATGCCCATATGGATGATAGGTATAAGAAGATAATAGAACATAATAAGGTTCATCTAACCAATATCCATGATCTTGATCTTAGCCTTAACGCCATGCGATCCGAGCGGGATGGCCTTTTGACCGAAGTTGATTGGCTTAAATTAGAACATTAGCACTGATGGGATTCTCTCATCATCAAAAAATACATTATATGTATCATATAAGGAGGAAAACCTTGGAAGAGGACATGTCGGGCATCATTGATATTGACGATGAGATCGCCAAGGCCTGAGTGTTGGAGTTAATTGCTCGAGAATCCCACCAACTCAGCCTGATGCAACAGACTCTTCTAGTTCTGGTTCTGAGTTCTTATGAACCAAGGAGGAACTTGAAGAGAATAATGATGAGGGCCAAGATCCTGAGCCGGGGGTAGATCTGCCTACTTCTCTTGGGGCCGCATATGCTTCTCTTCCCTCAAGTTCTGGTGGCGATATAGTTTAGATTTTTGCTTTCTTTTCCTTTGTATTTTTCCCTTTGTATTTTTGTTCTTGTGTTGCTTGACACGCTTAATAAATAAAAGTACTTTTTTGTTTGAGCATCAGGCAAAGTTTATTCTTTTTATGTCAAGTTAGGAAAGGCTTCGGGTGTATAATTCCTGGATAGTATTTGCGTTTCGAGCATAAACTCTTCCAAACTAACCTTACTGTGAAGGTTTCTTATGAGAGGGCCCTCTTATGTTTATGGTGCTCTTGAAAAGGACGTCTTGTGTTCTTTCCAGCACCAGCATTGGAAGTACTTAGTTAACTTTCAAATGATAAAAGCAATTCATCATTTGGACAAGAAACAAGATAAAAATAAAAAGAATTATTTTATTTCTTTTATCTTCAAAGGTACATAAGCATTCATTTGTTGAAAGAAAAGAAATTACAATTAATATGGCTAATATGTACAACTTATTTCTAAGGGGCTAGATGTGCAGTCCCTGATCCTGATAAGACATTTTGTTCCCAGATCTCATAGTCCTGGTTTTTGTGGTAATCAGGTTGCCGTATTCTCATACTAATCCCCCCAGTTTTCAAATGCAAAGAATGCGAATTGGAACATTAGAAGTCTTTCTCCTTTGAGGAAAAACACTAGTAAACGGTTGAATAATCTCTGGTTCAATAGCAAGCTTCATTTACCATTATGAACTTTGCTATTGAGCCAAAGATTATCTAACCACCCCCTAGTGGCTTTTAGGGAAAACATTTGTGCACAGTTGAATGGCCTTTGGTCCGATGGCAAGTTTTGCTTCCCATGTGGAATTTTCCATCGAGCCAAAGACTATTTCACCATCCTTTAGTGGTTTGTAGCTTCAATGCCTTGTCACTTAAAGGTCTTATCTCTGCTAATAACGTTTTCTTCATATGTTTTCCATTCCTTCCTCGTTAAAAACCTTATTAGAAAACCCATTTTGGACATAGGTCCACTTTTTATCGGTTAATGGAATCTTTATGCTCAAAACCTCGATTCTAGTAGTCATTTATTTGGTACTGCCCAAGGGGAATGAACTGCCATTCTAACTCTTCTCGGGGGATTCCATCCATTTTCTTAATACGATATTTATACTCAGCTTGAAAACAAGCCTCTCTTAAGTTCAAGAACTAGGTGAAGGGAAAAAGAGTGCCGCATATAATTTCAGTACCAGCAGTGTCCATCAAGAGTAATACCTTTAGAGGTGAGTCACGTTCCAATTACTCACCAATTTGACTCCATCGTAGTTTTCTAGTTCATATAATCCCTTTTGGATGATAGCTGAAACTTGTTAGGGGCCTTCCCATATTGGACCTAGCTTTCCTACATTGAGCTCCCATGTGTTTTAAGTCACTGTCCTTAAAACCAAGTCCTCTACTTTTAAAATAGCGAAGATTGGCCCTCCGGTTATTTTTATTTATGGTTCTTATGGACAATTATTGCATGCTATTTTATTTATGGTTCTTATGTTTAGATATTTCTGTTGGAGTTACTAATGCTCTTTTGTTTTTGTTTTTGTTTTTCCTTTCCTTCACTGAGCAGAGGGTCGATTGGAAACAGTCTCTCTGCCCTTTCGGGTAGGGGTAAGGCTTGTCTACATATTACCCTCCCCAGACCCCACTTTGTGGGACTACTCTGGGTAGTTATTGTTGTTGTTGTTGGTCCTCCGGTTATAGTACCTTTCCATCCTTTATTTATGGGCCACCATCTTTATGTGTGACAAATCTCTGCGTTTGTCAAGTAGCTCCAATTTGACCAACAATGCTTCATTATTTGCTTTTTCGTCTGCCCACAAGTATTGCAAGGTCAATTCTCCTATCTCCACGGGGATCAGAGATTCTGCGCGTATATGAAAAAGAAAGGTGTCTTCCCTGTTCTTGACTTGGTCGTCATCCGGTATGCCCGAAGCACCCCCGGTAACTTCGGGCCACTTGCCTTTGGATTCTTCCAACATATTTTTGTTTTGAATAATCACCTTATTGGTTGATTATCCCATTTGTGTTCTAAAGATGTGATTCTTTTAATTTTTACAGCTTCAAGAAATTTTGTGACTTTGAAGCCTATGAATTGTAGCTCGTTGGCACATGTAATCTCCTTTAGTATTTCAAACCAGAAAATTATGCTTTGCCATAGGAAATCGACCATTTCATACTCATCGATCTTCTTCTTAGGACCTGCTTCAACCTAATTATTGAAATAATCGATTAGAATTAGAAAAATCTTACCTTCTTGGGAGTTGGCGGCAACGTTCCAACTATATCCATCCCATATATCATGAATGGCCTTGGGGATAGGACCAAAAAATAGTTCTGCCAGTTACCAATGGTGCATAACATTGACATTTATTTCATTTTTGAACGAATGCCTTCGTGTCTTGTTTCATCCGTGGCCAGTAGTATCCAGACCTAACTAATTTTAGGACCAATGAATCTGTACCTGAATGATTTCCACAAATTTCTTCATGAACTCTCTCATGACGTAATTAGCCTCAAAGGCTCCTAAACATCAGGCCAACATGCCTTGGAACGACTTCAGTATAACTGTCCTCCCCAAAATCTGTAACGAGTTGCTTTGGTGCGGAGTGCTCGGGATGCCTTCCGGTTCGAGCAGATTGCCGTGCTTAAGGTAGCCGATGATCTCATTCCTATACTCCTAGAATAGATTGGTTGTATTTACTTCATAATAACTGTCCACATCTATTACCGAATGCATGAGTTGAACGACGATATCAGAATTTGATCCCTCAATTTCCGTGGACGATCTCAAATTGGCCAATGCATCCGCTTCTGCATTTTCTTCTCTCGCGATACAGGTAATCGACCATTCCCTGAACCGCACGAACAAAGATTAAACTTTAACCACATATTGATGCATGCGCTCCTCTTTGGTGTCAAAGATTCCATATACTTGATTTACCACTAGTTGGGAATCACATTTGATTTCAATGACCTCAGATTCTATCCCCTAGGCCATTTCAAGTCCTACAATTAAAGCCTCATACTCGGCTTCAATGTTAGTTAAGGGAACATTGTTATGGCCATCCTCAGGATTGCTCCCGAGGGCATGATAAAACAACCCCGAGTCTGGACGCTTTCACATTGGAAGCTCTGTTTGTGAACAAGGTCCAAACTCTTGATGTCATTTTTGACACCATCACTGCTTCTTTTGTGGCCAAAAGCAGTAGCCCGAGACTAAAATTGACCACGAAGTTGGCTAAAACTTATGTATTAAGGCCTGTCGACTTAACAACTCAAGTTTGTGAAGGACATTCTACTAGGGAAAACTTTTCACCACGGCTAAGGAGTGGCACTAAAAATAAGACTAAGCTTTCGAGTACTGACTACAAGATCTAATGCTAGTTTTCGAGGTACGGACAATGAGTTTTTGATCCTAATAAAATATTACTAACATAATGGATAGGAGATTGCGTACTTCATCCTTCCGGACCAAAAACGACAATTACCGCTACCTCCAAGATCACTAAGTATATTAGTAATTGTCTACCTTCCTCTATTTTTGGTAGTAATAGAGGGATCGATAGATACCATTTTAGGTCTTTGAAGGCTTGTTGACATTTTGGTGCCCATCCAAAGTTGTTCTTTTTTCTTCAGAAGTAAAATGAAGAGATGATACTTTTTCGAAAATCGAGAAATGAACCTTATTAGGGCGGCCAGTTTTCCGATTAGTGTTATGACTTCTTTCAAGCTTTGCTGGGATGACATCGACGACTTTAATCTTATTGGTATTGACTTTGATCCCACTTTGTGACACAAGAAAATCAAAAAATTTATCGGAGCTAACTTCGAACGCACACTTCTCGGGGTTGATCTTCATGTGTCTCTCCTTCGAATGCCGAAGGTTCCCTGAAGGTGTTTTAGATGGTCACTTGCATTTAAAGACTTGAAAAACATATCATCACTTCCATATTTTTCCTTATTTTCTTTTCGAACATTTAATCACGAATCTTTGATAAGTGGCTCTGGAATTTTTAAGCCCGAAGGGCATCACATAATAGCAATATGTACCAAAGTTCATTGTGAATGAAGTTTTTATCAAATCCTCCAGGTTCATCTTAATTTAGTTGTACCCGGGATAGGTATCGAGGAAACTCTCAACTCTTTTTCGGCCATTGCATCAATCATTTGATCCATGTTTAGCAGTGGGAACAAGACTTTTGGGTACACCTTATTCAAATCTTTATAATATACGCACATACGAAATTTATTATTCATTTTTGGAACTAGTAATACGTTAGCTAGCCAGTCATGATATTTAATTTTTTGGATTGAACTGATGTCGAGCAATCGAGTTATCTTTTCTTTAACAAACGTGTTTCTAACCTCGAAAATCAGGCACTTCTTACTTGTAGGATGCTTGGGTCCAGGCTTAGCTTGTGCACAACAACCTCTAGTAAATTATTGTAGTTGCTCGAGAGAGAATTATGGCACCTAAAGTGCTCATGACCTGTAGACAATACATAGGCGAAATTGCAGGGAACATAGCGAGAAGAATTCCGACAACTGGGAAAATCATTACTCTAGACCTCCTTAATCTTGTCTCTAACTTTTAGTATCTTTGTTGATAATTTATTATTTTAATTAGTTAGATATAAAAATCTTAATATTATAGCTTCGAATTATTCAAACTTGTCTTCTTTGTGTTATAGAACGATTATAGCGAAACCTTAGTTCTCAGTGGGATTTGACTCCGGACATTTAGACGCGATTATATTTTGCAGTGACTGCTTATCATTTTTAGGACTAGAGTTGGGCGTGATCAAATTTTGGCACCGTTGCCTGGGAATTAACAGTGTAGTTGTAACTGTATATATTGCTAGGGTTCAAGTTTGGACTTTTATTTTGTTTTGTTTTATTTTTGTATTTTTCTTATAACTATTGATTTGAGAAATATGACATGTTCGAATTATGGGAATTTAGGTGTAGATAATTCTACTATTGATCTCCACACATATTGTGAAGGAAACCACCCGTGGAAAAAATTTCAAAACGTTCCTAAGAGTGAGTTATGTGCACCAACACAATCTTATTTGTGGAATGCCTGTGATGTGTGTGGTGGAAACAATAGTCACTTTTATGGGTGTGCTTATATTGCTTATCTTCCCCCAACCGTTTAGTGTAATGGTTCTACATTTTCTTGTAAATTTAATAGGAATAAATAATCTGGGAAAGTAGACCTGAAGGAGATTAAGGATATGTTAAAGTGCCTTCTAGAACAAAGTAATGAGAAACACCTGCAGATAGAAAGACAAGAGACAACTATTCGCATGTTGGAGGCTCAATTGAGTCAAGTGGTTGGAGCTTCTAATTCTCAACAAGCCAATATTGAGGATAGTAGCCAAGAAGAGCATGAATTTGAGGTACTAAGTGGGGAGGTCAGAGTAAAACATCAACAACCTAGCCAACTGCAATTTGAGGATGTCAATGTTGAAGAACTGAGACTAGAGCTAGCTAATGACTTTGAGGATATAAATTTTGTTGACTCTAGTATCATTGATATTGAGGATGTTGAAAGTCCTGAAGTTCATGTGTTTGAGCGCAATTATCCACACTCCAATAATTTTGCACATTGTGTTTGGATGATGATATGGAAATATAGTCATCCGAACCAATTGAAGAGTCAAGGAATGAGGAACAATGTGCATATATTCTGAAATTCTTCTTGCTAGAAAGTTAGGATTACATACCTCGTACATGCCAAAGAGTGCAGAATACTATATTATTTTCTTGGACCAGTTAGATTTGTTCCAGCACCCCACGACTATAGTCAAAAGCTTGAATCAAAACTTGGGGTTCATTTCATAAGCTCGAGGTGGAGGCAAAAAGTGATTCGCATCGTGCCGCAATGTTAAATCAAGCACTTGTTGTGAGGCTACCCAGCTTTATTGCTTTCTTTTATTTATTTATTTATTTTAATTGTATTACTTTTGTAGTGTCAATTTTTCATTTTCTAGGAGCACGGAAATCAAAGGTATTGGAAGGATGCAATAGCAGACCAAATTATTGGAACTAAGTGTGAGATACCTACATGAATTACCAAGCTTGGGAGAAGTCTGAGTACCCCATGAGCTGTTAGTGCTTCGGCCTTTGGCCTTCTAAGGAGTCTCTTTAACCCTTTTATTAGATATGGTGTACATTGGGGACAATGCACAATTTAAGGGCGGGGTGAGGAGATTGTCTAGTTGACTTTCTATGCTATTTTAGTTATGTTAGTTTAAATAACTTTTTTTTTATGTTTTAGAAAAATGAAAAAAAGAGATTGGACTTTTCCCGATGATGGATATCCTAGACAATTTTCTTGAGAGATTTAGTTCTAAAGGAAAAAAAGATTTTCTTTGTAGATAGTGTAATAATTTCCCCTTAGTTTTTCCTTATGTCGCGGTTCTTTTCTAAGGGTTTTATTTTAACTGGGTATAGTTAATTTTTCTTGGGAGTAGAAGGCATCTTGTTGTATTGTGAATTGAAGCAATATATCTCGACTTTGTTATGCCTTGAGAATAGTGAGTACTTTGGTTGTGACGCTTAGGCTCAGTTTTTGACTCCTGTATAAGTACCTTAAATTGTATGATTTTAAATTTTCTTAAATACTTTGACTAGAGTATCTTGATGAATCCAATCCTGAGTGAATTATGTGCCATGCATGTGTGAGGTTTGGGTGTTATTCAGTGCATTGCATTTGATGTCAAGAACTTGCCACGGGTATTTGCAAAACGAATAGTAGTTTTATCCAGTCTACGAAGTGACATAGGCATTTCTTTGTTGAGCCAGCTATGTATATTTTACCCTCTAATTATTACATATCATAGTTAACCCCTTTGAACATGTAATCTTGTTTCTTTGGCAACCACATTACAAGCCTTACCTATTTGTCGGAATTAACCGTCTATTTGAACCATTGTGACCTATCATGAGCACTTGAATTGTTTGTGAACTTTGTAAAGGTTGAAGTGTGGGGTGGTTGGTTTGGCTTTTGAGTGAAACTAATTAAATAAGGAGAATGGTTCATGGTTTTAAAAAAGTAAGAGCCACTTGAATTAAAAAGAATAGTTGGATTATTGTGAAAAACAATTCCTTATAAGTAGTGGCTTTTGATGTAAGTGTGCTTAAAGAAGAATGGGGCAATATACATTAATGTGAAGGTGGAGTTTTGGTTTGACATAAGTATGGGGTTTGAATGTTAAAGTAAATGTATGAAAGTGCTTAGGGAGGTGTAGTCACTCTTATATCTAAATGTATCCTACCCATCTCATAGCCTACATTACAATCAAATAAAGTCCTAATTGACCCTAGATTGAATGAGCTCTATTAGTGAGGTAGTGCACTACGGGCAAGCTTATGGTGCATCTTTTGTGGCATATGAATGTTATTTTTTAGAGTTAGTGAATTCTTTCTATCTTGAGTTCCTAAGTGTTCTTAAATTTTATTGTGTGGAACTACTCTCTTTTGTTGTGAAGGTACTTCAATCATGAAGGAAAGGTAATGTCAGTGACCTCTATGTTAGAGTAAGTGGGTGAATTGAGAATAATGCGTGGTACTTGTGAGTTAAATCTTGAGGTGAAGATGTTACGCTTTTGTGCTTAGCCAATTTTAAATACTCTTGGTGTGATGCGTTAGGAGAATTGTTTTAAAACGGTTGTGTCTATATAAATTGTAGTCTGATTACTCGAGGATGAGAAATGATTTAAGTGTGAGGTGTTGATGATAGGTTATAATTTTGTATTTGAGTCAATTATTGCACTCTAATTTACTGCACTTTAGTTGAGTTTGCGCTTTAATCGCTAGTGTTTTGCACTAACGGTGTGTTTTATGCCTTGTAGGAGTGATTCCGAGCTATATAGGTGTTATGAAATGAAATCAAGTAATTTGGATATTTGAATTCTGAGTAAAAGTGCAAGTAATTAAGTCGGGATCATATTCGGGGATCAACGGATGATAGAGCAACAAAACAAAGAATCGAGTAGCCATATTGCGCACTGTCTAGTACAATACACATAAAACTTTGCTCAAAATTATATTTGGGTTGCACAACATATGGTTGGAAAGACAATACAAAGGGATACAACTTTCATATTTTACATTTTTCCCAATTCTAAAAGGAACAGGGTGAAAATATGGTCGAACCCCAGACCGCGGACCTAAGGTGGGCTGAGGTAGTATACCTACCATATACCGCGTTTGTACTGCAGTTGGACCACGGCTGTGGCATCCAGACCTAAAAATTGTCTTTTTTCACGTAGGATAAGGTATAATTGTTTGGTCCCAACCCTAATTGGTATATATACATGGAAAAACGGTATTTTTGAGAGTTTGGACACACTTTTGACATAATTTTGACCTAAGGAGGGGAGAAGATCGATTTTGGACACAGATTCGACCTAAGGAGGAAGAGAGACAATAGGAGAAAGGCGAGGAATTCTTCTATGAGGTTTTCCTTCCTCGTACTATTTTTTCATCGTTGATTATGACTTTTAGTATTGTAGTTTTACATATTATTATGAATAGCTAATTTGTTATCTAGTGTTTTGATGTAACCTTTTGTAGGATAAATTCTTTTTATATGTTTATATAATTGAGCTGTCGGATTTCTCTGGTTGTTCAACTACATTATTATTGTTGTTTATTTAATAGCCATCGATTGAATGTGCCTATTTATTATGTGTTACTTGAGAAAGGATACATATTTAGGTGATTGTTAAACAATGTCACTCCTAACGTATGTGAGAAATCAATACAATGGCTTTAAAGGTAGGTTTAGAATAACAAAGCCTTGACATGGTCATAATGAGCGGTTAGATGAAGTCAACTCGCGTAATTTAAGAGAATATGTCTAGTAAATTGTTGTAGTTGCTCGAGAGAGAATTACGGTACCTAAAGTGCTCATGATTGGTAGGGAATACATAGGAAAATTGCAAGGAACATAGCGAGAAGCATTCCGATAACTGGAAAAATCATTACTCTAGACCTCCTTAATCTTGTCTCCAACTATTAGTATCTTTATAGCTAATGTATTATTTTAATTTGTTAGTTAATTAGTTAGATATAAAAATCTTAATATTATAACTTAGAAATTATTCAAACTTGTCTTCTTTGCGATATTGAACAATTATTGCGAAACCTTAGTTCTCTGTGGAACTCCGGCTTTTAGACTAGATTATATTTGCAGCGACCGCTTATCCTTTTTAGGACTAGAATTGGGCGTGATCAAATTTTGGCGTTTTTCCGGGAAACTAACGGTGTAGTTATTGTCATCTACTACTTCAAATAAGGTAGTCTTCATGACCACATTCGTCGTTCGTGGGCATCAAGATCTCCCTATGGGGTTGTCACACTTATTAAGTTGAACCCGACTAAGAGTTTTGTTGTCAGAGTATACTTTCAATTAGCTTGTTCCAACACACTCCATTGAATGATGTTAGCTGAACTTCCTGGGTCAACCAAAACACATTTAATCTTGAAATCTAGAACATTAAGATAAATTACCAGGGCATTGTTGTGTGGTTGTAGAATTCCATCGATATCTTCTTCTATGAAGGTGATGTCGTTCTTAGTGGTTTCCTGGAGTATCTTGCTATGAGTCACAAACACATGTGTCTTTTTTGCTGCCGAGAAGGTTACACCGTTGATCTAATTGCCCCTCCCCCCCCTCCCTGAAAATTATGTTGATGTTTAAGGAGGATCTTCCAATATCTTTGAAGGCTCTACATTATCTTCACTGTAACTAAAAATTTTCTTAGCCCAATCGCTTAAGAATTTTGTGAGATGGTTGTTCTTTAACAGCGTTGCCACCTTCTCGCACAGCTATCAGCAATCAAATGTTTCAGTGGTCATTAGTCCCATGGTATTTGCACCATAAATTAGGATCCCTACAGCTAGAGTCAAACCTTATTGGCGTCAAGTACCGCGCTTCCTTGATGTTTCTCATTGCCGATACCACCTCAACTACTCTTACACTGAAATTATACTTTGACAACATGGGATACGTTGAATCTCTGGAGCCCGATACCTCGTATCTATTAATGACTTGCCATTGTGGCTATGGTAAGTTCTTCTATTGGGAGAGAACCTATCTGCTGACCAGAACCCTTTGTTGTCACGTCCTTCGGCCCTTTCATAGGGAAGAAAATGACCCTTAGAAGATCATCAATGTCACGACCCTGGTTTGCTCTCCGAGGACCTTTATGATAGAACCTAGTCTTCTACGACTAGGTAACTCTAAATTTCCGAAGATAAACAAAAGTGAAAAACAAAATAATTTAAAAAAGAATAAAGTAATACAACAACGATTAAAAATACCGCTCCGCATACATAATATAAATTCTTGAAAACTAAATACAGTTTTCCCAAAACCCGAAAACTCATGAATCAAAAGCTAAGGATTACTACATAGTGCTCTAACTCCATAATAGTCTAAAACAAAATAAATACAGAAGGGTTGTAACTATAAGAGAGAGTAAAGAGAGACTCCTCTGTCTGCGGACGTGGCAGATATACCTCGAAGTCTCCGAACGGTCACCTCGCCTCACGGATGGTAAGTCTGAGTCGAATTACTTGGATCTGCACATGAAAAACATGTGCAGAAAAGGCATGAGTACACCACAGCGGTACTTAGTAAGTGCCAAGCCTAACCTTGGTCGAGTAGTGACGAGGAAGGTCGGGGCCCTAATGAGATAAGATAAAAATATAAGGTATGACAGAATAAGATAAACAATACTGTTGAAAGCTAACTAAAAGAATTTAATATGAGAAAGTAAGGAACGAAATAACCGAAACAGAGGCTAAAATGAACACAAGGATAATAACCGAGGATCTCTCAGTATCCCGAGGATCTCTCAGTATACTCAATTTGTACTAGGGATCTCTTGGTATCCCGAGGATCTCTTTGTATCCTCAATATATGCTAGAGATCTCTTGGTATCCTCAATATATGCTAAGGATCTCTTGGTATCCTCAATATATGTTCCAAGGATCTCTCGGCATCCCACACCTCAGCTTAATAATAAATTCGTTTAGGAGATCTCCCGGGATGCCTCCCCATAGTGCCAAAATAAAAGAAACAACAATAGCAAAAAGGAATACTCAATTATGCTCAACTTCATACCGAAGAAAAAATAGATAAATTCTAACCTAGCATGCTTCACGTAATACAAATAAGGCAGTTAAAGCAAATAGAGCAATTTAGTCAATTAGACATGCTTTTCTAGGCTAACAGCATGCTTAAATTCCATGTGGTGTAAGCAAGAAAGGAAAATCACAATTAAGGCTATTTTAATGAAAACATGATTTTCAACAATTAGCACAAATACTCACTCGTCACCTGACGTACAAGGCATTTCAATTATCACAATACCATCCTAAGGGAAGAGTCTCACACACAAAGTTAAACAAGCCACTTACCTCGAACCAGCTCAATAATACGTACTTGCTATGAGTACCCGACTCCAAATGGACCAAATATATTCAATTAAATTTCATACTATAAATAACACTTCAAGTAACTGATTTTATAAAGAAATTCTAAGTTAGTATGCAAAGTTAGGCAAAATAATGAAAATGCACCTTAGGCCCGCGTCTCAAAAATCGGGTAAAATTTATATTTCTAGAACCCCCATACTCTCACAAGTTCACGCATACCAAAATTGTCCAAATCTAAGGTCAAATTCCCAATCAAAAGTTGAATTTTAGGTTCTAAGAACTTTCTTCCATTTTTCCCTATTTTTCACCTCCAATCCAAAATTAAATGCTGAAACTAACTATAGATTGATGGAATATAACTAGAAAGAGTTAAAGAATTGTTACCCAATGATCTCATCTTCAATTTCCTCTCAAAGTCACCCTCTTTCAAGCTCCAATTCGAATTTCCAACGTAAGAAATCAAACCCTCAAAATTTCATATTTCTGCCTAGTTGTTTCCGCATTTACCCACCTGGTCTCTGGTGCTCATACTACCCCTGTTGACAGTTGAGGCACCGAGTTACAAACCCAACTATATCTTTCTTTATCCACCTCAACTAGTAGTGCTACCTCAAATCATGATAAATCACCGCGGCACCTGGATGAATATAATACCGCGAACTATGGGCCTTCTCAGATCAACTCTTGAAGCCTATTAAAATTGGGTCCATAAATCCAACCCCGTATCCTCAATACATCGTCATCACCAATAATCGCATCGCTGGCATCAGTGTGTTGAACCTTGTCCGTGAGTACAAGCAAATGAGGGTCATCATATTGACGTTCCCTGATACGATCAAATACAGAAGACCGAGAAACCATGCAAGCCAGGACCCCACAGGCCTCCGAAAGATCAAATCTCATGGACTAGTTGGCTAAGGCCTAAAAATCCATCGCCATAGGCCTCTTCGATGTTGGTAATTAAGCCAAACTCCCTAAACTATCTGTCCAATGACTCAACGCATCGGCCACCACATTGGCCTTACCCGAGTGATACAAAATGGTGATATCATAGTCCTTTAGCAACTTGAACCAACTCCTCTGGAGAAAATTTATATCCTTTTGCTTGAACAGATCCAAGCTCCGATGATCAATATAAATCTCACAGGACACACCGTACAAATAACGACGCCAGATCTTTAAGGCGATACCAATGGCAAATAGCTCAAGATCATGGATAGGATAATTCTTCTCATATACCTTCAGCTTTCTGGATGCGTAGGAAATCACCCTACCGTCCTGCATCAATACCGCACCAAGGACAATCCTCGAGCCATCATAATAGACAGTATAAGACCCCTGGCCTGTAGGCAATATCAGAACTGGGGCTGTAGTAAAGGATGTCTTGAGCTTCTGAAAGCTCGCCTCAAACTCTTTTGCCCACTGGAATGGAGCACCCTTCTGGGTCAGTCTGGTCATAAGGGCTGCAATCGATGAAAACCCCTCCACAAAACGACAGTAGTAACCCACCAAGCCAAGGAAAATGCGTATCTCTGTAGCTGAGGATGGTCTGGGCCAACTTTACATGGCCTCTATTTTCTTCGGATCCACCTGAATACACTTACTCGATACTACGTGGCCCAGGAATGCCACTAAATCCAAACAAAACTCACATTTCGAGAACTTAGCATATAACTTCTTTTTTCTCGGAGTTTGAAGCACAGTCCCCAGGTGTTGTACATGATCTTCCCGGCTCCGGGAATACAATAGAATATCATCAATAAAGACAATGACAAATGAGTCAAGATACGACCAGAACACACTGTGCATAAAATGCATAAAGGCTGATGGGGCATTGGTCAGCCCAAATGACCTAACAAGGAACTCGTAATGACTATATTGAGTCCTGAAAGTAGTCTCCGGGATATCTGGCTTCCAAATCTTCAATTGATGGTAACCTAAGCGCAAGTCAATCTAAGAAAACACATGTGCGCCCTGAAGCTGGTCAAGAAAATCATCAATACGAGGTAAAGGATAGCGGTTCTTCACTGTAATTGTGTTCAACTAGCGATAATCAATACATATACACATAGAACCATACTTTTTCTATACAAATAGGACAGGAGTACCCCAAGGTGATACACTGGGCCGAATAAAACCCTTATCAAGCAAATCCTATAACTGATCCTTCAACTTATGAGGAGCCATAAGATACGGATGAATAAAAATGGGCTATGTGCCCGGCAACAGATCAATTCCAAAATCAATATCTCTATCAGGCGGCATGCATGGAAGGTCAGTCGGAAACACATCAAAAAAATCATGTGCTACTGGGACTGAATCAACAGAAGAGGTATTAATCATGACATCTCTCACATAAGCTAAATACGTGTCACACTCATTCTCAACACATTGAGCCATAAGGAAAGAAATAACTCTACTGGGAGTGTGATCTAATGCACCCCTCCACTGAACACACAGTACACCTAGCATCGCCAGCGTCATGGTTTTGGCGTGATAATCAAGAATAGCATAATAGAGCGACAACCAATCTATGCCCAAGATAATTTCAAAATCTACCATGCTAAGTAGCAATAAATCAGCTCTGGTCTCAAATTCACAAAGAGAAATCAAATACGAACGATAAATGCAGTCCATAACAAGATAATCTCGCACATGAGTAGAAACATAAATAGGGAAACTCAAAGAATCCTGAGGTACACCCAAATAAAGCGCAAAATAAGAAGACACATAACAGTAAATGGAGCCTTGATCGAATAGAACCGATGCATCTCTGTGACAAACCAGTATACTTGTGATGACAAAATCGGAGGCAATATCCTCGGTACGGGCAGGAAGGGCATAGTCTTTGCACTACCTTCCTTCTCTAGGGTGACCTTTACCTCCCCGACCTCCACCTCTAGCTAGTTGATCAGGTGGGGTAGCAACTGGAGCTCTAAGCATAGCCTGAGAAATCTGCGGGCACGCTATGGATGAGAAGTTTATGGAGGCGCACTCCTCCCAAGTCTAGGGCAATCCCTCACCACATGGCAGGTGTCACCACACTAAAAACAAGCTCTAGGAGGACATGGTGGCTGTGAGTGGCTTGGGCAAGGTTGACGGGACTAACCTCTAAAAGCACTCCTCGCAGGAGGCGCGCTAGATATCGTAGATGCGTAATAAGGATCTTGAGGCCTAGGAGACGCTGGAGCACCACTGGCTTCTGAAAGAGCTGAATGAACGGGGTGACTCATATAACCCCTAGCATGATGACCTGGTGCTGGGGCACGGGCACCAAAGAAATGGCTAGACTCACGAAACCTCTTGGCTACCCTTTCCTCACTCTCCCTAGCATGCATACCCTCAATCCTATTAGCAATGTTTACCACCTACTAATAAGAAATATCCATCTCCAACTCACGAGCCATAATAGACGTGATACTAGGAATAAGCCCCTCAATAACCAGCGAACCCTCTCGCGAACAGTAGAAACCAAGGCTGGTGCATGCGTAGCCAAACTAGTGTAACAAAGTGTATACTCTAAGATAGTCATAGCACCCTGGCGCAAATGCTCAAACTTTGTGCGCCACACGTCATTGAGGCTTTGCGGAACATACTCTCTCAGGAATATATCTAAAAACGGAGACCAAGTTAGGGAAGCTGCCTCATCCGAACTATCTCACTCATAAGTGCGCCACCACTCATAGGGGCCCCTTAAAACTGGAAGCAAGTGAATGAAATCCCACTCGACCCTGAGATACCCATGGTGCAAAGAATACGGTAGCACTCATCCAGAAATCTTAGAGCATTAGCTGATGCTAAACCACTGAAAACATGAGGCTTATATTGCTTGAACCTCTCAAGCCTGCGCTGCTTATCCTCGGAAGCCTCTTCCCTATCCTCGAGCTGATCTGGAACTATGGGTTGTACCTGAATAATATCTGGAACCTGCAACATGAAATCGCTGCTCAAGAGTTCAGGCAAGAAGAGTCTGTGCTCCTCTCCTATCCTGGGATGTAGTTGCAGCAAGGGGAAGAAACCTTACTTACGCCAAAGTGGTGTACATGTTCATAAACTGTGCCAGAGTCTCCTAAAGTACTAGCATGGTAGTAGCAGTAGACGTATCGGGTGCTTGGGATCTGATTAGCACTGTTTGTGGCTCCTCAATGGCAGATAGCGCGGGTGCTCTGGCTGTACCACGTGTACGTCCTCAGCCTCTACCCCGGCCCCAGCCTCTGATGGGTGCAGTAGGGGCGCAAATACCTGATCATCTCGGGTAGCACGTGTCCTCACCATTTGTGAGAGAATAGAAGAGAGAGTTTAGAATTGTGACATTGAAATCTCTCACGACAAGGAAATCAAATGAAGTAGAATTTTTCTAAAAGTTACATAGCCTCTCGTAGATAATTACAGACAACTTTGTACCGATCAGCGAGGCTCTAATAAATTGGCTTATGATTCATGACTCCTATGAACTTATAGCTCTGATACAAACTTGACACGACCCCGGTTCGCCCTCCGTGAACCATCGTGACGACACCTAGTCTTGTACAACTAGGTAAGCCTAAATTGCGAAAGATAAAAAGTGTGGAATAGAACAATTTAAAACAGAATAAAGTGATATAACAACGTTTAAAAAGTGTCGCGCGGCATAGACAATATAAATTCTTGAAAACCAATACAGTTTTCTAGAAGTACAGAAGCCCATGAATCACAAGTTAAGGATCACTACATATTGCTCTAACTCCAGAATATTCTAAAATGAAATAAATACTGAAGGGCTATAACTATAAGAGAGAATGGAGAGAGGCTCCTCGATCTGGGGACGCGCAAGATATACCTCAATGTCTCCGAACGGTCTCCTCGCCTTAAGGATGGTAAGTCTGAGTCAAAGTACCCGTATCTACACATGAAAAACATGCACAGAAACGGTATGAGTACGCCACAGTGGTACTCAGTAAGTGTCAAGCTAACCATGGTCGGGTATTGACAAGGAAGGTAAGGGCCCTACTGAGATAAGATAAAAATATAAGGTATGACAGAATAAGATAAACAACACAGTTGAAAGCTAATAATATGAATTTAATATGAGAAATTAAGGAACGTGATAACCGAAACATAAGCTAAAACGAACACAAGGATAATAACCCGGGATCTCTCAGTATCCCGAGGATCTCTCAGTATCCTTAATCTATAATAGGGATCTCTTGGTATCCCCAGGATCTCTTGGTATCCTCAATATATACTAGGGATCTCTTGGTATCCAGAGAATCTCTTGGTATCCTCAATACACACTAGGGATCTCTTGGTATCCCGAGGATCTCTTCGTATCCGCAATATACGTGCCAAGGATCTCTTGGTATCCTGCACTCAGCTCAATCATATATTCATTCAGGGGATATCTCAGGATACCCCCCGTAATCCAAAATTAAAACACACAACAATAGCAAAAAGAATACTCAATTACGCTAAACTTCATAGCAAAGAAAAAATAGATAGTTTCTAACCTAGTATGCTTCACGTAATATAAATAAGGCAATTAAAGTATATGGAGAAATTAAGTCAATTAGATATGCTTCTCTAGGCTAGCAGCAGGCTTAAATTCCAAATAGTGTAATCAAGAAAGGAAAAACACAATTAAGGTTATTTTGATGAAAACATGATTTTCAATAATTAGCATAAGTACGCGATCGTCACCTCACATACAAGGAATTTCAATTATCAAAATACCAATACTAAGGGGCGAGTCCCCCGCACAATGTTAGACGAGTCCTCTTGCCACGAGTACTCGACTCCAAATGGCCCAAATCTATTAAATTAAATCACATACCGTAAATAACACTTCAAATAACTGATTTTATAAAGAAATTCTAAGCAAATACACGAAGTAAGGTAAAATGACCAAAATGCCCCTCGGGCCAACGTCTCAAAATCGGATAAAATTTATATTTCCAAAACTCTCATATTCTCACGAGTTCATGCATACCAAAGTTATCTAAATCTAAGGTTAAATTCCTAATCAAAAGTCGAATTATATCTTTAAGAACTTTCTTCCAATATTTCTCCAATTTTCACCTCCAATCCGAAATTAAATGATGAAACTAACTCTAGATTGATGGAATATAACTAGAAAGGGAAAGAATTGTCACCCAATGATATCCTCTTCAATTTCTTCTCAAAATCGCCCTCTCCCGAGCTCCAATTCGAATTTCTAACTTTTGAAACCAAAAAATCAAAATTTTATATTTCTGCCCAGCTGTTTCCGCATCTGCGGTCCAACAATCGCATTTGCGATACTGCTTCTGCGGTCGGGGAATTTCTTCTGCGGTTCTCACTTAAAAGCTTAATCTTGCACCTGTAGACGTGTGATATTTTACCCTCCCCGAGATTTTTTTATATTTTAATATGTAAAAATTTAATTTAAAGCTAACATCGCTATTTCAGCTAGTTTTGACTCTTTTACTTTATTCTATCACAAAAAAAGTGAACTTACAAAAGAAAATAGTTTCATTAATATTTTGTAGTCATTTTTAATCTTGAAAAATACCAAAATTATTTTTGTTTTAACGGCCAGTCTTATTTAATAGTTATTTTTACTTAAGTACGATTAATTAGTAAACGAGTTCGTATTTTTAGTTTTGTTCACGGAGAAAGAATAAAATATGGGATCAAGCAACCATTCTAGGCCTAATTTTCAGATTTAGCCCATAATTCATAAACCCATAATTCCTAATCACATATCCCCTAACCTATAAAAGATTACAAAAAACAAACCCTAGAGGCCTAGAGGTGCATCTACCGTTTTTCCAAAAAGGAGACCTAATGTCATATTCCTTAGAGATGAGATACAAAACCTAGAAATTCTGAAGTCTCAAAGATCTGCTGCTGAACATAATATAACCCCCCCTCCCCCTCCACAATCTCATCTTCTTCATGAAAGCTAATAAAAAAAACCTAGGAGCTAAGGAACCTTCAGCTGATCTTCTTCAACAAAAATACGTAATGCTAATAACCCATAGTGCCATTTTGGACAAGAAGAGCCTGAAAACCAACGCCTTCTTCTCGATGAAGAAAACCCAAAAAACCCTGACCATCGGCTGAGCTTCCCTTTCTTCTCCATCAAGACATAACCAGCGACCCTTCAGCTTTTCTAGATCTAGACAAAAAACAAAACCAGCTAAGAAGAGCGAGCGCTTTTCATTTTTGCCGAGCAAATTCAGACTGGTTCATGTTCGACATCCAGTTGCCATTTTGTTCAATGTTTATTGCTGCTATGGATGCTTCGTTTCTTTTGGGTTATTTTGGTTTTTTTCTGTTTTAAAAATTACGGAGTTCGATTGAGTTTGAGCTGTGTTCAAGTTCGTCGGCGAGATTCGAGTTCCTCCAGCGAAGCGAATTTTGTTTAAGGTCAATCGCCTTTCATATTTGTATTTTCCTTTTTGATCTCATACATATGTGGTGTTTTTTGCTTGGTGTGATCCTGTGGATACATTGATGCATGACTATCGAATGGATGTATTCGTTCCAGTAATTATGTCAAGCCTATTTGCTGAAATTGAATAGGTAATCGGTTTCTATTTTGGAATTTCATTGATCAATGACAGTCAATGGACACTCTTCATTTTATTGAATTTGTCTTTGCTTGGAAATTGACAAGTTTGAAAAGGTGAAAAATTAAGAAATGAGTGAAACATGAATTTGTGACGATTTGAACTTTTGGATATTTGTTTTGCTTTGTTAGTTTAATCGTTAGGAGTATTCTTAGGCCATTAATACTCATGAATATCGTAGTCTACTTTAGGCCCATAATTAAATCATCACAACTGCGGATATGGTTCGCTGGACCTTTTTAGCCCCTGCATGGGCCTTGATAGAAGAATCTGCTATTATCTCAAAGGAATTTATTGAGTATTTGGGTAAGAATGATTGTCATGTCAAGGCCCCCTCCGTGAGGGTTTCTCCAAACTTCTTCAGCATGACCGACTCGATCTTTTGTTGATCCAAGTTATTTCACACCTGTTGTATAGGTGGCGATGTGCTCCTAAGGGTCCGTAGTCATCATATTTTGGTACATCTGACATTTTGAACCATTTCAGAATTAACTCTGGTGCTGCACTCGGTTTGAACGGCAACTAGGTGTACTTCTTTGAGTCCAACCCTTGAACTCTTTTGGTGCGCCCGGAATTTTGTCCATTCAAGCGTGGAATTATTTTGTGTTCTAGTCAATTCGCTCGTTCATTTCCTTTATGAACCGCATAAGCTCAGTTTTGAAGGGAACGCTGTTGTTGTTACCGGATCTGATGTTGATCCCCCGCCCCATCGAAGTCGACCTCACCCCTTGGGGTGTTATTATTAATCATTTCTGCATTTTGATTTGTGGGAGCACCAGGAGGAATAAAGCTTCTTTCATTCGCGTTGTTGAAAGCACCTGACAACATTTGCCTTAGATCTATCATATCCTGGTCTTGGCACGAAAGATGACCCATGATGGACTTTTATTGTTCTCTCAAGATTATTATTGTTTCTACAACGTGGTCGTCTTCAGCATCATCAGGAGTCGCCTCCCATATATGTCGCGGATATCGCCCACCATGAACCGGAGTTGCTACATCATCTTCGTTTTAGGTGTCACTGATCGAATCCTCGTGTTGACGTAGATTTTCTTGTGCCTCAACGTTGTATGTGATGTTGACATCGTTAGTTGTCATTTTTTTTTTACGACTTTAGCTTAGAAACAATGAATCAAACATGTTAGTAATGGACGCACTGATCAACTCAATCACACAAGTGTCTAAGCTCCGTCGTGGGTGCCAAACTGTTTATCTATAAAATGGTACAATTAAATTTATAGCACGGTTTACAGAAAAGAAAATCAATTCGATCCCGAAATAATAAATAAATTAATTAAATGCAAGACTCATTATTAAAATCAAGATAAATAGCAGATAGCTTAGTTCCGGGAGTTGGGCTTCTGATACAGCAATAAGAATAACGTTAGACAGAAAATAAAGTGTTGTTTAGCTTGGGAACAACATGTAGGTAAGTTTTTCACATTATTTTGTGTTACAATGGTTGTTGAAGCCACTATTTATAGTCATACCTGGTGAACAAAGGTCCTAGGATCAAGCCCCTCTTAAAATGACAATAATGGGGGCAATTGATGAATGTGTAAGAGCATGTCATGAATAGCAAAATTCTCTACATATAACTGTTGCGTATTTAATACTGAGGAATATTCTTCATTGAATGGCATCTGATGACAAACACTCGATTGCTCCCATTGATGATGTTCTCTTTGGGATCTACCTGATGCCAACTGTAGTCGTTGTCCTCGGTCTAGATTTTCACTTGCTTCATTTTCGTCTACCCCCACCCACCCACCCCCCGATTTCACGTGTCACTCTATCATTCGAGCATGTAATATGAATCGATTTTACTCTATACAACTATATATGCTCAATTAAATGAGAGTGAAATATAAGATGACATGCAAATAACATGAAATGAAGATGCAACAAATCGAACTCAAAGTGATAGAGCCTGTTTGGTTAATTTTCTTTGTTGCCAAAAGGTTTTTTTTTTAAAGTTGTTTGGTTGATCATGAACTAATCCTACTAGTTATACGGTTAATTCAAATATGGAGATTGTTATACATGCAGCTTGCAATACACAACTCTTAGTTGCAAGGATTTCATTTATCTATTTCAATGCTCTTAATTATGTCAGTCCTACTTATTATATCTTTGAACCCTAATAAAACACTCCCAATGGCCCAAGAAATTTTATGATCCAAATCCTTCATGTGTCAGGCAGGCATAATGGGCCAAATTTGGTATGGTCCAATGTGACACACTAAATTTGTAAAAATGGCGTGTGATAGCTACTAAGTAAGCTGGTCTTTATTTTTTATCCACTAATTCTATTGTTGAGTAAAAATAGTCATTACTCTATTAAAATTATTTTGAAAAGTCAATTTTACCCTTTCTTCAATTCTTATATTCCCAAACCTTGTTTATTCGTTCAGAGAGAAAAAATGAGAGCGAAAATTTCGGAGGCAAGTTTCCCATGTTCATTCGCATGCTAACCAGCTGCACGTAATCTTTCTTCTTCGTCATATTCTCTGTCATCTTCTCTGCATTGAACGATCGAACTGGGTTTTCTTTTTTTGCTTTTATGCATTTTTTATTTTTGTATATGTGTAATCTCGATCAATGCTTTGTAAAATATGTGTGAAATTTCAAAATAATGATTATAAGTTTATTTAGTGTCGAATAAGTAGCGGATTTTTGTGAGTAAGTGTTTTAGAATTTTTGGTATTTAAATGTGTTTGTGGTTCAATCAATATATTTGATTCTGTAAGGACATTTCATAAAAATAATCAAACAAATTCATAAGCTATCTGTGTTTATGAATTTTTAGTTAACTGTATTCATAAAAGTTAAGGACCAAGTGTCATTAACTTTTTAACTTGGAACTCAAAGTTAAGGACTAAGTGTCCTTAACTTTTGAACTTGAAACTTAAAGTTCAGGACCAAGTGTCCTTAAATTTGGAACTTGAAACTTGAACTTTAGGACCAAGTGTCCTTAACTTTTCAACTTAAAACTATAAGTTAAGGACTGCATGTCCTTAACTTTTTAACTCGTAACTCTAAGCTAAGGACCAAGTGTCCTTAACTTTTGAACTTGGAATTCAAAGTTAAGGACCAAATGTCCTTTACTTTTGCACTTGAAACTTGAAGTTCAGGACCAAGTGTCCTTAACTTTTCAACTTGAAACTATAAGTTAAGGATTGCCTCCTAAACTTTTTAACTTGAAACTTCAAGTGAATGAACAAATGTCCTTAACTTTTGAACTTGAAAGTTGAAGTTCAGGACCTATTATCCTTAACTTTTGTACTTGAAACTTTACGTTAAGGTTTGTCTATTCTAACTTTTTAACTCGAAACTTGAAGTTCAGGACCAAGTCCCCTGAACTTTTCAACGTGTAACTGTAAGTCCTAATCTTTTATGCTCTTTTTCCTTCTTTGTAGTGTGCTAATGGAAGGAGATCGTGTGTTTGAATTTGATGTTTGGCGTAATTTAATGAGCTATTGGAAAGGAGATTTACAGTATAATAAAACAATAAAAACTATTTTGTCGAACAGGTAGTGGAAGAAATTGAGAGATGGTATTTTCGAAAACTTTTTTCGATTAAAAAGTGTGAAGTTTTGTGGTAAACTTATTCACCGTGTATTGCTTTCAGAAATCATAAATAATGACCCTGATTCGATGACATTCAAGGTTTTTGATCATGCAATTAAGTTTACACATGAATCATTTCATATATTTACTAGTTCGAAGTGTTATTGTTCACCGGACATCAAAGGTTTGCATGAAAAAGAGGATAGGCTTTCAAAAGTCTATTTCCCTGGAAAGGATAGAGTTGAGTTAGGTGATTTGAATAATTTATTACTAGTCACCCAAATGGTACTGTTGCATCATTTGTAGGCAGCGAAGATGATACTATAAAGTTGGCAATAACTTATTTTATTGAATCTATTTTGATGGGGAAGCGAACGAATAGAAATATATCTGAGCAGATAATGAAAGTTGTACGTGATGATGAACTCTTCGGATTTCATTGTTATGAAACATTATTAAAATTATCGAAGAGTTGTTTGAAGCTCTCTGAGAATGAGAAAGAAAAAGACAAAGATAAAGACAAGAATAGCTACATTATATTTGGCTTTCCTTTTGCCTTTTATGTTTGGATTATGGAAGTAATTCCTATTTTTCAGGAAAAATAATTTGTGAACTTCTTAGAATGTGGTTTTCCTTAGATGTTATGTTATTTGGATATAAAATCTCCACAATATGATTCTCTGTATAAAAAATACTTCCATAATAAAAATGTTAGTTAATCTAATTGCTAGATATTTTTTGGTTTATTTATTTTAGTTCTGAAAACTTATGTTTTTTTGTTATATAGTAGGTTTATAAGTTGATTGAGGTGGAACCATTTATTCCTATTGATGAAGATACAGAGCATGTTAGTGTGCTTGAGCCAATTTCTCAAGATCAAAGCTCAATGCCTTCTTCCACACAATTTGATGAAGCCATGCTTAAGAAAATTGTTAAAGTAGGTTTTCTGTCTTTGAATAACGTTAGTTTTTTATTTCATTATTTTTTTCTTAAGAGACTTTTTTGTTTTTATGGTTTTTAATACAGAAATTATCAGAGAAGTTTAAAAAGGATCTGCAGGTTGAAGTTACTAGAATAAATCAGAAAATAGTTGTATTAGAAAAAAGATTCAAAATGATATCAAGGTAATATCATTAATTTCAGTTAGTCTAAGTTTAGGACCTTGTGTCCTTAACTTTTGAACTTGTAGCTCAAAGTTAAGAAATGCATGTCCTAAAATTTTTTACTTGTAAGTCTAAGTTAACGACCATCAGTCTTGAACTTTTGAACTTGAAACTTGAAGTTAAGGACCTATTGTCCTTAACTTTTGAACTTGGAATTCAAAGTTAAGGTTTTCCTGTCCTTAACTTTTGATCTTGAAACTTGAAAATTAGCACCAAGTGTCCTTAACTTTTAAATTGTAAGTCTAAGTTCAAGGTCGTCTATCCTGAACTTTTCAATTTGAAACTTGAAGTTCAGGACCTATTATCCTTAACTTTTTAACTTGTAATCCAAAGTTAAGGACTGCATATCCTTAACTTTTATATTTGTTACTCTAAGTTAAAGACTGCATATCCTTAACTTTTTTACTTGTAACTTAAAGTTTAGGACCACATTTCCTAAACTTTGTAACTTAGTTTCTTTCACAGGATTTAAAGCAAAGTCTAGGATCAAAGATTTATACTTTGTTGAAGATTTTTTGTGAAACCTGATGAAAGGAATATAGAGAGAGAGAATCTAGTGTTCCAATTACTAAAGATGGAATTGATGATAATTGTGATGGTATATAACCTGCCGGTTACAATTAACAAAGATGCAGGTGGTGATGAATGTGATGATACGGATGTGCATGCAGAAGTTCGGTATGGAAGCGATTATAGAGATGCATGTCTAAATGATGAAACCGATGTTGGCACTGAATTTGGGATAGGTTAGATATAGAATTTGAATTTTTTGTCATTGAAATTTATATCAATAGCGTAATACATATAAATTTTTTTGTGATTACAAATATATGTAGAATCTATTGATGGAGTGAAAGTTCAAGATGTAGTACAATGCTAAGACCAGTAAAATCCAAAAAAGACAGGAGTAACAAAAAATTTGTAAATGTGGAGTGCAATCTCACGATTTAGAAAGTCCATTAGGAGCAAGCGTCAGTGAGATTGTATGCAAATGTTTAGAAGAAACATGTGATATGTCTACACCTCTCTCATATAAAGAGAAATTTGGAGTTCAAAATTGTGCAAGTCAAGGTTAGATGAAATTTTCATGATATATTGAATGTTAGTTTTAGTGAACTATTATAATGGGTGTTAATTGTAAATATTACAAAATCTTTTGAAGCTGCAAGGGAATAAGATTGAGTGGGGTATCAAGGGAAAAGTGGAGTACAATCTCAAGACTTAGAAAATACTCAAGGAACAAGCATAAGTGAGATTGTTTCCAAATGTGATCTCTCTACAACTCGCTCGATTACTGACAATATTGGAAGCCAAGAAAATGCTAGTGAAGATAATGTGTAATGACCCGACCGGTTGTTTTAAGCTCTAGCACATTATTCCGCATCTTGAGGCCTTGAACAACTTCATTTCAGGTGTTATGACTGGTACGCATGGTTCAAATTGAATTTCGGGAAGTTCGGAGTTGAATCGGAAAGAAAATTCTCCTTTTGGAAGCTTAAAGTTGAAATAATTAATTAAGATTAGATTGGGCCTAGGGTCTTTGGCCTACGCGAACGCGAGGCTTCGTACGCGAACGCAAAGGGGCCAGTAACTGGCGTTTGCAAACGCGAGAGACGGGCCGCTAAAGTTGGAATGCATGATTCTATGTGTACCTGCTAAAGAGAATTGCTAATGAGAATTGCTATTTCTTTGGGTAATTACTTTTCCTTGATGAAGTTTTGATTGACTGTTTGAATGCATGCTTCCATGTGTACCTGTGTCTCATGGATGATTCACGAGCGAGGTGCTTGTTTATTTCTATTTGACCGCATCGTATGGATGATTCGCGAACGGGGTGTTGTTTATTTATATTTGACTGCCTCGCATGGAAGATTCACGAGCAGGGTAATAGATGCATCTATGGTTCAAGCCATTCGACCCTCGGCAGTGCATAGTTTACTTTTATGTTGGATTGGGTCGTACGTCCCACGGTGATTATATGCGCATGCTTGTATTGCTTGCCTTGTAATTATTTGAGATTGATATTTGCTCTCCCCGACTTGAGATAATTGTCACGTAATGGATTATGAATCCGGAGGCTTTTAATAAAAAGGAATTTTTATCTGTTTCATGAGTTATTTGAATTTACTGTTGTTAATAAATTCCTGAATCATCACATTAATAATATATCATTATTGGACCTCTAGTAACTGTCGAAGTCGACAATCTTTTCTCTAGTTCTTCGAGATTAGATGGGATACTCATTGGGTACACATTATTTTTGTACTCACACTACACTTCTAGGCATTTTTGTTGCACGGGCACCTGTATCTCTAGTGGCCAACTAGGCGTAGCAGCATGGTTGATACGGGGACTTAGGTGAGCTTCTCTTCTTGAGATGACCCACAGCCAGTAGAGTCTCTTTCATTTTTCTGTATTTATTTCTTTCCAATAGTGTACTCTAGACGGATGTTGTACTTTATTATTTCATAGAAATTGCTCATGCACTTGTGACACCGGGTTCTGGAATGATTTTCGAATTATTCAATATTTTGTTTGTAGAAGACTTCATGGTTATTCGTGTAAATTTCATTATTCATAATTTAATGTATAAAGAAAAATGATTTTAAACAAGTACTAAAGTTGGAATTTAATCAAGTATTTTGGTTGGCTTGCTTGATAGCGGTAACCGACGCCACCACTACCCTTAGTGGATTTTGCGTCGTGACATAATGATTTAACTGTGATAATCTTGATAGTTGCAAACGGTTAGACAGTGTTTTTTTTTAATTTTATACTTGTTAGTTGTAATCAAAGTTTAGAAACAACTACTAATTGTGTTAGCTCTTCTAAATATTTTGCAGAATCTTGTGAACTTGCAATTGAAGAACATGGAGAACAGTTGTAAGATAAAGAAAATGTGCAGTTGGAAGATAAAGAAAATGCAACCAATTTGTCAGCTCAATTGTTTGTTGAAAAATACAAGAAGCAGTGTGAATAAGACAAGTATTGATTGTGCCCTAAATATTATATTCATAATTGAAAATGCCAGTACATTTATATATATATATATATATATATATATATATATGTATATATATATATATATATATATATATATATATATATATATATATATATATATATATATATATATATATATATATATATATATATATATATATATATATATATATATATATATATATATATATATATATATATATATATATATATATATATATATATATATATATATATATATATATATATATATATATATATATATTATATACATATATATAGGGTGTTGTCTGTAGAGCAAAACAAAAATGAAGTTCTTAGCGAATATACTAGGAAAAGGAAGAGAGAGAGTATTGGGTATGATGGTCCATCATTTTCTATTCTCGTTCCTACTCCCCCATGTACACAAATGAGCATTAATGAGGGTTTGTCTATGGAGATTGAAGGAAATGTCGAAGAAGATCTTGGTCGAGGTAAAAGGAATAAAAAGCTTAGTTGGCAGTTGAAATCTCCTTTTGAACAGGAAAGAAAAATAGGAACATCGATGGCGCACAACAAAAATACTCCCAAAAAAACGGGCTGGATAAAATCAAAATATACCGTAAATGTATTTTTCAATATGCCAAAGATGATTCAAAATTATTGAAGAATTTCACTGTGTGGTTGGGAAAGGAGAAAAGAAAAGGTCTCAAAAAGACGTTCCCCTAAATATATTTCATTATTTGTTAACTACTTAAATTCGTGTCCTTAACTTGTATTTTTAAATTCACGACTAAGTATATTTATATTGAAATTCCTAAAGTTAAGTGTCTTTAATTTTTGAATTTGGAAATTAAAGTTAAGGATCAAGTGTTCTTAACTTTTCAACTTGGAATTCAAAGTTCATGACCAAGTGTCCTGAACTTTTGAACTTGTGAGTCAAAGTTCAGGACCATGTGTCCTTAACTTTTGAACTTGTAAGTCTAAGTTCAGGACTAAGTGTCCTCAACTTTTGAAGTTGAAAGTCTAATTTCAGGAGCATGTGTGAATTTTAAACTTGAAGTTCAGGACCAAATGTCCTTAACTTTTAACCTTAAAACTTGAAGTTCTGGACCAAGTGTCCTTAACATTTCATATTGAAACTCAAACTTCAATACCAAGTCTTGTGACGACCCAAAGGTTCATCACCGTAATTCTCCTTTTCCTTGCACTTCTAAGGCCTTGAAAACCTCTTATTGTTTGTCTCGAATGACATGCGCAGTCCGGGCGTGAAGCCGGAAGATTTTTATGTGAAAATATTTGAACTCTGTGTTAAAAACTATGAATGTTGATAGTAATATTGCTATGGTTGACTTTGGTCAATGTTTTGGTTAAACGGACCCAGACCCGTGATGTGAAGGTCCCAGAGGGTCCATAATGAAATTTGGGACCCGGTCATATTCCTGGAATCGAAATTCGAGGTCCTAGTCCTGAGTACAGAGCTTTTCTGTGAAATTGTTTTTGAAAATGCTTAAGGAATATTGGAAACGAAAATTGATCAAAAGTGATGGTATCGGGCTCGTATTTTGGTTCTGACGCCTAGTACAAGTCTTAAATGGGCGCTAAGTGCTATCTGTAAAGATTTGTTCAAAGCAGACGTCATTTGATGTGTTTTGGACTAAAAGTGGAAAAGTTTGAAAGTTTTGAACTTGAAATGAAAATCATGAGTTTTGGAGGTTGATCTGTAATTTAGATGTTATTTTGGCGATTTGATCGCACGAGTAAGTCCGTAGGATGTTTTGAGGTTGGGTGCATGTTTGGGTTGGAGCCCCGAGGGCTCGGGTGAGTTTCCAGTAGGTGTTAGGCTCATTTTGCTGCATTTTTATCATCTGGTGTCTACAGGTTTCGCAATTGCGAAGCCTGCCTCACAATTGCAAGCTCTTCCCTTGGCTTGCTTCTTCGCAAATGCGAGAATAAAAATGGCAAATGCGATTCCCCCCTTCCTTTGCCAGTTTTCACAAATGCAAAGTTCCATCCCGCAAATGCGAGTTTTCCCCAGCCCAACCCCTGTTCGCATTTGCGAACGTTTTCTCGCAAATGCGAGTTCCCTTTCAATTTTCCCCAGTTCGCAATTGCGAACTATTTCTCGCAATTGCGAGGTACCCTTTTATTTTGCCCAGTTCGCATTTGCGAACATTTTCTCGCAAATACGAATTCCCTTTCAATTTTCCCATTTCGCAATTGCAAACTATTTCTCGCAATTGCGAGGTCCCCTTTTATTTTACCCAGTTCACAAATACGAAATCAATGTTGCATTTGCGACATCTATAACCCTGCAACTGTTACTTAAACAAATTCACACCTCATTTTTCATATCTTTCCAAACCCAAAACCACCATAGGCGATTCCTCTCGAACCCTTTCGTCCCCAAACCAAACGTACGTCAATTTGTACTAGTTTTCTTCAATATTTATCATATTCTAACATGATTTCATCCTTTAATCAAACCTTTCATGGTTAAAAATGGAGGATTTGGGGTAGAACCTGGGTTTTCATAAAATTGGGGATTTTGACCTCAATTTGGGGTCCGATTTCAAAAAAAATTGCATATATGAACTCGTAGGGGAATGGGTAACCCGGTTTTGGTTAGAACCTCGAGTTTTGACCACGTGGGGCCGGGGGAATTTTGGGAATTTTTGAGTAAAACCTTGGGAATTTCATTATGCATCCAAATTGATTTAACTAGCATTTGTTGATATATTTGAGTAAATTGTGGTTAGATTCGACCGGTTTTGAAGTAAATTCGAGGGGTAAAGCTATTCTAGAGGCGTGAGTTGAGTTGGAAGCCTTCGAGGTAAGTGTTTATCTAACTTTGGCTTGAGGGAATAGGATTAGTTTGTTAATTGCTATATGCTATGTGGAGTCGGTGTATAGGTATGGTGACGGTTACCTACGCCCGAGTCGAGCTTGACTGTGTTGTCTTTTGTTATTAGAATTTTGAAAGAAGTGAACAATTGGGATAAATTCTTGTTATAAGAGCTATGAAATGAAAGATGAGAAGTAAATGAACTAGAGATGGGTTGTTGGTGTTTTTCCCTTGTCGGGACTTGTTGTTAAATTGTTTCCCTTGCCGGGACTTGTTGTTGCATTGTTCTCCCTTGTCGGGATGGTTAATCTTGTTGTTTACTCCTTTTCTCATTAATTGTGATTATTTTTAAGGTGAGGAGGAGCGATAAAGCACGACGGGTGATGCCGTGTACTTATTTATTTCCTCCACAAGATGGAGTGGTATATATTGATTTCCTCCACAAGATGGATTGGTATTTATCGATTTCCTCCACCAGATAGAGTGGTATTTATCGATTTCCTCCACAAGATGGAGTGGTATTTATTGATTTCCTCCACAAGATGGAGTGGTATATATCGATTTCCTTCATAAGATGGAGTGGTATTTATTGATTTCCTCCATAAGATGGAGTGGTATTTATTGATTTCCTCCACAAGATGGAGTAGTATATATTGATTTCCTCCACAAGATGGAGTGGTGCTATTGATTAGGTGAGGACAAGAGTAAAAGCATGATGGGTGGTGCCGTGTAACGTGGTTTTATTGGTCTTACCTTACTGGTGTTCCTTATTCCGTTTTCCCTATATTAGTTGTTGTTTCATTTGATTCTCTTATTTAAATGCAATCTATTCAGTTCCATCTCTTAATTGTAGAAGTTATAATTGAACTGCTATTCCCCCTAGCATGTCCCCTCCTTTTTTGTTGTTTAAATGCTTGTTTTCCTTTTCTTTTATCGTATATATCTGTATAGGTTGTTTATGGTAGGACCGGTTAGCCTCGTCACTACCTCGACGAGGTTAGGCCGGACACTTACTAGCACATGGGGTCGGTTGTGCTGATGTTACGCTTCTGTATCTTTTGTGCACAGGTCAGGACCCAGTCTACGGACCGCAGCTTTAGACCGGGAGTGATCCTTCAGTCTAGAGGCTCTGAGGTAGTTTGCAGGCATTCGCAGGCCCCAAGTCTCCTCTAACTTCCCCTTTCAGTTTGTTAAATTGTATCAAACAGACATGCTATGTACTTCTTCAGACTATTATTTTTAGCACTCTTTAGTTGTCTCTGAGCAGTGACACCAGATACTGGGTAGAGATTGGTTGTTAGTTTTCCGCATATTGTTTTCGTTATTGTTATTAGACGTCTTCCACATGTTTTAACTAATTATTTTAGCATTTAATTTGTTTTAGATTTAAATTTTCTAGAAATGTTTATAAGGGTTGGCTTGCCTAGCTTCGACAGTAGGCGCCATCACGACTCCGATGGTGGGTAAATCCGGGTTGTGAAAAGTGTCCCCAACTTTTGAAGTTGGAACTATAAGTTAAGGACTGCTAGTCCTTAACTTTTATACTTGTTAGTCTAAGTAAAGGACAAATTGTCTGGAAAATTTGAACTTATAAGTCTAAGTTCAGGACCATGTGTCCTTAACTTTTGAACTTGAAACTCAAACTTCAGGACCAAGTGTTCTTAACTTTTCAACTTGAAAGTCTAAGTTCAGGACTAACTTCTAACTTTGATATTTTTAAATTTTTCAAGGGACAAACTGATATATATGTTGATGATAATGGTATGAGAAAGAATCCATACAAATTGTATCATCAAAACATAAGTAACAAAATGTTCTTCCTTGAGCTTTCAGATAGTATTTTTGTACTTGATGATAAGGTTTGATAATTTGCATGACATTTATTTTCTTTATTCTTAATTTATTATTTTTTAATTGTTTTATGGCTGGTGGATTTGTTTTATTTTTTTCCTTTTTATGAAGCATATTAACATTGCTCTATAATATCTGAGAAAGAAGGAATGCTACCATCCTCGCGACCATCATTTTCGTTCCAGAACTACAGACATACTTTTTGATAGCTATATGGTGCTTGTGTATCAGGATTTCAATAAAGATGATGCAGATGAGTTTTGGTGTGGTGATAATCAATTGTTTCTAACATGATATGTGTGCGGCGATAGTCGTAGATGTGGAATTGCTTGGACATAGGTTGACAAAATCTTTCTTCCATTTCGGATTCCTTTAGAAGATGATAATGTTGTGATACATTTTCTTTTGGGGGTATTGGACTTGAATGAAAAAAAGATTGATGTGTACGATTCAATATATAGTGACCATATGAGGCAGGAATGAATCACATTGAAATGTATGCACACATGATCCCCCATTTGCTAAAGTTATACAGTTTGAGAAACATCACAAGTTTTTTGGAATGCATTTAACAAATTTGATATTCAGTGGCAAAGATCACCACACCAAACTGGATCGTACGTATTATTATTTGTTACATAATTTATATGTATATTATATTTATTTTGTTAAGGATATTGTTTAATTGACTCCATATCTTACATTTTTCTTAGGACTGATTGTGGTGCATTTCTAGTCAAGTATGTGAGGTTGTTGATAATGGGAAAGGATGTGGAGAAATTCCAACCTTAAGACATAACTAACTTTAAAAAAGAACTTGCAGCAAATCTTTGGGCACATGGGGAGTGGAAAAGAAATATTGGTTATGATACACCACCAGAAATTGTTGGCGATGACTATGATAGTGAAAATGAAACTTGTTGTCCGAAGCAGTTGTAGTTTAGTTGTAAAGAAAGTTAGTTGTGGTTGATTTTTTATATAAAATGGCTATGAAGAATCCATATGAATTCTGAAATATCTTATACATTCCTTAAAGGGCACTTTTATTTTGTTTGCATAGCATAATTTTATGTCACATCTATGCAAAATTACAATTTCAAAAGTAATATGAAGGCATCATGTTATTAATTTCTTTGTTTCGGTCAAGTATTAATTTGTCCATAAGCTTGTAAGTATTTATTTCAGGACCAAGTGTAATTGAACTTCAAATTCAAAGTTAAGGACCAAGTGTCCTTAACTTTTAAACTTGTATGTCAAAGTTCAAGAGCATGTGTCCTTAACTTTTGAACTTGAAACTGAAACTTCAGGACCAAGGTCCTTAACTTTTGAACTTGAAACTCAAACTTCAGGACCAAGTGTCATTAACTTTTGAATTTGAAAGTGAAGTTCAGGACCATGTATCCTCAACTGTTGAACTTGGAACTCAAACTTCAAGACCAAGTGTCCTTATTTTTTGTACTTGGAATAGTAAGTTAAGGACCAAGTGTCCTTAAATTTTTAACTTGTAAGTTAAAGTTAAGGACTACCTGTCCTTAACTTTTGAACTTGAAACTCAGTCCTTAACTTTTGAACCTGTAAGTCAAAGTTAAGGACTGATTGTCCTTCACTTTTTAGCCTGTAAGTTAAACTTAAGGAATGTCTGTTCTTAACTATTGAACCTGTAAGTCAAACTTAAGGATTGTCTGTCCACAACTTTTGACCTTGTAGTTCAATGTTAAGGACAGACAGTCCTTAACTTTTGAACTTTAAACTCAAAACAAAAAGAACGTAGGCAGAAATAAATTTTGAAAATTCAGACATCTGCTCAAATAAGAATAATCTAAATGAATCCAATTCATAGCGAAAACATAAAATAGTCGATAAAAATAAGTGGATATATCTACTATTCTCTATGCTTTTCTGAAAATGGATGGACTGCCGGTGAATATATACAAGCTATTCTATTATGACCAATTCTTCTACAATGACCACATTTGAAAGTTACTTCTTGATGACTAGGTAGCTAGAATATGCTTTTTGTTCTGCCTTCTACCTGGTGGCACATTGAATTCTAGAGATTTAACAATTTGTGACTTAACACTCTCTGGTAAAATCTAGGAATCAGTATGTCCTACAGGATGTATTTTGTCTTTCATATGTTTCCAGCCAAGATTCCTTTAAGTACCAATGCGAGCAATGGACTTCTTGATGTTTCTCTTCTCGATAGCTGCAATTGCATGTATGCATGGTAATTCATCAAATTGAAAATGAAAACAATTACATGTTCTTTTGTTTAAGTCCACCAAGAAAGTTATTCCTTCTTCTTCAACTTTAGAACGCCATGAATCAACAGGGAACACCTTCAATGTTGAAAAATTATAAGTTAGTACATTATGTTAAATTATACTAAAATAATAACCTAAACATAGAACATAATACTTACATTCAAAATAAATGCTAAATCTATCTTTTTCTTCAATTCTTCCTTTACCCAACAAGAAATATCAAAAAAAGTTCCTTTTGCTTCATTTCTTCTTTTATTGAACTAACGTTGTAGCTTCACTTGGATGAAATCCATCATTCTTAATATAGGCAGTTCTTTGCTTCTAATAGGACAGAATTAATTGACTCAAGTATGTTCATTGTGAGCATGTCATATCTTCGTCGTGGACTACAAGAACGTGCCCACCTTTCTGGTGGTTCTTGCATCAAGTAGTTATAAGTCTTCTTATCTACTTTTGCTATATCTCACATGTAAAGATCGAATTCTTTGCGCCTGTATACTCTTGCAGCAGTTTGAAGAAGTTGTATGACCTCACTTTTCACTTTCCTTCGCTTTAGGTTCTGCTCTAAATGATAGATACAAATCTTATGCTGGCTTTCAGTATACACCTTTGAGATGGCATATGCAATAGCTTGATGCATGTCTAATAAAAAAATTAAATTTTCACGACTCCCAATTGCATTGCGAAGCTCAATAAAGTACTACCCATATGAATTGTAATTTTCAGATTTTGTTGTTTCAAAGGCTAATGGAAAATTTTTGTTATTTGCATCCTTTGAAACTGAAATCATAAAACACTACAAAGTTTTCACTTCAAAAAAGTTGCATCGGCAACATTCACTAATCTACAATGATTGCAACCAGATATTGATGATCCATATGCGTAAAATATATAAAGAAATCTGAAATACAATATAAAACAAGGTTAACAGAAGTTAAGGACAGAGAGTACTTAATGTAGACTAACAGGGTCAAAAGTTAAGGATAAGTAATCCTGAACTTCAGGTAAAAAGGGCAAAAGTTACGGACAAACATTCCTGAAGTTATACTAACAAGGCCAAAGTTAAGGACAGGAAGTCTTTAACTAAGAATTACAAGTTATAAAGTTATAGACATGCAATCCTTAACTTTGAGTTACAAGTTATAAAGTTAAGGACATACAGTCCTCAACTTTGAGTTCAAGTTCAAAAGTTAAGGACGTGAGTCATTAACTTAGACTAACAAGGTCAAAATTTAAGGTCACAATGTCCTTACTTTTATAACTTGCAATTCTAAGTTAAGGACCAAGTGTCCTTAACTTTTTGACTGCACAAATGAAAGTTAAGGACAAGACGTCCTTAACTTTTTAACAGGTTAAAGACAGCATGTCCTAAAGTTTATAAAACAGACTAATAAATTTGTTTTTTATTGTTTACTTGTTGTTATTGTCATTTGTGTTTACGTTAGTATATGGTCCCAGGTTTTTACTTTTCATCATATACAAGTATTAAGACAATAATTCATAATTCTCTTCAGGAGTTCCTCTTATTAAAGCAGAAGCACACTAAATAGCACGACATGCCTTGTGATACCTATGAGCACGTGATTTTTTCCATATACTAGTTTCTCCTTAAAATCCCAAGAAAATAGAATTTTTGTAGTATTCTTATTAATTGTTTGCATTTTTGTGCACGTTTAATTTTTATTAAAATCATGAAAAAATACCAAAAATACCATGCATTGAATTTAGGCTTGTTTTTATATTTTTATTATCAATTATTGATTTTATTTTGTGCTAGTAAAAATAAGAATTACAAAAATAGCTCATTGTTACCCTTTTTTCCTTTTATTTTTGGATTATTAATTTTTTCACTTTTAATTTAGGATTAAGTAATTGTTATAGTTATTGTAATTAAATAATTAGTTTAGTTTTACAATATAGAAAATTTAGGATTTTAATTTCTAGGATTTTTAATTAAAGAAAAAGAAATAAAAGGAAATAAGGAGTTTAATTAAGTGAGTTTAATTCGAAACTTGGGATTTTTTAAAGCCAAAATCAGTCCAAATAATTACCCAAGCCCAAATACAATAGCCAAATTTCCCTAATTCACCCGCCAGCCCAATCCCCATAAGCCCATACCTAGATTTCCCCAACAATAACAACTACTACCCAATATAATCCCACAAATTGGGGTCTGGGGCATACCGAGATTTCCTTACCTCTTTTAAAACCCTCTTCTTCCTTAACCCTAAAGGAGGACATCAGATAATTAGAGACCCTTAGAAAATACAAATCAGAGGGAAATGGCACAAGAGACCTCTCTTCTTCCTCTAGAGGTTTTCTCTCAAAAACCACAAAAGAAATCGAGCACCCTAACCCCTGAAGCTATCACCATTCCCTTCTCCTACTTTGTTCACTCTCATCTTGCTCTCCATAATCAAAGCGCACACACACACACACTTTCACTTCCTAAGATAAAATCTGGATAGAAGAATGAAGAAGAAGGAAAAAAATGACAGAGAAAATGATAGCCATCTCCATGTCCAGAAAGAAACGACCACCAAAATCAATCTAAGATGATTTCTTAAAAACAACAAAGACATTTCCGCCTATTCACTTTTAACTTCGGGATCTGCTGCTTTTGTTTGGAGATTTTTGTTAAATACTCTGTGTTAAACTTATTCACTGCTCAATTTTGACTATGTTTGTGCTGGATTTGCCTAGCCTTTCTTCTCCCATTTTCAAACTTTTATTTTGGTAATTGCTCGCTACTTCTTTTCCTATTCTCTTCGGTTTCAATTTTGATTTTCAGTTTCAAGTTCATAAAGTCCATTTTGAAGTCCTTTCTGTGAGTTGCTCGAGTTTGAATGCTGAAACCGTTCGAGGTCGTAGAGTCTCTGTTCCGTTTGTGGTCATTTTCTGTTGTTTTAGAACCTTGGAATTGCCTTTCGTTGTCCACTAATTTGCGTTGATGTTGCACTGCTGTCTCTGCTGTTTTCTCGCAAAACCACGGTTGAATTCCCTTCAGCACTATTTTTGTTGCTCTATCGGATGTTTCAAAATTTTTTTGTCAAACTAATTATAGGTATTTTGCCTCCTGCTCTCTTATGAGTTTCTGAAATGTATGGACTTTTATGATAATATGATTTGTTTTGGTAATGAAATTGAGTCTTACTTTATGAATCCTTGTCACGATCCGAAATTCCCACCGTCGACAGTCGTGATGGCGCCTAATGAGAGCTAGGAAAGCCAACCTTTAACTACCTTTTTCGTAACTGATTTACTCCTTTTAGCAATTATCAGTAATACCATGAAACAACGGAATAATATAAATAAGTGGAAGTCTTAAGTTAAAGAATCTAAACAATTATGCGGAAAGATCAACATAATCTCTACCCAAGAACTGGTGTCACATACTCACGAACCTCTAGGAGTACTACATACAACCATTTGAAAAGAATATAACATTGTTTGTCTCGGAATACATAAGATAACAAAATGAAAAGCAAGATAGAGGAGACTCCGGGCCAGCGCACGTCTGCAAGGCTACCTCGGTATCTCGGTAGAATGAAGGCTCGCTCTCGATCTACTACTACTGCTCAAATGCTACTCCGGCACCTGGATCTATGCAAAAGAGTACAGAGTGTAGCATCAGCAGAACCGACCCCATATGTTGGTAAGTGTCTAGACTAACCCCAGTGAGGTAGTGACGAGGCTAAGACCAGACTCCAGATATGTCTGTTCAATTATATATAATAAATGGAGGAAAAGTAGATAAGCAATAAGCACTTAAGGATGGGGAAGGGGAACATGCTGTGGGGATGACAGATAAATAGAATATAAAAAACAATAAGGAAAAACTGTAATTTAACTACTCATGCAAGTAAACAGAAGTAAAAAAAAGATTTCACTTTCAGTTTCAATCTTGTTGCAGGCGTGCAACCCGATCCCATTTCTTATATCTCGTGGTAGGCGTACCACTCGATCCCATTTCACTATATGTCGTGGTAGGCGTATCACCTAATCGCATTTCAATATTTCGTGGTAGGCGTACGACCCGCTCGTATTTCAATATCTTGTGGTAGGCTTACCACTCACTCCCATTTAAATATCTTGTGGTAGGCGTACCACCCGATCCCATTTCAAAAACTTGTGGTAGGTGTACCGCCCGCTCCCATTTCATTACATCTCGTGGTAGGCGTACCACACGATTCTATTTCATTACATCTAAAGGTAGGCATACCACTCGATCAAATTTCATTACATCTTGTGGTAGGCGTACCACCCGATCCCATTTTATGTTATCACATAATCACAAGAATCCCGGCAAGGGAAAAAAGTAACATAATAACTTCCCGGCAAGGGAACAACAATATAGAAACAATCATCCCGGTAAGGGAGAATCAATTATAACCAACCTTAACTCAGTTCGGTTAATGAAGATACTCAATCACAATTAGGATCTACGAGGATAAACAAATCTTTGCCCGATATGATAGATCATTAGTTAAGTGATACATGATGTCATTTAAGAATACAACAACTTCCAATTTAGGACCCACGGTCATGCTTGACACCAAAATATAAATACTCATCACCATGCTTATACGCCGTACTCAATAAAGAGCAATTACAACATAAGACTCAACTCCTAATTCCTCAAGATAGGGTTCGAACGAACACTTACCTCAATGCCTTAAATTCAATTCACGCATCAATTATAGTTTTCTTCCTCTTGGTTCCACCACCAATCCGCTCGAATCTAATCATAAGCTACTTAATCTCATTAACAAATGCTAAATGAATCAATCCCGATGCATGAAAATAAGTTTCACAAAGTTTTATCCTAAAAGGTCAAAAATGCCCCTGGGTCCACGTGGTCGAAACTTGAGGTTCGGACCAAAACCCGGTTACTCATTCCCCCATGAATCCAAATATGTGATTTGTTTTGAAATCGGACCTCAAATTGAGGTCCAATTCCCCAATTATTAGAAAACCTAGGTTTCTCCCAAAATACCCAATTTCCCCATGAAAATCTTTGATTTAAAGTTGAAATCATGCTAAAAAATATTAAGGAGTGAAGAAAGTGAGTTAGGAATCACTTACCGATCATTTAGGACAGGCTTGCTACAGGCCTGCGGGTCTTTGCCTAGTGCAAACCGCACTAAGCCAACCGCAGCCCAACAGCACCCACCGCGGACCGCGCAAAGGCGACCGCAGCCGCACGCGATTTCTCGCGGGCCGCGCTAGAGAGTTCAGAGACATGCCAAATTTCTAAACCTGCAACATCTGGTCTTTTTAAGCCTAAGGCATCCCAGAACCTACTCGAAGCTCACCCGAGCCCTTAAAGCTCTAATCCAGGCATACACACACCTCAAAAACATCTTACAAAATATTCGTGTGATCAAATCACCAATTAGCATCATGAACATGGAATTGAACCTCAAGATCAGTGAAATTTCTCAAATTTCCCTTTTAAGCATAAATTCCCAATTAGGGTCTGGATCGCGTCAAACGACGTCCGATTTTAATCAAGCTTTACAGAAGTGCTTAAATCACATATAAGATTTGTACCAAACGCCGGAACCAAAAATACGGGCCCGATACCATAGTCTTCCAATTGAATTTCATTTCCATTTTCCATATTTATTTCCAAAAAATAATTTTACTCAAACATTAATTTCTCGGGCTTAGGACCTTGAAATTCGATTACGGGCACATGCCCAAGTCCCAAATTTTTCTGTGGCCCATCCAGGACTGGAAAATCATGGGTCCAGGTCCGTTTACTCAAAATATTGACCGAAGTCAAATTTAATCATTTTAATATCAAAATTTAGCATTTTTCTCACATAATTCATATATAAGCTTTTCGGCTACGCGCCCGGACTGTGCATGCAAATTGAGGAACCCTAAATTAGGTTTTCAAGGCCTTGCAGACACAGAACGAATAAAGAAACAGGTGATAACCCTCTCAGTTGTCACATTCTCCACCTCTAAAATAATCGTTCAGCTTCGAATGGACAAAAGAAGGAAGTAACTGAGTCGGGGAAAAGGTGGGAATAATAGTTCCGCATATTGGACTCGAACTCCTAGGTCGATACCTTAGGAGGCTGACCTCTCCACTGAACACGAACAGAAGGGAACTCTTGGATCTCAACTAACAAACATGCTGGTCTAGAATAGCTACCGGCTCTTCATTATAAGACAAGTCCTTGTCCAACCAGACTATGCAGAAATCTAACACGTGGGATGCATCGCCGCGATACCTCTGAAGCATGAATACATGAAAAACTAGATGCACGGCTGATAAGTTAGGCAGCAATGCATGTTTATAAGCCACCTCTCCACTCGATCAAGAATCTCAAACGGGCTAATGAACCTAGGGCTAAGCTTGCCCTTCTTCCCAAATCTCATCACGCCCTTCATAGGCGACACTCGGACAATACCCGCTCACCAACCATGAAAGCCACATCTCAAACCTTACAATCTGCATTGCTCGTTTGCCTAGACTGAGCTGTACGAAGCCTATCTTGAATGATCCTGACCTTATCCAAGGCCTCATGAACCAAATCTACACCCAACAACCGAGCCATTCTCGGCTCAAACCATCCAACCGGAGATGGACCTCGCCTACCATATAAAGCCTCATAAGGAGCCATCTGAATGCTAGACTGGTAGCTGTTGTTTTAGGCAAACTCCGTTAAAGGCAAGAACTAATCCCATAAACCTCCAAAGTCAATAACACAGGCTCGGAGCATATCCTCCACTATCTGAATAGTCCGCTCAGACTGCCTGTCTGTTTGAGGATGAAATGTTGTTCTCAACTCCACCTGGGTTCCTAACTCTCGCTGAACTACTTTCCAGAAATGCGAGGTAAACTGCGTACCCCGGTCCAAAATGATAGATATGGGCACACCACGGAGGTGAACAATCTCCCGAATATAGATCTCAGCTAACCTCTCAAAAGAATAGAAGACTACCATCAGAATGAAATGCGCTGACTTGGTCAGCCTATCAACAATGACCCAAACTATATCAAACCTCTTCCAAGTCAGCGGAAGTCCGGTAACGAAGTCCATAGTGATCCGCTCCCACTTCCACTCGGGAAGCTCAATTCTCTGAAATATACCACCAGGCCTCTGATGCTCATACCTAACCTACTGACAATTCAAACACCACGCCACATATGCCACAATGTCCTTCTTCATTCTAAGCCACCAATAATGTTGCCGCAAATCCTGATACATCTTCGCGATACCCGGATGAATAAAGTATGGGAACTATGGGCCTCCTCTAAAATCAACTCTCGAAGCCCATCCACATTAGGCACACAAACTCTCCCCTGCAATCTTAAGACTCCATTGGCATCTAACGTAACCTGCTTGGCACCTCCTCGCTGCACTGCGTCTCTGAGGACACACAAGTGGGAACAATCAAACTACCGATCATGGATACACTCCAATAATGAAGAATGAGAGATTGTGCAAGCTAACACTCGACTAGGCTCAGAAATATCCAACCTCACAAATTGATTGGCCAAAGTCTGAACATCTAAAGCAAGTAGCCTCTAACTTACGGGAATATAAGCAAGACTGCCCATGCTGGCTGACTTCCTACTCAAAGCATCGACCACCACATTGGCTTTCCCCGGGTGATATAAGATAGTGACATCATAATCTTTTAACAACTCCAACCACCTTCTCTGACTCAAATTCAACTCCTTGTGCTTGAACAGATATTGAAGACTCTTGTGATCAGTGAACACCTCACATGCCACGCCATAAAAATAGTGCCTCCAAATTTTCAATGCATGGACAATAGCTGCCAACTCCAAATCATGTACTAGATAATTATTCTCGTGAATCTTTAATTGCTTCAAAAAATAGGCAATGACCTTGCCATCCTACATTAACACTGCACCAAGCCCAATATGGGAAGCATCACAATAGACTGTATAAGGCCCTGAACCTGTGGGCAAAACCAATACCGGTGTAGTAGTCAAAGCTGTCTTGAGCTTTTGAAAGCTTGCCTCACACTCCTCCGACCATCTGAACTGGGCACCCTTCTGGGTCAACCTGGTCATCGGGGCTGCAATAGATGAAAACTCTTTCACGAATAGATGGTAGTAGTCTACCAATCCCAAGAAACTCTGAATCTCTGTAGTTGATGCTGGTCTAGGCTAGTTCTTGGCTGCCTCAATCTTCTTTGAGTCCACCTGAATACCCTCTACTGATACAACATGACCAAAAATGCAACTGAGCTAAACCAGAATGCACACTTCGAGAACTTATCATATAACCGACTATCTCTTAGAGTCTGAAGAACAATTTTGAGGTGCTACTCGTGCTCCTCCTAACTGCAAGAATATATCAATATATCATCAATAAACACTATCATGAATGAATCCCGATAAGGCCTGAAGACTCGGTTCATCAAGTCCATGAAAGCTACTGGGGCATTTTTCAACCCAAATAACATAACCAGGAACTCGTAATGCCTGTACCGAGTGCGCAAAGTTGTATTAGGGACATCAGATGCCCTAATTCTCAACTGATGGTAGCCAGATCGCAAGCCAATCTTGGAAAATACCCTGACACCTTGAAACTGATCAAACAAATCATCAATCCTCGCCAGTGGATACTTCTTCATGATCGTTACCTCATTCAATTGCCGGTAATCAATACACATTCTCATTGACCCATCCTTCTTTTTGACAAATAACACTGACGCACCCCAAGGTGAGATACTGGGTCTAATGAAACCCTTCTCAAGCAAATCCTACATCTATTCCTTTAACTCTTTCAACTAAGGCGGGGCCATACAATATGGCTTAATAGAAATGGGCTGAATGCCTAGAACCTGATTAATACAAAAGTCAATATCCCTGTCGGGTGGCATACCCAGCAGGTCCAAAGGAAAAACATCGAGGAATTTAGAAACAACGGGAACAAAATCAATAGAAGGAACCTCGGCACTAGAATCCCGAACATAAGCCAAACACCTGTTAGAATAAGTGCTTAACGCTAGAGGGGGGGTGAATAGCGTTTTATAAAAATTCGCAGGAATAAAAAATAACTCAAATGCGGAAATAAAAGAGTAAGGAAGAAGTGCACCAAATTTATACTGGTTGGCCACAAATGTGGTTACGTCCAGTCTCCCGAGATACTATCTCGAGGTTCAACTAATCTTGTTAAGCTTCCGGGTGCTCAACAAACCGTTACAACTTGAGAACTTGAATCACACAAGTCTCAACAACCTTTGCTCGAACATACCGCACTTCAAGACTTCAAGAGAAGGAATAAAACGTTCCTTCTTACAACAACAAGGGATTAAAACTTCCCTTCAAGTGTATACTAACACTTAACACTCACTTAAACAGAACTCTCTTGAAGAGTAGATATGAGTAAACAAGTACGCTCAAGAACACAACAATAAACTTAAGAAATTAGCTTCTCAAAAGCAATTAAATATATGAAATGAATGTAATAAATATTTAGAAGCTTGTATATGATTTTGCTCAGATGTTGTGTATCAAATGAGAGGTTTTGGGGTGTATTTATAGCCCCAAAAAACTCTTGTGTCTGTTGCTTAATAATTAAACAATATTTTCAAAATCTGCTGAGGTTAGTCGATTAACCAAATAGATAATCGACTAACCTGTTTCAACGTTTAAAAAACTAGTCGTTGAACAGGCAATGGACATAAGGTTAATCGATTAACTAAAGTGATAATCGATTAACTTAGGCAACAGTCATTAGGTTAGTCGATTAACTAAATAGGTTAGTCGACTAACATGCCTTGCGAAAAAGGTCCAGTTTAATAGAATATATTGGTTAATCGATTATCTGTTATGTTAATCGATTAACTTACTGAAAAATCAGTTATAAAACGTTTTTCATTGTTTTGTTTGAAGACTATGAATATAGTATATGTCTTAAACATGAAAAACAATTTTAAGGACCTTTTAGTTCAATTGAAACATTTAAGATCAATTTGTTCTAAGTGTAATAAAAATATTTTCGAGAGAAGCCAAGACTTAAATTTAAAGATGGATCAAGATCACAATATAAATATGACTCAAATATGTCTTCATTTATTTTCATTGCTTCTCTCGATCTTGTCTTGAACTTCTTGTTCTTGGACTTCAACTTTAGTCCGCTATTTAATTTCGCATATCACATCTACAAAACAAACACACTTTAGTTAAAATATAAATTAAAGTGAATTTCAATAATAACTCACAATTATTTGGCATATATGAATTTTCCATCTACTTCGGTTTGTCAATTATCAAAACCTATAAAGATGAACACAATATTAGTTTTAACAACATAAAAATGTGTTCCAATAATTTCCCCCTTTTTGATAATGGCAAACCGATATGGGGATATGCATTAAAAATAATATATATTGATTATGCCAAAATATCAGATGAGTTATAATTGAGTTCCCCCTCAATTTATGCAAAAACAAAATACATATGCATATACCCTTTTTCTTCCCCCTTTTGACATTAACAAAAAAACGATTTTATTAATGAAAAGTAAAAATTACATAAAAGAGGTAATACAAAATAAATTTAAAAAAAAATAAAAGCTAAAAGCTATCGTCGTCGAATTCATCACTTGAGTCGTTTGAGGAATAAACTTGAGTATAGGGATAATTGACGTGGTCAAAATACCCGTGAAGTTCATTACTCAACCTTCGCACGTTTCTTTCCGTGCGGGACACATTTCTATCAATCCGATTCATGGAAGTTGATAGTGAAGCTAGTTGCTCCGAAATGGTTTGGAGTGTAGCATTCGAGGGAGCACGAGGGCGACGACTTTGAGTAGGAGGAGGAGGAGGATGATGATCACCGCCATGGAAGGATGTTTCTTGAATTTCCCAGTGTTTGGTGCGATTTTTCTTAGGATCAACATTGGTATTGATTTGTGATGCCTCAAGGATAAGCATTATAAGAAGAGCATATGGGAACGGTTTGTCATCTCCAATTGAATCATGCATGTGAGTTAGAATAACCTTGCACCAATTGATGCGCGCTCCGGAAATAATAGCATGCATAATTTTGGCGTCTTCACGACCAATTGTAGTATGATTGTTGTTTCGTGGTTTGAGAACACGAGTGATGATATAGAATATTAAACGAAATTCCGGTAGCATATTTTTAATAGGGGGTCGACGTTGCCGGAGTGAATTCAAAGTGTCCAATTCCAATTTGGTTGAAAAGGACTTGCTCATCAAATAAAATTCCTTCGACCTCGATGTAGTGATCGATGTATTGGCCATCTCGAGGTAGATTTGTGAGGGCTTGAATATTTTCCTCACTCAAAAGTATAGAAACGCCATTGACGTTGGAAGAAAGTTCCCTGTCCTCATCTTTCTTTAAATTGGAATAAAACGCTTGAATTAAATGAGGATGAATGTAGGAGTATTGTAGATAAACAAAGTCGATTATTTGACTTTGGAGAAGTATGGTTGAATGAATAGAGTCGGCGAGATATCTTCCGGTTGTAAATCGAGGAGGAAGAATTTCTCGATTTTCAAATTTTTGAATAAACCGAAGAAGTTTGGTTTCTTGATTGAACCATAGAAAAGAGCCATCTTGGTAGCAATGTAGAGATGGCGAGATGTTGGAGGAAGAGGCAACATTCTTGCCGGCACGAGCTCTCTTGGTATTTCTATTTGCCATTTGAAAGAGTAGGCAAGAAAACTTTTGAAGAATTTTGATGCTTTTGAAGAGAGTTTTTGTGAATAGAAGTATTTGTGAAGTGAGAAAATGACTAAATAACATCCCTATTTATAGAGTTGAGGAAAGGGTCACATTTAATGAAAAAAATTTCAGATTTTGAAGCCTTCAAACGGATAGAAACGGTAAGAATTTTTGAAATTCTGGCTGTTGTTAATCGATTATCTGAAAAGTTAATCGATTAACTTGTGACAGTTTGAGTTCCGGATGAATAGGTTAATCGATTATCCAAAAGTTAGTCGATTAACTTTGACGACTTAGAAAGGGTCCAAAAATAGAATGGTTTGATAATCAATTATCATTTTATGATAGTCGATTATTTTAAAATAAAACATAGTTTAAAAAAAATTATAATTGATCATGCCATTTGCCAAGCCAAAAAAAATGACTTAAGGAAACTTCAACTAAGTTCCCCCCGTCTTTAGGGCGATACCTGCAAAATAGAAATAAACGTCTCCGACGCCCAAGTTAGTATTAATTAAAAAAAAATAATGCAACCTAAATGTATGTATTAGATCAACGTAGAGTCAAGTATTCCGAGTTCACTACGAATACGGAAGAATGACTCTTTATCTAAAGGCTTAGTGAAGATGTCGGCCGATTGATGTTTGGTTTCGACAAACTCAATCTCGACATCACCTTTTAGAACGTGATCTCTTATGAAATGGTGCCTAATTTCTATGTGTTTCGTTCTTGAATGAAGAATAGGATTCTTCGTCAAGCTTATGGCGCTAGTGTTGTCACATCGAAGAGGGACATGATCAACACTAAGACCATAATCCGAGAGTTGTTGCTTCATCCAAAGGATTTGTGCGCAACAGCTCCCCGCGGCTATGTATTCAGCCTCGGTTGTGGATAACGCAACACTAACTTGTTTCTTGCTAAACCAAGAAACTAAGGAGCTACCGAGCAAATGGCAAGTGCCACTAGTGCTATTGCGGTCTAATCTCCAACCTGCAAAATCAGAATCGGAATAGCCAATTAGTTGGCATGAAGAACCTTTGGGATACCAAAGTCCCACATTCATCGTTCTAACAAGGTACTTCATTATCCGTTTTACCGCAGTAAGATGTGACTCCTTCGGACAAGATTGATATCTAGCGCATAGACAAACGCTAAACATAATGTCCGGTCTACTTGTAGTAAGATAAAGTAGAGATCCGATCATACCTCGGTATTTCTTGGTGTCTACTTCCTTACCTTTCTCATCCTTGTCAAGATGGTCGGATGTGCTCATTGGAGTAGCCATTGCTTTGGCGTTGCTCATTTCAAAACGATTTAGCAACTCCTTGCAATACTTAGATTGACAAATGAAAGTTCCTTCTTTCATTTGTTTCACTTGCAACCCCAAAAAGAAATTTAGCTCACCCATCATTGACATTTCGAATTCGCTAGTCATTAGCTTAGAGAATTCCTCGCATAAAGAATCATTAGTAGCACCAAAAATAATATCATCGACATAAATTTGAACTAATAGAATGTCATTGTTTTTATTCTTGATAAAAAGTGTAGTGTCAACTTTCCCCCTTTCGAACTCATTGTCCAAAAGAAATTTGCTTAAGCGCTCGTACCAAGCTCGAGGAGCTTGTTTAAGTCCATATAGCGCTTTCTTAAGCTTGAAGACATGATCGGGAGATTTAAAGTCTTCAAAACCCGGGGGTTGTTCAACATACACTTCCTCTTGAATAAACCCATTGAGGAAGGCACTCTTGACATCCATTTGAAATAATTTGAAATTCATAGATAATGGAAAAGCAAGTAATAGAAGAATGGCTTCTAGTCGTGCAACTGGTGAATAAGTTTCTTCATAATCAATTCCTTCTTCTTGATTATAACCTTTAGCAACAAGCCTAGCTTTGTTTCTAGTGATTATACCATTTTCATCTAATTTATTTCGAAAAACCCATTTCGTACCAATTATGGTGTGATTATCGGGTCTTGGCACCAATTCTTAAACATCATTACATTTGAATTGGTTAAGCTCCTCTTGCATTGACAAGGTCCAATGCTCATCCCCAATTGCTTCGGAAATGGTTGTAGGTTCAATTTGTGAAACAAAAGCCATATGTCCTACAGTGTCTTTAAGAAGGTTTCGAGTACTTACCCCTTTCTCGATGTTGCCAATTACCTTGTCGAGAGGATGATCTTTAGACGTCCTCCAAGCCTTAGGCATCATCGATTCTTCCTCTTGTGGTGGTTCTTCTTCCGATGATTGTTCCACAACTTCATCTTGAACTTCCTTTGGATTCTCCTTTTGCACCTTGTCTTGAAGACTTATTTTGTTTAGAGAATCTGCAAGATGATCACAAAAATCCTTTCTCGCCAAGCGAGCATCATTTTCACAAAATACAACATGAGGGGACTCCTCGATAGTTGAAGTATGATTATTGAATACTCTATATGCTTTGCTACGCGATGAGTAACCAAGAAAAATTCCTTCATCAGATTTCGCGTCAAATTTTCCCAAGTTATCTTTTCCGTTGTTGTGAATGAAACATTTACAACCGAAGACTCTAAGATGGGAAAGATTTGGTTTTCTTCCCTTATAGAGTTCATAGGGAGTTTTCATGAGTATCGGTCTTATGACAGCTCTGTTTAAAACATAGCTTGCGGTACTCACGGCATCCGCCCAAAATTTTTTGGAAATCTTAGCCTCATCAAGCATGGTTCTAGCCATCTCTTCAAGACATCGATTTTTACGTTCCACCACTCCATTTTGTTGTGGTGTACGCGGAGCCGAAAAGGTATGTTCAATACCGAGTTCGTCACAAAAATCCGCGAAGAGATTATGATCGAACTCTCCCCCATGATCACTTCTTATGGAAGTGATGGTTGTGTTATTTTCATTTTGAACACGTTTAAGAAAACTTTTAAAAGCTTGAAAGGCATCACTTTTATGAGCAAGAAATAAGATCCATGTGAATCTACAGTAGTCATCAACAATTACAAAAGCATAAAGATTTCCACCAAGACTTTCAACACGAGATGGTCCAAAAAGATCCATGTGAAGAAGTTGTAAAGGTCTAGTGGTTGAAACAATATTTTTAGATTTAAAAGATGCTTTCATTTGTTTCCCTTTTTGGCATGAATCACAAATAGAATCTTTTTCAAATTTTAGTTTTGGAAGACCGATTACTAAATCTTGAGAAACTAATTTGTTTAAAAGATTCATGTTTACATGAGCTACTCTACGATGACATAGCCACATGTCGTCTTCTTTACTCATAAGGCAATTCACAAAACTTGATGAAGAATTTTCAAGATCAACCATATAGATATTATCAATTCTAATACCACGAAGAATAACTTTAAAATCACTGCGACGGATAACTGAGCATTCTTCGGAATCAAACAATACAAGATTTCCCTTGTCACATAATTGAATTATGCTCAAGAGATTATGTTTAAGACCTTTAACTAGCAAAATATGCTTAATGGAGGAGGATTCGTCCTTACCGACCGATCCAATGCCGATAATCTTTCCTTTGTTATTGTCTCCAAAAATAACATTTCCTCCTTCCGTGGGTTTTAGTTGAAGGAATTTTGATGCATCCCCAGTCATACGTTTGGAGCATCCACTATCAAGGTACCAAAGTACACTTGATCCCTTCAAAGACACCTACAAAACAAATTAATAAGATTTTGGTACCGAAGCCATTTTGGGTCCTTGTGTGTTAGGTGCAACATGGTAGTGTGATTGGCTAGTGTTGAAATGCCTATGTCTAGTGAAACATACGGGAGCAATATGACCAATTTTGTTGCAATAATGGCAAACGACATTGGGATTATGCATTCTTCTAGGATGATAATAATTTGGAGGTTTAAATTCATTCACTCTATTTTTAGGAAAATTATTTTGATGCAATTTTCGAGAATCTTGTCTAGGTGTTTTATACATACCAACATTTCTTCTAGCATTTGTTCTAGGATGAGGAACAACTCTATAATTATTATTTCTAGGTTGAGAGTTGACATTTATTTTATTTTGCCTAAGTTGAGTCTTAGGTGGTTTAGGAATGGACTCAACTTTTTCTTTTGGCTCATTTTTAAAACCTATACCGTGCTTAGTGGATTTCAAATTTACAAGCACATCATTGAGATTTTTGTGTGAAGAATTGAATTTGTGCAAAGTGCTTCTAAGACTTTCTACTTCTTCCTTTAGAGATTTGCAAGAAGTACAACCCTTATTTGAACTTTCGGGTTTATCGGCGCTTCTTTTGCCGTAAAACTTGTTTTCCTCTTTTAATTTTTCATTTTCAAGAGTTAGTTTTTCAAAATCCTTTTCTTTAGAAGAAATTTGTTTTCTTAAATCTTTCATAGATTTTGAAGCGCTAATAAAATCAACATACAATTCATCAAAGGCATCTTGCATTTCTTCTAAAGTGAAAAAGTTTTTAGAAGTAGTACATACCTCATTTTGATCTTCTTCATGTGCCACAAGACACAAGTTTGCGGTTTCCTCTCCTTCTCCGTCACTTGATTCGTCTCCGGAGTCGCCTCCCCAAGAGATGTAGGCCCTTTGCTTTTTGACGACCTTCTTCTCTGTTTTGGCATTTGGGCAATTTGGTTTGATATGCCCGATTTCTCCGCATCCGTAACATTTGAGCGATCCTCCTTGCCGCTTCCCTTTTCGTTCATACTCCTTTCGCATGAACTTGTGGAATTTCTTAATAACGAGTCCGAACTCGTTATCTTTGTCATTTGAATCCTCATCATTTTGAGGTTGAGTCGTGCTTGCTTTTAGGGCGATTCTCCTTTTCCTTTGATCATCCAAAGAAGGGTTAAGAATAGTAGACTCATAGGTTTTAAGATTACTTCTAAGCCCGTCGATTGTGACATTTGTAATGCCGATTGACTCTTGAATAACGTCGGCTTTGGAGCGTCATTCCGGATTGAGACTTCGAAGAATTTTACGGACAAGCTCCCTATCCGTGAAAGTTTTCTTTAGGGCATGAAGATCATTAACGATTTTTGAAAATCGTTCGAACATATCATCTATCTTCTCGTTCTCCTTCATATGAAACAATTCATATTCGTGAGTTAAAAAATCTATTTTAGCTTCTCTTACCTGGTCCGTACCTTCGTAGGTGATTTCCAATTTATCCCACATTTGCTTAGCCGTGGTGCAACATGAGATTTTCCGATAATCATCGTGATTTACAGCGCAGTACATCATGTTGATGGCTTTTGCGTTGTTCTCCACCTTTCTAATATCGTCCGCATCATACTCATCTTCTGATTTTGCAACCATTTCATTTTCAACCTTTTTGGTTGGTATTTGCTCTCCGTTCTTGATAATTTTTCATAGTAGAAAATTATTTAATTGGATGAATATTCTGATCCTCTCTTTCCAATAAGTATAGTTTGTGCTATCGAATAGTGGTGGCCTTGTGGGGCATTGACCTTCACCTAATCCTGCATAAGAACTGCGAGTAGAACCCATGGATAGTTTCTCTCAAACGGTTAAGTATTTCAGAGAGTTAGGCTCTGATACCAATTGTTAGAATAAGTGCTTAACGCTAGAAGGGGGGTGAACAGCGTTTTATAAAAATTCGCAGGAATAAAAAATAACTCAAATGCGGAAATAAAAGAGTAAGGAAGAAGTGCACCAAATTTATACTGGTTGGCCACAAATGTGGTTACGTCCAGTCTCCCGAGATACTATCTCGAGGTTCAACTAATCTTGTTTAGCTTCCGGGTGCTCAACAAACCGTTACAACTTGAGAACTTGAATCACACAAGTCTCTACAACCTTTGCTCGAACCTACCGCACTTCAAGACTTCAACAGAAGGAATAAAAACGTTCCTTCTTACAACAACAAGGGATTAAAACTTCCCTTCAAGTGTATACTAACACTTAACACTCACTTAAACAGAACTCTCTTGAAGAGTAGATATGAGTAAACAAGTACGCTCAAGAACACAACAATAAACTTAAGAAATTGGCTTCTCAAAAGCAATTAAATATATGAAATGAATGTAATAAATATTTGGAAGCTTGTATATGATTTTGCTTAGATGTTGTGTATCAAATGAGAGGTTTTGGGGTGTATTTATAGCCCCAAAAACTCTTGTGTCCGTTACTTAATAATTAAACAATATTTTTAAAATCTGCTGAGGTTAGTCGATTAACCAAATAGATAATAGACTAACCTGTTTCAACGTTTAAAAAACTAGTCGTTGAACAGGCAACGGACATAAGGTTAATCGATTAACTAAAGTGATAATCGATTAACTTAGGCAACAGTCATTAGGTTAGTCGATTAACTAAATAGGTTAGTCGACTAACATGCCTTGCGAAAAAGGTCCAGTTTAATAGAATATATTGGTTAATCGATTATCTGTTATGTTAATCGATTAACTTACTGAAAAATCAGTTATAAAACATTTTTCATTGTTTTGTTTGAAGACTATGAATATAGTATATGTCTTAAACATGAAAAACAATTTTAAGGACCTTTTTGTTAGAATATACGCTTAACGCTAGGGGGGGGGGTGAATAGCGTTATAATAAAAAACAATGTAAACTTGCGAAATTAAAAATTGCAGGAATGAAATAAGTGTGGTAAGTAAATAATAAGGAACGAACGCACCGAATTTATCCTGGTTCACCACAACCTGTGGCTAGTCCAGTCCCCGAGAGACTCTCTCGAGATTCCACTAACTTCTTTAAGCTTACGGGTGCTTAACAAACCGTTACAAACTGAGAACTTGAGTCACACAAGCCTCAACAACCTTTGCTTGAAGATACCACACTTCAAGACTTCAACCGAAGGAATTAAAACGTTCCTTCTTACAATACAAGGGATTAACACTTCCCTTCAAGTGTATACAAACACTTAGCACTCAAGACAAGACTCTCTTTAAGAGTAGATATGAGTAAAATAAATACGCTCAAGAAGACAACAACTTTCGTCAAGAGTTTGGCTCTCAAAAACATATGAAATGAATAGAAAATGATGTATATGAGAGTATGCAAGCTTTAGCAAGAATATGATCAGTTGTTGTACTTAGAAGACTGATTTTGAGTTGTATTTATAGTGTTCAAAACCCCCACAACCGTTGCCTAATTGCCAATCAAGAATTGCTGATTTTGTGCTAAGATAATCGATTATCTGATTTGCATAATCGATTATTTTTCAATCGTTCAAAAATCATTCCCAGAATTTAAGCAGAATAATCGATTATCCAAATCGTATAATCGATTACCTGACAACGTTCAAAAAATCATATGCAGATTTTACTTAGCCTAATCGATTATCAGATTGTGTATAATCGATTATCTTTCATAGTTTAAAAATACTTTGGAAACGGTCATTTACATAATCGATTATGCTATAAGGATAATCGATTATCTTTGATGTTTTGAAAACTTCGGACTACACTGTCTTAACATAATCGATTATCATAATGTACATAATCGATTATTTTATAGTCTTGTAAAATTTGATAGACACTGCCTCAACATAATCGATTAGCATAATGTACATAATCGATTATTTTATAGCTTTGAAAAATCTGATGGACACTGTCTTAACATAATCGATTATCATAAGGTACATAATCGATTATTTTATAGCTTTGAAAAATCTAATGTACACTGCCTTAACATAATCGATTATCATAAGGTACATAATCGATTATTGTTCAGCTTTGTAAATCTGATGTACATTGTCTTAACATAATCGATTATCATAAAGTACATAATCGATTATCTTTGTCCAGATTTTAGAGGCATGTTTAAAAAATCATTTGGGCTAAAATAAAATGTTTGAAAATCATTTTGCTTTAAATTAAATATGCATGATTTGATAAAAATGATTTTACGAGAGAAGCCAAGTCTTGAGTCAATTGTCGGATCAAGATCACAATTAAAGAACGACTCATGTATCACTTTGTTTCTTTGCTTAAACTTGATCTTTGTCCGTCTTGTGCTTGAACCTCGTTATGTGTCAACTGCGCGCTTGTGCTTGGACCTCGTCATATGTCAATTGCGCGTCGTTTGTCATTTATCAAAACCTACAAATATGAATACACGTTTAGTTTAGTGCCTTGAGAACGTGTTTCAACAATTTCCCCATTTTTGATAATGGCAAACCAATATCGGGATATGCATATTAGATAATTCATAATGACGATCCAAGACAAGTATATAGATATGCAATTAGTTCCCCCTCAACATATGAATTCCCCCTCAATTTATGCCAATAAATATTAAGTGCATAGCCCTTATTCTTCCCCCTTTTGACATTAGCAAAAAACATAAGTAGATAAATTGTTTAAGGATTAACCAATATTGCAATTACATAAAAGGGACAATAAAACAAATAATGTCAACATAATCGATTATTGATACTTGATAATCGATTATGTACTTAAGAGAAATCGATTATTCTTAAGAGAAATCGATTATTCTGCACCAGTGCTTTATAATTCCCCCTGCCTTTAGGGCGATACCTCGATACTTCTTGGTGTCGACTTCCTTACCTTTCTCATATTTGTCAAGATGGTCGGATGTGCTCATTGGAGTGGCCATTGCTTTGGCGTTGCTTATTTCAAATCATTTTAGCAACTCTTTGCAATATTTGGATTGACAAATGAAAGTTCCTTCTTTCATTTGTTTAACTTGTAACCCCAAGAAAAAGGTTAGCTCACCCATCATTGACATCTCAAATTCGCTTGTCATTAAATCGGAAAATTCCTTGCACGAAGCATGGTTAGTGGCACCAAAAATAATATCATCCACATAGATTTGAACTAATAAAATATTATTGTCTTTATGCTTAATAAATAGTGTGGTGTCAACTTTCCCTCTAATGAAGTCATTTTCCAAAAGAAATTTGCTCAATCGTTCATACCAAGCTCGGGGAGCTTGTTTAAGACCATAAAGGGCTTTCTTAAGTTTAAAAACATGATCAGGAGATTTAAAATCTTCAAAGCCCGGGGGTTGTTCAACATAAACTTCTTCTTGAATAAAACCATTTAGAAAAGCACTTTTTACATCCATTTGATATAAATTGAAATTCATAGAAGAGGCAAAAGCAAGTAATAAACGAATAGCTTCTAACCTTGCTACGAGCGCATACGTTTCTTCATAGTTAATTCCCTCTTCTTGATTATAGCCTTTTGCTACAAGCCTAGCTTTGTTTCTAGTGATTACACCATTTTCATCTAATTTATTTCGAAAAATCCATTTCGTACCAATTATGGTATGATTGTCGGGTCTTGGCACCAATTCCCAAACGTCATTTCGTTTGAATTGGTTAAGCTCCTCTTGCATTGCCAAGGTCCAATGCTCATCCCCAATTGCTTCGGAAATGGTTGAGGGTTAAATTTAAGAAACGAAAGCATTATGTCCTAAGGTGTTCTTAAGAGTGTTTCGGGTACTTACCTTTTGTTCAATGTCGCCAATTACCTTGTCGAGAGGATGCTCTTTGATTGTCCTCCATGCGTTAGGCATTTTCGTTTCTTTCTCCAGTGGTGGCGCTTCCTCAGATAATTGTTCCAAGATTTCATCTTGAATTTCCTGTGGATTTTCCTCTTGTACTTTGTCTTGAGGACTTATTGTGTTTAAAATACCTGCAAGATCAAAACCAGAATCCTTTCTCGTCAAGCGAGCATTATTTTCGGAAAACACAATATGAGGGGATTCCTCGACAGTTTCGTTTCTATTATTGAATACTCTATATGCTTTGCTACGTGATGAATAACCAAGAAAAATTCCTTCATCGGATTTGGCATCAAATTTTCCCAAATTATCTTTTCTGTTGTTATGAATAAAGCATTTACAACCGAAGACTCTAAGATGGGATAGGTTAGGTTTCCTTCCCTTGTAGAGTTCATAGGGAGTTTTCATGAGTATTGGTCTAATGACTACTCTGTTCAAGACGTAGCATGCAGTACTCGCGGCATCCGTCAAAAATTGTTTGGGAATCTTAGCCTCATCGAGCATGGTTCTAGACATCTCTTGGAGACACCTATTTTTCCGTTCCACCACTCCATTTTGTTGTGGTGTACGTGGAGCAGAGAAGGTGTGCTCAATACCGAGTTCGTCACAAAAGTCCGCGAAGAGATTGTGATCGAACTCTGCCCCATGATCACTTCTTATGGAAGTGACGGTTGTGTCCTTTTCATTTTGAACACGTTTAAGAAAGCTTTTAAAATTATGAAAGGCCTCACTTTTGTGAGCAAGAAATAGTGTCCATGTGAATCTAGAATAATCATCAACGATAACAAAAGCATAGCGATTTCTACCAAGACTTTCAATGCGTGATGGTCCAAAAAGATCCATGTGAAGAAGTTGCAAAGGTCTAGTAGTTGAAACAATATTTTTCGATTTAAAAGATGCTTTTGTTTGCTTCCCTTTTTGACAAGAATCACATATAGTGTCATTTTCAAATTTCAAATTTGGAAGACCAATAACTAAATTTTGTGAAACCAATTTGTTTAAAAGATGCATGTTGATATGAGCTACTCTACGATGCCATAACCACATATCATCTTCTTTACTCATATGACAATTCACATACTTTGATGAAAAATTTTCCAGATCAACCATATAGATGTTATCAATTCTAATACCACGAAGAATAATTTTAAATTACTACGACGAAAAACTAAGAATTCTTCCGAATCAAATAAAACAAGATTTCCCTTGTCACATAATTGACTTATGCTCAAGAGATTATGTTTTAGACCTTTAACTAGCAATATATGCTTAATGGAAGAAGATTCATCCTTACCGACCGATCCAATGCCGATAATTTTTCCTTTGTTATTATCTCCAAAAATAACGTTTCCTCCTTCCTTGTGTTCTAGTTGAAGGAATTTGGATGTGTCTCCGGTCATGTGTTTGGAGCATCCACTATCAAGGTACCAAAGTACACTTGATCCCTTCAAACATACCTACAAGACAAATTAATGAGTTTTTGGTACCCAAGCTGTTTTGGGTCCTTGAGAGTTAGGTGTAAAATGCTGTGGAGCTTGACATGCAGTTAAGTGTCTGTGTCTAGTGAAACAAGCAGGAGCAATATGTCCAATTCGATTGCAATAATGACAAATGACATTAGGATTATGCATTCTTCTAGGTTGATAGTAGTTGGAGGGACGAAATTCGTTTACTCTATTTTTGACAGTATGACTATTGCGCAATTCATGAAAATCATTTCTCCTACTATTTGTTCTAGGATATGCAGCGTTTCTAGAATAATTGTTTCTAGGTCGAGTGTGTCTAGGTTGCGATTGTTGAAGGCCATTTCTAGGCGTTCTAAAATGTTCAAAGTTTCTTCTAGTGTTTGGTCTAGGATGCATATTGATTCTAGGATGGTTATTTCTAGGATGAATGTTTATTTTATTTATCCTAGGTTGAGCCTTGGGTTGTTGGGGGATGGCTTCAACTTTTTCTTTAGGCTCGTTTTTGAAACCTATGCCACGTTTGGTCGATTTCAAATTGACAAGAACATCATTCAAATTTTTATGAGAAGAATTGAACTTATCTAGGGTGCCCTTAAGTCTTCTACTTCATCTTTTAGATGCATGCAAGAAGTACAATTTTTACTAGAACTCTCGGGTTTGTGTTCTCTTGCCGAAAAATTTGTTTTCTTCTTTCAACTTCTCATTTTCCAAAATCAATTTTTCCAAATCTTTTTCTTTCAAAGAGAGTTGTTTTTCAAAATCTTTTTCTTTCAAAGAGGAATTTTTCTTTACGTCTCTAACAGTTTCGGAAGCTCTAATGAATTCACTATACAATTCATCAAAAGCATTTTGCATTTCCTCAAGAGAAAAGAAATTTTTAGAAGAATTTGACATACCTCTTCTTGATTGTCTTCGTGTGCCATGAGACATAGATATGCGGTTTCGTGTTCTTCATCGTCGCTTTCCTTCATGTGAAACAGTTCATATGCATGGGTTAGAAAATCAATTTTAGCTTCTCTTTCCTGGTCCGTACCTTCGTACGTGATTTCCAGCTTATTCCACATTTGCTTAGCCGTTGTGCAACATGATATTTTTCTGTAATCATCAGCATTTACAGCACAGTACAATAAGTTGATGGCTCTAGCGTTGTTCTGCACTTTTCGGATATCATCCGCATCGTATTCATCTTCGGATTTTGGAACCCATTCATTTTCAACCTTTTTGGTTGGAATTTGTTCTCCCTTCGTTATAACCTTCCATAGATGAAATTTATTCGATTGGATGAATATTCTCATCCTCTCCTTCCAGTACGTATAGTTTGTGCCATCGAATAGTGGTGGTCTGGTGGAGCATTGTCCTTCACCTATTCCTGCATTAAAGTCACGAGTAGAAGCCATGGATTGTTTCTCTCAAACGGTTAAGTCTTTCAGAGAGTTGGGCTCTGATACCAATTGTTAGAATATACGCTTAACGCTAGAGGGGCGGGGGTGAATAGCGTTATAATAAAAACAATGTAAACTTGCGGAATTAAAAATTGCAGGAATGAAATAAGTGCGGTAAGTAAATAATAAGGAACGAACGCACCGAATTTATCCTGGTTCACCACAACCTGTGGCTAGTCCAGTCCCCGAGAGACTCTCTCGAGATTCCACTAACTTCGTTAAGCTTACAGGTGCTTAACAAACCGTTACAAACTGAGAACTTGAGTCACACAAGCCTCAACAACCTTTGCTCGAAGATACCACACTTCAAGACTTCAACCGAAGGAATGAAAACGTTCCTTCTTACAATACAAGGGATTAACACTTCCCTTCAAGTGTATACAAATACTTAGCACTCAAGACAAGACTCTCTTTAAGAGTAGATATGAGTAAAATAAATACGCTCAAGAACATAACTTTCGTCAAGAGTTTGGCTCTCAAAAACATATGAAATGAATAGAAAATGATGTATATGAGAGTATGCAAGCTTTAGCAAGAATATGATCAGTTGTTGTACTTAGAATACTGATTTTGAGTTGTATTTATAGTGTTCAAAACCCCCACAACCGTTGCCCAATTGCCAATCAAGAATTGCTGATTTTGTGCTAAGATAATCGATTATTTTCCAATCGTTCAAAAATCATTCCCAGATTTTAAGCAGAATAATCGATTATCTAAATCGTATAATCAATTACCTGACAACGTTCAAAAAATCATATGCAGATTTTACTTAGCATAATCGATTATCAGATTGTGTATAATCGATTATCTTTCAGAGTTTAAAAATACTTTGGCAACGGTCATTTACATAATCGATTATGCTATAAGGATAATCGATTATCTTTGATGTTTTGAAAACTTCGGACTACACTGTCTTAACATAATCGATTATCATAATGTACATAATCGATTATTTTATAGTCTTGTAGAATTTGATAGATACTGTCTCAACATAATCGATTAGCATAATGTACATAATCGATTATTTTATAGCTTTGAAAAATCTGATGGACACTGCCTTAACATAATCGATTATCAAAAGGTACATAATCGATTATTTTATAGCTTTGAAAAATCTAATGTACACTGCCTTAACATAATCGATTATCATAAGGTACATAATCGATTATTGTTCAGCTTTGTAAATCTGGTGTACATTGTCTTAACATAATCGATTTTCATAAAGTACATAATCGATTATCTTTATCCAGATTTTAGAGGCATGTTTAAAAAATTATTTTGGCTAAAATAAAATATTTGAAAATCATTTTGCTTTAAATTAAATATGCATGATTTGATAAAAATGAGTTTACGAGAGAAGCCAAGTCTTGAGTCAATTGTCGGATCAAGATCACAATTAAAGAACGACTCATGTATCACTTTGTTTCTTTTCTTAAACTTGATCTTTGTCCGTCTTGTGCTTGAACCTCGTTATGTGTCAATTGCGCGCTTGTGCTTGGACCTCGTCATATGTCAATTGCGCGTCGTTTGTCATTTATCAAAACCTACAAATATGAACACACGTTTAGCTTAGTGCCTTGAGAACGTGTTTCAACACTTTTAGTTCAATTAAAACATTTAAGATCAATTTGTTCTAAGTGTAATAAAAATATTTATGATATGCATATTTTTATAAAAATTATTTTTGAGAGAAGCCAAGACTTAAATTTAAAGATGGATCAAGATCACAATATAAATATGACTCAAATATGTCTTCATTTATTTTCATTGCTTCTCTTGATCTTGTCTTGAACTTCTTGTTCTTGGACTTCAACTTTAGTCCGCTATTTAATTTCGGATATCACATCTACAAAACAAATACACTTTAGTTAAAATATAAATTAAAGTGTATCTCAATAATAACTCACAATTATTTGGCATATATGAATTTTCCATCTACTTCGGTTTGTCAATTATCAAAACCTATAAAGATGAACACAATATTAGTTTTAACAACATAAAAATGTGTTCCAACAACACCCATTCTCAATCATACGCCAAGCCTTCGCATACGATATAACACTACGTGTAGAATGACCTGGAGTCACGCTCCGCACTCTAAACGAGGCATATCTGGTAAGCTAAGGTCACAGATTGGCATGACAGTCCAAGATAGCATGATAAGGTGATAACCATCCCATCCCCAATATAATGTCGAAATCAACCATATCTAAAAGCAACAAATCTACACGAGTCTCAAGACCCCCAATCACCACATCACAAGAACGATGGACTTGGTCAACCATAATGGAGTCACCCACTAGTGTAGACACATAAATCTGTATATCCAATGCATACTATGCATGATCAAGTACAGGGAAAAATAAGATGACACATATGAATACGTAGACCTCGGATCAAACAACACTGAAGTATCTCTATCACATACGAGAACCGTACCTGTAATAATCGTATCTGAAGCCTCTGCCTTGGGCCTATCCTGAAGAGCATAACATCAAAGGTGGGCCCCACCACTCTGATCTAGCTCCCTGGGTTGGCCCACTACTAGCTGGCCGCCATCCCTGGCGGTTTGAGCTCTACCTCTATGACCTCTACCTCCATCTCTGGCACTTCTACCCCCCACCTCTACCCGGATGTGAGGTGCATTGATAGGTGTTGATGGTGCACTATAGCGCTAATGATCAGAATAATGTGACTAAGAACCACGACCACCTGAAGTACCATGAGAAACCTGGAGTGCTGACTGGAAGGGCCTAGGAGGATGACAATCGTGTGAATCTCTACCTCCAGATGAAGCACTATTAAATCGGACTGACTGTCGGGGCCTCTTATCTGTCCTGTGACCATCCCCTATGACAATACCATCTCAATCCTCCCGGCCACATTGGGCGCCTCCTGAAAGGATATCTCACTCCCAGCATCTCTCGCCATCGGGTGACGAATAGGCTGGATGAGTCCATCAATAAACCGTCTCACTCTTTCTCTCTCTCAGTGGGGAGTATAACATTGCATGGCGTGCCAGCTCAATAAACCTGGTCTTGTACTGGGTGATTGTCATGGATCCCTGATGGAGATTCTCAATCTACCTCCGATAGGCCTCTCACTGAGTAATAGGGAAAAACTTCTCCAAAAACAGGTGAGTAAATTTCTCCTAGGTCAAGGCTGGTAACCCTGCTGGTATAGCTTGGCAATAATCCCTCCACCAAGTCTTGGTAGACCCAAACAACTTAAATGTAGGTAAATCAACCCCATTGGCCTTCACAACCCCATGTTTCGAAGAACCTCGTGGCAGTTGTCCAAATATTCCTGAGGATCCTCGGTTGGTGCACCACTAAAGATAGTAGTGAAGAGCTTGGTGAACCTATCCAACCTCCATAAAGTATTGGCAGTCATAGCTGCCCTATCACAGGCCTGGGCTACCACACCTGGCTGAGCTACTCCAACTGGTTGAACTGCCGGAGTTTGAATCTGAAGAGCTACCTGCTCTGGAGTATGAGTAGCAGGAGTCCAGGCCCCTCCTCCATCCTAAGAGACAGCTGGTGCTACTGGAAGTAAACTTGCTCGGGTAACACTCTCCATGAGACCCACCAATAAGACCAGAGTGTCCTAAAGAACTGGGGTAGCAATAAACCCTTCTGGGACATGAGCTGGACCCACCGGAACTGCTGGGGCTGGGGGTGGAATCTCCTTGTCGAAGTCGACTTGAGGCTCCGCCATTGGTGGTGCTACTTGGGGCTGCGTTTCGCCCCTACCTCGGCCTCTAGGAAGGCCTCGCCCTCTGACCCTAGTGAGAGCTGCCTAGGACTTGGACTGATGATCAGAAGATGAGAAAGCGCGTGCTCTCGCCATCTACGATAAAACAGAGTAGAAAGAATATCAGTATTGAGAAACCAAACCGACTGACAAAAAGGAACAAATATGAAACTTTTCCAAATTCTGTAGCCTCTGGGGATAAATACAGACGTCTGTGTACTGATCCCTCGGACTCTACTAAGCTTGTCGTTGAGTTGTGAGACCTATGCAACCTAGAGCTCTGATACCAACTTGTCAGAACCCAGAATTCTCACCCTCGGAATTCGTGATGGCACCTACTAATGAGAGTTAGGCAAGCCAACCTTTAACTACCTTTTTCGTAACTCATTTACTCCTTTTAGCAATTAACGGTAACACCATGAAATAATAGAATAATATAAATAAGCAGAAGTCTTAAGTTTAAGAATCTGAACAATAATGCGGAAAGATCAACATAATCTCTACCCAAAAACTGATGTCACATACTCACGAACCACTAAGAGTACTACACACAACTGTTTGAAAATAATATAACATTATTTGTCTCGGAATACATGAGATAACAAAATAAAAAGCAAGATAGAGGACACATCAGGCCTGCAGATGTCTGCAAGGATACCTCGGTGTCTCGGTGGAATGAAGGCTGTCTCTCGATCTAATATTGCTGCTAAAATGCTACTCCGGCACCTGGATCTGTGCAAAAGAGCACAAAGTGTAGTCATCACAACCGACCCCATGTGTTGGTAAATGTCTGGCCTAACCCAGGCGAGGTAGTGACCAGACTAGGACTAGACTCCAAATAAGGCGGTACAATTATATATCATATGGCGAAAAAGTTAACAAGTAATAAGCACTTAAGGCTGGGTAAGAGGAACATGCTGTAGGGATGACAGATAAACATAATATCAAGAACAATAAGGAAAAACTGTAATTTAACTACTAACGCAAGTAAAGAGATGTAATGACAACTTTCACGTTCAGTTTTAATAATGTTGCAGGCGTGCAACCCGATCCCATTTCTCATATCTCGTGGTAGGCGTACCACCCGATCCCATTTTATTATATCTCGTGGTAGGCGTACAACCCGATCTCATTTCAATATTTCGTGGTAGGCGTACCACCCGCTCGTATTTCAATGTCTTGTGGTAGGTGTACCACCCGCTACCATTTCAATATCTTGTGGTAGGCGTACCACCTGCTCCCATTTTTAATATTTTGTTGTAGGCGTACCACCCACTCCCATTTCAATATCTTGTTGTAGGCATACCACCCGCTCCCATTTCATTACACCTCGTTGTAGGCATACCACCGGATGCCATTTTATTACATCTCGTGGTAGATGTACCACCCGATCTCATTTCATTACATCTTGTGGTAGGCATACAACCCGATCCCATTTCATTATTCCCGTGGTAGGCGTACCACCAGATCTCATTTCATGTTATCACATAATCACAAGAAATCTCGGCAAAGGAGCAAAGTAACATAATAACTTCCCGTCAAGGGAACAACAATATAGAAACAATCATCCCGGCAAGGGAGTATCAACTATAACCAACCTCAACTCAGTTTGGTTAATGAAGATACTCAATCACAATTAAGATCTACGAGGATAAACAAATCTTTGCCCAATACGATAGATCATTAGTTACGGCATACATGATGTCAATTATGAATACAACACCTTCTAATTTAGGACCCAAGGTCATGCTTGACACCAACGTATAGATACTCGTCACCATGCCTATGATTCGTACTCAACAAAGAGTAATTAGCACATAAGACTCAACTCCTAATCCCTCAAGCTAGGGTTAGACTGAACAATTACCTAAATGCCTTGAATTTAACTCACGCCTCAATTATAGTTTTCTTCATCTTGGTTCCACCACCAATCCGCTCGAATCTAATCATAAGTTATTTAATCTCATTAACAAATGCTAAATGAATCAACCCTGGTGCACGAAAATAAGTTTTACAAAGTTTTACCCCAAAAGGTCAAAAATGCCCCTAGGCCTACGTGGTCGAAACTCGAGGTTCGGACCAAAACTCAGTTACCCATTCCCCTATAAATCCAAATATGTGGTTTGTTTTATAATCGGACATCAAATTGAAGTCCAACTCCCTACTTTTTAGAAAACCTAGATTTCTCCCAAAACACCCAATTTCCCCATGAAAGCTTTATTTTGAAGATGAAATCATATTAAAAGATTTTAAGGAGTGAAGAAAACGAGCTAGAAATCACTTACCAATCATTTTGGAGAAGAAGCGTTGTTTGAAAAATCGCCTCTTATGTTTTTGAGTTCTTGAAAATGTAAAATAACTGAAATTTACTCGTATTTATACCCCTCTAAGGTTCCCTGTGCGGACCGCGCAATAAGGACCGCGGCCGCAAAGACTTGCTGAAGACCCGCGGGTCTTTGCCTAGTGCGCACTGCACTAAGCCGATCGCGACCGCGTTGCACCCACCGCGGACCCCGCAAAGGTGACAGCGATTGCGCTGGCCCCTCGGCGGCCACAAGCGATTTAGCGCGGGCCACGCTAAAGGGTTCAGAGACAGGCCAAATTTCTGAACCTGCAAAATCTAATCTTTTTAAGCCTAAGGCATCCTGAACCTACTCGAAGGTCACCCGAGCCCTCAAAGCTCTACTCCAGGCAAAACACACACCTCAAAAACATCATACAACGTATTCGTGTGATCAAATCACCAATATAACATCATGAACTTGGAATTGAACCTCAAGATTTGTGAAATTTCTCAAATCTCCCTTTTAAGCATAAATTCCCAATTAGGGTGTGGATCGCGTCAAACGGCGTTCAATTTTAACCAAATTATACAGAAAGTGCTTAAATCACATATAAGACTTGTACCGGGTGCCGAACCAAAATACGTGCACGATACCATAGTCTTCCAATCGAGTTTCATTTTCATTTTCCATAATTATTTTCAGAAAACAATTTTAGTCAAAAATTCATTTCTCGGGATTGGGACCTCGGAATTCAAATACGAGCACATGCCCAAGTCCCATATTTTCCTACGGGCCCTCCGAGACCGGCAAATGAGGGGTCTGAATCCGTTTACTCAAAATGTTGACCGAAGTCAAATTTAATCATTTTATTATCAAAATTTAGCATGTTTCTCACCGAATTCATATGAAGCTTTCCGCCTACCCGCGCTGATTGCGCATGCAAATTGAGTCAACCCTAAATTAGGTTTTCAAGACCTCGGAGATACGGAACGAATAAATAAACAGATGATGACCCTATGGATCGTCACAATCCTATTGTCAATTGGTTTGTAATTCTTTAAAGTTGAGATCCTGTTAATCCCTCATTGTTCCATGAGTGTCAAGATTCATTGTTTTCTTTCATGCAATTTGTCTCAGGTAAAAATGATTCAAATATAACCATATGCCATTTTGATAACGAGAATTGGTGATCCGTTCCATGTTAATATTAAAGTTGAGAGTCATAAGTTGCTTAACGGATATTGTTGTTGTTTCAGTATATGTTAACACTATTTCCTCTTTTCCCAAATTGAGGAAAGAAACTTTTAATCTATAGAACTTCCATGCATCTTCTTATTTTTTTAATTGGTTGTTCAATAATACATGGGCCTAGTGGTCATGCTAATCCAATTTCATATCTTTGTTGCATTGTATATTTGTCAAATGGGTCTGGACTTTAGTTTCATATATTTCAGTTTTCTTAAATGAAAAATTTGCCTGAAATCAATTCCTCTGAACTCCAAATTTAATGCGCCTAGTGTTTCATCACTTTTATACATGTCAAACGTTAAAGTTGCTTGAATGTGTCTTTCTTGGTTGCTGCGCAGGATGTTTGTATATTAATTTGAACTGTGATAGTTTTGGGTTCGAAGTTCCAAATGAACTTTAGTATGTCAAAAATCCAAAGAAGTGTCGATGAATCCTTGTACATTTAGCCAAAAACAAATTTAATGGCCTCACAACAATTTTGAAATTAGGGAAATAAATAGTCGAGTAACATCGTAGTTTGCTTTAGGCGCGTAATAAAATTATCATAGCTAAGGGTACGGTTTCGATAATGTAGTTATGATACCTAATTTTCAAATTTGAGGGTGCATTTCATATAAGCCGATTGTAACAACTTCGAAGAATAAAACCCTTGAAAATAAATTGAGGTGTGCCATGTCGAACAAAATTTATAATCCATGGCCCTCATAAGATTAGATTCAAGAACTAACACTTATAGAAATAGGCTTGAGATGTTCCATAAATAATTAAATCATCCCTGGCCCTCAGAAACGTTGATATTAATTTGAACCTTCGTAGTTGCTTTGGGCGCGTTCTTTAAAAAATTCATAGCTACGCGTATGGTTCTCGTGATGTAGTTGTGATTTTTTATTACTAAATCCGGGTGTACATTTCATGTGACCCAATTTCAATTTTCAACAATATTAAATAGAACGTGCCGCAAACCGCGGGTGCATTTCATGTAGCGTGGTTCAAGATATGTTTTAAATAACTTTGAATCTTCCTAAAAGCAGTTTAAAATAATTAAAAGAATTTTAAGCTAAAATGCACAATAGGTTAAAACATGTAGTAAATAAAATAATAGGTCAATTATTAATAGTGTAAGCGACTGTGCTAGAACCACGGAATCCGAGAATGCCTAATACCTTCTACCGAGTAAACAGAACTCCTTACTTAGAATTTCTTGTTTGCAAACTTTTTAGATAAAGTCAAAATTTTCTCGATTTCGGATTCCAAAATAAACCGGTGACTTGGGATACCAAATAAACTATTCAGTGACTCCTCTGAAATAAATATAATAATCCTATTTTGATTAATGTTACTTTAGTTGAAAAAACTTTTTATATCCCAGTGTAAAAAAGGAGGTGTGATAGCTCTGGCGGCTCTGCTGGGGAAAAGAACCCAGAACTTCTGGTTCAGGGTTTAGAATTTGAGCTTAGAATAACTATTATAGTTGTTTTGTTTTATTATCTAATTTTTACATGTTTGAGCATAATGTACTAAATGTCGTTTTTACCACTTTGATATTGTTGAACTGTATATGAATTGTTACGAAAACCTCTCCTCTCTGAGTCTTCTAAATCATCTGGGAAGTGTGCAATTCGTGTAACTTCTTTTCTGTTAGAGTCATTTTCCAATATTAGAACCAGGTTCGGACAACTTGCAAAATCGGTGAAGCTTCTGTATTCCCAGTACATTGCCCCCTCAGCTCGAGCTGTCCGCTCGGGTAAGCCAGGTCTATAACAATACATCCAGGTTGTTAAACCTAGAATAACATAACCTCATGCCAGATCCCTACTGGGAACGTTTGTTTGCAACACGTGTATCTGACTTTGGGGACTCAACATAAGGGTTGGGTCCGTCTAGGACTGGTGTACCCAAATTAAATAGACTATCCTGATGCATCTTACGTGCTACTTGTGCATTTATTTGTTTTGGCTTGCATGTTGACTGGCTTCTAGAATATGGAAAGAAATTTAAAAAAAGAAACCAAAAAAACCAAGAGTGAGGTAGGTATTTAGATAATTTTGAAACTCTGCCGAAATTCTGGAAAAAGAAAAGCCATTTCAAAATGAGCCAAAATTTTCAAGTGCCATGTCTTCCTTGTTCCGCCAAAACTAACCGAACTATGTGGGTCTAATTTTCAACGGATGTGAGATACATAGGCAAACCTGACTTGTTCTTACCCCAATTTTCAAAAAATTCCAAAAAAATATTTTCTTTTAGTTCCTTCTTTAGAAATCTTTCCTTAGAAAATTTAGAAAATTCAAAAAATACAAGTTTTTACACTCAAAAATAGTTTCCTTCTTTCTAAAGTCTTTCATAAGGAGAAAAAATTAAAAAAGAAAAAAATGAAAAAATACGGGTTTCCTTTATTTTGAAGTATTTTTTAAAAAAATTATGAAATAAAAAAAAAGTATATTCTTTTTTGTCTTTAACAGTCTTTCTTTCATAAATGTCATAAAAATTTTTAAAAAATTGAAATTCAAAATATTTTCGATTTTCTTTAAAAGTGCTTTTGTAAATAAATAAATAAAATAGAAATCCAAAATATTTTCCTAAAATGTCTATCTTTTGAAAATCAAGAGGCAACATCCAAAATTCAAAAATATTTTCTTTCTTCCTTAGAAAAAGATAAAACAAATGAAAAATCAAACAAAAATATTTTATTTCTATTTTTAAAATTTCCAAAGTTCAAATCAAAAGCAAATAAATTTTTTAAAAGTCTTTCTTTCAAAAACAAAAAAAATCAAAATTAAAAATCCAACGAAAAAATATTTTTTTTCTTTTTTCAAAGCATTTCTTTCAAAAAATTCCAAAAAAAAAAGTTTGTTTATTTACTACATTTGATCTTCCCGAACTAGGCAAGATCCGATTCATGCGGCGTGATGATACATAGGCAATCCCCATCGGATTCGATCATAATCAGAAAATTAGTTGAGTGAAAAATTAAACTTGAGAAAAAAATTGAGTGAAAAAGAAAGAAAAGAGTGAAAGAGAGAGAGAGAGAGAGAGAGAGAGAGAAAGAGCGACAAGAAATAAAAGAATGACAAACAAAAGAGAAAAAGAGAGTGCCAAAAATAAAATAGCAGTAACAAAGAGGTGAAAAATTCAAGAGTGATTAAACGAAGTCCGAAATGAAGAAAAGAGGTACAGAGTAAAAAGGTCTAGTTAAGGCAGGGATGAAACATACAGCCGTTCAAACACATGGTAGAAACGTTTGATTATTTAGGTGTACTGCATCCAAATATGTGATTTCCTATTTGTTAAGTGTCTCAAAACTAACAAGGCTTTTGGATGTGCAAATTAGCCAGGTTTTGGTGGTTGATTTTGTTGGTAGTCTAGCCTTCCTTCCTTCACAAGATCCAAATGAAAAGATAGCCTCCGCAAGCAATCTACCAATAATCACTCCTGAGAATAGCCCGACATCGGCTATTCTGCAGTCAGAATCAGCAGCCACTGAAGAGAATAAGATGTTGCGTCTCCGCATATTGGAAATGTGGGACGCCTGGTCCAATGGTGGGGATCTTCCAAGTACAATCCTGGGGTTCCCCAAGTTAATCTCCCGGTCAAGTGAGGTGACCAACGCCTCATTGCCCAACCCGCTCATCCCATGCGTGCACCCTCCAATGTTGTTCAATGTTCTTGGCATGCCTTATGTGGTTTGCTCCCAGGTGCCATTTTTCAGAGCACCTCCAATATTGTCTCTGCAGCACCAGTCTGCACTAGAGCACAACCACCTTTACCACGACCATATGTTGAGCCTCCAATGTTCACCTTTCAAGGTCCACGACTTCAATCAGAAATAGCATATGTGCCCCATACTGTTTCACTCAGCCTTATTGATATGATCTCTCGGTGGATCAAGAAAAGGTCATTAAAAATCTTGATCAAGAGGAAATGGCTTGGAAGATAAAGAGCCTGGAATAAAGCCTGAAAAACATGCAAGGTCTGAGTATCCAAAAGATTGTCTCATACTCTGACCTATGTATGTTTCCCCATGTCCACTTGCCTACTGGATTCAAGACGCCAAAATTTGAAAAGTACAATAGGCACGGAGACTCGATCGCTCATATGAAATGATACTGTAACCAGCTAAGGGGTGCCAGTGGAAAAGAGGAGCTGCTAATGGCCTATTTTGGGGAAAGCCTCTTCAGAATTTCTTCTGAGTGGTATACGCATTAAGAAATTACTCATTTTCATGTATGGGACGATATGGCTCGAGATTTTGTCCGCTAGTTCTAATATAATGTGGATATCGCTCACGACAGAAACTCTTTGTCCAATTTGAAAAAGAAAACTACGGAAAGCTTTCTCGAATATGATGTCAAATGGTGTGAGAAAGCTGCCAGGGTAAAGCCTCTAATGGACGAAATTGAAATGGTCACGGTCTTTCTACAAACCCAAGAGGAAGACTACTTCCAGAACATGATGTCTGCTATGGGTAAGCCATTCCTTGAGGCTATAAAAATTGGGGAAATGGTTGAAAACAATTTTAAAATAGGTCAAATCTTGAGTCATGCTTAAGACCACATCACAGTCTTCTCAGAATGGTTCGGAGGCTTTGATGAACACAAATGGGAGTGAAGATGGAGCCATGATCGTTACAAGCTCGAGGGGGACCATAGGTCATTCACCTAATCATATGTGCCTCGTATTGTCCCACCACACTATTGTCCCTTTCAAGATGATGCCTATGTTGTGGCACCACCTCCTAATGCAGTGATGAATGTGCAACCTTACACGCGACCACAATATCATACACAGAACCGAGCTCTACCTCCCAGAAGTGTCCATCCTTACCAAGATCCATATAATTCTCAACCAAATGATCTCCAATACAATCCTCACCTAAGAAAGCCTTTCAGAAAGAATCAGTTCACCCCTATTTGTAAATCGTATTAAAGCTTGTTCCAAAAGCTAACCATGCTAGATCTATTACAGCTAGTAAGCTGATTCTAATTATGAATACTACTCTGGAGCAGTGGGATATAGTACAGAAGAATGTTGGACCCTCAAAAAGGCTTTTGAAGATTTGATTGAAGCTAAAAGAATTATTTTTCAGGATAAAGAAGCTCTTGATGTGATGAACAATTTGTTTCCTGCACACAATAGCAGGCCAATAGTCAGAATGATTTTTGAAGACGAGGAATTTCATCTGGCACTAAAGGCCATTGTAGCCATTGCCGAGACAGAAGAAAATCCAAAAAATGATCACCAAGCATGAAAGTTCCCCATCAGACAAGAGTCTCGGTAGCCAGTCTTGCTATCCTTTCTGCATCTGGATTATCTCAGGGTGTGATCCGGATGTTTTATTTTATTGTCTTACATTCTGATGTAAACCCTTTTATCTTATAAATTGAAATTAAAAAAATAAAATTAATATTTCATTGTCCAGGAATGTCTCTTTTCTTAATCTTGTCATTTTTTTATTAGCTTTTTTATTTTATTAAATGCAGATTTCAATAACATGATATGCTTGCGGACTTCATGCCCAGATCCAAACTGTCAGACATCAAAATAATCAATCAAGATTAAGATCGCAATGAAGATAAGATTAAAAAAAAAAAATAAAGAATTGGAAAAATTGAAAGAAAATTGGTTCCAAAATTGGAAAGGTCCACATATTACAACAGAAGTACTGCCAGAAAAAGTACGTTGTATTGGGAACATCGTAGGAGAGGTCCTGAAACAACTTTCAATCCTAATGCGGTCAAAAGGTACTATGTTGGATCGTCTATATAGCATTAGTGTTCTCTGATTGGGACGAAGACGGCTTTTATTCTCGCTATCCAAACAGTATCAACCCTTTGCAAACCCTTTGTGCCGGTTACTTTTCTTTGATTACCCTCTTGGAACCTGAAAGTGTTATTGAAAAAATGAGAAGAAAAAAAGGAGAAGAAAAAGAAGACTACAAAAAAAAAGAATAAAAAATAAAGAAAATGAAAAAAAATAAAAAAAAATAAAAAGAGAGAGAAAAAAGGAGAGGAAAAAAAAGAGAGCAAAACAAAACAGGAAATCAAAAATAAAATTCCCTGAACTGCGTTCGAATTGATTCTGAAAGGATATTTAGGCAGCCTCTATTTGGGATTCAGTCACATCAAAACAAAAATTCAAATTTCCCCAAAAGAGAAAATTGGGACAGATGTTATAGTGGTTCGGTGATGATCTCGCGAATGGTTCCAAAGTTGTAATTTAATCCATATTGTTTTTACCCCAAATCTGTTCAAGTCCTTCCAATCAATCAGTGAGAATGTTCAAGGATCGGAGAATGCAGCTACTTGGATCCAATGCAATCAAAATGAGAGAAATAAAATGAGAGAGTCTTATTGGTAAAAACCCACACGGGCACCGTAAGACGATGATAAGCAGAGAAATAAAAAATGAGAGAGTCTTGTTAGTGAAAACTCGCAAAGAGCACTATAAGGCGATGGTGAGAAGAGAAATGAGGGAGGTCAAGTCCTGAAAACCTGCAAAGGGCATCCTTGATCGAAAAGAGGTCCTCAAAGCCATCGGCATCGACAGAGTCCCGGCCATGTTCCCAGTTTCAAGGCAAAGTTGTGATGAATTTCTAAGAGCCGGAAGATTTACACAAATCAGGAATCCAATCCAAAAGGCATGACATGTTCATTGAACTCTGCATGTACTCCAGATAAGTCCTTCTTTCCTTCCCCCGAAAGGGACACATTTTGTTTAAACTCATTCTCCATTACCTTATTTGTTTTCTTTGAATCCCTTTCGGTCTAACTCTTTTCCGAAATTAAGATGAATAAGAGATAGCAAGATTGATTTACATGGCTTTCATTTAAAACGAGCTCATGTGCAGAAAGGCACCCGGCCTCGTCAGGGGCATCAAGTCGATCTCGAATGTCCATGGGGGCCCATGCTTTGAAATTAGAACTCTCGGAAGGAAAAAATGAAATTGAAGTGCCTACAAAGGCAAAATGAAGTTGAAAAGGTTGAGTACCACGTGGTTAATCATCTCGGCAAAGGTTTTAAAATCCAAGGTACCCAAATTCCCAGAAATGGAAGTTAGAAGAAAGAAGCCAGAAATGAAAGGCCTATAAAGGAGAAATAAAGTTGGAAAAGGTAAGTCACACGCGACTAGCCGTTGAAACAAGTTTGAGGAGCCAAAAAGTTCCTTGATGCTCCAAAGAAAAGAAAAGATAAAATAAAAGGAAGTCAAAAAGGAAAGGCCTACAAAGTCAAAATAAAGATGAAAAGTTTAAGTTCCACCGACCAACCATCATGGCAAAGTCTAGAAAAATTAGAGGTTCTTCAGGGCCTGAGATGAAATCGGTTCTCAAGGAACAAGCAGTTGTAGTTGAGATCTTCATCCAAGAAGTCGGGCCGTATCGACTGATTGGAACAATAAGGCCACAAAATCAACTACCGTTTAAAATTAACAATTGTTCTTTGTTCAAAAACATGAAACAGTGCAATCCAGAGCAACCTTGCAAGAAGCAGGTGAAACAAAAAAAAAACTTGCGCAGGGGCTGGAAATAATTTTGCAACAATAATCAATTCAAAAAGTAAGTCTCATCCAAATTGTTTCATGCATTCTTACTCATTTTTTAAAGATTAGAAAAATACAAAAACATGATAGCCTAGGGTCCCAGATCTCTAGTTAAGTTTTTCCAACATAGGGTCTCCACTCCCTAATTGAGTTTATTTTAGACACAGGGTCTTCACTCCCAAGTCGCATTCCAACATAGGATCTCCACTCCCTAGTTGATTTTATTTAGATATAGGTTCTCCACTCCCTAGTCGCCTTTCCAACACAGGATCTCCATTCCCTAGTCGCCTTTCCAATATAGAATCACCACTCCCTAGTTGATTTTGTTTTAGACATAGGGTCTCCACTTCCTAGTCTCTTTTCCAACATAGGGTCTTCACTCCCTGGTTGATTTTATTTTAGACATAAGGTCTCCACTTCCTAGTCGCTTTTTCAACATAGGGTCTTCATTCCTTAGACATTTTTCCAACATAGGGTCTCCACTCCCTAGTTCATTTTATTTTAGACATAGAGTCTCCACTCCTTGGTTGTCTTTCCAACATAGGATCTCCACTCCCTGGTTGACTTTATTTTAGATATAGGGTCTCCACTCGTTAGTCTCCTTTCCAACAAAGGGTCTCCACTCCTTAGTTGAGTTAATTTTAGACATAGGGTCTCCACTTCTTAGTCACCTTTCAAACATAGGGTCTCTTATCCCTAACTGATTTTATTTTACACATGGGGTCTCCACTCCCTATTTGCTTTTTTAACACAGGGTTTTCACTTCCTAGTTGATTTTATTTTAGGCATAGGGTCTCTACTCCCTAGTCACTTTTCCAACATAGGGATTCCACTCCCTAGTTGATTGTATTTTAGACATAGGATCTCCACACCATAGTCGCTTTTTCAACATAGGTTCTCTACTCCCTAGTTGAAGTTATTTTAGACAAGGGTTTCCACTCCATAGTCGCTTTTTCCAACATAGGGTCTCCACTCCCTAGTTAAAGTGTTTTTAGACATATGGTCTCCACTCCCTAGCCGCCTTTCCAACATAGGGTCTTCACTCTCTAGTTGAGTTTGTTTTAGACATAGGGTTTCCACTCCCTAGTCGCCTTTCCAACATAGGGTCTCAGCTCCCTAGTTGACTTTATTTTAGACAAAGGGTCTCCACTCCCTAGTCGTCTTTTGAACATAGGGTCTCCACTACCTAGTTAAGTTTATTATTAGACATAGAGTCTCCAATCCCTATTCCGCTTTTCAATATAGGGTCTCCACTCCCAAATTGAAGTTTATTTAGACATAGGGTCTCAACTCCCTAGTCGTCTTTCCAATGTAGGGTCTTCACTCCCTAGTTGAGTTTATTTTAGACATACGGTCTCCACTCCCTAGTCTCCTTTCTAACATATGGTCTGCACTCCTTAGTTGACTTATTTTAGACATAGGGTCACCACTCCCTAGTCGTATTTCAAATATTGGGTCTCCACTACCTAGTTGACTTTATTTTAGACATAGGGTATTTGCTCCTTAGTCTCCTTTCCAACATAGGGTCTCCACTCCTTAGTTGAAGTTTATTTAGACATAGCGTCTCCACACCCTAGTCGCCTTTCCAACATAGGGTCTCCACTCCCTAGTTGAGTTTGTTTTAGACATAGGATCTCCACTCCCTAGTCGCTTTTCTAACATGGGATCTCCACTCCCTAGTTGACTTTATTTTAGATATTGGGTCTCCACTCCTTAGTCGTCTTTCCAACATAGGGTCTCCACTCCCTAGTTGAGTTTATTTTAGAAAGTCTTCGCTCCCTAGTCACCTTTTAAACATAGGGTCTCCACTCCCTAGTTGAATTTATTTTAGACATACGGTCACCACTCCCTAGTCGTCTTTTCCAACATTGGGTCTCCACTCCCTAGTAAAGTTATTTTTGACAAGGGTCTCCATTCATTAGTCACATTTCCAACATAGGGTCTCCACTCCCTAGTTGACTTTATTTTATGCATAGGGTTTCTACTCCCTAGTCGCCTTTTCAAAATAGGGTCTCCACTCTATAGTTGAGTTTATTTTTAGACATAAAATATCCACTCCCTAGTCGCCTTTCCAACATATGGTCTCCACTCCCTAGTTGAGTTTATTTTAGACATACGGTCTCTACTCCATAGTCGTCTTTCCAACATATGGTTTGCACTCCTTAGTTGACTTATTTTAGACATGGGGTCTCCACTCCCTAGTCACCTTTCCAACATTGGGTCTCCACTACCTAGTTGACTTTATTCTAGACATAGGGTCTCCACTCCCTAGCTATCCAACATAGGGTCTCCACTTCCTAGTTGAGTTAATTTTTAGACATAGGGTCTCCACTCTCTATTCACCTTTTCAACATAGAGTCTCCACTCCCTAGTCGATTTATTTTAGACATAGGGTCTCCACTCGCTAATAGGTCATGAAGACGCCTAATACCATTGCCAGGCAAGTCAACGCAGAAACATTTTCAAAATTTTTATGTTACTTTTATCGAAAATAAGTAAAAGGAGACACTTACATTTTTTATTTAAAACTAGAAGCGGTCAATAATGTAAATAACATGATTATACAACCCAAAATATAAGTCTATCAATTTGTGTGCCAAGATCTGGTGTCACAAGTATGGGCATCTAGTAGAATATACAAAAGAAAATTTCTATCCTACTGTCTAAGATAGAAAGGACAACAAAAACAAGGAAGAATCCATCCGATTGTTGAACGGCATAGGAAGGAAGCAGCTCACCGTGGAAGTCTAGGTCACTAGCTCAGGGGCGCACACCGTACTGGTAACCAGATGTATCTACCTCAGATCGTGTACAATTAAGTACAGAAGTGTAATATGAATACATAAATAACATGTACCCTGTAAGTATCCCATCTAATCTTGAAGAAGTAGAGACGAAAGGTCGACTTGTTACTTACTAGGGTCAAGTAAAATGAGGAGCATTTATAATAAGCAGGAATTACACAAATCATAGGAGTTAATAAGTGTGGAACTACAGTTCTTCTTTCCAATTTTTTTCATGAGTGTCCATTTATATATTTAAACAAGTATGAAGTCCAGTCTACAGATAGAATCATTTATGAATCATGCTGTAAATTGGTTCGTATTTCTTTAAAATTGAGATCTTGTTAATCCCTCATTGTTCCATGAGTATCCAGATTCATTGTTTCCTTTCATGCAATTTGTTTTAGGTAAAAATGACTCAAATATAATCATATGCCATTTTGAGAACGAGAATTGGTGGTCTGTTCCATGTAAATATTAAAGTTGAGAGTCATATGTTGTCTAAAGGATATTGTTGTTGTTTCAGTATATGCTACACTATTTTCCTCTTAGTCCCTTTTTTTAAAAAAAAGAAAGAACAAGATAGATTCATCGTGTTGCAACTCTTCTTATTGGAAATGGATGAGAGAGGCAGATTTTTAGTCTATTTTTTTCATTTAGGCAGACAGTCAATACTCCAAATAAAAACACAAAAACTTGCACAAATTCTTCTTTTCTCAAATTGAGGAAAGAAACTTTTAATCTACGGAACTTGCATGCATCTTCTTATTTTTGAATTAGTTGTTCAATAATACATGGGTCTAGTAGTCATGCTAATTGAATTTCATATCTTTATTGCATTGTATATTTGTCAAATGGGTTTTGACTTCGGTTTCAGATATTTCCGTTTTGTTAAATGAATAATTTGCCTGAAATCATTTCCTCTTAAATTCAAATTTAATGTACCTGGTAATTCATCACTTTTATACATGTGAATTGTTTAAAGTTGCTTGAATGTGTCTTTCTTGGTTGCTACGCATGATGTTTGTATATTAATTTGAACTTTGATAGTTTTGGGTTCAAAATTTCCAAGTAAACTTTAATGTGTCAAAAATCCAAAGAAGTGCCGATTAATCCTTGTACACTTAGCCACAAACAAATTTAATGGCCTCACAACATCTAGAAATTAGGAAAATAAATAGTTTAGTAACATCGTAATTTGTTCAAGACGCGTAATAAAATCGTTATAGCTATAAGTATGGTTTACCTGACATAGTTATACTACTTAATTCTTAAATTTGGGGTGTATTTCATGTAATGCGATTATAACAACTTCAAATAATAAAATTCTTGAAAATAATCCATGGCCTTCATAAGAACTAACACTTATAGAAAAAAGTTTGAGGTGTGCCATAAATAAATTAAATAAATATGGCCCTCACAAACGTTGTTATTAATTTGAACCTTCGTAGTTGCTTTAGCGTATTATTAAAATAATTTATCATAGCTACAGGTACGATTCTCGTGATATAGTTGTAATTTTTAATTACTAAATTCTAGTATACATTTCATGTGACCTAATTTTAATTCTCGACAATGTTAAATAGAACGTGTCGCGAATAGCGCTACATTTTAAAAAATATTGAATCTTCCTAAAAGCATTTTAAAATAATTAAAAGCGGTTTTAAGCTAAAATGCACAATAGGTTAAAACATTAGTAAATCAGATATATAATAGGCCAATTATTAATAGTTTAAGCGACCATGCTAAAACCACGGAACCCGAAAATGCCTAACACCTTCTCCCGGATTAATAAAATTCCTTACTTAGAATTTCTGGTTCGCAGACTTTTTAAATAAAGTCGAATCTTCCTCGATTTGGGATTTTAAAATAAACCAGTGACTTGGGACACCAAATAAACTATTCCAAGTGGCGACTCTGAAATAGATAAAATAATCTCATTTCGATTAATATCACTTTAATTGAAAAAACTCCTTATATCCCCTCCCCCCCTTCGCGGTGTAAAAAAGGAGGTGTAACAATATCCAATGTCTAGTCCATGCAATTTTTGTATTTCTGCCATGACAAAAACTGGTGTAACTTCAAACCTTGAATGTCGAAGATTGTCAATAATGTAATCACTCATCAACTTTGAAGTTGCATGCCTTTGATCAGCTTTCATAGTGTTAAAAGAGCTCTCATAATTTTTCTTAGTCTTTACTATCCTGAAAAGTGTTGAATCTTTAATGCTGAAAGCACGCAAATACCACTCACACCTATCATCATTGCATTTCAACGAATATCTTGTTGAGCTTGATCTAACAACCTTGAATTCAAAATATCCTTTAATTGCTATATTTGAAATACAGTTAATTATACTCTTCTTCTTATCAAATATTGATTCCACTTTTATTTCATCCAACAAAGCATTTTCTCTTAATATCGTAGTTGGGGATTCTTTTTTATTTTCAAATTTGACCTTCGTCCAGTTAGTTGAGTAGAGATTTTTTTAGAAATTTTTTTATTATCAAAAGTCTTGAAAACCCAAAGCTTGTTCGTTGTCAATCTCTATAATGCTTTGTCCTTCTACTTGAATAGAATTAGATATTTTAAGTGCCACTTCAGTTATTGGTTGAGCTTTAACCATATCTATTTCTATTATCTATTGGCATTTGTTCTGATTGTCATGTTAAGTTCCTCTGTTGATATGTTCAAAGGTACTTGTTGATCCACAAATTCTTTCCGAAATATCAACAATGAAATGACAGCCCTTGAAGAATGAATGAATTTTTAGTAACTCAATACATGTATGAAGATCTAAATCTTTGGATACAAGCATTCACTTGCTTGTTCCAAGGTTGATATCAAATCATATCATTACTTCAAACATATCTCTATCCAATTCAATAACTTCAAAAATCTATTTAATGAAATCTTGAAACTGAATTGTCTCATGTACTAGAACAAGCTTTGTTTAATGATCAAGATACTTATAGTCTTCAGTCCATCTACCATTAAAAGCAACTATAATGCATATTTTTTCCATCCTACAAGTCAAGATAATGAAAAACTCGGGACATATTTTATAGAGCAATCGTTGTATAATTAAGAATAGGTACTGTAAATTCAAGACCAAGTTAAGGACTAGATGTCCTTAACTTTTGAACTTAGTGCTCAAAGTTAAGGACTAACTGTCCTTAACTTATGAACTTGCTGTTCAAAGTTAAGGACCAACTGTACTTAACTTTTTTACTTCGAAATCAAAGTTAAGGACCAGGTGTCCTTTACTTTTGAACTTGTATTTCAAAGTTAAGGATCAGGTGCCATTAATTTTTGAACTTGTAATTTAAAGTTCAGGACCAAGTATCCTTAACTTTGAACATGGAATTCAAAGTTAAGGACCAAGTATACTCAACTTTTGAACTTGGAAATCAAACTGCAGGATCAAGTGTCCTTAACTTTTGAAATTAAAACTTAAAGTTAAGGAATGTCTGTCCTTACTTTTGAACATGTAAGTTAAAGTTAAGGACCAAGTGTCCTTAACTTTTTAACTTCAAACTTGAAGTTAAAGACTTCTTTTCCTTAACTTTTGAACATGTAATCCAAAGTTCAGGACCAAGTGTCGTTAACTTTTCAACTTCAAACTCAAACTTCAGGACCTAGTGTCATTAACTTTTTAACTTGAAACTTGAAGTTAAGAATTGCATGTCCTTAACTTTTGAAGATGTAAGTCAAAATTCAGGACCAAGTGTCCTTGACTTTTCAACTTCAAGACAAATTTTCCTTAACATTTTCAAATTAATTTGAAAAACTATGACAGTATGTGCTTAATATTTAGAAGAACAACAAAAAAGTTAAGAACGTTGTGTCCTTAAATGTTTTCAATTCAATTTGCAAAATCAGGGCACTATGTCCTTAATATTAGTAACAGCGATCATGACACCAAATCCTTAACATTTTATACTCAATTTTTATTGAATTATCAAAGGGCGCGATGTCCATAACATTATCAATCCAGAAATTCAAAAAAAAATCCTAAAATCAAATTCGTAGTAACAAAATAAAAATCAATAGAAACACAGAAAAACATAACTTACTATTAATTTATGTCAATTTTTGGACGAGAAAGTTGAATTCTACAGTTTCAAGTCAGAAGAGAAGCTTCTGCAATTCTATAGCGATCACAATCTCAAATCGGAAGAGAAGTTGCTACTGAAGTTAGTTATTGTTGTTGTGTGGTCGTCAATAATAGTGTAGTAGCTGTAGTAAAAGGGTATTTTCATCGAGTCATATAGAAGTTTATTAAATTAATGACTAAAGACTAAAGAAATTTAAAATACTGACTTTAAAGTAAAGACACATGTTCTTAATGGCTATTCGTGCACATCCACCGCTAAATTGCAACCTATCCACTTTTTGGGGGATGGGGGAGGGAGGGACAGGGGACACTAATTGTGAGGTCAAAGAGGCTTTCTAAAAATTAAATTCAATCTTTTCTTCATCTAGTTAACATTAATATAGTTAAAAGTCATATGGGAATAATTATGACCAGTTGTACAACAGTATGAGCCGCTGAAATTTGAAATCATGAGTAATTCTTCTCCTATTTGGGATCATATACTTCTTTGTATGAGGAATAGTATAATATAGGAATGAAATTTTCTCCGTTGATTCCGATATAGCGTAAAGAGCTTTTTATACTTTCAATATAAATTGTAATTTTGTTATAAAATAATATAAGAACAAGAACAATAATAGAGAGAAGTAGAGAGAGGAGCATTCTTATTGATACTTAGGGATGATTTACAATGGGGTAAGACCCCTCTATTTATAGGAAGAGAAAAGACTTAGCTCAAAGTAGAACTCTTCTATAAGATAGACATTCACTCTAATTAGAGTTCTATTTATAACACTCCCCCTTGAATGTCCATTCAATAATGTGCCTCGTTAAAACCTTAACTAAAACAAAACCCAATGGGAAAAAATTAAAGAAAAGGAAAAAGAGTACACATGTTTGAATATGCGCCTATTGGTTGCCTCGTTAAAAACCTTGCAAGGAAAACCCAGTGGGACAAAACCTTGTACGGGAAAAAGAGTGCAACGCGCATTAACTCCCCTGAAAAGAGCATCAATTCATATCCTTGAGTTTTCGCATTCCGATCTTGTGAACCAGCTTCTTGAAGGTTGACGTTGGTAGAGATTTTGTGAACAAGTCAGCCATGTTATCGCTTGAACGAATCTGTTGCACATTGATATCACCATTCTTTTGAAGATCATGTGTGAAAAATAACTTGGGTGAAATATGCTTTGTTCTATCTCCTTTTATGAATCCTCCCTTCAATTGAGCTATACATGCTGCATTGTCTTCATACAAAGTCGTGGGTAGTTTGTTACACTTCAAACCACATTTGTCTTGAATATGATGTATGATAGACCTCAACCACACACACTCCCGACTTGCTTCATGAATAGCGATTATCTCGGCCTGATTAGATGAAGTAGCCACAATTGATTGCTTAGTCGATCGCCAAGATATGGCGGTGCCTCCACAGGTAAACACATAACCTGTTTGAGATCGAGCCTTGTGTGGGTCGGATAAATATCCAGCATCAGCATAACCAACAAGATCAGGACTGCAGTTATTGCCATAAAATAAGCTCATATCGGTAGTCCCTTTTAGGTACCGCAATATATGTTTGATCCCATTCCAATGTCTCCTAGTGGGAGCCGAGCTATACCTTGCTAAGACATTAACTGAAAAGGTTATGTCAGGCCTTGTAGTATTTGCAAGGTACATTAGTGCGCCAATTGCACTAAGATATGGTACATCAGGACCAAGTAGCTCTTCATTCCTTTCTTGCGGTCGGAATGGATCTTTATTCACATCAAGTGATCGAACAACCATCGGAGTACTTAAAGGATGTGCTCCATCCATGTAAAACTGTTTCAGTACCTTTTCTATATAGGTAGATTGATGAACAAAAATTCCGTTTGCCAAATATTCAATTTGCAAACCAAGACATAATTTTGTCTTTCCGAGATCTTTCATCTCGAATTCATTCTTTAGATAATCAATTGCCTTTTGGAGTTCTATGGGGGTTCCAATAAGGTTTATGTCATCGACATATACGGCAAGTACAACAAATTCCGATGTTGCTTTCTTTATAAAAACACATGGGCAAATGGCATCATTTATATAGCCTCTTTTAACAAATACTCACTAAGACGATTATACCACATTCGTCCTGATTGCTTTAGACCATACAAGGATCTTTGCAATTTGATTGAAAACATTTCCCGGGACTTTGAATTATGAGCGTTTGGCATTTTGAGTCCCTCGGGAATTTTCATGTATATCTCATTATCAAGTGAGCCATAAAGATAGGCAGTAACCACATCCATTAAATGCATGTCTAGCTTTGCAAGGACAGCAAAACTAATGAGATAACGAAAAGTTATGGCATCCATTACAGGCGAATATGTCTCTTCATAATCGACACCAGGCCTTTGAGAAAATCCTTGTGCAACAAGGCGTGCCTTATATCTTTGTACCTCGTTTTTCTCATTTCTCTTGCGTACAAAGACCCATTTATAGCCAACAGGCTTAACACCATTAGGTGTTTCAACTATATGGCCAAAAACTTCACGTTTTGCCAGTGAATTCAATTTTGATTGGATTGCTTCTTGCCATTTTGTCCAATCATGTCTTTTTCGACATTCTCCAACATATTGAGGTTCAAGATCCTCACTTTCTTGCATAATGCTAGATGCGACATTAAACACAAAGACATAATCCACCACTATATCCACTCGATTAAAATTTTCCTCGATATCGATTGGATTTATGGATAGTTCCTTATTTTCCTGAGCCTCGGGCTTAATGGATTCTTCATGAATCTCAGAGTTTATTAAATCATGAATTTCCTCATGAGATTCTTTCGTAGTGTCATTTTAATCGTTTACTTTCCTCTTTCTAGGATTTCAATCTTTGGAACCTAATGGCCTGCCACGCTTCAGGCGTGCATTCGACTCATTAGATATGACACTAGATGATTGTCCAACAGGGACATCAATACGGATTGGAACATTCTCCGCGGGGATGTGGTATTTTGTTATCCTTTTCAAGTCCGTAAATGCGTCAGGCATTTGATTTGCTATTCATTGCAAATGGATAATCTTTTGCACCTGTATTTCACAAATAGAGGTACGTGGATCAAGATGAGATAATGATGCATTTTTCCACAAAATTTCCCGTTTGGTTTCACCAACTTCTCCCCCTAATTTTGGGAAAAGTGTCTCATCAAATTGACAGTCTGCAAATCGTGCAGTGAACAAATCCCCTGTCAATGTTTCGAGGTAGCGAATAATGGAGGGCGATTCAAACCCAACATATATTCCTAACCTTCTTTGCGGATCCATTTTGGTGCGGTATGGCGGTGCTATAGGCACATATACTGCGCATCCAAAGATTCTTAAATGGGATATATTGGGTTCATGACCCAAAACCAATTGCAACGGGGAATATTTGTGATAATTCGTCGGTCTGAGACGAATTAGCATTGCTGCATGCAAAATGGCGTGACCCCATACCGAAGTGGGCAGCCTCATTTTATGAGTAATGGTTTTGCAATCAACTGCAGGCGTTTAATTAAAGATTCTGCAAGACCGTTTTGAGTGTGAACATGAGCTACAGAATGTTCCACTTTTATCCCAATTGATAAGCAATAATCATTAAATGCTTGGGATGAAAACTCAGCAGCATTATCCAGTCTAATAGACTTGATTGGATTATCAGGAAAATGCGCTCGTAGTCGAATTATTTGTGCCATTAGTTTTGCAAACGCAAGGTTGCGTGATGACAACAGGCACACATGAGACCATCTACAGGATGCGTCTATTAGGACCATAAAATATCTAAAAGACCCACTAGGTGGGTGAATAGGTCCACAAATGTCCCCTTGTATACGTTCCAAAAACGTAGGTGACTCAATCCCAACCTTTGTTGGTGATGGTCTTGTAATTAACTTGCCTTGATAACAAGAAGTGCAAGAAAATTCATTATTTAAAAGAATCTTGAAATTCTTTAACGGATGCCCATATGAGCTTTCTATAATCCGTCTCATCATGATTGATCTAGGGTGTCCCAATAGATCATGTCAAAGTACAAAAGTATTGGAATCAGTAACCCTTTGGTTTACTGTTGAATGTGCCTCAATTGCACTAATTTTTGTCCAATACAGGCCACAAGATAAAGACGGGAATTTCTCAACAACCCTCTTTTGGCCAGAGACATTCTTTGTAATGATGAGATATTCAAGATTATTCTCATCTATTGTCTCAACATGATAGCCATTCCGGCGTATATCTTTAAAACTCAACAAGTTTCTCTTAGACTTGGAGGAGAACATTGCATTCTCTATGATAAACATTGTTCCTCTAGGCAGAGTTATAGTTGCTCTTCCGGAGCCTTCAATCAATTTACTACTACCAGAAATTGTAGTAACATCTGCCTTACACATACTTAGTTGAGAGAAATATTTCTTTTCTTCGAGTATCGTATGTGTAGTACATGAATCAACTAAACAAATATTTGATCCAAGTTTGCTTTGTGAGATATCCATATTTGCTTTCCCATGGTTTGACATACAAAAGAAAAATACACGAACATGAGAATAAACAAATTCAATCCGTTTGTTTCACATTTAAACAATATTTTCAAAATCTGCTGAGGTTAGTTGACTAACTAAATCAGATAGTCGATTATATGTTTTCCATAATCGATTACTTTGCAGTTTGAAAATTTCAGTTTAAGCACTGTCTTAATATAATCGATTGTTAAACATACATAATCGATTATGTCTTAATACAATCGATTGTTAAACATACATAATCGATTATTTGCTATTTTGAAAAACTTCAGATCACACTGTCTTAATATAATCGATTGTTAAACATACATAATCGATTATGTCTTAATATAATCGATTGCTAAACATACATAATCGATTATTTGCTATTTTGAAAAACTTCATATTACACTGTCTTAATATAATCGATTGTTAAACATACATAATCGATTGTTTGCTATTCTTTGAAAAACTTCAGATCACACTGTCTTAATATAATCGATTGTTAAACATACATAATCGATTATTTGCTATTTTGAAAAACTTCAGATCACACTGTCTTAATATAATTGATTGTTAAACATACATAATCGATTATGTCTTAATATAATCGATTGTTAAACATACATAATCGATTATTTGCTATTTTGAAAAACTTCAGATCACACTGTCTTAATATAATCGATTGTTAAACATACATAATCGATTATATCTTAATATAATCGATTGTTAAACATACATAATCGATTATGTCTTAATATAATCGATTGTTAAACATACATAATCGATTATGTCTTAATATAATCGATTGTTAATATAATCGATTGTTTTGCAGTTTTAATGCGAAATATTAGATTAGTCGATTATCTCTACTGAAAAATAAAAATATCTCTGAAATTTAACCATATTGAAACATTCTAAAGAACTAATACTAACATTATATCATAAACTAACTAATACGAGCTGATACTAATGACTATTAGTTTATTCACTAACTAATACAAATAAAATCAAACAATTCCATCTTCCTTCATCACAGATCCATCACCGATTAAGTGGTCTATTTTCCCCTCAGGGTGCTCAAAGGAGTCTGCCACATCCAGGTGGGTGATGTCAAAATTGTCGTCAGAGACAAAATTTGTTTCAGGGCCTTTATTCTTTAGAGATGCTTGATAAAGATCAACCAAATGTCTTGGTACATGGCAAGCTTTTGACCAGTGCTCTTTGCCACCGCAACGATAGCATATAGTTTCTGAATTATTTGCCTTTGGATTCTCATAATCCCGTTTCTGCTTTTGGTGGTTATTTCTCTTTGGGGGGTGACGGACATCAGGGAAATTTCTTCCTTGTCTACGTCCACGGCCATGACCCCGATTACGACCACGACCATGATTAGATCCATGGCGTTTTCTATGCTTGGTAAAATGAGAATACACCTTATCTGCTTCAGGCAATGGTGTAGACCCATTGGGTCGATTTTCGTGATTTTTCATGAGCAGGTCATTGTTTCGCTCAGCCACAAGGAGAAGAGAAATCAGTTCAGAGTACTTTTTGAAATCTTTCTCTCTGTACTATTGTTGCAGTACCATATTGGAGGCATGAAACGTTGTAAATGTTTTCTCAAGCATATCATAATCAGAGATATTATCTCCACAGAGTTTCAATTTAGAGGTAATTCTGAATATTGCAGAATTATATTCAGAAACAGACTTAAATTCTTGGAGCATCAGATGAGCCCAATCGTATCGTGCTTGTGGCAGAGTGACCAACTTCAGGTTGTCATATCTCTCCTTTAAGCCGTTCCACAAGATGAGTGGATCTTTGACTGTGAGATATTCAATTTTCAAACCTTCATCAAGGTGATGGCGCAAGAAAATCAAGGCCTTAGCACAGTCTTGGGTGGATGTTTTATCTCTTTCTTTAATGGCGTCTCCAAGACCCATAGCATCTAAGTGAAATTCAGCATCCAACACTCATGTCATATAGTTCTTGCCCGAAATTTCAAGGGCAACGAACTTTCTTTTCATAATATCAGACATAATTAAAACCAAATTCGGAAAAAGGGAAATACCTTAATTTTCTCAAGAGGATTCTTGAGACGGTAGAGTCTCGTGCTGATAACGTGTTATAAAATAATATAAGAACAACAATAATAGAGAGAAGTAGAGAGAGGAGCATTCTTATTGATACTTAGTGATGATTTACAATGGGTAAGACCCCTCTATTTATAGGAAGAGAAAAGACTTAGCTCAAAGTAGAACTCTTCTATAAGATAGACATTCACTCTAATTAGAGTTCTATTTATAACAAATTTTATTTATTTACTTTATTTTAATTTAACAATTGTATACTGTTATTACACAAAATTCACATGCACATAGATACAAGCGAACACATTAATTCCTAATTTCTCAGCTACCAACAAATAAAAAGTGAATTGTTAGTTACGTTATGTTCCAAATTTTCTTCCATAATTCCACATGCATAAAACAATACAATAGTTGGTGTCAACCAAAAAAGAGAAGGAAAAAAAAAAAAAAAAGAGGTACGAAAAATAAAGAAAAAGTTAAAGTATGATCCATCACTAATAAGTCAATAAACTAACATATCATATTGTTGCATATTGAGTTGCCATGACCATAGAAAAATGAGGATTCGCAGTTGCAGTTAGCATAATTCTCCTCACGTACGTAAATACGTAAATTACGTAGAGTCACAGAAATTCAAAGGCCAAAAACCACAAATTTGAAACCTAAAAAATCTCCTCCACAGCCCACTAATTCCCATGCCTCCACAATAAGCTTCACCTTATTAATTCTTCCTCTTCCTTTCACCTTCAGCAGTCACCCCTCCTTTCCTCTTCCCCAACTGTTTCCATTCGAAAGGAAGGGCTCAGGAAAAACTCACAAACTATAAAAATAAAGGAAGACAAAAGTCGCATTAACCAGTTCCCATCTGTTAAATAATGAAGATGGTTGCTCGACCACTATTTGTTGTTATGCTCCTTGTCACCTTGGCATTTGCCATGGTGGCAGAATCATCGCTCTCCTCCCATTTTAGTGACGCTGCAGTCGCTTCATTTGCCCGCCACAGCACTGATGACGGGCTAGATGACTTGACTGTAGGTCACGTCGAGGACAGTTTATTTGGGGACGAAGAGATGATGATGCCATCAGAGTCGGCCCGAAGAACACTATGGAGCAGCTACCGCGAACGTTACATTAGTTATCAGGCGATGCGTCGGAACGCTATCCCATGCAACCGTCGCGGCCAATCATACTACCAGTGCACTCGCATGCAGAGAATTCGACCTTACAGGCGCGGCTGCCTCCAAATCACTAGATGCTCACGCCGCCATTAATAAACGTCTCCCTGCATGGCTATACCATGCAACGATGGCATGGAATCCCTAATCTGCAGGCGCCGCCAAAATAGAAAATTTATTAACTAGTAATACTTTCTGAAAGTTTCTTCTTTTAATTGCGACCAATATATTATACTTCCCTAAAATTTGCAAAGGAAAATGAGAATAAGATCAAGAACAAGAACATGGAATGGATATAAATTTGGACTCTTGTGTTTCTCGATTCCATTATTTTTAACTTCTCTTCCTGATGTTTGCATTTTTACTTTATGCCATCATTCGAAGATGATTTTTGGTGGTGGAGCATTTGTAAAATGGTGAAATAATATTAATATTACTGATACTCTATTTATTTCTTACCTTTTTTATTCTTCATCGGTAATTTATTTTATGTGGAACTTTGATACGTAATTAATAAAAGTGGTCTGTATTTTTTTCTATGATGGTTTAATTTGGTGATGGGAACGGCTCGGGCCATACTGTTCATGCTTCCCAGTTTTCGCGATTGAAATGGTCATCATTACAAATTTGCCATAGATATTTGTACGAGATAGGGAATGTTGAATTTCAATAGAATTGATGGCATCCATCATACCTCTTAGGAAAAAAAAAGTACTTTCAACTAATAAATTGCGTTCGCCAAAACTAATTAGTACTCGTTTCCAACCAATTCCACATTATTGGATAGCATAATCTGAGTGCTTCATGGAAATCTTAGCGATTCTCTTAAGATAATTTTCGTTTCTCTAACCATAGTTCAGTTAATAATCCACTACCATTATCTTCACTTCTCTCATTCTACAGTTTTGAACTGACATTCAAATTCAAAATTGAATGAGAGCCAGGGAACGCAAACTACAAACTTATACTTGTATTGGAGAAAATTAAGTTAACATTTGAAATTAAATGTATGGTTGACATGTCAAGATACGTGGATTAATAAGTGACAGCTGGCAAAGAGTATGCAAAGAGACGTGGGTTTTAATAGGCACGAGCACAGATTTAAGAAAGCAAGAAAGAACGGTTACTCAGATCTCTTGATAATTTGAAGAAACATCGATAGAATGAATCAAGACAGCAAAAAGTACAGATACATAATATCTGCAATTAATGAGCATAAATGATAGGGAGCGTTATAGAATCTTCACAAAACAGTTACGGTTATCAATTATAACATTTCATTAATGACATTAATCGCTCATAATGGCTCTATTACAAGAGGAAAGAAACGTTATACTTAGAAATAGCGAAGAAAGAAATAGCATTTTGTATAGGACACACTGATTATTATTAGAATATACTTATTTACATTGCTTTAAACTACTTACTCACGTACGTCTCAGTTCAATTTTTCTTCTATTGTTACATAATTATTTCCTTATTTGATTTACAGTAACCCGAATTTTTCTAAATTTAGGCTTTGACCAAAATTTCTATTTTCTGGTTAAACAAATTGGTTCCATTATCGGGAATCTGATAATCTTTTGCTTTCTAAATCAACTCTTTTGTATAAACAATTATGTCAAATGTCAATGACAACAACAAATAAAATTTACGGCACCAAAAAAACTAGCAACATCAGGAGAATCAACAAGATGATGGAACTCCAATCTCCTCACAACGAAACTCTCCTCAACAATCTCGAGAAGGGTCTCCTGACAGATCTGAATCAAATATGAACGAGCAGTTTAGGAATGATCAGCCTATTGATGAAGCTTTGAAAAAATTAATACGACAACAGGTCAGTAATGCTCTTAAAGCTTTTGCTAACCAGTTGCCGGTTGTACCACCAACTCCAAACAACAACACCTTAGAAATTTCTTACTAAGCACCCGTTAACTCAGGCAGTTGTGGAACTTCCAGCGAATCTCGTAATGGAGGGGCATGTAACCCAGTTAACTCTGATTTACAAAATTTAGTACTAACTTTATAGAAACAACTCAAGGAGCAGCGCAATCGCATAGAACAGATACCTAGAGTGTCACATGTAATCAAGGGGATAGATATGGACAAATACTTTCAACAACCTTGGAAGCCAAGTGCCGCTCCATTACCAATTCCAAAGAAATTAAAGATGTACGATGCAACAACTGATCCCTGGGATCATGTAATTGCATTCACAACTGGTGCAAAAGGCAACTATTTGACCAAGCAATAAATTGAATCAGTGTTGGTTAAAATATTTGAAGAAACACTCATGAAAGGAGCATTGACATGGTACTTTCTTTTACCTAAAAATTCTATTTATTCTTTTGTTGAGCTTGCATATTCATTTATCAAAGCAAACTAGGGAGCTTAAAAAGTAAAGCGAATGGAGGACATCTTCAAAATAAAAGAAGCAGATACAGAGCTTCTCAGTGAATTAGTAGACAGATTCCAGCATAAAAGGATTATATGTGTACCTGATAATTGGTCGGCTATGTCTTTTGCCAGTAATTTAAATAAAAAAAAGCTCGGAAGCCACAAGGAAACTCAAAGAAAGCTCACGAGAATTTTCAGCAATAACTTGGAATGATATTTATAATAGATAAAGCATAAAGCTGCAGATAGAAGAAGATACTATCATTCAATCACGGAAAGATGAAAAAACGATTTCAAGACGAGCTGAAACTGAAGAAAGGTCCGGTAAAAATAGGTACGAAGATTATATTGAACCAGCGGGAAGGGATTTGCGTTCAAAACAATAAATCCAAGGTATGATCCTAGATCAAGAGATAGAGAGTCAGGTTCATTATCAAGGTTCGGGAAAAATGAAACATATGAGATGCGCGAGACGATGATAGATGCTTGAAAGCAAAAAAGGCAGCTATAGTTTTAATGTTAGCACATCCGAGTTGGTGGCTGTTTTAAGAAGCACGTGAGACAAGGTACTACGGCCAAAAAAATGAGATCAAACCCAAACATGAGAAATATCGACTTTTTGTGCGAGTTTCACAACGATCACGGTCATAAAACGACGAATTACAGATTGTTATAAGGTGAAGTAGAGCATTTATTAAAACAACGGTACCTAACTAAATTATTTAGTGAAAAAGTAAAGCATACATATATAAAGAATAGGCAGGAACCGCCAAAACCTCCTTCACCAAAAAGGACGGTTAATGTCATAAGTGGAGGGGAGGAGATCAATGGCGTACAGCACCAAAGGAAGTGTCAAAAATAACAATCACCCATGGGAAGCAAGTTTGATAGGTTTTGGAAGAAGATAGTATAACATTTGATGATGCAGATGTAGATGGCGTGCTGACCCCACATAATGATGCAATGGTAATATCTTTACTTGTACATGACACTAATGTAAAACAAGTTTTGGTTGACCCTGGTAGTTCTGTGAATATCATACTGTTGAGAGTGGTAAATGAGATGCAGGTCAATGATAAGCTGATATCCAAGGTACACACCCTGTCTGGTTTTGACAACTCGAGCGTTGTAACAAAAGAGGAGATAATAGTCACCATATTCGCAGGAGGAGTAGTCAAGACACTAAATTTCAAGTAGTAGAAATGGATATGGCTTACAATATGATTCTCGATAGATCATGGATTCACAAAATGGATGTTGTTCAATATACATTACGTCAAGTTATCAAGCTCCCTTCACAACGGGGAATATGAAAAATCCGTGGTGACCAACAAGCTTCTCGACGAAATAAATAGGTGGCAGATTCAAGCGTAAAAAGTGACGAAAAATAGCAATCACAGAATTTAATTGCGGATGCAACAACACAAGTCTTAACTGAAGACAGAAAAATAGATGTAGACTCGAGGCCTTTACTATTCAAGAACCAAAAGAAAATTAAAACATCAAAACAAAAATCGAGGAACTAGAAGCTATGGTACTATTTCTACATTGGTTGGACAGAAAAGTCTACATTAGGACCAACCTTAGCCCAGAGATGAAACGTAAGTTGATTGAATTTTTAAAAGGTAATACAAATTGTTTTACTTGGTCCCATTCAGATATGACATGTATAGCACTAGAGGTAATTACCCACAAATTAAATGAAGACCCATCAGTCCCAAGGAAGCCAGGCTCCTTCAAGAATCAGGTGATTCAAGAAGAGGTACAAAAGCTTTTAAAAATCGGTTCATGCGTAAGGTAAAGTATCAATATTGGCTGGCTAATACTGTAGTAGTTCCCAAAAAGAGTAGTAAGTGGAGAGTTTGTGTAGATTATATTATCTAAATAAAGCTTGCCCTAAAGATTTTTTTCCACTATCGCACATAGAATAACTAAATGATGCTACTGCAGGACATGAATTATTAAGTTTTTTAGATATCTATTCAGGATATAATCAGATTAAAGTGAATCCTCTAGATAAAGAAAAAACTTTGTTTATAACAGATAGGGAGACTTACTGTTACAAAGTTATGTCGTTCGGCCTCTAGAATGTTGGGGCCACATATACAAAGGCTAGTGACCAAAATATTTCAAGAATACCTAACAAAAACCATGGAGGTGTATATAGATGATATGACGGTCAAATCACAACAAGCAGAGGATCATATGCAACACTTGTCTGATATCTGATGCATTTCAGATTCTTCGCAAATTTAACATGAAGTTAAATCCTGAGAAAATATGCATTGTGGTGTGTCATCAGGTAAGTTCTTGGGATTTATTTTTTCTAACTATGGCATTAAAGTAAATCCCACGCAGATTAAAGCTATTGAGGAAATTGCATATATATTCACAAGAAAAAAAGAAGTACAGAGGCCGACAAAAAGAATAACAGCTTTGGGAAGGTTTATTTTCAAGTCATCAGAAAAGTGCTTCAAGTTCTTTTCAGCCCTAAAAAGCAAAATCAATTTGGATGGTCTGAAGAATGTCAACAAACGCCTAAAAATTTGGAAGCATACATGCCAAATCCACCAATACTAGCAAAACCAAAAGATGGGAAAAAACTACTCATCTACCTTGTTGTTTCAGAAGTAGCGGAAAGTGACATATTAGTTTGAGAGGACCAAGGTAAACAATCTCAAATTTATTATGTTAGCAAGTCTTTATTAGATGCTGAGACTCGATATCCTCATTTAGAAAAATTTGCACTAGCATTAATTATGGCATCCGAGAGATTAAGGTCTTATTTTCAATGTCATCCTATCTTTGTACTAACTGTATACCCCTTACATAATATATTGCATAAACAAAAATTATCGGGTTGATTATCCAAGTAGGCTATAGAGCTAAGCGAATATGACATTACATATCAACCTAGAACTGCAATAAAGTCACAAGTGTTAGCAGATTTTGTGGCAGATTTTAATCAAGGGATATAAGTAGAGGCAGAAAAAGAACTGCAGGTATTTAATGGATCTAATCTAGGTACTTGGACCTTATTTACCGATGGTTCATCAAATGTAAAAGGTGCACGTCTAGGCATTGTCTTGATACCATCTGCGGGAGAAACCATACGACAGGACATAAAATATCATCCTATTACTAATAATAAGGAAAAATATGAAGTTGTGATTTCAGGTTTAGAATTGGCACGAGAGCTCAAAATAGAGCAGGTGATAATAGGCTATATAGACGATATTTACACTATAATTATACCATGCTTTATTGTTGTTTCGAAGGCTAAATGATAACAAAATACTCTAATTGGTGTTCTTTTGCTTCGTAGAGACTAATCCAAGTTAGGAAGAGACTATGGAGTATTTTGGAGTCAAGAATGTGGATAAAAGTCCAATCAAGAAGAAACCGAGAAAAAATAAGCAAGAAAGAGGCAACGGAAGACTTAGATTGATGCCACCGCGACCGCATCGATCGCGGATGGACTGTGGTAGGCCAATAAAGCGAGGCAAAATGTTTGTGTTTCACCGCAGTCGCACACTACAGCCGTGGTAAACTGTGTTACTGTCCAAAAATTTTGGGACTAAAGTGTAAATCGGTGGAAACTTATCCAAACCCTTTATAAACTCAACAAACTCGCCCAAGCAAAGGTTAAGCTTTTTTCAGACTGATTCGAAGGAGAGAAGAAGTGTGAGAAGAGCAACCAACCATTAGAGTTTTTCTATTTTCTCTTTGTTATCTCAATTGTACATTACGAATACTTTTATAGTTTTATCTTACTTTGCTATGAGTAGATAAATACTTAGTCTATGGTTGATGGAACCCATTGTTAGATGAAGTTTTTACTCGGCTTTGTTATAATCGAGCCGGGTCTATTATATAATTGTTCAAATATATTTTGTATGGTGATTAATTGAATAGGTCCTTGATTAATAGTATCTAATTGCCTTGTGTTGCTTGAGAAATTATACTAAGTTAGATTGTTGTTGAACAATACTACTTTTGGGTAATTGAAGAGATTCATTATTTGAACTTAAAAGTGGGGTTAGAAATAACAAAACTGTGGTGGGATAATTCAGAGATGCATAAATTATCAGCTAGAGTAGTTCGAGAATGCTCTAGTAAATTATCATGATTGATCGAGAGTTAATTGCAGTTACCCTTAGCTCATAATCCTCATAGAGTATTACGCGAGATTATAGCAAAAGAGTTGAGAAGTAAATTAGCAATTGGGGAAATCAATAACCCTAGACCATTTTACCATTGAATTCAACTATATTCTTGACTATTGCTAGTTTTATTATTATTTTTCCTTAGTCAACTAAATTCTACTCATTACCCATTAAAAATTTTGCATCCGGAGATTGTTTGAGGTATTCATTAGCAGTGTTAAAAGTTGTAGCAAATGGGTTAGTTCCCTGTGGGATTCGACTCCGAACTGAACCGAATTATATATTTGTAGCGACCGCTTAGTCCATTTTACAAGGCGTAGTTGTCCGTGATCAAATTTGGGTATCGTTTCCGGGAAATTAACAGTGTTATTTATTATAACTTAGAAGTAGTGCTAGAATTATTAGTTGAGATCAATTTTCTATGGTGTTAAATAATTTTTTCATTGAAATTCTCATGTTTGAACTCTTGTGTGATTCAGGTGTATGCTTAGAGATTCTTCAAGGACTAGTGAACTGCTTGAAGGACTCTCATACCCTGAGAAAACATTCAGGGCATTAAACTGTGCCAACAAAAGAACAAACAATCACAACAAACACACCAACTTGAAATTATAATGGGTGACATAGATAACGTCAACAGAAACATCAGGGACGATCAAGCTAACACAAACGTCAGAGTGGTGGCACCTCTTGTACTAGAAAATGCACTTTATGATTGGGCACAACCAACAGCTGACCACCTCCATTGTTGTTCCCCCAATACAAGCAGATACATTCCAAATCACCATTGAAGACCCTCAACAACACTTGAAAAATAAGGGATTGTTCTCCGGGTCATACATTGAAGACCCTCAACACCTGAATAATTTTCAATCGATTTGTGTGACCCAAAGGCATCCAAATGTGACCCCAGAAGCCATCAAGTTGTTACTGCTCCCATTCTCTGTGATTGGGGAAGCTCAGACTTTGGCTGAAGTCACTTCCAATAAATTCCATTTTCACTTGAGAGGAATTAGTCAAGCAGTTCCTGAACAAGTTTTACCCACCCAATAAGATTGCAAGACAGATTGATGAGATATTGCGGTATAAGCAGCAGCCTACTGAGACCTTGTAGGAAACTTGGGAAAAATTCAAAGGGATGCTAGCGAAGTGTCCTCACCATGGTATTCCAGACAGATGCTCGGCCAGAGATTCTACATAGGGTTAGCAGATAATTTAAAAGCCAATGTAGATGCTTCAGCTGGGGTGCATTTTTTTTTTTTAGCAAGACATTCACAGAATGTAAAATCCTTTTTGACAAGATGTCCCAGAATTCGGGGTGATGACGAGAGGTATGACCCTGACACCAATACTGCATTCAATTCCTCTTGACCCAAATAATTCACATGCAGAGAACATAGACACACCCATGACTAAGATGAGTATATTGACAGAGAAGATTGATGAGATGGGTACAAAACAAGTGCATATCGTTGATACAATAAAAGAAGGACTATGTACACATTGCATTAATCAATCTTATGTGTTCTCATGGAGTGGAGAAGGTGACAACTAAGGGTTAAGAGAGGGTATAACCTACGTCAACAATTTTGGGGGTCAGAGACAAGGAGGACAACAGTGGAGACCAGCACCTAATTAGCAGTACAGACCAAAATGCGTCAACCTGGAGGTATGCAACCCCAAAGACAAATAGTGTTATATCAGAGACACAAGGCTATCCATAGCAGAACTAGCAACAGTTGGCATATCAACCACCTCATCAGCAATAGAACGGAAACATGGTAGAAATTAAGGGTATGCTTCAAAAACTTATTGGAATAAATGGTAAGATGCATAAAAAGTTATCAGTGCATGACTCAGCAATAAAGAATATTGAAACTCAATTAGGGCAGTTGTCTATGGCCTTAAATAACTACCCTAAGGAACATTGCCAGCCGACACAAACATTAACTCCAAGGAGCAAAACTCAAATTAGTTGATGGCTGTAAGTCTCCGGAATGGGAGAGATTTAGACAGGGAGCAAGAAGTAGCACAATCCAGCAAAGAGACTACGCCAGCTACTCCAGTTCCATTAGAGGTAGATGAATCGGAAGAACTTACTAAAGTGGTGGTTGAATAGGTTCATGATGATAAGGGTAAGGCTAAAAAGAGTGAACAAGCTACAGAACAGGTGGTTCCTCTTGTTCCATAAAACCCCAACAAAGAAAAGCCAGCAAGCATTGAACAAAGGGTGATGCATGCACCATTCCCTCAGTGACTGGCAAAACAAAATAAAGAAGGTCAATACAGGGAATTCATGGAGATGCTTCATCAAATTCAATTGAATATTCCTCTAATAGATGCTTTGATGGAAATGCCAGGCTATTCAAAGATGATGAAGGATATAATATCACAAAAATTTGACTTTCAGGGCCTGTCCGCAGTAACTCTAACACAGACATGCAGTGCAGTAGTGACAAGACTCATGGCTCAAAAGATGTTTGACCCAGGTAGCTTCACTATTCCATGTACTATTAGGAGTTATGCCTTTGCAAAAGCATTGTGTGACTTAGGAGCCAGCATAAACTTGATGCTTTTGGCAATATATATACAAAAATGGGCATTTGCAGATAGATCGTCTTTGATATTATTGTAATTGGCTAACCTTAGGGTTAAAAAGACGACAAGGATTCTTGATGATGTATTGGTACAAGTGGGGAAGTTTGTATTTCGTGAATACTTTATTATTCTGGATTTCCAGGTAGATGAGGAGATACCCATCATTCTAGGGAGGCTATTCTTAGCCACCAGGAGAGCATTGATTGATTGTGAAACTGGGAATTAAAAATGAGGTTGAACGATGAAGAAGTTATATTAAACATTCAACAATCCATGAGGATACCTAGTAAATATTCTAATTGCTCCCTAGTAGAGGGAGTGGATGTGATCTTGCATGAATATGATGAGATCCTAAATGATAAAGATCCATTGGGAGCTTGCTTGACAAATTTAGAGGAGATGGATGGTGAATGGTTGGCAGAGTTTGTCATGGCTCGAAGGCCAAGGATCCTAGAAGAGAGAACCTCAGTTCAAGTCCCTTAAGTTAGAAAAGAGAGCTATACCACCTGCAAAGCCATCAATAGAGGACCTACCCCGACTGGAGCTGAAACCGCTTCTAGTTGACCTTAGTTACGCTTTCTTAGGGCCTAATTCTACTTTACCTGTTATTATATCATTCGGTTTGCTAGTTGTGCAGGTAGAGCAACTCCTACAGGTGTTACAGGAATGTAAGACTGTCATTGGTTGGACCATGAGGGACATAAGGGGTATCAGGCCAGCTTTTTGTATGCACAAGATTCTCTTGGAAGAATGGCACGAACCTTCCAGAGAACATCAATGAAGGCTGAACCCGAATATAAAAGAGGTAGTGAAGAAGGAAGTGATCAAATGGTTAGATGTGGATATCATATTTCCCATCTCTAACAACAATTGGGTCAGCGTCATTTAGTGTATCCCGAAAAAGGAGGAATGTTGGTCGTACGAAATGAGAATAATGAGTTGATCTCGACTCGTACAGTGACGGGATGGTGGATTTGCATGGATTACCGGAAATTGAACACAGACACTCGGAATGACCATTTTCCCTTGTCATTCATTAACCAAATGTTGGACAAGTTGGCTGGGCGATCTCACTTTTGTTTCTTGGATGGATATTTAGGGTACAATCAGATCTCAATAGCCCTCGAAGATAGAGAGAAAGCATCATTCACATTTCTGTATGGCATCTTTTCCTTTCGAAGAATACCTTTTGGGCTTTATAATGCACTGGCTACATTCCAATGGTGTATATTAGCCATTTTTCACGGACATGGTTGAAGACATTATGAAGGTATTTATGGATGATTTCTCCATGGTGGGGGATTCATTTGAGGACTGTCTTCATAATTTAAGAAGAGTGCTCAGAATATGTGTGGAGACAAATTTAGTGCTGAATTGGGAAAAATGTCATTTTATGGTACAAGAAGGGATAGTCTTGAAGCTTCGAGTGTCTAGTAAAGCAATTGAGGTTGACCATGCTAAGGTTGACGTGATTGAGAAGTTTCCATCGCCTACTTCAGTCAAGGTAGTGAGAAGTTTCCTTGGGCATGCCGGGTTCTACAAGCAATTCATAAAAGATTTCTCTAAGATGATAAACCTTTATGTAAACTCCTTGAAAAGGATCGGCCCTTTGTGCTTTCTAATGACTGCAGGTTGGCATTTGAGGAGCTAAAGAACAGATTGGTGACTGCACCCATAATTGTTGCACCCAACTAGGAGCAACCATTCGAGCTCATATGCGATGAAAGTGATAATGCTATAGGAGCAGTCTTGGGGCATGGAAAGGGTAAAATGATGCACCCAATTTACTATTCAAGTAGAACACTAAACGGTACATAACTTAATTACACCGTGATGGAAAAAGAGAGGTTGGCTGTCGTTTTTGCATCCGACAAGTTTAGGACGGAAAAAGAGATATTGGCGGTCGTTTTTGCATTCGACAAGTTCAGGTCATACTTGATTGGTTCAAAAGTTATTATTTATACTGACCATGGAGTAATTAGGTACTTAATAGAAAAGAAGGGTCAAAGCCACGCCTGATTCATTGGGTTCTTTTGCTACAAGAATTCGACAAGGAGATCCGTGATAGAAAAGGGGCAAAGAGCCGAGTAGCTGACCACCTCTCAAGGTTATTGAAAGGAACGAAGATGTTAAGGATATAACAGAGACATTCCCGGATGAATAGTTACTAGTAGTGACAATAGAGGAGGCGTTATAGGATGCTGATATTGTTAATTATTTAGCAAGCGGTATTATACCTTATGAACTCTCCTCAATTCAAAAGAGAAAGTTCTTTCACGATTGTCGATCTTATTATTGGGATGAACGTCTATTGTTTAAAATATGTGTAGATAACATGATCTGGAGGTGTATCCCCGAGAAAGATCAACATTCTGTTTTGCAGGCTTTCCATTCTTCACCATATGGTGGACACTTTGGAGGAATTCGGACAGCAGCTAAGATGTTGGAATCGGGTTTGTATTGGCCAACTCTATTTAAGGATGCTCATGCTTGGGTTAAAAGTTGTGATGAATGCCAAAAGATAGGCAACGTATCTCGCCGTCACGAGATGCCAATGACCAAAATTCAAGAGGTGGTTTTTGATATATGGAGGATTGACTTTATGGGGCTATTTGTCAGCTCGAATGGTAACAAATATATGTTGGTAGCGGTTGACTATGTCTCCAAGTGGGTTGAAGCAGTGGCTCTCCTAACTAATGATGCAAAAGGGGGAACAGGATTTCTAAAGAAAAATATCTTCACACGTTTTGGCACCCCGAGAGCTATAATCAGTGATGGTGGAATCCATTTTCGCAATAGAGCGTTCACACGACTGTTGGAAAAGTATGGAGTTCATCATAAGGTGACCACCCCTTATCACCCACAGTCAAGTGGGCAAGTTAAAGTTTCAAATAGGGAAATTAAAAGTGTCCTTACAAAAACAATGAATGCAACAAGAATCGATTAGGTGAAGAAGTTGGATAATGCATTGTGGGTGTATCGTACAGCATTCAAAACTCCAATTGGTATTTCACTGTACAAGTTGATGTTTGGAAATGCATGCCACCTTCCGGTAGAGCTCAAACATAAAGCACGTTGGGCATTGCGGCAATTGAATTTGGATATGGAGACAGCAAGCACCAGACGAGTCACTAGGTTACATGAGCTCGAGGAATTCAGGTTCCAGGCATTTGAGAGTGCTAGATTAGACAAAGAATGGATGAACTAATGCATGATAGGCACGTCTTGGATTTGAACTTCAAATATGGAGATCTAGTGTTGTTATACAACTCGAGATTGAGATTATTTCCGGGTAAATTGAAGTCCCAATGGTCAGGCCCCTTCAAAGTGGTGCAAATATTCTTAAGTAGAGTTGTTGAGATTGAATCAGAAGATGGGACAAATAAGTTCATAGTGAATGGGTAAGGTTGAAACATTACCTTGGAATTGCCGAAGAAAAAATGGATCGAGAGATAATAACTTTGGAAGAACCCCAGTATGCGAATGAGGAGTGATGATCAAAGCCTGCATCGTGCTGCGATGTTAGATCATGCACTACGTGGGAGGCAACCCATAAATGTTGTTGTTTTTGTACTTTTGTAACCTCCTTATGAAAAAAATAATTATAACCGCGACCGCGCTTAGACCTCAGTCAATGACGAGCATTCTACCTCACAAGTGCTCGACCCACCGCGACCGCGGTGGGATCGCGGCACGATCGCAATAAAATACGGGGATTCTATTTTTCATTCGTTCACTCACCGCGATCGCTGTGGACCGTGGTCGACCGCTCTGAGACGCAATCGTACTTTCACCCAGGTAAGTTAGATTTTTAAAAAATATTTTATTTTATTTTCGTTTCTAATCCCCCCTATTAAAATTAAAAAACTCGCGTCCCCCCTTCCTTTCCCTATCTTCTCTCTCTCTCTCTCTAAGAACCCTAACTCCTATCCCATTTCTTCTTCTTCTTCTAATTCTTCTTCTTCTTCTTCTTCACCTCTGCATACACCCATCTCCTCCAACTTCTATTCATCTCACCATTTACTCGAATCAAGTATGTCAAGCTTCTCTCTCTCTCTCTTCTCTTGTATTTTTGTTTTAGTTTTATGCTAGTTCAATGCTTTAATTATGTAGTATTTCTTGTAGATTTTTTATTTTGGTTTTTTTTAGCTTTTTAATGGGTTGTGTGTACAATGTTGTAGAGAAGTATGTGCACAATATTGTAGAGAAGTGTGTGAGTGCGTGTGTAAAACTAATTTGTAGTGGGGTGGAATGCTGAAGTACGAATTGTTGATTTGGGGGAAGAACTTATGTTTCCATGTGGCTATATGTGTTAGGATAGACCCTTGCTCACAAGGTGTTTGTGGAATTGCCCCAATGGAGTTCTAAGGGTTAATATGACCATGATAGTGATGAATTCTGAGTAACCACTCAAGGTTCACACAACTCAAACCCTCACTAATAGGAGACTCTAGTTTTGGCAGGTACAATGCATCCATCTAGGAAGAGACGCACCATAGGGTCCTCCACTAGTGGATCGGACAGTTCTTCTTGAGCTTAGGGTCAAGCTAGTATGGAATAGTTTGACCGCTAGGTTTGTCTCCAAACCAGCGGAGGATAGGTATAAGGCCAAGGCGTCCAAGAAAGTATTACCGAAAGTGCATATTGACCTGCAAGCCTTGCAAGTGGAATGCCTAAATATCTTTAATGAGTTCAGGAGGTGTTAGCTAGACTTTTTCTTTGATGAACCGGAGGAGGTGAATGTCCAAATGGTTAGGGGTTTCTATGCTAACTGCCCGGAACATAAGAATGTGGTAGTCACAGTACGCAGCACCCGGGTAAACGCGTCCTTGAAGCCATCCTCCAAGAGTACCGGCTGTCAGTATTCACGGGGGATACAGATACTTACATTGCTTATCATCGCCCAACTATCTGGTAGGCACCAATTCTTGAAGCAATATGTGTGCCTAACAAGGAGCATATTTGGATAAAGCACCGGGACACATTGAACTCACACTCTCTCAATTAGGAGGCTAAATGTTGGCTCATAATTATTAACAGTTGGTTGCTACCCTCCAGCAACACTACTGATGTCAATGGGCCACGAGCATCAACTATATACTATTTTATGACCCACCGGGATTTGATGTCACCAAGCTCCTTCATGATGAGATGTTCATTCGCTCCCTAGAGGTACTCAGAGGATTTTACTCTCCCTCTCTAGTTAGCAAGTTGTGTCATGCTGCACGAGTTCCTCAAAATCCCAGACTCGATGGGAAATTACCATTGTAATCCCTATTTCGGGCTTGCAAGATCACAGTTGGGAAAGAGCTGGTAGGGAGGTTAGTCACTATATCCAAATATATCCTATCCGTCCCTTAGCCTACATTACAACTAAATGAAGTCCTAATTGATCTTAGACTGAATGAGCTCGATTAGTAGAGTAGTACACTACGGCAAGCCTATGGTGCATCTTTGTGGCATGTGAATATTCTTTTTGAGAGTGAGTGAATTTTGTCTATCTGAGATCCTAATTGTTCTTAATATTATTATTTGAGGAACTACTCTCCTGTGTGATATGAGGGCATGTGATTCACGAAGGAAAAATAAGTCTTGACTTTTATATAGAGTAGTTTAAGTACAAATATTGTACGACACGTGAGATTCAACTTTTGAGGTCAAAGATTGTTCACTTCTAGGCGCAACCTTGGTGAGTTGTTCTTGGTGTGATACGTTAGGGAAAAAGCTTAGTGAAGGACCATTTATAGAGTGTGGTAGATTGCCCGAGGACTAGCAATGATTTAAGAGTGGGGTGTTGATAATAGGCTATGTAGATGATATTTACACTCTAAATGTACCATGATTTATTCTTGTTTTAAAGGTTAAATGATAACAAAATACTTTAATTGGTGTTCTTTTGCTTTGCAGGGACTAATCCAAGTTTGGAAGAGACTATGGAGTATTTTGGAGTTAAGAATGTGGATAAAAGGCGAATCAAGAAAAACCCAAGCGAAAATAAGGAAGAAAGAGGAAAATGAGGACTGCGCTTGATGTCACCACGACCGCAGTCAACCGCGGTTAGACTGTGGTAAACAACGAGCATTCTGCCTCACAAATGCTTGACCCACCACGACCATGGTGGGACCGCAGCACGACCACGGTAAAACACGAGAATTTTATTTTTCGTTTCTTCACTCACTGCGGCCGCGGTCGACCGTAGTGAGACGCGAGCGTACTGTCGCCCAAGTAAGTTAGATTTAAAAAAATTATTTTATTTACTTTTTGTTTCTAATTCCCCCCCCCCCAAAATAAACCCCCCTCCCCCCTTCCTTTCCCCATCCTCTCTCTCTCTCTCTCTCTCTCTCTCTCTCTCTCTCTCTCTCTCTCTCTCTCTCTCTCTCTCTCTCAACCCTAACTCCTATCTCCTTTCTTCTTCTTCTTCACCTCTCTCACACATAGACCCATCTCTCCAAACCTCCATTCTTTTCACCATCTACTTGAAACTGGTATGTCAAGTTTCTCTCTCTCTCTTCTCTTGTATTTTTATTTTAGTTTTATGTTAGTTTAATGCTTTAATTGTGTGGTATTTCTACTATATTTTTTTCGTTTGGTTTTTTCTACTTTTTAATGTTGTAGAGAAGTATGTGCACAATCTTGTAGAGAAGTATGTGTACAACGTTATAGAAAAGTGTGTGAGTGTGTGTGTAAAACTAATTATAGTGGGGTGGAATGGTAAAGTACGAATTGATGATTTTGGGGAAGAATTGATGTTTCCATGGGGCTAAGTGTGTTAGGATAGAGCCTTTCTCACAAGGTGTTTGTGGAATTGCCCCAATGGAGTTCTAAGGGCTAATGCGACCACGGTAGTGGTGAAGTCTGAGTAACCACCCAGGGTTCACACAACTCAAACCCTTATTAATAGAGCATGTCATAATCAAAAGTGATCCATAGCTCATAGTTAAGCAAATGCAAGGGACTTATATAGCTAGAGAAGCAAGGATGCAACAATAATTGGAAAAAGGATGGGACTTAGTCAGATAATTCCAAAGTTGGAAAGCCATGCAGATTCCAAGGGAAGAGAATGTAGAGGCAGGTGTTATGGCTCGTCTTGCATCCGTTACAAAAGTAACAAATGAAGAAAATGCTTCCGCAATACATTTGTTTCATTCAGTATTTGATCAAGATAAAAATGAGGTAAATTACAATAATCTAACTTGGGATTGGATAAACGAGATTGTCAATTTTTTGCAGTATGGAATACTACCCAAAGACAAGAAAAATGTTGAGGCACTTCACCAAAAGGTTGCTCGTTACTGTTTAGATCAGGGCAATTTATATCAAAAAATGTTTGGTGGCCCTCTAAAGATGCCTCGGTCCTTATCTAACATAATATCATGAAGAAATACACGAGGACATTATGGAAATCACGCTGGAGGAAGATCTTTGGTAAAAACTATAATTAGAGTTGGCTATTACTGGCGAAAAGTGGAAAAAGAGGCGGAAAACTTCATGGCTAAATGTGAAAAGTGCCAAAGATATGGTAACACCATGCATCGACCAGCTGAGTTGTTACAATCGATTGTTGCACCATGGCCATTTATGATGTAAGGGATGGATATCGTAGGTCCACTACCACAAGCCAAAGGCAAGGTAAGGTTTTTTGTTAGTACTTACTAACTATTTGGCTAAGTGGGTAGAAACAGGAGCCTTCAAACAGATACGAGCAAAAGAGGTCCGAGACTTGATCTAGCGCAACATCATATGACGATTTGGGGTTCTAAAAGAGATTGTGTGTGATAACAGCCAGCAATTCATAGGCGCACAAATCACAAAATTCTTCCAATGTTGGAAAATTAAAAGGATTACCTCGACACCTTATCATCCAGTGGCCAATGGATAAGCTGGATCAACAAATAAACTTATTATCAACAACTTGAAGAAAAGACTAGAATAATCAAAAGGCAAGTGGCCAGAGGTACTACCTGGAGTCTTGTAGGCTTACCGAACAACAGCAAAAACAAGTACGGGAGAGACACCATTTTCACTTGTATATGGTGTTGAAGCCTTACTTCCAATTGAAATAGGTGAGCCAAGTATGAGATATTCTCAAGCTACTAAAGAGTCAAATGAAGAAGAGATGCTGGTAAATCTGGATTTGCTTGAACAAAGGAGGGAAACTGCCCTAACAAGAATGGAAGCGCAAAAACAAGTTATTGAGAGATATTACAATCTTGGGAACTACGTACTCAAGAAAGTTTTCCAATACACAAAAGCATCCAATGCGGGAAAGTTAAGTCCAAATTAGGAAGGGCCTTACAAGATTTGTGGTATCGCAGGAAAAGCTGCATAGGAGCTTGAAAACATAGATGGCAAGATTCTACCTTCAAGTCGGAATATTGTTCATCTGAAAAAGTATTATTTCTAAGGGAAGGAAATACCAATGGTCAGGTATCCCTACTTACGATTTTTATTTTTGAATTGTTAAAATTAAACTAACAATTTTAGATGATAGGCAAAAATCTATCTCACACCAGCTGATGAATTTAGACATGAAAAACACGCAGAAAAAATTAATTTCCGGTCTAGGGTTACAAGTATTCTGATGGAAATGTAATGGGTTAAGCAGTCCTCATCTAAATTATACCTCCGAATCCCGTATGTTTTTCCTTTTCAGGAAAAGGACCGCATAGAAGGAATAATCAAGTTCTTGAGATTTCATACTTCAAAGCTCAAACACTTGGGGGACTATATAATATACATATAATATATGTATAAGGAAGGTAGAGAAGGCTGAATCAATTAAATTTCAAGTCAAGCCTAAAGTCTACCAATAGAGATCAAGTTCATAGCAAAGTCACGAGGCAAAAATGCAAGCCAATTAAAAAACATGTAAAGAATACACTCGCGGATATAAATTTCAAAATATTACGAATGTTTAGGTTATAGTAAGTATTTAGCCATGGGTCATAAACAAACCATTGGATTCTCTTTTTTACAAACTCTATTGTAAAGAAAACAGTTGCGGAAGAGTGATAGAAGATATTTAAATACATGTAAGGTATTATTTAACTTGACAAGTTTTACTGAAATAAAAAATTTCTCAAAGTTATTCCAAGAAACATGTGTGTTCCTATTTCTTCTTTTGTATATTTACACCATTATGAAGTTAAGACGTCTTCTTCATTAAGTGTTGTATATAAAGGGCCCTCTTTTATGATTCATGCTTGATTTAAAAATCCATAAAGTTAACTAAGCATTTTTAAATGCAAAAGTTAATAGGGTAAAACAAAAACCAACATATTAAAATTAAAGTGGAAGCAAAACCCTAAACTTATAAAGAAATAAGGTAAGGGCAAATCATCAAAAGAGTATAATAGAAACTCAAGTTAAAGGCATCACAAAAAGTTGAAGCAAAAACTTTATAATGTTTAGTTAAGATTAAGTATGAACTTAGTGCTAACTTGTTTATCATTATAAAATCCCCGAGAAGTCTGTAAGGCGGCAAGTGAACACCCAAAAACTTGACCTTATCAGAAGATACTCGGAGATCTTTTTGGGTCTGGGTAAGGTTTGAACAAGCTCACCGGCATAAACTTCTGTTTCATTCAACAGCGCCCTCAGACCTCTGATCTCTTCCATAGCTTTGGAGAGTTGTTATGCAAAAGACGGCTCGAGGAGGTTCTTATCCTTACCCGCCTGGTTGGAAGAAGCTTTCTCAACAGCTAGCTTGTTACCATGACTCATAGATACTGCTCCAAGGTACATTTGTTCTCTTCTAAAACTTCTATCTCAAGGTGGAGGCTTTCATACTGCTCTTTTCAATTATCTGCCTCAATCTGGTAATCATGCATCAATTACTCCTTACGGGAAACCCTTTTCATCATCATCGTGCCGAAGAGATTGATCTACATAAAGAAATAAAGGATAAGAATCCTAATAAAAGGAAAATGGTATAAGATATAGAAAGAATACTATACCTTCAATGATGATTGCACGATGTCATTCATCCAGGTTAAATAACTATGAATTTCTAGCTTGGACTTTTCAACCGGACCATCAAGGGTTTTAACTATACATCAGTCTGACCTAACTTCTTCAGAAGCTTACCATTAGCTGGAACTTCAATGGTAATTTGCTTCATTACCATGCTTCCACTTGAAGAACCAATTTTAGTACGAGAAATATTGGCAGCAAAGACAGTTGACGAAGTCATAATGGCTTAAGGCAAAGTAGAAATAGCATTAGAAAGAATAGGAAAATGGTGTTTTATTGGGACAGATATGGGAAGGAGGCAAGAGGTACTTCCTCAGACACTTAATCAAAGCCGTCATTATCAAATCCACGTGAAAAGAGGTGATTAGTAGAGTCACGAGGTGCCATAGGCATGTCCTCGTCAGAACTCACTAAAGTGGCTTCAACAGGCTCGGTTATGGGAAAAGAACAAGGAGGATGAGTAACATCTTCATCCGAAATGACGCGTCTTCTTATCCGCAGCTTCCTAACCAAACAACTTACCTCCCGCTCCTCTTCGTCCTCAGAATCCTGAGGTCTATTAGCTTTTCTTTTCGTTGAAGAACTCAAGATTATTTCTTGAGCTCTCGCCAAATAAAGTCTAGAAGCTCTGATTGACTCAGCACTTATGCCATGAATAAGAAACCCTGATAAAAAGAATGGTTAAATAAATTCTAATGATAGAATGAATAAAAAATATAAGGGAAAGAATAAAATTTTTACCATGGGTCTTAACTTTCCAACCAAACCTATTTGAGAGGTAATTCCAAGATGTAACTTCCATCGGAGTACTGGTCAACAATTTTTCTACCCAACTACGAAAATTGGGAATCTCTTCAATAGTTCCCATAATTGCTGAAAAAGGAAAAGTGAAATAGTCACGGGAAGTACAAACTCTTAAAAAAAAAAGAGTTGTAAAACAAACTTACATGCAAAATTTTACTTTTCTGGAAATAGCATGTTTTCTTCACCTACTAACCATATTGTAGGAGCAGTAGCAAATCGGGTGTACCAGCCACGATCTTTATCATCCTCACGGCTGACTAAAACTCTCTTACTCCTCGCCACCAAAGTAAAAATCCCATAACGGAATAACTTAGTGGAGTAGAGATGAATTAGATAAAAAAGAAAAAGGTGAAAGGTAATTGAGCCAAATTAGCCAAATATCTTAAGCATGCAACAGCCCTCCAGACAATAGATCAATTTGTCCTAAACGCACATTGAAGAAGAGGCAGAATTTGATAATGACTGGATCAATAGGGGGTCTAAAGTCCAATGTAAAGGGGTACGTATACATAAAAGAAAAGCCAGCATTGAAAGAAATGATCATTTGATTTGCATCAGTGATCAAAATTGGGAAATAAAACTTCCAATGACAATCTATACGAACAACAAAGATCAGACCTTTAGCAATATGGGAAGGGTAGACATCAATACGATCATGAGAGGACATAAAAGAAACATGGTTTCTAATCAATTCTCTATCACTATAAAGAAAGTTTAGAAGAGATAATCTCGTCTATTGTAGGTTCACAGATTGGCTCAGTGGAATATCTACTCTAGCATGTGGAAGAGATGCCCTAGTTCTATAAGATGAAGGAGGAGCGAAACTACATTGAGAATAAGAATAACCTCGAATGGAAACTAAGCTTAAACTATGCAACCTACCCCCTCTCTTGCTTCTTGTAGGAGCAAGGGGAAGTTTATCTATGATAAGAACTTTTTGAGGAGAAAGGTTTGAAGAAGAAATAGTTGTACGAAGAAGAAGAAGAAGAAGAATAGAAGATTGAATGGCCAAAGATGGAAAACTTTATCATGAAAGAAAAGACAAAGGATATATTTATACTCAGCAGCAACCGTAAAATGAAAAGGTAATGATGGAAATGCATAATGAAAACCGTCACTTCGTGATTGATGCAACAGTAAAAAAGTCCTAAAAGACGCTGAGGAACTGTAGAACCAATCAAAAGTCACCACGTGTCACATGCATTAAATGGAAGTGACATACGAAGCGTCAGTTCTGGAAAAGGCATAATAATATGTGAGAATAGCCGCAAAATTCCCGTTTCAATGAATCCACTTCCCAAATATTCAATTGATGAATAAATGGCAAGGGGGGGACTATCTATATTGGAAAAAATTAAGTTAATATTTAGAATTAATTATGTGACTGACATGTCAAGGCACGTAGATAAATAAGTAACGGCTGGCAAAATAGTATGCCAAGAGACGCAGGTCTTAATAGGTACGAGCAAAGATTTAAGAAAGCAAGAAGGAATGGTTACTCAAATCTCTTGATAATTTAAAGAGACATCGATGGAATAAATCAAAGGCAGTAAAAAGTACATATACTTAATATCTGCAATTAATGAACATAAATGATAGGGAGCATTAGAAAATCTTCACGAAACAGTTATGATTGTCAAATAACGTTTCATTCATGACATTAATTGTTCATAATAGATTTAGAAACGTATTATTTAGAAATAGCCATAAAAGGAGAGAAATAAAAATTTGTATAGGACAACACTGATTACTATTATTGGAATAAACTTATTTACATTTTTTTATACTGCTTACTCAGCTACTTCTTAGTTTAATTTTTCTTCTCTTGTTACATAATTATTTTCTTATTTAATTATCAGTAATTCGAATTCTTTTAAAATTACGTTTTGATCGAAATTTTTTTTTTTTTTGTTAAACAATACTGCTTCCTATCCCAATTTGCACTATTCTCGTTTTAGGAATGGAGCAAAATATTGTAAGAGTGTTGTGCGTGATATGTGGGTTAATATGTCTATCACGGATTTGAATTATGTGGCAGATAAAAATATACTACTATTTTAGTGAAGAAGAGCAAATGGCCTAGTCCATTAACCATGGCGTTTCGAGCCGTGCGTCACTAATGCTCAGTAACAAGCTAACCTCTCAAAAAAGAAATATTTTTGCAAGATTGAAGATTCTGAATCTATTTAATTAAGAAAACATTGAACTGATAATGTTTTGTTAACACTTTTTCAAGTATTTCATTTATACTCTCTTCAAATACTTATCATATATTATAAAGTGAAACTAGCATATTAATGAATTCCAAGTGTAGTCGGAAAAAAAGTAGTCCATGCCTAGGAAATTCGGGTCTGATGCGCCCCCAATATCGGTATGGCTAATGGAATACTGGTATTGGTTGGGAAAGAATATTAACTTTCCATAATGTAATTTTATTCTCATTCATGGATGAACCCTAGTTTATACAGTATAATTGCCAGGGTCATTGTTTTTGAAATTTGAATATGAGATAAATAAATACGTAGGTTGCATAAGCTAACCATTTAATTAAGCCTAAAAACGTAATTTTAACAGGAGTCAACAATCTCATCAACATCATTCAAAAACTCATCAAAAAGTGAGAAAAGGCTTGTATTAGGATATATATAACAGCCAATATTAGTTCTAGCTTCTAGCTAGGTCACGACGATCTAGAGTAGAGGTCAATTAAATGGAACTTTTTACGACCTCAAACAAGTAATTAAAAGAAAATCTTCCACAATAGAAAGTCAGTTTAGGAGTCCGGAACCTATATATTATTTATTTAGACTCAAATTACTTTAATAAGTGTTTAAAAAATGATATTTTTATATATAGCATGCAAATAGAAGATGTTATATTTTAATGGTAACGTCTGCGGTTAAGTATAGCATCTTCTGTAGATACACTATATATAGCATCTTCTATATGCACGATATGCTCTGACTATGGCCCCACCAATAAGTGAACTGACAAGCACAATAAATGTATAGTGTATGTTTAGAAGACGCGATACGGCAAAAATTTTCAATATCCCGAGCTAGCCATTTCCTATATAAAGTGATTAGTACTTTAGGAAATTTCGTTCACATACAATTCTAACTCACTTCAATATTTTCTTGTTAAATTCTGAAGCATTTTTTCGTAATGTCTGAAGAGCGTAAAATAAGGTTTCCTTATATCGGGGGAGTGAGGTTGTGACGGAGAATAACTCTATGAGGTATAATTTATCTCCACAAGATCATGTTAATTACCACTTTAACTAAAGTACAATAAATTGATATCGTTGTTATGCAAAAAATGGGTGTAAGGAAACGCTCAGTGATACTTAACGTAACCAGAAGATATTTTTTTTGTATTCTGTCACTCCGTAAGAGGATGCTTTTTACTCGGAGTTAAACATCCACGATGATGAAACTTTAAGGGATTTTCTAAGGACTCCATATGAATACCGAAAATATCTTGTAATAAATATGCTGGATATGTACGTCAAGGTCGAAGACGTTCCAAACAATGAGGTGGCCGGACAGGTTCCGGATAACCCCCAGTCATCGACTGACTATTCTGGAGGAGTTTTTCCGCACAAGTTCCGGATGAAAGAGTTTTCCTTGATTTAAACTTATTCTTGCCTGCTTTACATAATTCACAAGACGAGTGGTAAGCTTCAATTTTCCTTTGTGTTACGATGTACATTTTTGTTATTTTATTTTATAATAACGCTCATATATTTAATAGGGGGTACTGGCCGTATATGAATTTTACAAATTATGAACCCGAGCATAGTTTTGGTGTGTTGGATCATGATGGTCCATCTGGGAGCCATCACATACATGAAAATATCCATCATGGAATTTCATCACATTACGACTTGTAAGTGAAGTGATACGGCTATATGGAAAGTATTTTTTAAATTCAGCATCCTAATAATTTGTTGATTATGCAGTGAAAACGAGCAAGTTGAAGCAAATGTACTCACTCAGTTGCTCGAAGACGACGTATATAATTGGAATCTGGCAGATGCAGAGAGTGAGGAAGAGAATAGTGATTACGACAACAATGCTGATGAATCTGGAGACGAGACACCCTTTCCTCGTAAGAATGGTGATGAGGAGGATGAGAAGGAAGGACCTGATTTGATGAGAGAGTATGCTCCATCCCCCCTCCCCTCTAGATGAAGAGTGTATGAGTCATAAGTGTCGTTTTATTCAAGGGAGGTTCATTAACTTGATAACTTGCCAAACATGCCGGATGTGGAAGCTTTCACAAGGGATTTTGATCAAATTCGGATAGCAATGTGGAATGAGTCTAGACCAACGGTGCTAGCAAAGGGCATGCTTTTTCCTGATAAAGCGCGCCTAAGTAGGGCTTTTAAAATGCACAACGTAAAAGAGTGTCATGAGATGACGGTAAGAGTGTCAAGTCCGGTTCTATACAAGGTTATTTGTCGCAAGTGGTTTTGGCCATGTCATTGGATGTTGTGTGCGATGAAGAAGAAGATAGGTCTGTGAAAAGTTGGTAAATACATTCCCACCCACACCTGCGAAATGGACTCATTTAACGGGAATCATTTCAACTTGGATATTGACTGGATTTCTCTTGTTCTTTTTCCACACATTGAAGCGTCCATAAAGTATAAAATCAAAAGAGTGCATTACAGCAGTCCACTAGGAACATAGCCATATAATTACTAAAAGAAAGGCATATCTCGAGCGCAAAAGAGCGTTTGAAATAGTCGATGGTAACTGGGATAAGTCATTTGCAAATCTCCCTAGGTACATGGCTGCACTGCAGCAGTTTAACCCCAGGACGGTAGTTGAATGGAAGCTTGAGCGTATTCCAGGTAAACCAGAATATATATTCAATTACATGTTCTGGGCGTTTAAACCAGCAATTGATGGTTTTTCACATTGTCGGCCCGTAATATCCATAGATGGCACTCATGTCTATGGAAAGTACGATATTAAGCTATTGATAGTCGTGGCAATAGATGCTAATGGACAGATATTTCCTCTAGCTTTTGCTATTTGTGCCAATGAAATCCAAGAGACATGGAAGCTGTTTTTGAACCACTTGAAAGAGCACGTTGTCAAACAGAATTTTGTCTAATATCCGATCAGCACGATGGTATCTTAAGTTCTATGGAGAACTTGCTTGCATGGCAAGAACCTTATGCCTACTATCGTTACTGTGTTAGGCACCTTAAAACCAATTTCCAGAAGGCATATCCCAAAAAGGATCTCCATGATTTGATGTGGATGTCAGTAACAGACCACCAACAACATAAATTCCGGATGCACATGGAATATATCAGGCAAGAAGACGAGGCAGCCTATCATTGGTTAATGCGGCATGACCCTGAAAAGTGGACGCTGCATGCGGGTGGTGGCAAACAATGGGGAACTCTGACTAAAAATGTGTCAGAATCTTTTAACGGGTTATTTAAGTCTGTAAGAGGATTGCCTGTCACAGCGATGGTGCAGATGTCGTTCCAGCAGATGGTAGAGAGGTTTGTTGAAAGGTCTGCAGCTACAACGTCATTGATGGAAAAGGGTGTTGAATTTATACCGGTGCCTATGAAGAGATTTGAGAAATACAGACAGCGAGTACATTGGCATTCATTTTTGCAGTATAATAACGAAAGAAAAGTTTTTGAAGTTCGCACCGCTATCCATCAAAATCGAGGTAATAATGTACATACTATAAATGAATCTACAAGGTTATGCTCTTGTGAAAAATGGTCCATCTACCACATGCCTTGCTCACATGACATCAAGTGCTTTCAACAAGTTGGTTTGGGTGTAACCAATTATGTTGATCAACAATATAGTGTTTCGAAGTACCTAAACACATATAGTGGGCAGTTGCAGCCAGTGGGTGCTAAGCATTATTGGCCGCCTGAACCATTTAAAATGGTGTGTAACAAGTCCTATTTGCGTCGGATACAGGTGAAGAAGGGAATGCATATACGGAACCAAATGGATGTTAGTGATACCGTTTATGCGCGCATATGTGGTATATGCTCTCAAGCAGGACACGACCATAGAAAATGTAATTTGGGTGGCAACGGTAATCAAGTGTACCTAACTTTGGGTGGCTCGGGGTGGGTGTTCTTCTAGTGTACCTAACTACCCATGAGTTGATGTTGTAATAATAAGTTGTTATGTCTGTATTTCAAGATTTATGAAATAAAATTATGCTTGTTAATTATGATTTGTACATTCCTATTTTACCTATTTAAATAATAATTTAATAAAATTATCTTTATATTTAGTGCGGTTAAATATATAGTTTTGTGTTTGTTGTCTTGTCGAACTCAAAAAGCTGACCAGCTGACATAAAGTTGTCTTGTCAACATGATAATATTTAACATGCAAAACATAGTGTCGTTAGATAGTATGTTATGTATTTAGCGCGGTTGAATACTACATTATGTGTGTGTTGTCTTGTCGAACTGAAAAAACTTATTAGATGACATAAAGTTATCGTGTCACCATCATGATATTTAACACACAACATATAATGCCATTAGATAGTACATTATGTATTTAGCGTGGCTAAACACTACATTATGTGTGTGTTGTCTTGTCGACCTGAAAAAGCTGACCAACTGACATAAACTTATTTTGTCAACATCATGATATTTAATACACAAAATATAGTGTCATTACATAGTACGTTATGTATTTAGCGCGGTTAAATACTAAGTTATGTGTGTGTTGTCTTGTCGACCTGAAAAAGCCGATAAGCTGACATAAAATTGTGTTTTCAACATCATGATATGCAAAGTATAGCGCCATTACATAGTACGTTATGTATTTAGCTTGGTTAAACACTACATTATGTGGGTGTTCTCTCGCCTATAAATAACAAGCTCATTGTAGTTATTTTATATGCTCAAAATTTACTAAAAATAAATATTTCATTAAAAGTAAGTTTTTGTTTACTAAAAGAAAATAGTTCACAAATGGCTCAACCTCTTCGTCCACCAAAGTGCAATTGTGGAAAAGCATGCTTGATGCGAAATTGTTAGGACAGTGGTGAAGTTGGACGCAGCTACTGACACTGTATGAACCAGTTTTACAAAGGTTCCCGGCGAACCTATTTGTCGATTTTTAGGAATGGGTTGATGACCCATGTTATCAAGAATTCTAGAAAGAACAACTACAGTATCTTTATAACGTGTGCTTAAGACAACGGGAACATGGGAAAAAAAAAGCAATAGAATTATTGCTGACTTGAGGGCAAAACTAAAGAAGGTGGGAGAAGAAAAATGGAAAACACAAAAGAATTGTGAAGCACAAAAGGAACATAAAAAAATATAAAGGAGAACTTGCGGAGGTGAACACGAAACTGAAAGAGGTAGAAGAAGAAAAAGAACATCTAGAAGAACAATTTAAGTGGTTGGAGCGGAGAATAAATGGCAACCGGGGAACACATTGGCATGTATGTGCTTAGTGTATTTTTCATATTTCATGTATTTTTATTATGTTGGCCTACTATGTTTGTGTTTAGGCTTGTGTTTGTTACTGTAGTAATACTTTTCTTGTTTGTTGTACTAAATTTTATTTTAATTGAAGTGGAAGTTAAGTTTAAGTGTTTGTGCTGTTGACTGGAATTTTACTTCTTTATGACTTGTGTTTTTATTGCAATACGAAACTAGCTAATTAACGGAGAAATCAAAAAGTAATACACATATTATATAAATGTTGTTGTTAATGTATATACAAAAATATTATTTACATATAATGTAAAAAAATGAATAAAATCAGTGTGTCACGCATCCAGTGTGCCTCAACGCAGCCGCTGGCCTGAGGCACATCGCATCCCGCCCGGGGAAGCTATCAGGATCGTCATCATCAAGTCGCCTCCTTATAGCCGGATGCGCCGCTGGATGATCATCAGTAGAAGGTGCTTCAGTCCAGTAGAAACCTACATAAGAGTAAAAAGCTCAAAATAGCAAAGTATATAATAAGCCACAACAATTTGAATTTTCACGCCACTATATCGTCGGGATCCTGAATGTAATCATCAGTCGCAGCTATGTCAACATAACGTTCAGCCATAAAAAGGAAACTAAAAAAGTTATGGAAAATAAAGACAAATTCTAATTCAATACTATGAAAACCATAACTGCGAACGTGATGATGAACCATAACTTAGCCGGCGCCCACAATGTAAATCTCTGATCGTACGGTCCTCAGCAATGGTCGGCGGGCCTGGAAAGTATGTATCCCAATCAACTCTAGAAAGGTGCATGCCCTTGATCAATAACTGACCTGACGGGGTCACCTTTGAAGTCCCTAGAGTGAGATCCGTCCCAAGGCTATATGACGGCATGTCTGTCTCATGTTTCCATCCGACATATCGGCAGGAACATAATCAGTATGGGCCTCAATGCGCCATTGCTGGGGACCACCTCCTCTCTGCCCACCGCCACGTCATCTGGTACCCCTGCCTCATCAGGCACCACTACCTCGTCAGGCACCCCCACCTCGTCGGGCACCACCACCACGTGCCATACCAGGGCCTCACTCGTACCTATCTAGCTCCACATAATCAGGCATGTGTGCCAAATGCTGATCCTCCCGGGCTTGCTGCAGTGTCCGGGCAGCCAACTCTACAAATCAACGCCTATAATCATGTAAGGCATCCGCAGGATCGCCTACATAATCCTGAATCTGCAGCCCCATCTGGTAAACAATGTGTAGTCCAATAGACTGCACAACATATAAAATATAAACTACGTATATTGCACAAAAACACAGTTATATAATGAATAATTATAGAAAATATACCAGGGCCTTGTGTCGCCTGGCGTATGGAACATTCCGATCGCCAGCCTGATGAATAGTGTTCCCGATAAAAACTCAGGTGACGTGCCGGTACCAGGACATACACCTCTAAATATCCACCTCCTAGTCCCAAGTAGGTGGGGGCAGAATCATCTGCTCTCGACGGTCCCAACTTTGGATCTACCCGGCTAACCATGCCATAAATGCATCGTCCGCCCGACTACGATCATCCCTCTGATAATGCGTAGGCTCCTATACAGGGCCCCTCGGTATATACTGCGAGCGGCCAAACTGCCAAAGTACCCGCTCCGAGGCATGATGCTCAACAATATTGAGGCATATGAGTGGGGCATAAGTGCTCCAAATAAATCGGTCGGCCGAGCAATAAGTGTTAGGATTTATGCCCGTCACTAGAGGGGGGTGAATAGTGCGGCACGAGAATATTGATAAATATTGCGGAATTAAAATTGCAGGAATAAAATAAATTCGGTAATTAAAATAGCAAGGAAAGAACACACCGAATTTATCCTGGTTCACCACAACTTGTGGTTAGTCCAGTCCCCGAGAGACTCTCTCGAGATTACACTTGCTCGTAGATGTACACTCTACAAGACTTCAACTTGCTCGAGGATACCGCACCTCAAGACTTCACCTTGCTCGTGGATACCGCACCACAAGACTTCACACAATAAGATTGAGGGTACTTAGCAAACCCGACAATCAATGAGAAGATAAGGTCTTCTCAGACACCTTTCTCTTTTACAACAAGAACTCTCTCAAAAGAGTAGATAAAGAGATACAATATTAGCTCTATGAACAACTCAAAGTTGTCTCTCAAATGGCTCAACAAAAGCTCTATAATGATGCACAAATGATATCAATATGTATATGAATAATGAGAGGTGTTGTGTGTTTAAAATCAGCTCAAAAGACCTCTATTTATAGGGGTTAGAGGGTGTATGTCCGTTGCTTAATTGACAATCAATTGTGCTGATTTTGTGCTAACATAATCAATTATATGATCTGCATAATCGATTATCTGCTCTAACGTTCAAAAATCAAAAGCTTATTTTATGCTGGATAATCGATTATCTGAAGTGCATAATCTATTATTTTGTTACAGTGTTCAAAAACTTTGCAACGAATACAAGATAATCGATTATTCACTTCTGATAATCGATTATGTTGTTGTTTTGTAAATTCCGGTTTACACTGTCTTGACATAATCGATTATCACAATAAGCATAATCGATTATTTCTGTCCAGCTTTGAAAGACATGTTTAAAATTCATTTTGGCTAAAATGAAAATGTTTGAAATCATTTTGTTTGAAGTATTTGAAATATGATTTGATAAAATGATTTTATGCATATTTATGATGACCTATATTGAGCCAAAAGACGAGATAACTTTAAATGTTGCTCTTACATTTGTTCTACCTAACGACCTACGCCTTGGGTCTTTGGTCTTGAACTTTTGAGCTCGTCTTTGGCTTGTCTATGCAATTCCGTCATCAGTATGCTTCTCGGCATTCAATCTTGATTGTTTGTCATATGATAACGTTGTTTGACACTTGACTTCATCGTTTGTCATTCATCGACTTCGTTGTTTGTCATTCATCAAAACCTATACCTGAAAATCATGCTAATACAACCAAAGCGCACATATCATGGATAGAATGATTTTCTATAATTTCCCCCTTTTTGATAATGACAAACAACAGGAGATATGCATATCGGATTCCCCCTAAATTCATGTTATACCTCAACATACAATTCATGCAAACAATTCCCCTCAATGATAATTCCCCCTCAAATAAGGCGTGCTATAACGTCGATTCATTTCCCCTTATTTGATGCATATCGCCTAATTTCTTCCCTCTTTTGGCATTAGCAAAAAGAGAGTATACAAAGGCTACTTTCCCCTTTCGACAGTTTCCCCTTTTTGGGTATATCAATTGTTAGTGTCAAATATAAGATAGAAATACAATAAGGAATATACATTGACGATATTTAAAAAATCATATCAACATGAAATAATATCAAATGTTAGTAAAAATATAACAACCATATCAAAGGTTATTTTTAGCGAATATACCAACTGTTATTCAAACTAGAAAGATATTCATCAAAACATCAATCATTATTTTTACTAAAAATAATTGATACCAATTGTTATTCAAGATAAAAGTTATCAAAACATGAATCAACAAAAATAATTAATATCAATTGTTAACACAGATATATTAATTGTTGACACATATCAACTATTACGTTTTTATCAAAAAAAATGATAACTAACCGAAATTCCCCCTCGATGCAATAAGGTTTCGTGCTTGGTGCATCTACTACGATATTGTAGTCTTCAAGCACACCTGCAAACGTACCTAAAAATAGGTTTTCGGTACCCAGGCACTTTTGGATCCTTGGGGGTTAGGCAAATAATAATCATAGTTAAAAGATAAATCTCTATGTTTTGCAAAACATATGGGTGCTATGTGTCCTACCCGGTTGCAATAATGACATATAACATTCGGGTTGTGCATATGTCTTGGTTGAGCCAAAAACGTTCTAGGTGATCTAAAGTCGTTATTCTTAGAAGCGTTGAAATTCCTAGAGTCGTTTCTAGGTGATCTAAAATGATTTCTATCATCCTTTCTAATATTCTTCTTAATTTCTTCAATTGTTTTAGGATCATCAACACTACATTTTTCTAGTGTGTTCCTAAGTTCTATGTTCTCTATTTTCAAAGAACTACAAGAAGAACAATTGGAACTTTGATCAATTGAAGAGGCTTCATTCATCTCCTTGATTTTATTGTCATTTTCCAAAAATTTATTATCTTCTTCTAACTTCTCATTATCACGAGTCAATTTTTCAAAATCTTTTTCTTTCAAAGAAATTTTTTTCTTCAATTCTTTTATGGTTTTTGAAGCTCTAATAAATTCACCATATAATTCATCATAGGCATTTTGCATTTCTTCAAACGAGTAAGAGTTAGAATTACTTACCTCTTCTTCCTCGTTGGCCATGAGGCATAGTGCGGCAGTTTCATCGCCCGAGCTGTCCGAATCCCGTGTCACGCGCCTATGGTGTTTCTTCTTTTTCTTGTCCTTGGGTTTTGGACAATGTGATTTGGTGTGGCCAAGTTTTCCACAATTTTGGCATGAAGGACTTGGTTCTTCCTTCTTTATTTCCTTCTTCATAAACTTATAAAACTTTTTAGTTATATCATTGGAAATAGTATCATCATCGCTTTCCGAATCACTTACCTCTACTCTTTTAGAAGATGAGGCTTTGAAGGCAATATTCGAACTTCTACTTCTAAGATAGGGATTAAGAATTGTGCTTTCATAAGTTTCGAGGTTACCTCTTAGTCCATCAATTGTGACATCCGTGATTCCTATCGACTCTTGGATGGCATTGGCTTTGGAACGCCATTCGGGAGTAAGACTTTGTAGGATTTTTCGAACAAGATCTTTGTTCGTGTACACTTTCCCAAGAGCATGAAGATCGTTGACGATTGTTGAGAATCGTTCGAACATAACACCGATGGGTTCATTCTCCCTCATTCTAAAGAGTTCATATTCATGTGTTAGAAAATCAACTTTAGATTCTCGGACTTGAGACGTACCTTCATAAGTGATCTCGAGTTTATCCCACATCTCCTTGGCGGTTGTGCAACAAGAGATTTTCCGATAGTCATCCGGATTCACCGCACAATATAATAAATTGACGGCCTTTGCGTTATTTTCAACTTTCTTGATGTCCTCGGCATCATACCCATCTTCCTCCTTTGGAACCGTGGTTTCTCCAACTTTCTTTGTCGGCATTTGTTCACCGTTCTTGATGATTTGCCACAAACGAAAATTATTTGATTGGATGAAGATTCTCATCCGCTCTTTCCAATATGTGTAATTTGTTCCGTCAAATAGTGGAGGCCTATTGGTGGAGTGTCCTTCGCTGATCATTCCTGCGTTCAATATTCTCAAAAAAAATATATACCGTTCTCTCAACCGGTTAAGGCTTTCAGAGAGTTAGGCTCTGATACCAACTGTTAGGATTTATGCTCGTCACTAGAGGGGGGTGAATAGTGCGGCACGAGAATATTGATAAATATTGCGGAATTAAAATTGCAGGAATAAAATAAATTCGATAATTAAAATAGCAAGGAAAGAACACACCGAATTTATCCTGGTTCACCACAACTTGTGGTTAGTCCAGTCCCCGAGAGACTCTCTCGAGATTCCACTAACTTCGTTAAGCTTACGGGTGCCTAACAAACCGTTACACTTGCTCGTAGATGTACATTCTACAAGACTTCAACTTGCTCGAGGATACCGCACCTCAAGACTTCACCTTGCTCGTGGATACCGCACCACAAGACTTCACACACTAAGATTGAGGGTACTTAGCAAACCCGACAATCAATGAGAAGATATGGTCTTCTCAAACACCTTTCTCTTTTACAACAAGAACTCTCTCAAAAGAGTAGATAAAGAGATACAATATTAGCTCTATGAACAACTCAAAGTTGTCTCTCAAATGGCTCAACAAAAGCTCTATAATGATGCACAAATGATATCAATATGTATATGAATAATGAGAGGTGTTGTGTGTTTAAAATCAGCTCAAAAGACCTCAATTTATATGGGTTAGAGGGTGTATGTCCGTTGCTTAATTGACAATCAATTATGCTGATTTTGTGCTAACATAATCGATTATATGATCTGCATAATCGATTATCTGCTCTAACGTTCAAAAATCAGATGTTGATTTTATGCTGGATAATCGATTATCTGAAGTGCATAATCTATTATTTTGTTACAGTGTTCAAAAACTTTGCAACGGATACAAGATAATCGATTATTCACTTCTGATAATCGATTATGTTGCTGTTTTGTAAATTCCGGTTTACACTATCTTAACATAATCGATTATCAAAATAAGCATAATCGATTATTTCTGTCCAGCTTTGAAAGACATATTTAAAATTCATTTTGGCTAAAATGAAAATGTTTGAAATCATTTTCTTTGAAGTATTTGAAATATGATTTGATAAAATGATTTTATGCATATTTATGATGACCTATGTTGAGCCAAAAGACGAGATAACTTTAAACGTTGCTCTTACATTTGTTCTACCTAACGACCTACGCCTTGGGTCTTTGGTCTTGAACTTTTGAGCTCGTCTTTGGCTTGTCTATGCAATTCCGTATCAATATGCTTCTCGGCATTCAATATTGATTGTTGGTCATATGATAACGTTGTTTGACACTTGACTTCATTGTTTGTCATTCATCGACTTTGTTGTTTGTCATTCATCAAAACTTATACCTGAAAATCATGCTAATACAACCAAAGCTCACATATCATGGATAGAATGATTTTCTTCAATATGGTGGCAGGGAAGCTATCAAATCCTTGCTGCATGGCGTCCAGATGAACTATCAAATAAGAACATGAAATATGAGTATGCACTACACTATGTTAATCTACACAAGGTAAGTTTAGTTACATATTTAACTGTGCGCTGTCCATCAGATCCAACACATCCCTGCAGAGGTGGAGATTATGATGAGCATCATACTCTCGTAAAAGTCTACGATGGAGAACCCCCACCTCTTGGCTAGAGGGAAAAACGGAGGTGCTACAATAGGAGCTAATTGTGGTCGCGGTGGCTGAAATTCCAAGAACCGCTCCCATGCCCAAACCTAATATGCAAAGTTGATGTAATGTTCAAGATAAATTCTAACGAGGTAGAGTTGGAACTGACGAACATATTATTTGAATATGTTTTCACATATAGAAGCAGCATAAAACTACAAACATCTCTCTGAGTGCCCATGCTCTCCCGACACATCTGCCTATACATATAGCCGAGAACAGCACCACCCTAGCTATAATAGGGTAACTTATCTAGCAGCTGAACATGATGAAGAAATCGCAGGCTGACTAGGTTCCCCAAAGTGTTCGGGAACAAGACCCCTCCAAATAGAAGAAGTAGCAACAACCTCACATATCGGGTGATATGTACCTCATCTGTATCATCGGTGATATCGGGGTGGAGTAGCTCAGGTACTGTCTAATAGGTGTCAAAGTCAGCCGACTAGCCCCGACGATGCACTCTTGTCCTGTGGCCTGAAACCCGTAAGCTGCTGCAGCACGTCCAAATAAGGATTACGCGACATATATCTCATAGCAATAGGCAGTGAAACGGCCATGCCATCAGCGGGCAGGCCATATAAAACCTTAACGCCCTGCAGCGTGACGGTAGCCTCACCAATGGGCAAATGAAAAATATGTGTCTCTAGTCTCCACCGCTCAATCAACGCCATGATCAATGCCCAGTCAACCTGCATCCAGCCGATCTCAATACTCATGTAAAATCCCGTGGCCTGGAGGCGATGGACTACACGCTCATGGAGAACTCTGACATGAAAAAAATCCCACATGTCGTCGACTCTCCTAGCGCGGAGAGTCTAGGAAAGTAACTCTCCCTCCCATATATGGGCGGACCTATGATCTCCCTAAAGCACTAATAGCTCACGAGAGCAAGGGCCGGGATGTATAGGCACGTCCATGTCGTCAACTGTAAATTAAACAATAGTAATAATATGTTAATTAATTAATTGTACAAAGTATATGTAACGACTGGATTCCAGGCTATATTTGAGGTTCAGTAGCACCAAATTATCATGATATTTATGTCCGTCGAATTTAATTTTTTGACAGTTTTGTGTGTGTTTTTTTATAATTTACATTCTAAATTTTTAATTATTTAATTTTACAAAGTATATGTAACAATTGGATTCCATGCTCGATATTTGAGGACCACTAACACCAAATTATCATGAATATTTATGTGTGCCAAATTTAATTTTTGATCATTTTATCTCTATGTGTTTGTTTTACAATTTAAATTCTAAATTTATAATTATTTAATTGTATAATTTAAATGTAATAATTGGGTTCCAGGCTCGATATTTGAGACCCAGTAGCACCAAATTATTGTGAATATTGATGTGTGTCAAATTCAATTTTTTTATAATTTTGTGTGTGTTTGTTTTATAATTTAAATTCAAAATTTTTAATTATTTAATTGTACAAAGTATATGTAACAATTGGGTTTCGAGCTAGGTATTTGAGGTCCAGTATCATCAAATTATCATGAATATATATGTGTGTCAAAATTAATTTTTTGATAATTTTGTATGTGTTTATTTTATAATTTAAATTCTAAATTTTTAATTATTTAATTGTAAAAGTATATGTGACAATTGGGTTCCAGGCTCGATATTTGAGGCCTATTAGCACCAAATTATCATGGATATTATGTGTCAAATTCAATTTTTTGATAATTTTATCTATCTGTGTTTGTTTTATAATTTAAATTCTAAATTTTTAATTATTTAATTGTACAAAGAATATGTAATATTGTGTTCCAGGCTCGATATTTGAGGCCCAGTAACACCAAATTATCATGCATATATATATATATATATATATATATATATATATATATATATATATATATATATATATATATATATATATATATATATATATATATATATATATATATATATATATATATATATATATATGTGTGTGTGTGTGTGTGTGTGTGTGTGTGTGTGTGTGTGTTAAATTGAATTTTTTGATAATTTTGTGTGTGTTTGTTTTAAAATTTAAATTCTAAATTTTAAAATTATTTAATTGTACAAAGTATATGTAACAATTAGGTTCCAGGCTCAATATTTGAGGTCCAGTAACACCAAATTATCATGAATATTTATATGTGTCAAATTTAATTTTTTAATAATTCTGTGTGTGTTTGTTTTATAATTTAAATTCTAAAATTGTACAAAGTATATATTTTCATCTACCATTCTAAGAAATACTTAAATTACAAGGATTCTACGCTAAAATATTATACAGTTTACTACACTAAAAGTTTTTACATTTTGCTACGCTAATAAATAAACTAATTATAAATAACATATATATTTTAATCACATAACATTAACAAAAATAGCTACAACAATACTAGTTTCGCAAATAAAACTCAAAATGACATGAAAATACTAATATGTAAATATAGATATTAACAGAGTTAGAACACTAATTTCTAAGCCCAAATAAGTATAACATACGAGTTTTGCAAATAAAACACAAAAGGACATGAAAACCATTCAATAGGCAGTGATATACATTATTATACAAATAAATAATCGAAATACCTCGATGTTTTGAGTGTTTTGCGTAAAAATTTGAAGATGAATGAGTTAAACTACAAGCCAGGAATGCTCTACCACGATGTGGACTTCCTTAACCTTTTGTGTGATGGGAGGGGCCCACAAATTTTTTTTTTATAAATCGAGCAGTGAGGTTGGGGGGACCAGAAGAAGAAGGAGAGTTTTAAAAAATTGGGGAAGGGGAACTGTCGAGGAAGAAGACGACGGGCACTATTATAAAGGGGTATAGTGTATGATTTGAAAACTCTATATATAGCGTACAGTTACAAAATGTTATACCAGAAGTCAAATCGTCAGACACATATAGCGTATAACAACAACATGCTATATTTTAACGGCAAAAGTTACTGTTAAGGTATAGTGTGTTGTTGTTATACGCTATGTATAGAAGTGTCTTTTTTTTAAATACATATTAATATATTTTGAGTCCAAATAAATAATATATAGGTTCGGACTCGTCAGTTTAGCAAGAAGTACAACAGTATGGTAGCGAGAGATATAATCTTAACAAAATAATTTACAACATGCATCATGTAACAAATCAGCTGCACACATCTGATGGCCTTAAGCGCAGTGCCACGAGTAAAAATATGCTAAGACACCTGGACCAATACATGATCCCAAATTCCAGGACAAATACCATCTGTCAAGTCTTTAGAGAAAACAATACCAGCCCAGCTATACCAAAGGCATAAATAGATAGAAGGCTCCCTTAGAAGGACAGGAATGAACTTGTCATATTTATTTCATTAGCTATTTTAATAGCACTCTGGAACTTCTCTCTTCTTGTTTTTCTTTTTTTGTTTTGGTTTTCTTGTTTTTTTGGGCTAAGGTTGAGAACTACTTGTTGTAAATTTAGAGCTTGATTAAATATTAGAACTATCATCATTACACATCACCACAAAAATACACCTTCAAATATGCCCTTTGAGTTTTTCTATTCATTTATTAAATAATATAAAGTGTTCTATCATTATTATTTTTTCAATCAGCATAAAAATAAACTCCGATTTGGAGGCTTACGTTATTATTTCTATTTTGCAATGGACATGCTTGGGTGCTGACCTCTATGTCACCATATATAGTTGGGCCAACCTTCAAGGAATGCAACTAATCTGAGCTTGTTCTGTTAGCGGGCTGGATCTTCTTTGAACGAATTAAATAAGGGATTTTTACATATACATTCCATATAGCAAATCTTATACCCACTCATATTTAAGGTTTGTGTTTATTACATTTAAGTATATCACCTTTCAATTTATGTACCAAAATTATATTTAAGGTTAATAATCAACTCATTAATTATTTGCTTGATTTGTAGAACAATTAAAGGTTTGATTTGTGGAACAAGATCTTTTCATATATTTCTTTTACACATTTATAATGGAAGATCTCAACTTGCACCTTACTGTAACAAACTTCGAATAGAAAGTAAATAATTAGTTTATTCCAGTTATTCCTTTTAATTAGTTTATTCCAGTTTGCTAAAGGGTTAAGCCTCTCACTTTTCATAATTTCCTTTTAATTAGTTTATTCCAGTTATTCACTATAATGTTTTTAAATAATTTAGAAAATAAAATAGAAAATATTGATTTTAATAATTCAAAAAATAAAAAAAAAAAGTCGAAATAAGATTTTGAATTTTTGAAGATGGAGTTTATATACTCAAAGTTCGACGTCGGGTTTCAAAAATGCATTCTTTGTGGAATGCATTTTTCCATTATTTTTCTTAACATTACAATATTTGGCCAAAACTTTTAGAAGGGAAAAACTGATTTTGAATAGAAATAAAAATAATTTTTTAGAGCAGAAAAACTTAACTTTTAAAAATTTTATTTTTATGAAAAATACATTTAGAAACAATTTTTAAAAGTTTGGCCAAATACTGATTGTTGCTCAAAAGTATATTTTAAATTAATTAATTAAACACAAATAACTTTTCATCAAAAATACTTTTTGAAAATTGTTTCATCAAAAATACAAATTGTAGTTTTTTGGAGTTAATTTGTAGTTAATTGGCAAAATGTACTGTTGAATCAAATTTGTAGTTAATTGTACTAATGTAGTGACTATAATTACCTACAATTGCATATAACTAAACATCTATAATACATATAACTACAATTGCATAACTACAAATTGTTGGAAGTCCAATGCTACATTTATTGTTGCAGTACATTTTGCGCTGTTATGTTTTCGGATTAAACTTCTTGTCTTGAACAATGAAGAATAATGAATTGACGTTGCATAGAAATGCCATTTGTAGTTTTCAGCAACTCATACCATCCAGTAGATACAAAAAAATACGTTATATTCAGACATATTTTTCAACTGACTACGATTAACTACAAGTAACTACAATTAACTACAAAGTTCATATAACTACAAAAATTTGACTACATTTTAAAAACACACTGGAAACACTGCATATAACCTTAACTACATTTACCTACATTTGACTATATTTTAAAAACTCACCGAAAACAGTGCATATAACCTTAACTACATTTGACTACATTTTGCTTCATTACAGGCTTCATTTGCTTGTCATCTTCCAACGCGATCATTCCCAAGTGTAAAGGATCCTCCAGCAACATCTTTGCTACAAGATATCATGCGATTGACCACGTCTGATACTTTCTTGCTTGTTTACCAATATATCTTCCTACTTTTCCATCATAATATTCAGGCCACGCGTCCTTAGATAAGCGGCTCTCAGCAAGATCGATTGCGCGTCTTGCAATTTGTGCTTAAATCTTATCTCAAACAATTAGTTCTTCAAACTAAAACAAGCTCCAAATTAAATAACTGATTCAAATAAATTATGGACAAAAAATTATAGATCTCAACTTGCACCTTACTGTAACAAACTTCGAACATGAAAACAATATCGTATGAATTTCATGACAACAGAAGAAAAAATTTGTTCTGCCCAAAAAATGGTGAAAAACAACAAATTAACTACAATTCGATGAAACACAGACAGACCTCGACACTTCAGCCTTGAAACTCGCCGGAAAGTAAAAGAAAAATGTGTGACTGTGTGTGTGCCTATTCCGACAGATATGGTGAAGAGAAGACGAAGCAGCAAAATACATGAGGTCATAAAATCGGCTATTTTTGCGAATCAACTGCTGTAGCAGCAGGTTAGTCAGCAAGTCATCCGCAGAGACAAAATATTCATACGGTAGATCCTTTTGTTTTTTGGTTTTTAGATCTAGGATTTTTGTTGTCTTGTGTTGATTTGCTCTAGAGACTAGGAAACACGCTGATAGTCTTTAAGCTTCTAGGTCCATTATCTTTTGTTGTTTTTTCGTTGTTCAAAATGAAAAGGAAGGAGAAAAAACTGATGGTTTTTTTTTGTTAGTTTAGTTAGCTTTTTTTTTATTTCGCCAACTCAGGTGTTTTATTTATATACGAGACGCTCAATTACATCGAGCCGGGCCCCCATAACTATTTGTAAGAGAAATCAACCAAGAAGCAAAAGAAAGTCTGTCTGCGTTGCGTAATCAGAATGTGTTCGAGGCAGGTGAAGTGAAGCTTTTGTTGATTGATTCCAGACAGGTCTCTCGAGCCTTCTTTCTCGCTCTCTTAAGAGTAAGCCATAAAAATGGCTGTCGAAGAAGGAAGAGAATAGGGGGAGTTCGAAATTTTTGAGCTCTGCGACGCTAATGTCCTTGTGTCCCAAGGTTAACTTTTTTTAGATCTTAGGCCATAAAGATAGGCGTTATTTTAGGATACAATTTATTTACAAACAGATTTTAGCCTTAATTATCTGGCGTTAATTTAGGCTGGAACATCAGCAAAATCCGTTTGGTATATATTTTGTAACAAAAACATGAGATATGAGGGTAATAACCAAACAAGGCACAATAATGGTAATAAGGTTTGCTATATTGGATGTATAGGTAAAAATCCCATTAAATAAAGGGATTTTTATCTATTTATACCGTATAGCAAATTTTATTGCCAAAAATATTTATAATATTGTATTTACTCGTCAAGTTCATAGTTTCTCTACAAAATCTGTACCAAACAAAAAATAGATGAATTCTATCCTAAAAGCGCGCCAAAATAGAAGGAATCAGATTTAATGGTGATTCTGTCACCATTAATTTCGAGATTTAAAACGGAAGCAAATCCATTGCAGCGTCATTCTCTCATTCTCCATGTATTTTCCACCATTGATAGCCATTAAAAAGCTTGAAAGCTTTGAATTCAAATTTGAATTTTCAAAAATCATTATTTGTTTGGATTGGGTGTTGTTATAAATAATTTGGAATATGTTTAGGAGTTTATCTCTAAATTTTGAGGGGTTTTGGTGAAGATTAGACTTGGTTTTGACTGAATTTCAAATTGAAACTCGTCGAAGAAGAAGAAGAAGAAGACTTGTTTCCAGAATTGTATTTAAATTGTAGATAAATTTTAGAATTGTAGACAAATTGTAGATTGGAAAGACTAAAACTTCTACAAGTCTTCTACAATTATGTCGAAAATGCCAATTATGCTACAATTGAAATGAGAATTGGGATATTAAAATTCAATGTATTCAGTTTGTAGATATCTTGTAGAAACAATTTCTATAAATAAACTATAAATCAGTTTAAGTATTGTATAAAGTTGTTGTTACATTTATACTACAATTAAACTACAATCTTGTGTCAAAAAAAATATTGACAACAAAATTTGCTCTTCGTCTACAAAATTTCTACAAAAAAACTAAAACTACAATTGCACTCACACTGTACACTGGTTACACAACTGGCACTAAGAATGAGTTACACAACTGGACTTTGAAAGTGGTCCAAACACTTAAAACAAAGATTAAAACGTTAGCAGTATTATATTTGACTCTTCTTGTTTTGGAAGCAGTACAAATTGTCATATATACTGTATATAAATCAAGGTGGGGTCATGCAAAGTTACCTTTATCGATATTTTCCCAGGCCTCCTCAATTTAAATTAGTTGAAAAATCGTGGGGGTGGGGTATGGAGGAGAGAGAGGCGGGTAAATAAAATAAAGTGAATATATGCTCCTAAAATCATGCCTAGAATAAATGAAGCAATAATTATACCCTTAATTTGAATTATGGTACATAAATTGAAATTTGGTATGCTTAAATGTAATAAACACAAACCTTAACATGGGAGGTAATAAGGTTTGCTATATGGTATAAATAGGTAAAATCCCTTTTAAAAAAAATTTACATCTACATCTTTAATATTGGGTGAAGCAAAACGTGACATAAATTTGAATGAGATATATATCTTTATGTTATAAAATCTCCTATTTTAGGTGAATGTCCATAATTAGAGAGATTCTAGGGTTTACTTCTTGGTGGCTAAGTCACCACCTCCCTATAAATATAGGGGTTCTATACCATTGTAAACCATCTCAAAGTATCAATAAGAATACTCCTCTCTCTACTTTTCTCTCTATTGTTCTTGTTCTTGTATTATCGTTCTTGTTCTTATATTATTTCATAACACGTTATCAGCATGAGACTCTACCGTCTCAAGAAGCACTTTGAGAAGATTAAGGAGAAATTCGCCCACACGAATTTCGCTAATTCCGGGCATTATCCGGGTCACGCTTCAAGAGATAAGTATCGATTTTATGTTCGATTAAAATCTATAATTATGTGTTGTTATTTGTAAATACAAGTCTGATCCTATTGTTGCATTGTGCTAATTGTATTATGTGTATGAAGTGGCCAGCAATAGATTATGCACGGTTAAATCACAGTACTGTTTCTTTCTTCAATTACTTGAAACCGGAAACGGCGGCTTCGCGGTGGAATCGCGTCGGCTTAAATGCTTCCAAGAATTACTATACGGAAAATAGAAGAGGTATATTAGATATCACAACATTTATTGGTATACCTTAAAGGTAAGTAATTTACTTTTCCCTTTCAAATTCTTGAAATTCTACGATTTGATTTTATATACAAATAAAGACAACAAAGTTTGATTATAACTCTAATGGAGTTCGTAAGAAATTACACTCACATGAAGTGGTAAAATTTCTATGCCTTGACATGATCAAATTCATGTATGACTGTGGGCAAAGAATTAAAAATTCGTCCAATTGAATTTGCTCCATTCCCTTTAGAGAATGTGGTAGCAGTATGTGATAAGTCTGAAAGAAGACAAAATTATTATCGTGAAGGTATCAATGGATGTGGACGTGGCAATAGACGAAATTATAATCGTCATTATTGTGGTAATGAGAACAATAAGGATTCTCAAAATAATCTTTCACTTTATGAAAGTAATATTTGACATGAGATTGTGTATAGCACATACAGATGATTCTGATCCATTCCTTGAAGTGAATGTGATAATTGTAATAGAGCCCATAAGTATGAACACGCTCTTGATGTAATTTTTGTTTCATGTCTGACATTATAAAAGGAAAGTTCGTTGCCCTTGAAATTTCGGGCAAGAACTATATGACATGGGTGTTGAATGCTGAAATCCATTTGGATGCAATGGGTCCTGGAGACGCCATTAAAGACAGAAATAATGCATCCACCCAAGACTATCCTAAGGCCTTGATTTTCTTGCGCCATCACCTTGATGAAGGTTTGAAACTGTGCTAAGGCCTTGTTTTTCTTGCGCCATCACCTTGATGAAGGTTTGAAACTGTGCTAAGGCCTTGATTTTCTTGCGCCATCACCTTGATGAAGGAAGATGGAATTGTTTGATTTTATTTTACTTATTTGTGTTAGTTAGTGAATAAACTAATAGTCATTAGTATCAGCTCGTATTAGCTAGTTTATGATATAATGTTAGAATGTTTCAATATGCTCAAATTTCAATGATATTTTTATTTTTCAGTAGAGTTAATCGACTAACCTAACAGTCAGTCGATTATCTAATATATCGCATTAAAACTGCAAAACATTCGATTATATTAAGACACAATCGATTATGTATGTTTAACAATCGATTTTATTAAGACAGTGTGATCTGAAGTTTTTTAAAGTAGCAAATAATCGATTATGTATGTTTAACAATCGATTATATTAAGACATAATCGATTATGTATGTTTAACAATCGATTATATTAAGACAGTGCTTAAACTGAAATTTTCAAACTGCAAAGTAATCGATTATGGAGAACATATAATCGACTATCTGATTTAGTTAGTCAACTAACCTCAGCAGATTTTGAAAATATTGTTTAAATATGAAACAAACGGATTGAATTTGTTTATTCTCATATTTTCTTTTGTATGTCAAACCATGGGAATTAAATTAATTGAAAGCTCCGGAAGAGCAGCTATAACTCTGCCTAAAGGAACAATATTTATCATAGAGAATGCAAAGTTCTCCTCCAAGTTTAAGAGGAACTTGTTGAGTTTTTAAGATATCATTCAAAATGGATATCATGTTGAGACAATAGATGAGAATAATCTTGAATACCACATTTACTCATGAAAACGAGGCTGCCCACTTCGGTTTGGGGTCACGCCATTTTCCATGCAGCAATGCTAGTTCGTCGGCTGCCCACTTCGGTTTGGGGTCACGCCATTTTGCATGCAGCAATGCTAATTCGTCTCAGACCGACGAATTATCACAAATATTCCCCGTTGCAATTGGTTTTGGGTCATGAACCCAATATATCCCATTTAAGAATATTTGGATGCGCAGTATATGTGCCTATAGCACCGCCATACCGCACCAAAATGGGTCTGCAAAGAAGTTTAGGAATATATGTTGGGTTTGAATCGCCCTCCATTATTCGCTACCTCGAAACATTGACAGGAGATTTGTTCACTGCACGATTTGCAGACTGTCAATTTGATGAGACACTTTTCCCAAAATTAGGCGGAGAAGTTGGTGAAACCAAACGGGAAATTTTATGGAAAAATGCATCATTATCTCATCTTGATCCACATACCTCCATTTGTGAAAATGAGGTGCAAAAGATTATCCATTTGCAAAGAATAGCAAATCAAATGCCAGACGCATTTACAGATTTGAAAAGGATAACAAAATCACATATCCCTGCAGTGAATGTGACAACATCTGATTCACGAATACATATTTATTATTGGAAGAATATGAACATGAAATTGGTATTGATATACCACGCTCACCCCTAGAAGGAGGTTTGAGATGATACCACACTCACTCCTAGAAGGAGGTTTGAGATGATACCACACTCACCCCTAGAAGGAGGTTTGAGATGATGTCATTATTATGACATGAATGGTCATTGGTCACGTACCTATTGTACGCCAAAATAATTTGTCAATGTGATTACCAAAGGACAGTAATAATGCAAGAAACATATCTTGCATATAATTTTGACATGACCATAATGGTATAACTTTCTCTTTAAAAGAGATATTCACCACATGGATGTTGATGAATTTGTGGTAGTACAAAATTAATTGAGAGCTCTAGAAGAGCCAATTATTACTATGTTGGAGAAACACAATTGATTACCAATAAGGTATTGTGTTGTAGTAAGTCTCAAAGAAACTTATTCAGTTTCCAAAGTATATGCGAAAGCGATTGATTATATTGAGACTATAAATAAAGGAAAGATTTGATATCTTCCATTACTACAACTTGTAGCGGGATAATCTGTATGTGAAAACTACCCGCTTTATTCTCCAGTTTGTACTACACAAACAAAAGAATGCCATAATAAAGTAGATATTTATTGGTATAAAAACCCATACCATAATAAACCTGAAGTTTATTGAGAATTGCACATGTCATGGTGTAAACATGAACTTATCAATATTGATAATTTATTCAGTTGGCATTCGGGTTAGCCATCTCATTTTAAGTATGATGTGCAAATTCACATGGGTGAATATTAAAGAACTAGAAAGTTCTTTACGAATTCTCTTGTATTACTTGTTCTCATTAATGAACTGACCAACTAAAGAGTTCGGGTTGAAGCCCATAAATTCTGGAAATACCAAAGGTGAATATGGGCACATTCACCTGCCATGTATACCACATATGATGCATCTATGATATGGTTACATGCGCAATTGTTATTAACCCGCAGCCTGGCCGGTGCTTGCGAGGTAAATTGCTCAGTAATCTAACTTCGAGCATAATTTCCAGATTTTCTACTCAAGATAGTTATCTTGATAAGTTGGTTTATATCAAAGTTGGTTTAGCAAGATAATTATTGAGTGCCTCCACTTAATAGCTAAACTATTTCTTATGAGAACAAAGTTATATATATCAGTTTGATATACGTTGTATACGAGAGTATATTCTCCTCTCACAAGTGGTTCAGGGTCAGGAACCAAATAATTTCATCTTATTATTAATGTGCTGTGTATATTGACATGATAATGCACAAAGATGATTTCTCAAAGTTGAGGAAACAAGTTAGCTTTTCTAACATGAGGGGGAGACATGATAAACAATTGAGAAAAGGTTACATGGGATGAATTATCATTTGTATATGTAGATCCTCGAATATCATGATATGAACCTGAAGTTCATAAAAGGGATAATTCAATTGCAACATATTGCAAAGCATGCTATACGCATTTGCTGACCCAGAGAAAGTAACTATATTCTCAATGCAAATGCTCATATTAAGTCCTAGAAGGACAAAGTCTTGGATACGCTTGAAGCGTATAGACAAATCGGTTTCAAAAGGAACTTCTTAATAAAGAAGATGAGCAAATGATCAAAGTGATCATAATAAGGAGGCAAGTGATCCAGAAGATCACATGACATAACACTTCATAAAATCTCATGAGAGATTCAGGTACCTGATATATGAATGAAGAGATCTCCATGTTATGTCCTTATAAAAAATTTATTGAAACCGATATAAAATGATTGTCGACGACATCTATAATAGCGCCAAATATCGATGAGGATCTTGTGTTTGTCGAATACAAACAAAATATTGGCCAAATGGAAGAGATACAATTCAAGAAGAATTGATTCCATATGAAAGACATGTAGTATTGGACATATAATTGAAATACTTAAAAGTGTAAAGTCAAAGGTATGTGTAATCAGTTTTCGATATCTATTTGTCTGGCATGACATGAAAACTTGATATGCATCTAAAGTCTATTATATGGCTTATATGACTTAACTTGAAAAATTTAAGTTGCTTGAAGCATATACAATTCTTGGTCCTGAAGTACCACATCCTAAGTACAATTTGTGTACATATGTATCTTGCTATAACTATAAACATGATGGCATCGAGAATACTTCTATGGAGATATTGAAGAGTCATTCCACGACATTATATGAAGATGTTCGTATCTATTAAGAATGATAATTTCAAGGTGCGGAATATTTATTCAAATCAATATGGCTGATTTATTTATCAAATCTCTACCAAAGATCATTTTGAAGATGGTGCACAAGATTGGAATGCGAAGGCTAAAGGATGTGAATTGATGCTCTATTCAGGGGGAGTTAATGCGCGTTGCACTCTTTTTCCCTTACAAGGTTTTGTCCTACTGGGTTTTCCTTGCAAGGTTTTTAACGAGGCAACCAATAGGCGCATATCTAAACATGTGTACTCTCTTTCCTTTTCTATAATTTTTTTCCCATTGAGTTTTATTTTAGTTAAGGTTTTAACGAGGCACATTATTGAATAGACATTCAAGGGGGAGTGTTATAAAATCTCCTATTTTAGGTGAATGTCCATAATTAGAGAGATTCTAGGGTTTACTTCTTGGTGGCTAAGTCACCACCTCCCTATAAATATAGGGGTTCTATACCATTGTAAACCATCTCAAAGTATCAATAAGAATACTCCTCTCTCTACTTTTCTCTCTATTATTCTTGTTTTTGTATTATCGTTCTTGTTCTTATATTATTTCATTACACTTTAATTATTGTTAGAATGCACTTATTACGACTTTGGACAAACGGTCATATGAGATATATTTTTAGTCCGCCGTTCAAGAAGGGGAATGAGATATTCATTTTTGGTTCCACTATTTTTGACTAGTCTAGAATTTTAGCAAAATACCTTACAATTTCTCTAAATTAGGCGTGCATTATATCCTTAAACTATCTATGGGTTTTCCTACCCATGTTACATTTTTTGGGAATACTAAATTATATTTTTACCTTTTTAAGTGTGTTACATTTAAGTAATCTTTTTTGGATAATATTTATAGTAAAATTTAGATAAAACTACATTAAATTTTTTTATTTGGCCAAAAAATAAATAAAATTTTAGTTATTATTTTTTGACTTTGACCTGAAAACAAAAATTCATACAGTTGAAATAAATAGTCAAAGCATCTAAAAGATATAAAAATACATAGTTTGAACTTCGTTATTTTGGCTAATTTTATAGGGAAAGGTCTAAAATTGCCTCTCTACTATGATATATTGGTTCCTTCTGCTACCCGTTATGCTTCTCCAAATCTATCTCTATCGTTAACAAAGTTTGTAAAATTAACCCTAACCCTAATATTTTGACACTGTGACAGCTGACCCCTCTAATATTTTATTCATGTAAGCAACTAAGTCAGCAGGTACCACTAAAAAAATGCCACGATAGAATCCATATCATCACTTTAATAATATCTTAGTTATCTTAGTCCATATCACGACTTTCTATCAGTATTTTTTTTCCAGATTGCTTGCAAAGAAACATAAGAATGAGAGGATGACAAAATATGATTGCCGATGAATCATTAACCACGGGCCTAGGTGGTGGTGGTGTAGATCTGAAAGCCGGAGAAGTTTTTAGTCATAGATTTGCCGGATCCACATATTTCCAATGAACAAAACCAAACCACATCGCAAAGGACAACAACAACTACAACAACAACTACTACCCAGTATATTACCACCAGGTGGGGTTTGGGGAGGGCAATATGTAGACGAGCCTTACCCCTACCGGAAAGGGCAGGGAGGCTGTTTCCAATCGACCCTCGGCTCATAGGCTCATAGCCTTACCCCTACATCGCAAAGGACAACCATTTCTATTTATTTCCGGCAAGGTAACGCCAGTAAGGCATGGTGACAGTCATCGAATTCTGGCAGCATGGTCGGATGAATGAAAATAAAAGGGGAACAACATCTATGAAAACATGCAGAGAATCGGAGAAAATTTAGAGAGAGAAAGTAGAGAGAAGGAGGAGAGAATAGAAGAGTCTCGAAGAAGACTCGGTCATAAGCCAAATGACCCTCCTGAAGGGTCAAGCGTTAAGTGAGAGTATATATCAAATATACTTATTACAAAACTAGCCTATTTACAAATACAACCTATTTGCACATATAGCCTATTTTACAAAAGAATACAAAAGAATAAAGGAATTACAGAATTAGCCACAATTAAGGAAATGACCAATTATTAGGCTCAGAATTAGTGTATCATCATAGCCTATATCTCAACACCCCCCCTCAAGTTGAAGGGGGGGAAACCACCTTTAACTTGGACAAAATAGGAGAAAGAGCAGTCCCGGATAATGCTTTCGTCAACGGATCAGCCAACTGTTGAGAAGTGGAAACATGGGAAAGTGTTAGAAAACCATTGCGTATCAAAGTACGAACGTAATGACAATCCACCTCAATATGCTTAGTACGCTCATGGAAAACTGGATTATTAGCAATGTGTACAGCAGCGTGACTATCACAAAACACAGAAATAGGAGATGAAACAGATACTCCAAGATCAGCAAGCAAACGAGATAACCAAGTGAGTTCAGCAGTAACCTTGCTTAAAGCCCTATACTCAGCTTCAGCTGAAGAAAGAGAGACAACAGGTTGTTTCTTCGACTTCCAACTTACCAGGCTGCCACCCAACAATACACAAAAACCAGTAACAGAGCGGCGAGTGTCGGGACAAGCTGCCCAATCACTATCAGAGTACCCAGACAAAGAGAAGTCAGCAGCATCAGAGTAAAATAGACCCAAAGAGGAAGTGCCCTTAAGATACCTCAAAACATGTAAAGCAGCAGACATATGGGGAACCCTTGGGGATTTGAGATACTGACTCAGATGTTGCACGGCAAAGCATATATCAGGTCTAGTATGGGTTAAAAACAATAATTTGCCAACAAGACTCCTGAACTGATCAGGAGCGGGTAAAAGATCACCAGAATCAGCATGTAATTTTAAAGAAATGTCCAGAGGGGATACAACAGGGGAAACAGATACACAGTCGAAATGATGCAACAAATCATGAACATATTTATGCTGATTCAGATGAATCCCACCAGGTATTTGTTTAACCTCAAGACCCAAGAAATAATGCAAAGACCCTAAATCCTTTATCTTGAAAGTATCATCCAAGAAGGCTTTTAAGCCTGCAATCTCATCACAGTCAACCCCAGTAACAATTATATCATCCACATACACAGCCACCACAACAAGGGAATCAGGATTACCTTTCAAGAACAGTGAATAATCATTCAAAGAATGCCTGTAACCTCTAGAATGAAGGGCAGAGGACAGCTTAGCATACCACTGCCTGGAGGCCTGCCTGAGCCCATACAAAGACTTCTTTAGTTTACAGACCAGAGGAAGAGAAGAAGAAGAAGAAGAAGCAGTAGAAGAAGAAGTAGAAGAAGGATCAGACACCACCAAACCTGGAGGAAGTTTCATATACACTTCCTCATCCAAATCACCATGAAGAAAGGCATTGTTAACATCCAGTTGGAACAATGGCCAGTGATTTTTAACAGCCACTGCAATGAGACACTTGACTGAAGTCATCTTTACAACAGGAGAAAAAGTGTCTGTAAAGTCCACACCTTCAACCTGTGTGTCACCCCTAATAACCAACCTTGCTTTGTATCTTTCAATAGAGCCATCAGATTTATATTTGATCTTGTAAACCCACTTACAGCCAATAGGTTTCTTACCTGGAGGAAGATGCACAATGTCCCAAGTGTGGTTAGCATCCAATGCATCAAATTCCTTCCTCATAGCATCCTGCCAAGCTGGTACAGAGGCAGCTTGAGAGTAAAACATAGGTTCAGATTCCAAGTGAGAGGAAGAGGAGCCAGAAAAGGCTGGAAGTTGACAAACATAGTCTTTGAGGTAAGAAGGAGGGAGATGTGATCTGGTGGACTTTCTGGGCAAAGAAACAGGCTGGGAGACAGGCAATGTAGGAGGGGAGATGTCATGACTGAAAATAGGAGAAGGAATAGACACTGGAGAATCAGGAGAAGGGTGAGGAGAAGAAGAAGGAGAAGATTCATGGGAAGATGGTAGGGTGAAAGGTTGAGGGAGAATGTCATCAGAAAATGGAACAGGTGGAGGAGAAGGAGAAGAGGGAGGAGGAGACTTGAATGGAAAGTGAGTTTCATGAAAAACAACATCTCTAGAAATAAAGCATTTCTTGGAATTCAAGTCATAAAGTTTATAACCTTTCTTACCAAAGGGATAACCAAGGAAAACACAGGAATGAGCTCTGGATTTCAGCTTATCCCTATGAGGGATAGGCACAGCAGCATAAGCCAAACAGCCAAAAACTCTCAGATGAGAATAGGAAGGGGGAGAGCCATGTAATAATTCATGAGGAGATTTGTAATGAAGCACCCTGGATGGCAGTCTATTAATGATGTATGTTGCAGTTAACAGACAATCACCCCAAAAAGAAATAGGCAAACCAGACTGAAAGAGAAGTGCTCTACAAGTTTCAAGTAAAGACCTGTGCTTTCTCTCAACAACCCCATTCTGTTGAGGAGAGTGGGGGCAAGTTGTTTGATGCACAATCCCAAGTTTACTAAAATAGGAAATCCCTTCAGCACTGGAACCCAGTTCCAGGGCATTATCACTTCTGACAACCTTGACCAGGGAATTAAATTGAGTTTGAACATAGGAAATGAAGGATTGTAGTAGAGGGAATGCATTACTTTTAGAACCCATTAGATGTGTCCAGGTAGCTCTAGAAAAGTCATCAACTATGGTGAGGAAATACTTGCTACCAAGGGATGTAGGGGTATGGTAAGGACCCCAAGTATCCACATGAATAAGTTGGAATGGTTTGGTAGTGCTAATGCTACTGTCAGGAAAGGGCAATCTGGTTTGTTTAGCCATAGGGCAAATTGAGCAAGGAAAAGGTTGTTTAGCAGCAATAGAAAAAGGCAAATTAGAAACATGTTTCATATTAGCAAAAGATGTATGTGCTAATCTCAAATGCCAAATATAGTTCATATCATCAGGAACAGCATTATTACAACTAGAAGATTGAATAACTGAGCTAGAATGTTTGTTATCAGAAACAATATCATCATTACAAACATCTGAGTCACTATGCTCAAGAGAAGAAGGCTTGGAAGAGGCAGAAGAGGAAGAGGGTGACCAAGAGTACTTGTACAAGCCAGCCTCCTCTTTACCAAGATCCAGAAGCCTCTTCAGAGAAAGGTCCTGTAACAGGTAAAGAAGGCATGAGGTTGGTGTAAACAAGACTAAACAATTCAATTGTTTCATCAACTTATGAACAGAGATCAAATTATGTTTGAAAGAAGGAACTAGAAGTACATTATGAAGAGTGAGGTAAGGAGTCAATGCAAATGATCCTGTACAAGTAACTTTGACTTTATATCCATTAGGAAGTGAAACAAGGTAAGGTACAGTTAGGGGTATAATGTCAAACAATAGATTTTTATCATAAGTCATGTGATTGGAAGCTCCTGAATCAATGATCCAGGTAGCAGAATTTATGTGTGTAAGCATGCATAACTTGGAATCAGAAACAAGACTCTCAGACATTAAAGTACCAGCAAAATTAGCAGAACTCATGGAAGAAGAAGTTTGCTCACTGGTTGAAAGTGTTTGTTGAATCAAGCTCACAATCTGATCACATTGTTGTCTGCTCAACCCTGGTATCACAGGTTGACTGGCAATAGGATCCCTAGAGGAGCAGACACACCTGAAATTCTTGAATCAACAGATACACAATCAGTACTAGTGGAAAGATGAGCAGCAGATTTCCTTCCCTTGATGTAAGAATTGCTTTGAGGAAAACCATGGAGTTTGAAACACTTATCAATTAAGTGTCCAGACTTCTTGCAATATCTGCAAAATAAGTTTCCTCTGTTTTGCTCAAAATTGACTTTAGGTCTGAAATTAAAACCAGACAATTTCCCTTGGTTGGACCCAGCAGGGGGCCTATCAGTGTGAGCATTAAAAGACATTGAGTCTGGGCTCATATGGGAAATGGACTTGACCTGTCTTTGCTTTTCATCATTCAACACAATATTATAAACACTGTCAAGGGAAGGAAAGTGTTGCATCATTAACAAATTGCTTCTTACACCCAAATATGTCTCATTTAGTCCCATAAGGAACTGATAAACCTTGTTCTCATCATCTTCCTCAATGATACCATTCTTAGCAGCACAAGTGCACTTCTGCCCATGGTTTGGGACCATTGTCCCCAATTCATCCCACAAACTCTTGAGTTTATTAAAGTATGAGGCTACATCAAGGGAACCCTGGGAAGTTTGGGAGAGTTCTCGCTTTAGTTCAAAAATTTTGGTTTTGTTAGGAGTACCATATCTCTTCTCAAGTTGAGACCACATGCTTCGTGCAGTGTCAGAGTATTGAACACTGTCAGCTATTTGAGATGACACAGAAGAGGTTAACCATGACATAACAAGCATGTTACATCTATCCCACAACCTTTGCAAACTCACATTATTACTAGGTCTGGAAAAGGAACCATCAATGAAACAGATTTTATTTTTAGCAGATAAAGCCATAGTCATTTTACGCTTCCATCCTCCATAACCACTTCCTGAGAAAGGAGTGGGGACTAAACATGCACCAGGAACATCAGAAGAATGCACAAATAATGGATTGGAAGGGTCAATAGGACCGGAGTTAGCACCAGAACTACCAGCATTCATGTTAGCAGCCATGCTCAACAAATGAATCAAATCTTTTGAAAAAAAATATCACCAAACAATATTCACAGTCTACACAGTCAATATTCTCAAGTTAAATGATCTATTCACAAATAGACAATCACATATACAAACAAGGAATCACAACCAGAGAATAAGAACGAGGTTACCGTCCTTCTTCGCAACCGGAAGATCGGCCTTTAACAATAGGCAAAACCCTAGGTAGTGTAACCGTCAAAACTTTACCACAAACGTTGATAAAGATGTCGCAGCACCACCGATGATGACCAGAACTTCAGCAAAGTAAGTATCAAACCACCGGATGGTAATCAAACACTCGATTTGACCACCAGAAAACACTAGAGGTTGAAACTCACCGCAAAATCTCCGAAAAACTCACAATAAACGATTGAACCGTTCAATACAGAAGGAACAAACGTAGATCGTGAAGATAAATGGACTGAAGAACCCTAACATGGTTGAAACCATCATCGATCTTTTCGATCTCAGAAAAATCCCAAATTTTGTTAAAAAATAGTTCAGATGAACTATTGATTCACACGATAACATCACCGGATCATTGTACCGGCTTTGATACCATGAAAACATGCAGAGAATCGGAGAAAATTTAGAGAGAGAAAGTAGAGAGAAGGAGGAGAGAATAGAAGAGTCTCGAAGAAGACTCGGTCATAAGCCAAATGACCCTCCTGAAGGGTCAAGCATTAAGTGAGAGTATATATCAAATATACTTATTACAAAACTAGCCTATTTACAAATACAACCTATTTGCACATATAGCCTATTTTACAAAAGAATACAAACGAATAAAGGAATTACAGAATTAGCCACAATTAAGGAAATGACCAATTATTAGGCTCAGAATTAGTGTATCATCATAGCCTATATCTCAACATCTAAGCATATGAAAGATGGACGAGCACGTCGTATGAAGGTCAGCCTGCCAGCTGATGACCAAATCCATTGCCATTAGTCTTCTACCTCTTCAGCGAACTTGTCAAAAATAATCTTCACTGCTTTCACTTTTCATCCCTAAAAATCCAGAACTCAAGAGAAACGTGGTTGCCTAAAATTATGAAGGTGACTTAGAGGAAAATGGAAGAAGAACACGAAAACCCACTCCGCTGATCGCTACACCTCATCGGAAAACTCTTATCAACGGAAGGACTTCAATGGTGGTAAAGTTAATACGAATTAGACAACAAGAAAACGAAAAAAAAAAATTAATTCATCTTTTCAGAATAGGACTTTTCATTCAATTAATACCTGAGATCTTTTGAAATCTTACCAGATTAAAGATTCTTAGTCTCAATTTCCCACGAAATAAGGTGAAGAATGAAGCTAGCGAGGGGATTAATCAATAGTTAGAAAATAAAATTACTGATAGAAAGGCGTCGGTAAACTGGGTTTATGGTGTAGAATACAACTGGTGCAGTCAGTCATTTTTGGCATACAGGCATACTGGGCTCAGCTCTTCCTTATCCCTTCAAAATTTTTAAAGATGCTAGATGCAGTCTGTAGATCTTTTGTCTGGACAGGATCAGCCAGCATATCAAAGAAATCATATATAGCCTGGGATAAGGTATGTCTATCTAAGTCTGCTGGGGGTTTAAATGTTATGCTAATATGGAACAGAGTTGCAATCACCAAGTTTGGGTGGGATTTGGCCCACAAGAAGGATGTGTTATGGGTTAAATGGATTCATTCTGTATACATAAAACAGCAACAACTACAGTCCATAATCATTCCTAACCAAGCCAGTTGGATGGTCAGGAAGACTATTGAAGCCATTGTTACATTGCAGCAATCCCAGTTGATGCGCTAAGCAGTTTGTTCTATAAAGATGTTGTACCTACATCAGATTGGACAATTGCCTAGAGTGTTGTGGAAAAATCTAACCATCCAAAACTATGCCAGACCCAAGGCAGTCTTCAACCTTTTGCTGATATTACAGGATAGGTTACCTACTAAGGACAGATTGGAACAGTGGAATCTAAGTGTGGACAGCACTTGTGCATTATGTCAACAAGACAGGGAGACTAGAGATCACCTCTTCTTCTCCTGTCCATTTACTACCTTACTGAGACATCAAACATTGCTATGGATTGGAGTTACTCAGGCTAATTATCAAAGCTGGGAGCAGTACATTCAGTGGATCATAGCCAAGGCTAAAGGGAAGACTAGTCGAGCTCAAATCATCAAACTGATCATTGCTGAAATGTTTTATAACGTCTGGTTAGAGAGGAATTCAAGGCTGTTCAAGAATGTTTCTTGCTCCAGTGGACAACTACTTAGAAATATTGCATATACATGTCATATTAGGAGTCCCCCTAAAGTTAGTCTACAGCTTCTGCATTCTCTTCTGTAATTAGAAACATAGGTATAGTAAATGTAGATGTTAGCTAGGTCCCTTTTTGGTGATAGTCAGCTGTGTATAGCTGGACTATGATTTTGTAAAGAAATGCCTTTTGGTGATTAATACAAAAAAGATTTAATTACCAAAAAAAATGTGTTTATGGTGCGGAGAAGTTAGAGGCAGGTAGGGTAAGGGATCATTTCTTTTTTATTTTGTTTTTATCTTTTTTCTAATTTTGATAAAGAAACATACTTTATTTGAAGATTAAATTACTTCCAATGCTGACATGGATAAAATATTTGAAGGGTCAGCTGCCACAGTGTCAAAACTTTAGGGATAGGGTAATATTACAAACTTGATTAACGGTAGGGATAGATTTGGACGAAAAGTATAACGAATGGCAGAAGTAATAATATACCACAGTAGAGAAATAACTTTGGACCTTTCCCCTTTGTTATATAGTGTTCTAAATTATGGAGCTCTAAAAATATTATTTACTAAAAATACATAATTGAAATAAATAATCATTGCATCAAAAGAAGAAACAAAAAGAGTGTATAGTTACAAGTTCACCATTTTAGCTATACCTTTTTAGTTGGCAAAAAAAAATCAAATTGTACCCAATTATTTTTAGTGATTTGACTCGAAAATAAAAATATACAATAAAAATAAATAAAATTATATCTAACAAAAAAATAAGAGGAAGTACACAACTAGTACTCCATTATTTTTGTTAAAAAAAATTTATTTGGCTAAAATGATGGAGTTACCTCCAAACTTTTTGCAAATCTGACCAAAGAAAAAGAAGAAATATGCCATTGGAACAAATAGATATTATATCTATAGAAGAAAAAAAGAATTAAAGTTAGCGTAAAGTCTACATTGTATATTAAGATCAACAAGAGATACATAGTTGTAATAAATAAATCATTACATATGACTCTATGACAAATAAAAGTCAAAAAATAACCTACTTGAAAACTGATTTTTTTATTTGTATTCACTCTCACATGCTTAAAAGATAGTGCACTCATACTCTTTGTCACATCAACATTCGGGGTAATGACTCTCAAAAGTCTGAGTTCAAAAGAGTAATTAAGCCCATGAATAGTTTAACTTAACTAATTATTCGTTCCAAGTTTATGGGGGTTTTAGGTATTCTGCCTAGAATTTCAATTCAAGTATCACCTTTTTCCTTTTTCTTTTTTCTACAAACTTTAATATCATTTTCAAATTTTTTACCCTAAAAACGAATAATAATTAAATTTATATGTGTTATTAAGGATAAGCAAATTAATTCGGTACAAATGATAAATGGCGTAAGATTAAACAGATAAAGAACATAATAAATTATCAAACCAATCATCGGAATGATCCTGGACTCGGTAATAGCTTAATGAAATGCTTGACTTTGGTCCTGGGCCTACAATAATAGGGAACTTGGTGAACAAAAGTAAGATCAAAGAAAAATAACAGTATATTTCCTTGATATGTGTTACAAAAATACCTAATGAATAGTAAGACTCCCATTTATATAGTAGGAAAATTTTACTCTAAATACAATTCCATCAAAGGTAAAAATCTTCTGTTTTGCTAATAATTAATTTTATGCTGATACGTGCCGAAATTCACATCGTTACATCCGACTGGGCAAGGATATCACAACACTTTGTTAGTTTTGCTCGATTATCTGGTAATACTTTCCGAAGTTTTGGGATTCGAATCGGACCTGGGGACGTGGCCCTGATTCTTCCGAGGGTAAGTGTTTTTCCCGGACCTTTACTCGAGGGGAACCTATCCTCGATTTTGGTTCCTTACGGTCACACCTATGCTCCATTTACTTCATCGAGAAACGTGATATCCAATAAGCCCGATTTCACCCGTATATAGATAGTCCCATTATTTTTCAGAGAGTAAGCTTACTAAAATGACGAAAAACAACATATGCGATTCGATTCCTTCTTTAATACACCTTGACAGGAACTACAAAGAATCTGAAACACCCCGTCAGTCGGGTTGTTATGATTTAAACACGTGCCAACCATCGAATAGGTCGTCCTAAATGTGAAACGGTGCGAAACCTCTATAATACTTTCCTTCTTCGTTCATTTTTACTTTTTGGCCACCCCTTTACCTTCGAGTTTTCAGGATATCACTACCCTTCTTCGCACTCTAATATTTTAATCTCCGTTTTTCAAGACTTCTCAGTAAGTTGCAAGTTTTTACCTAATTTGTATCCAAATTAGCGCACTTGATTTTCATCTTTAACCTTTCTTCATATTTTTTCAAGCTTTTTCCATATAACAATGGCTAGAACATCAAAACCTGTTCCCCAACAAGTCATTTCTTCTTCACAACCGACTACTGAAATAGGGGAGACCACTCCCAATATGGTCATCCTCGAGAGGTCCGCTCCTGGCACGACTACCGATGAACTAGCTGCCAAGTCTCCCTTGAAAATGTTCTTCCCCGGGGGTTGTTCGATTGTAGATTACTTTAAGGTTGATATGCCCTCATTGGTGCAGGGCTAGAAGTGAATGAGTATCAAGGTATATATGCTCCATTACTGAAGACGTCCTCCTCGCAGTCCGAGAGGAATGCAACTGGGCGGGTAAGGACAGAGTAGTCCCCGGGCCTGCGGATGCCTTCACTACCCACATAGAGGGGTATCTAAGTGTTTATACTTATTCCTTCACATTGTGCTCGGTGGACCCAGTTATCTTAGATTCCTGCAAGAGGTACAAAATATGCCTCAAGCCACCCATCGTTTTGGAGGATCATGATCCTCTCTCATTATTTCGTGAATAAGACTAAATCCCGTCGTTTCACTATCGATCACCCACTCCGCCTATACAGTCCTCGAATCTTTCGAGGGGGACTAATAAAGTTCACACGCTGGGTCACTAAAGCCCTAGGGGTGTTCAAAACCGAATCGGAATGAAAACTGAATCGAAACCGAAGCTTAATGACTTATTGATATCGGGTTAAAGATTTAACAAATGGGGAATGGATTGAAATTTTTTATTCACGGCTTCTTGGTTTGGGCCGAATTATTCAATTTTATTAAATATCAAGAACCCTTCCACTTCCGGTACTCTATCTCTAACCCTAGTTTAGGGACCGTAACAACAAATGCTCCTACGATCTAGTTATCAATGATAGAGTTCCCTACTTGGATTAAAGCCAAAAAGACATAGTCTTAGAGCTTTACGGTAACTTATTCTCCCTCGGTCATCCTGTTATATCTTTGAAACTCAGCTCATCTTCTCATAAGCTTATGTGATACTAAGCTTAGTGCCTCTCATGATAGTTGACACATGTACGCTTTAACCTTATTATAGTCGTGTCAACTTGCTTGAACTATTCAAACCTTCTCTGTAACACACCTATTCCACTAAATAGAAGGAAAATTTTAGTAATTAGTACTTCATAAGAAGTCATACACCATCATACCTCCTAAAAGGATATAATTGTACATATCTTTGTCCTTGTCTAACGTCTTATAATAACCTTATCATGGTTGCCACTCTCTATGCAATGTGTTATGCTTTTTTCACTTTACAACACATGACACACTACATCATTCTTATGTAGGCGTTAGTGTATATGTATGTCTAGATTCAATGTGTAATTTTCTATTCTGAATTTGTATACAAGGCTGTTAGGAAACAATTAATGCACACAATATAAATTTAATTAGGCCGATAAACTGCTCGATAATTGTCCAATAAAAGCTAAACCGATACCAGTCAGCCCAATATCTTATCGGGTAGCTAGAAGATTAATATATTTAAAATATAATAACTGATAATCCAAACCTTTAAGAGTAAATAACCGCTCAATTTGCTCAATAAACAGCCCTATAAAGCCATATGCTTAGCATCAATGAGCACCGAGATTGGGGGTGACAGGGATGTTTCATTCGAGTAGAGACCGAAGACTTGGTTATCTTCGAACTCATGCCATTCACCGAGAAGTGGAACGTATCTCATAATAATAGTTTCCCTTTGAATGCCATTTTACCTTCATCTCCTCTTTTCTCACTGGTATTTGTGGTGGTTCCTCCGTCACTCGAGTCCTAGATGATATCCCTCTGCTCAAGAAGTGTATCAAAGGCATTTGCTCACATATGCCTTATTCCAAGTGCATATGGCACAAACTCTCGAGGCGCCTTTGGGAGGATCGTTCTCACAGTAAGAACCTTCCTCAAATAGGTAACATCTAGTTATCCCATTCGCATCGTACTTACCCTCTTTTCTTTACTTTTTTTTTGCAGGTTTGCCTAAGACCATTGAGCTTAGGACTTCAATAGGGGACGAGGATCTGTCTGTTGACCCCTCCACTTTGGGGCAGCTTGGGCAAGAGAAAAGAAGAAGAAATGGTTATGGTATCTCCTAACTTAGAGAAGAAGAAGCCAAAGAGAAGGTTGGCCCATAAGCCAAAGGAAAGTTTTAGCTCTCGAGCACCTCACTCGGATTCAATTTTTTGGCTCAAAGATGAGACGAACGAAGATGATTTTTTCATGGAACATGGGCCAACATACCCAAGGAGCAAGCAGTTGTTGAAGAGGAGATCCATGAGTTTTATCTCCCTCAAATCTGGGAGGTCGATGAAGAGATCTAGGTTGGGACTTCCTGGGATGTTGGACAATCATTGAAGGAGGTGTAGAAAATCACTCAATCTATGATATGTGCGCTTTTGGTGTATGAGCACGATTTTCAGGTATAGGTTTTGATGAATGACAAACAATGAAGCCAAATGTCAAACAACGATATTATATGTAAAACAATCAAGCTTGAATGCCGAGAAGCATATTGATGAACGGATTGCATTGGAAAAGCCAAAGATGAGCTCAAATGTTCAAGACCGAAGACCCAAGGCGTAGGTCGTTAGGTAGAACCAATGGAAGAGCAACGCTTTAGTTATCTCGTCTTTTGGCTCAACATTAGGTCATCATAAATATGCATAAAATTTTTTTATTAAATCATATTTATCATAAACATGTTTTAAATACTTCAAACAAAATGATGTTAACGTTTTTAAACATGTCTTTTAAATCTGGACCAATACAATCGATTATATTAACCTTACAATCGATTGTATAGAGACAGTGTGATCTGCAGTTTTTCAAAAACAGCAAACAATCGATTATATATTTTGCACAATCGATTGTATTGAGACAGTGTTTAAATGAATTTTTCAAAACAGCAACACAATCGATTATATGCTTTTCACAATCGATTATGTTCGAACCGTTGCCAGACGTATTTTCAAAGTTTGAAATATAATCGATTATACACATTTCATAATCGATTATTCTAGTACATAATCCTAAACTGATTTTTGAACATTAACGTACAATCGATTATACAGTCCATACAATCAATTATATTCCCTAAAATCGGGAATCTGTCTTTTGAACGTTGGTCATACAATCGATTATATAGTCCATACAATCGATTATATGAGCACAGAATCAGGGATTTTATTTGTCAATTAAGCAACGGTCAGCACCATTTTTCACCTATAAAAAGAGGTCTTTTGAGCTGATTTTAAACACACAACACCTCCCAATATTGATATACATATTGATCATATTTGAGCATCATTTTAGAGCTTTTGTTGAGCCATTTGAGAGACAACTTTGAGTTGTTCATAGAGCTAAATTTGTATCTCTTTATCTACTCTTTTGAGAGAGTTCTTGTGTAAGAAGAGAAAGGTGTTTGAGAAGAACATATCTTCTCATTTGTCGGGTTCGCTACGTACCCTAAGTCTTAGTGGTTGAAGTCTTGTGGTGCGGTATCCACGAGCAAGGTGAAGTCTTGGGGTGCGGTATCCTCAAGCAGGTTGAAGTCTTGTGGTTCGGTATCCACGAGCAAGGTGAAGTCTTGGGGTGCGGTATCCTCGAGCAATCGAAGTCTTGTAGAGTGTACATATACGAGCAACTGTAACGGTTTGTTAAGCACCCGTAAGCTTGACGAAGTTAGTGGAATCTCGAGAGAGTCTCTCGGGGACTGGACTAGCCACGGGTTGTGGTGAACCAGGATAAAATACGGTGTGTTCTTCCTTGTTTATTTCAATTACCGTATTTACTTTATTCCTGCAATTTTAATTCCGCATTATATTTCAATATTCTGGTGCCTCACTATTCACCCCCCTCTAGTGAACAGCATAAATCCTAACAGGAGGAACACAGTGAAATAAATATTTCAAGGTCTCCTTCTTATATCGAGTCCATGCTCGAGGAGGCCTGAGTGGGATAAGAGACGTCTAACAAACAGACACATAGCGCGATCAAATCCCTTCGTCCCCTTTTTAACAACATGGACTAGTCCGTCTTGGAGGATTTTTTTGGGCTGGACGACCTAGAAATGCCGAGAAAGGAGTATTCTTTAGAATTCAGTGGGTTGAATTCGAGCCCAAAGTTAGTCAACCGATTCCCTGGCCCGAGTGTAGTCCCGGACGTAAGAGGTCGATAGTCATAACTATCCTAAACGATGCCCGGGTTATGTGTACTCCCTTGGGAGTAGAAACTCTCCTTAGATGCCTAGGGACTAAAAAATAGCAGGCAAAGATGAATGGGGTGGATCCTTCGGTACCAGGCTGAGGTCAATCAACTCGAGCTCGAGATTAAGGAGCTTCCCTAGAAAAGGGACATGTATAATCTTCTTACGAGCAACATGAGGGGGTCGCCAAGAACCTCTAGGCCGAGATGGATATGGCTCAAAAGGAGCATGCCAACTTGGTGAAAAAGGTAAAATTTTTCGAAGTTAGAAATGAAGGTCTAGTCGGAGAGGCTAACAACAATATTCTGCATGTCTAGCAGAAGATTGACCAAATCAACCAACTCGTCAAGGAGATGGATGAGATCCAAGTGATAGCCGACAGGTGGAAAAACAAAAAGGACTTGCTGGTCTTGGAGAAGGATACTACCCAGGTCAACCTATCTTCAGTGGAAGTTCAACTTTGAGTGGCAAAAAAAGGCTGATAAGCGAGCCCAGTTGAACGAAGAGCTCTGAACTCAACAAAACTCGATCCTGGAAAAGTGGGATTCCCTCGTCAGTGTATGTGAAGCTATAAGCACTCAGATGCGCACAAACTATGTCGATGTTGAAGAAATGGTGGCCAAGTATAAGGCCAATATTAAGGCATCTAAGGCCCGCCTGAAAACCACCGTTGAGCGCGTGAAGTGGTTGTCTTGAAGGGAGAACCTTGAAGAGATCCATTCCTGAGGCTTTGACCTATCCATCGATATCGAGGAGGCAAAAATACTTGACGTTGAGGCTAAGAAACTAGCTAATCCCGAAGGTGAAGAGGGCTCCGAGGGCTATGCAGACTTCAAAGGCCCCGACAATGCTGGTGATGGTTCGATTTGTGAAGATCAGGCGGAGATGACTTAGGAATTTATATTTTGTGTTTCTATATTGCACATCTACTTTATTGAGTCTATTTTTATTGGCATTTGTAAAGATATTCTGGAATGTGTATAAAGTCTTTTTCCCATTCAGCAATTTTTAAGTCTATTGTCTTTAGCATCATTTCATAATTGCAAAGATCTCAAATGCCTTAGCACAGATTGAAATGTTGAAATAAGTCATTTTTAGGGGTCTGAATAAGACATATCCTCAGTGCAATATTTTTTCGAAACTCATAGGGGCTCGAGTGATCGAAAGCTTTCTCTAAGATTTTTGTCTAAATGTTTTAAGACTATATATTTGCTGAGGGTAACCTTTGAACAAGTTTGGGATTTTTTTTGAAGGCATTATGTTTTGATAACGGACGTCAGACGTCTCCGAATCGTTTTTAAGGTGGCCATAGCCTTTTAAGTTCAGGCACTGCCTAATAGGTTTTGTACCTCCGGGTTTTCATTACTCGAGCCGTCCCAGTTTATCTTGGATGAAAATCCTAGAGAGGGGGTGTAACTTTGGGTTCAGACCAGTTTTAGGGTGGTCATAACCTTTTTAGGCACTGCTTAATAGGCTTTGTGCCTTTGGGTTTCAGCAACCTTAGCCGTTCGACTTCGTCCCTAATGATGGTCGCCGTGTCGGGGTAATCTTTTGGATCCGGATAGAGGTGGTCCTTGAGCTTGATATACTTAAGGAAAAGGATGTAATATTCTTAAGGAACAAAATGTGTATCAGCAAGGTAGAAACTTTCTTTCATTCATGTACATGATATACAAGATTGTAAGCATGAAAAACTTCGTACTGTGGCTTAGGTGATCTATGCGAGCACGGTTCATTTGACTGCTTGGCCCTTACAATAAATCATGTCCACCGATCCTAGACTGTTCAGCATAAAGTTTCCTTCCTTGCTAGAAATCTTAACCTGAGCGTGATGGTCTCCCAGTATTTAAGGTCACTCTTCGAGGGGGTTCGGATACTATTGATGTGACCATCGACTCCGGTTCAAAACCGATCTTTGACTCTAAGTTAGTACATTCCACTGTTTCCTTGTTAAAAACCTTGCTAGAAAATCCATTTGGGAAAAAACTAGTTCAAGAAAAAAAGAGTTCAACACTTGCTTTCTGGCCTAACAGTTACATCATCCTTTAGTTGTTACCTGCAGGTGTTAGTCCATTTTGCAATATAAAAAAGAATAAATGATGTTGTACCTTAGTAGTAGTATCATTTTAAGTAGGTCACGTTCGAGCTATTTGGTCGTTGTGCGAAGTTCCTTGCTTCGAGTTTGTACGAACCTTTATCGGTAATCTTGATAACTAAATATGGACCTTCTTGATTCAGTCCCAACTTTCATGCCTCGTTCGTCTTATCCAATAGTTCCAGGCTCGTGCTCATAGCCTCACCGTTTGACTCTTCGGTTGCATATCGGAACCTGAGACTCAGTTCTTCTACCTCGACCTGTATTAGAGCTTCGACACCTAGACCAATGAAAACGGGTGGCCCCGGTGTTGGAAACATGTTTCAAATGCAATATACTAAACGTGTGTTCTTTTGTAGGTTTTGATGAATGTCAAACAAAGCAAAAAGCGATATATAGCAGTACTCAAGGACAAGCACAAAATGGATGCATTACAAGAAGCTCAAGACAAAGTTTAGAAATGTTATAATTGAGTCAATATTAATTGTGATCTTGATTCCTCAACTTGGCTCATAACATGGCTTCTCCACTAAAATTATTTTTCCAAAATCATGCATATTTAAATTAAGTGTCAAATGATTTTAAACTATGCATATTTACATTTGTTAAAATGTTTTCCAAGCATGCCTCAAAAATCTGGGCTAAGATAATCGATTATGTATTTATGATAATCGAGTATCTCTAAGCCAAGACTGCATGACAATCGATTGTGAATTAATGATAATCGATTGTGAGTAAGTCAGTTAACATCAGGTTTTTGCAAACTGCATAACAATCGATTGTGTACTTATGATAATCGATTGTTAACTGAGGCAAAGTTTTCAAAACTCATAAAAATCGATTATGAACTAATGGTAATCGATTAGAATGAGAAAAATGTCTCCCAGTGATTTTAAATAAAATGATAATCGATTGTGGCTTTTGATAATCGATTATATATGAGACAGAGAGTTTTGAAATTAATTAATAATCGATTATTCCATTTGATAATCGATTGTTGAAGCTGACCGTTGTCATATATTTTCAATTACCTTCAGGTAATCGATTGTTGATATTTAACAATCGATGTTTTGCGTAAAATCTGGAAAAGATTTTCTGAACGTTGTTAAAATAATCGATTGTTGATTTCCGGACAATCGATGTTTTATGTCAAAAATTGGAAAGGATTTCTTAACGTTATAAATAATCGATTATTGATTTGAAGTAATCGATTGTTGACGTAAAATCTGGGATTGAATTTTTAATCTGATAGGCAAACAATCGATTGTTTAGTCTTGACAATCGATTGTCACTGAGTAATTTCAGCAATCCTTAATTGGCAATTAGACAACGGTAAGACTGAGTTTTTCACCTATAAATACAGCTTCAACTCAGTGTTTTCACAACAACAACATATACACTTTGAGTATTTTCATTGCTAAAAGCTTTCTTACATTGATCATCATTTTCCATTCATCCATAAAGCTTTTTGAAGAGCCATTCTATTGAGCTAAGTTGTTGTGATCTTGAGCGTACTATTTCTACTCATATCTACTCATTAAGGAGTGCGTTGTAAAGTGAGTGTGTTTTGTGTTTGTAAGAGAATTGCGATTCTCGTTTGTTGAGGAACTTGTGATTCCTCGGTTGAAGTCTTTGGAATTGTTATCCCCGAGCAGTTGAAGTCTTTGGGATTGTTATCCCCGAGCAGTTGAAGTCTTTGGGATTGTTATTCCCGAGCAGTTGAAGTCTTTGGGATTGTTATCCCCGAGCAGTTGAAGTCTTTGGGATTGTTATCCCCGAGCAATTGAAGTCTTTGGGATTGGTATCCCCGAGCAATTGAAGTCTTTGGGATTGTGATCCCCGAGCAACTAGGTGAGGCTTGTGTCCTCAGCTGTAACGGTTTGTTAAGCACCCGTAAGCTTGACAAGTTTAGTGGAAATCTCGAGAGAGTCTCTCGGGGACTGGACTAACCACGTTTGTGGCCAACCAGGATACATCATTGTGTAAGTTTATTCTACTGCACTTGTTTTAATTTCTGCAAAGTTTTTAAATTCCGCACTAAAACGCTTAAGATTTTTAAAACGCTATTCACCCCCCCCCCTCTAGCGTAAAGCGTATTGTCCAACAATTGGTATCAGAGCCATACTCTCTGAAAAACTTAACCGTTTGAGAGAACCATCCATGGCTTCTACTCTAAATTTCTTTGCAGGAATAGGTGAAGGAGAATGCAGCATGTCGCCTCCAATATTAGACGAAAACGACTACTCAGTCTGGAAATATCGGATGCAAGTTTTTACAATGGCAAACGATTTGTATCTATGGCAAGCTATTAAACACAGTGATCAACTGACGACAAAAGTCGGGAAAGATAAGGTAAGTGAATACAACACTAAAGCTATGAATATATTACATAACGCCTTGAACCAGGAACTTTGGCGAAAAATCTCCCACTATAAAACTGCTAAGGAAATGTGGGACAAACTTGAGGAATTGCACGAAAACACGCCTCAAAAAGCGGTCAGCACAAACGATGAATCAACTGATCAGTGCCTCATGGCAGACGAAAAAGACGAGGTAAGTACATCTAACGATATGCAAATTGCTTATAACAAACTGCATGATGAGTTGGTAAATGCTTCTAAGACTATTAAAGATTTACAAAGAACTCTTTCTTTACAAGAAGAGGATTTTCAAAAACAACTCTTTTTAAAAGACAAGGACTTTGAAGAACGTCTTTCTTTAGCTCAAAAAGGTGTTGAAAATCTGTCTCGTGATAACGAGAATCTTGCAAATGAAAATCAATTTTTGTTAAATGATAGTATAGAACTTAGACAAGTCATCAAGACTATGCATGAAGCCTCTTGTGTTGATAAATGCTCTACTTGTACTGCTTGTGAGTCCTTAAAACTAGAAAACACAGAACTTAGGAAAACATTAGAAACACGTAGTAAAGAAGTTCCTAAAGTTGTTGAAAAAGAAACGCCTAAGAAATATCAACGGCATAAAAACAAAAACTTCACTACTCCACCTAGAAATAACTCTAAGGTATTAAACAAGCCTAGAACAAATTCTTTTAGACCACCTAGACATTATGCTAGAATGTATGAAAATAAGGGTAGAACTAATATCTTTAGACAACCTAGATCCGAATCTAGGATTCTTGCAAACAAGCCTACAAATAGTAATTTTCGGCAACCAAGAAATAACTCTAGGAACGAGCTTAGACCACCTAGACATGACACTAGGTCCTTCAACAAGTCTAGCACTAATGACTTTAGACCATCTAGATATTATACTAGAAATGGGAACAATATGTCTAGTGTTAATCTTTTTCATTCGCCTAGAACTTTGTTGGCTCAACCTAGGCATCAACACAACCCGAACGTAGTATGTCATTACTGCAATCGTATAGGTCATATTGCACCTATGTGTTTTACAAAGCATAGAGATTCTTCATATTATTATGGTCGTTATTTGCCTAACCCCCAAGGACCCAAAATGGTATGGGTACCTAAAGAATATTAATTTGCTTTGTAGGTGTGCTTGAAGGGATCAAGTGTACTATGGTACCTTGACAGTGGATGCTCCAGACACATGACAGGAGACGAATCCAAATTCCTTCAACTAGAGCACAAAGAAGGAGGAAGCGTTGTATTCGGTGACAACAATAAAGGACAAATTATTGGCATCGGATCGGTCGGTAAGAATGAAAAATCCTCTATAAAGCATATATTACTTGTCAAAGGTTTAAAGCATAATCTCTTGAGCATAAGTCAATTATGTGACAAGGGAAATCTTGCGTTGTTTGATTCGGATGAGTGTTTAGTGTTTAGACGTAGTGACTTCAAGATTATTCTACGTGGTTTTAGAGTTGACAATATTTACATGGTTGATCTTGAAAACTCCTCATCCGAGTATGTTGATTGTTTGTTGAGCAAAGATGATAATGTGTGGTTGTGGCATCGTAGAGTAGCTCATATGAACATGCATCTTTTAAATAAATTGATTTCTCAAAATCTAGTGATTGGTCTTCCCAACTTAAAATTTGAAAGTGATACTATTTGTGATTCATGTCAAAAGGGGAAGCAAACAAGAGCATCTTTTAAATCCAAAAATGTTGTTTCAACCTCTAGACCTTTACAACTATTGCATATGGATTTATTCGGACCATCCCGTATCGAAAGTCTAGGAAGAAATAGATATGCTTTTGTAATTGTTGATGATTTCTCTAGATTTACATGGACATTATTTCTTGCACATAAAAGTGATGCATTTCTTAGCTTCAAGCTTTTTCTTAAAAGAGTTCAAAATGAAAAGGAATCAACTGTCACTTCCATTAGAAGTGATCATGGGGGAGAGTTTGATCACAATCTCTTTGCGGATTTTTGTGATGAACTCGGAATCGAGCATACCTTTTCCGCTCCACGTACACCACAACAAAACGGGGTGGTGGAAAGGAAAAATAGGAGTCTCGAAGAGATGGCTAGAACCATGCTCGACGAAGCTAAGATTCCCAAACACTTTTGGGCAGACGCCGTGAGTACCGCATGCTATGTTTTGAATAGAGTAGCAATTCGGCCGATACTCTTAAAAACCCCATATGAACTCTACAAAGGTAGAAAACCTAACATTTCACATTTACGTGTTTTTGGTTGTAAATGTTTTGTGCATAACAATGGAAAGGACCAACTAGGAAAATTTGATGCAAAGTCGGATGAAGGTATCTTCATTGGCTATTCTTCTCGTAGTAAAGCTTATAGGGTTTTTAATAAAAGAACCCAAGTTGTAGAGGAATCTCCTCATATTGTATTTTCCGAAGATAATACTCGCTTGGCGAGAAAGGATTGTGGTCTTGATCTTTCAGGCATTCTGGAAAGTCTAAAGGACAAAATTCAAGAAGAACCACCAAGGAAAGAAATTGACAAAACGGTGGAACAACCAATTGAAGAAGCTCCTCAACCGGAAAATGAACCAAAAGAGCAAATAGAATGGAGGACAGTCAAAGACCATCCTCTCGATCAGGTAATAGGCGACGTTGGAGGGAAGGTAAGTACCCGGAGCTCCCTTAGAAATACCTTAGATCTTACTGCTTTTGTTTCTCAAATTGAACCCAAAACCATCTCTGAAGCAATTGGGGATGAATTTTGGACCTTGGCAATGCAAGAGGAGCTTAACCAATTCAAACGTAACAACGTTTGGGATTTGGTGCCAAGACCCGAAGGTCATACCATAATTGGTACGAAATGGGTTTTTCGAAATAAATTAGATGAAAATGGCATAATCACTAGAAACAAAGCTAGGCTTGTGGCTCAAGGCTATAATCAAGAAGAAGGGATTGATTATGATGAGACATATGCTCCGGTAGCTAGATTAGAGGCCATCCGTTTGTTGCTTGCTTTTGCATCTTCTATGAATTTCATTTTATATCAAATGGATGTGAAAAGTGCCTTTTTAAATGGTTTTATCCAAGAAGAAGTTTATGTAAAGCAACCCCCCGGTTTTGAAGACTTTAATTTTCCTAATCATGTTTTCAAACTCAAAAAGGCCCTTTATGGTTTAAAACAAGCTCCTCGAGCTTGGTATGAAAGGTTGAGTAAATTTCTTTTAGAAAATAATTTTATTCGTGGAAAAGTTGACACAACTTTATTTGTCAAGCATGAAAATAATGATATATTGCTAGTTCAAATATATGTAGATGATATCATTTTTGGTGCTACTAACAATGCTCTATGCAAGGAATTTTCAAACTTAATGACTAGCGAATTTGAGATGTCCATGATGGGTGAGTTACAATTCTTTTTGGGATTACAAGTAAAACAAATGAAGGAAGGTACATTCATTTGTCAAAGCAAGTATTGCAAAGAACTGCTTAAACGTTTTGATATGAACAATGCAAAGGAAATGGCAACTCCCATGAGCACATCCGATCATCTCGACAAAGATGAAAAAGGTAAGGAAGTCGACATCAAAAAGTACCGAGGTATGATTGGCTCTCTTCTTTATCTTACTGCTAGTCGTCCGGACATCATGTTTAGCGTGTGCGTCTGTGCCCGTTATCAATCATGTCCGAAAGAGTCTCACCTTACTGCGGTAAAGCGGATTCTAAGGTATCTTGTCGGTACTACCAATATGGGTCTATGGTACCCCAAAGGTTCTTCATGCCAACTTATTGGCTATTCCGACTCCGATTTTGCTGGATGCAAATTGGACCGCAAGAGCACTAGCGGCACTTGCCACTTGCTCGGTAGCGCTTTAGTTTCTTGGTTTAGTAAGAAGCAAGTTAGTGTTGCGTTGTCCACAACCGAGGCTGAATATGTAGCCGCGGGGAGTTGTTGCGCTCAAATCCTATGGATGAAACAACAACTCTTGGACTATGGCCTACGTCTTGACCACATTCCTCTTAGATGTGACAACACTAGTGCCATATGCTTGACGAAGAACCCCATTCTTCACTCGCGAACAAAACACATTGAAATTAGACATCATTTTATTAGAGATCACATTCTAAAAGGCGATGTCAAAATTGAATTTGTTGAAACAAAAAGCCAATTGGCAGACATCTTTACAAAGCCCTTAGATAAAGAGTCCTTCTTCCGAATTCGTAGTGAACTCGGGATCCTTGACTCCACGTTGATCTAAGTCATGCATTGCATTTTATTTCTTACATAATTTCTAACTTGAGCGTCGGAGGCGTCTAACACTTTTTTGCAGGTATCACCCTAAAGAAAAGGGGATCATAAAAGCATGACGCAAAATACTCAAGTATTCTACAGGAAAATCGCCGTCAAACAATCGATTACTGTATCAATAATCGATTACTTTTGTTATCTTTATTTTCCAATAAATAAACTTTTGTTTATTTCATATGTTTTTTTGCATATTCTTCCCTTGTATATATTTTTGCTAATGGCAAAAGGGGGAAGAAACGGGATATCAAGAAGTATGCTATATCACTCTCAACTTCATTCATGCTTAAAGTGAGGGGGAACATGAATTGAGGGGGAACATCAAATTGCATACTTTACACTTGTCTTGGATTATCAAAATAATTATTGCATATATCCCGCTTATGTTTGCCATTATCAAAAAGGGGGAAATTGTTGGAAACACGTTTCAAATGCAATATACTAAACGTGTGTTCTTTTGTAGGTTTTGATGAATGTCAAACAAAGCAAAAAGCGATATATAGCAGTACTCAAGGACAAGCACAAAATGGATGCATTACAAGAAGCTCAAGACAAAGTTTAGAAATGTTATAATTGAGTCAATATTAATTGTGATCTTGATTCCTCAACTTGGCTCATAACATGGCTTCTCCACTAAAATTATTTTTCCAAAATCATGCATATTTAAATTAAGTGTCAAATGATTTTAAACTATGCATATTTACATTTGTTAAAATGTTTTCCAAGCATGCCTCAAAAATCTGGGCTAAGATAATCGATTATGTATTTATGATAATCGAGTATCTCTAAGCCAAGACTGCATGACAATCGATTGTGAATTAATGATAATCGATTGTGAGTAAGTCAGTTAACATCAGGTTTTTGCAAACTGCATAACAATCGATTGTGTACTTATGATAATCGATTGTTAACTGAGGCAAAGTTTTCAAAACTCATAAAAATCGATTATGAACTAATGGTAATCGATTAGAATGAGAAAAATGTCTCCCAGTGATTTTAAATAAAATGATAATCGATTGTGGCTTTTGATAATCGATTATATATGAGACAAAGAGTTTTGAAATTAATTAATAATCGATTATTCCATTTGATAATCGATTGTTGAAGCTGACCGTTGTCATATATTTTCAATTACCTTCAGGTAATCGATTGTTGATATTTAACAATCGATGTTTTGCGTAAAATCTGGAAAAGATTTTCTGAACGTTGTTAAAATAATCGATTGTTGATTTCCGGACAATCGATGTTTTATGCCAAAAATTGGAAAGGATTTCTTAACGTTATAAATAATCGATTATTGATTTGAAGTAATCGATTGTTGACGTAAAATCTGGGATTGAATTTTTAATCTGATAGGCAAACAATCGATTGTTTAGTCTTGACAATCGATTGTCACTGAGTAATTTCAGCAATCCTTAATTGGCAATTAGACAACGGTAAGACTGAGTTTTTCACCTATAAATACAGCTTCAACTCAGTGTTTTCACAACAACAACATATACACTTTGAGTATTTTCATTGCTAAAAGCTTTCTTACATTGATCATCATTTTCCATTCATCCATAAAGCTTTTTGAAGAGCCATTCTATTGAGCTAAGTTGTTGTGATCTTGAGCGTACTATTTCTACTCATATCTACTCATTAAGGAGTGCGTTGTAAAGTGAGTGTGTTTTGTGTTTGTAAGAGAATTGCGATTCTCGTTTGTTGAGGAACTTGTGATTCCTCGGTTGAAGTCTTTGGGATTGTTATCCCCGAGCAGTTGAAGTCTTTGGGATTGTTATCCCCGAGCAGTTGAAGTCTTTGGGATTGTTATCCCCGAGCAGTTGAAGTCTTTGGGATTGTTATCCCCGAGCAGTTGAAGTCTTTGGGATTGTTATCCCCGAGCAATTGAAGTCTTTGGGATTGGTATCCCCGAGCAATTGAAGTCTTTGGGATTGTGATCCCCGAGCAACTAGGTGAGGCTTGTGTCCTCAGCTGTAACGGTTTGTTAAGCACCCGTAAGCTTGACAAGTTTAGTGGAAATCTCGAGAGAGTCTCTCGGGGACTGGACTAACCACGTTTGTGGCCAACCAGGATACATCATTGTGTAAGTTTATTCTATTGCACTTGTTTTAATTTCTGCAAAGTTTTTAAATTCCGCACTAAAAAAATTAAGATTTTTAAAACGCTATTCACCCCCCCCCCCCTCTAGCGTAAAGCGTATTGTCCAACACCCGGTACTCGACATTGAGATCGTACGATATGCCTAAAGGACTTTAGGGAAAATATCATTATGTTTTCCTTTGGCATCAGTCAACCTTTTCTTAAGGTTTTGGAGTATGGTCTTGTGACCCTATATTTCCATTCCCACTAGGGTGATAGGGTTTGACAAGATCCTTATGATTTTATGGTCCTCGAAAAAATTTGCTTACCTTGCTGCCGATGAACTGCTTCCCGTTATCATATACTATCTCGACGGGTATGCTGAACTGACATATGATGTGGTCCCAAATGAAATCCATGACTTTTTTCCAGAACCTTATAGAACGCTTGATTTTCAGTCCATTTAGAGAAATTGCCAGTCATAAATAGTATAAATTGAGCCTTATTGGGAGCCCATGGTAGGGGATCGACAATGTCCATTCTTGATTCCATGAATGGTAACGGCAATACGATCGAGTGTAGAAACTCCCCGTGTTGGGGGATCATTGGTGTGTGCCTCTGACAGCTATCATATTTTTGCATGAACTCCTTCACATCTATCTCCACGTCGATCCAGTAATAGCTGGCTCTGATTATCTTATGAACTAATGATTCTACCCTCGAATGGTTCTCGTATGTGCCTTCGTGAACTTCCCTCAAAACATATTCGGTGTCTCTCAGTCCCAAACACATCGCAAGTGGGTCATCGAATGTTCTTCTAAACATGGTGTTGTCTTCAGACAAACTAAACATGGCTGCCTTCATGCGTAGAGCTCTCGATTCTTTAGGATTCGAGGGTAGCTTCCCGATTCAGGTAATCTATATATTTATTTCTCCAGTCCCAGGTTAAACTTATTAGGTTTATCTCAAGATGGCTTTCTTCCACTGCCGATTTTATAAGTTGTTCGATGGTTTTTGAGCTGAATTCATCATCATTAACCATCGACCCCAAGTTAACCAGAGCATCGACTTTGCTATTTTGATCCCGGGGTACGTGTTGTAGGGTCCATTCATCGAATCGATATAGCGTTACATGTAGTTTATCCAAGTATCTTTGCATTCATTCCTCTTTCACTTTGAATGTCCCATTGACTTGATTTACCACAAGGAGGAAATTGCATTTAGCTTCAATCACTCTGGCCCCCAAGATTTTGTTAAGGTTATGATGCATATCTTGCTCATATAGTTGATACACGATTGGGGAGTCCAAGTCTTAAGGACCAACCGTGTGTGAATTTCCTGATATATTTCTTGATGATCTTCTTGGGTTGCCTCCAGAAAGGAGATTGAATTTCCTATAGATCTTGTCCCTGGAACTATTCCTATTTCTATCACTCCTTATAGAATGGCTCTAGCTGAATTAAAAGAGTTGAAGGCTCAATTGCAAGAACTTCTTGAGAAGAATTTTATCTGTCCCAGTATTTCACGTTAGGAGATACTGTTTTTGTGAAAAATAAAGATGTCACTCTTAGGATTTGCATTGATTACCGACAGCTGAACAAGGTAACAATCAAGAACAAATACCCACTGCCTAGAATCCATGACTTGTTTGACCAATTGAATGGTGCCAAATTATTCTCAAAAAATTAACTTGAGGTTTGGATATTACAAGTTGCGCGTGAGGGAGCAAGATGTTTCTAAAACTGCTTTTAGGACCAGGTATGGCCATTATGAATTTTTGGTAATGCCATTTGGTTTGACAAATGTTCCTAATGTATTTATGGATATAACGAACAGTGTATTCAAGACTTATATTGATCAATTTGTGGTGGTATTTATTGATGACATTTTAGTCTATTCCAAGAATAGAGAAGATCATGATAAGCATATCTGAATTGTCATGCAAATTTTGAAAGAGAGACAACTCTACGTGAAGCTTTTCAAATTTAAATTTTGGCTGAGTGAAGTGGCTTTTTAGGGGCATATTGTATCAATTGAAGGTGTGAAGGTTGATACTAATAAGATAAAATATATTTTAATTGGAAACTCCCTAAACTCCAACTAAGATAAGAAGTTTCTTGGGTTTTGCAGGATACTACATGAGGTTTGTGAAGGGCTTCTCCATTATAGCTTCTCCTTTGACCAAACTTTTGGGAAAATATACCAAGTTTGTATGGGATGACAAGTGTAAAGAGAGCTTGAAAAACTCAAATCCTTGTTGACACAAGCTCCAATACTTTCTTTGTCAGCTAAAGGAAAAGATTATGTGGTATACAGTGATGCATCTCGCACTGGCTTCGGTTGTATTTTGATGCAAGAAAGGAGAATAATTGATTATGGCTCTCAAACGTTGAAATCACATGATTTGAATTATCCCACTCATGATCTTGAACTATCTGCCATTGTTTTTGCCTTACAAAATTGGAGGCATTACTTGTACAGAGAGAAGTGTCACATATTTACTAATCACAAGAGTTTGAAGTACTTAATTCCACATAAAGAGTTAAACTTGTGACAACATAGATATCTTGAACTCATCAATTATTATTATTTCATAATTAATTAACATCTTGGTAAAGCTAATGTGGCTGCAGATGCATTGAGTCGCAATTCCCTTACAAGTTTAACTCTAAGTCCTTTGCATTTGCTTCTTGAATTAAGAGCCATAAATGCTTGCCTTTCATTTAATTCTAATGGTTCTATCATTGCTAATTTTCTAATTCAAGCAAGTCTTACTTGAGCAGGTCAAAGAATCGCAGAAGTTAGATGAAAAGCTTGTGAAACGGGCTGAAGAAGTCCAAAATGGAAGAAAATCAGATTTTTCATTAAAGAAAGATAGTACCTAATTTTTTAAAAATAGGTTGTGTGTTCCTAATGATGATGAATTAAGGAAGAAGATCTTGATTGAAGCACATAGTTCACCTTATGCAATGCATCTTGGAGGTACTAAAATGTATCGAACTATCAAGGAGCACTATTGGTGGAGTGGTATAAAAAAGACATTGCTGATTTTATTTCAAAATGCTTGGTATGTCAACAAATAAAAGCTGAACATCAAGTCCCAGCTGGTTTACTGCAACCCTTGACAAAACGTAATTAAAATGAGAAAGAATAATGATGGACTTTGTTTCTGGACTTCCATGCACTCAAAGAAATCATGATGCAATTTGGGTCATTGTAGATAGACTAAATAAGAGTGCTCATTCTTGGAAATTAGAATGGACTACTCATTGGAACGTTTGGCAGAATTATACATTAATGAGATTGTGAGGATGCATGGAATCCATGTTTCTATTGTGTTTGACAGAGATCCAACGTTTGCATCCATATTTTGGGCTAGCTTGTAAGAAGCATTGGGTTCCAAATTGAATTTTAGTACCGCTTTCCATCCACAAATAGACAACCAGTCTAAGAGGGTAATACAAATCTCGGAGGATATGTTTCGAACCTACATTATTGAGTTTGGGGGTAGTTGGGACAAAACTTAGCCCTGATAAAATTTTCTTACAATAATAGCTACCAATCAAGTATATGCATGCATCCTTATGAAGCTTTATATGGGAGAAAATTTTGAATGCCTCTTTGTTGGAACGAGGTTGGTGAAAGAAAATTTGTGGGTTCGAAGATTGTGCAACAAACTGAAGATAACGTGAAAATCATCAAGGATCATTTGAAAATTTCTTCAGATAGGCAAAAGTCTTATGCTGATCTTAAAAGGCATGAAATTGAGCATCATGTCGGTGATAAGGTATTTTTAAAAATCTCTCCATGGAAGAACATTATGAGATTTGGCCAAAAAGGTAAACTTAGTCCTTGATTCATTGGATCTCATGAAATACTTGAGAGAATTGGTGCAGTTGCATATAAGCTAGCTTTGTCACCTAAATTAGACAAGATCCACAATATTTCTTTTATGTTTCTTTACTTCTAAGATACTACTCAGATTCATCTCATGTTCTTCCAATTGAGTCTATTGAGGTCAATCGTGATTTGACATATGAAGAAGAACCAACCCAAATCTTAGCGCATGAGATAAAAAAGATTAGAAATAAGATAATCCCCTTAGTGAAGGTTCTTTGGAAAAATCATCCTGGCGAGGAAGCTACCTGGGAGCGAGAAGAGGAAATGTGCGTTCAATATCCACATCTATTTTCGGAACTAGTACGAGGTAAATTTGGGATGAAATTTATTTTAGGGGGAGAGAGTTGTAACACCTCAAAATTTTAATAATATTTGCATTCTTGATTGAGAATTTTTGTAACAAGGAGATATTTTACTTTGCACTTCCTAAAAGTGAATTTGACAATATATAAAAAGATTTACTTTAGGTTGTGTTAATATTGACAAAGAATCTCCATGGTGTTGCTATCTGTAACACTTAATATTATTTTTTCAAATTGTTATTAAATACATTATATAATTAAGTTTTTAGGGTTGCCAACCTTTTGTATTTATTTAAAGATACTAGTAGTTTCGGCAGCCATATTTCATACTTATCCAAAGTTTAGATATTACTTTGGACGACTTGTTTTTTCATATTCTTCTCTCTTGTTTCATTCTTGCAAGACAAAGAAACAAAACCACCTCCTTATGAGCCTTTGAAAACTTCATGAAACTACCATAAATTTCTACTAAATCAACCAACAAATTCGGTTTTTGTGAAGATCAAGTTGCTCCTCTCTTTTATGATAAGTTTCAAAGCTCATTTTTTCACTAGACAACTATTAGTATTTTCTACATATGTTTTTGTAAAAAGATCCGATTTAGGCGGTCCAAGACTTTCAAAAAGATATTTCATAGATCTATAACTCTTATGAATGATCCAAAATCTAGTTTTGCTAGTATTTATCCGAAAAGGGATCAGCAAGTACAGGGCAGGTGTTGCCCAGATTTTCAATCTTAGAAATACTGGTTGTACTACTGTTAGTAATTTTAGTATAACTTTCTATAAAAAAAAATATATGGGATGATTCAAGCTGTTCTAAAACTCTAAGACATAAATCTACATCTTTTATAAAGACTATACCGTATAGATTGTCCATTTAGATCTTCAAAACTGAGCCACAACATGAAATAGTAATACTGTCCAGAATTTCTGTTTCAAATATTTTTGGGTAATTTTCACCAATATCAAGTTTAATTTGATATGTTAAATCACTGAACTTATTTAGATATTTGATTATGTATTTAAGGCATATAAACTCTTGAAAAATCAAATGGGAAGTGTTTGAGGAAGTGGACGGATTTGGTTTATCTACAACGTAGACAACTCAAACATCCCAAGTTGTGATTGAACTGTTTTGTGGCAAACACCAAGGTTTATGTATAAACTTTGTACTCTTTTTGCTTTCTGGAATATTTTGTAATAACCGAATATTTTATTTTTCTTGCCTTCAATTTATATTGCTATATTCATAATATATCAAATATTGTAGATATTTGCTAAATCGCTCATTCGTACAAATCTTTTGATCATTTTGCATTCTTGTTGAGACTTTGTCCTTCTTGTGGTAGTGACTTAGTAACTCATCTTAGAATGCCTCTTGATTTTGATGTTTTGCCATCTTGACTTTGGATTTCTAGTTCGTCTTAAATTATGAAACTTGTCCATGTTAAGTACGAACTAGGAAGCCATTTTTAATATGGTTCTTGATTCTCTTGACTATTGAGTTTGACCATACTTGATTTGGGGTTTCGGTCCATCTTGATATCTAATTATTCTTAGTGTGATGTCATGACGTACATATTGGGCAAAAAATAAATGTTTGGTAAACTCTCTTGGATTGAAAGTATACGCTTTCTCGACTCTTGAACATTGTTATTGATATTTGGAAACACTTCAAAGTTTGATATTTGATATGTTTGATTTATTTTTTCACGTATTTTAAATTATGTTAAATTGATCACCTATGACTTAAAAGGGGAATTGATGAATTTAATGACTCCAAGCCCAAATTTATACGCCACTAAGCTTTATGCTTAGCGATAGTTATTTTTAATCCTAGGTAACGTGTGGGATGAAATATGAAGACGGCCAGTATGAGATAGTCTTTTTGGGAGCACTTGTGGAGATCACATTGCTTATGCACCGTATGTCACATTAATGTATGTTATTTGGAGGCTTGTTGGATTTTAAGATAAAAATCTTGTAACTTGAATTTGGTAAGTTCTTTTGCTGTTTTAGGGTTTGTTAATAACTCAAGTATTGTAATATGCCAAATTTATACTTTGTCTTGTGAATATGTACAAAGGAGAAAACTATTTTCTTTTTACATATACAAATAGTTTAAAATTTATGTACAATAAAAATTTACAGTGATGCTGAATGAAAGTATAAATTGGTTAAGAAGTTGCTTTAATCTCTTGATTGTTCAAGAAGGGGTATATCACCTTATGTTGAAATTTTGACTTGGTATCTCATCTAAAATAAAATTATGAAGTGTATTTTCAAAAAAAAAATGTATTGCACTTTGAACCTTTTCGCATGGGCATATTTCTGCTACTAAATTATTCTAAATATTTTCAACTAATATCTTTTTAATATTTTATAAGTAGTAAATTAGGTTTGTTTCCTAAGTATCATCCTCCAAAAAGGGTTGCTACATCATATTCTGTTTAACGTGGTGGAACTTCGGGTCCAAGCCCAGCTTGTGAGTAGTTATTTCTGACGGGATCCCTGTTATATCAAGATGAGACCAAGTAAAACAATCTATGTTATCCATAAGGAATTCAATGAGTTTTTCCTCAGCTTGGGAGTTAGCCACGTGGCCAGGTATACCTTCTCATAGGGCAAGCACCCGATTAGTATGACTTGTTCCAGCTCCTCAATCATTAACTTGATGGCATCGGAATTATCAGGGGCTATAAATGACCTAGGGACTCCGTAATCATAATCATCGCATGTCCCTTGCTTCTCTGGTTCAGTCGGGGCCGGTGTCATTGGTTGCTATTTTATTTCTTCCCTTGTAAACAAACTGAGGTCCTTTGATTTTGAGAGTGCGGATATCGAGTGTTTATATATATATATATATATATATATATATATATATATATATATATATATATATATATATATATATATATATATATATATATATATATATATATATATATATATATATATATATATATATATGTACACACACACACTTCAAAATAGTGCATATACATCATCATTTGATTTATAAGCATACACAATTCTTTTTACATTTTTCATAATTTTTAAAGACTTTAGACCAATTTATTCCTGCATTTTATTACATATAAATATCCAATAATTATCTTTTAAATTATTTTATTATTATTTAATCATCTAAACTTATTATTTATACCAACATGAGGTTTTAAATATTTTCAGTGTATTTTACAATTATATTTGCATTTTTAGGGCTAAGCGCATATTTTGCAATAATATCTCAGATTAATGTATGATTATACCATGTAGGCAGAAAATGACTTTTTATATTTTTATAATACTAAATAATTATTTTTAATTATTTTAATGCAGAAATGATATTTTTATTATCTATTAATTACTTTCATAAATTATTTATTTATTAAATATTGGGTATTTAAAAACTAGCCTAAATTCTACCTATATTCAGACCAATCCCCATCCCAATCACCTAAAACATTATCCTAAAATACCCCTGCCCAAACCCCAAAACCCCAAATCACTTTCACTCGTCCGCCGCCCTTGAGTCCCCTTATCTCTCATCGGTTTGTGTACTTCCCCTAAAATTAGGGTTTTGCAATTTCTCTCTTTTCCTTACTGATTTCAATTGCATGTGATGTTCTTTTCTTTCTAGTGTTTGACTGATCATTTTCCTTGTTTGGGTGTTTGATTTCTACTATATAAACCCCTCCTCATTCCCCTTTGAAATAGACTGGAATCGTTAAGAAACTCACTAAAAACTGAACTTACTACTCTTTGTTCTCTCATTTTTGTTATGTATTCTAATTATTGGGCGGCTGAAAGACAACGCCAGAAATTGTGTGTTATTGCTATTGTAGACTTTGCTCTTTCTTGTTTTTTCGCTTAACTGGTGAGTCACTGAACCCTTTGCAATTTTGTTCCTATGTATCTGTAACTTGCATATATTTCACTTTTGAAGTTCAGAGCTTAATGTGCTTTCTGGTCTATTCTCGTATGCAATTCTGACAGTCTTACTTCAACTTTAGGCTTTTCTAATCAAAATTTCATTTCGTTTGTAGTTTGAGACATGCGTAAACTTAAGTTAACTAAGTTTTCTTTAAGTTTGCCTAGCCTATGTGTTACTGATGTTTAGAACCTTTGCACTTTAGCCATCTCTTTAGTGTTTAAATTGGCTTTTAACCATGCTACTTAAACATGCTTTCATATTCCCTCTTATGGATTAGTTGACTAAAACATGAATGTATTCACTAAGTACCTAGCATAAGCTTGTCTTTGAACTTGCTATGCAGCATATTTGATCTTGTATGCTTCTACCATGTCTTCCCAGCAGTTGCCTTAATTTGTTCTCACTCTGTTAAGTTCTATTGCCACCTCATATGATCCTTTCTTGTGACACTAGCATCTACACTTAACTTAATCTGAACCTTTTTCTTACTATGAGTCCGTGTATATTAATCTTGCAAACTTTTCTTGTTAATATATGCATTATATATTGAACTTGTTTTTCTGAAACTTTGTTAAGTCTATTTTTAAAATGTAAGCATGTTCTATTACATGTTCTATGTGCTCAATTTGAATCTATTTGTGTCCCTCAGTGTTGTCCTAACTAATCTATTCCCTTACTACTTGGTCTCTTGAGTTCTTATTCTTAGCCGGCTGAAAGCAGAGGCTACTTAGGTTCTATCCTTTGACCTCCCTAGTATGAGCACTGCTCGAGGTTCAATTAAGACCCTTGTGAACTCTAGCACACTAGGACTTGGTACCTAATCATTCTTTGAGCTACTTCTATCAGCCTCCCTAGTGTAAGCACCGTCCTAGCTTCTTGAAGCCCTTGGGAACTATGACACACTAGGGTCTTAGTTCTATATGCTCAACTATGTTTCCTACCTACTGGGTGAATCAATTGGTTTCTGACTGCCTTATTTCAATGAAGATGTAGTTTCTAGGCTGTTGTAAACCATGGGAATGAAGGCTTGTCCTGGCTAGGTGTATTTTTGGGAATGTTGTAGGCTCTTTATAGTTCTTATTTATGTAAATTATGCCATTCATTTGGGTCTGTAGTAATGTTGTAATAACAACTGGGGTATTAAAGAATTGGTAAAATGGGGCTTATCTTAATGCTTGCATAAAAATGGGTAGAGATCTTGCCTATAGGTGCTCTACTTTGCTCAAATATGTTACTGTGCGTTAGAAGTCCTGCCTATAGGTTATCCACTTTGCTCAAATGTGTTTTCTTTTACCCGTTATAAATCATGCATATTGGATCTTAAATGACTAATATCTCAATGTGCACATGTATTAGGCTGTGTAGGATTCTGTTAATTTACATGCTACCTAATCTGTAATTTAGATATCATGCCTATAGGATCTAAAATCAATCTCAATCATAACTATATAAATCCTACCTATAGGATCTAAAATCAGTCTTAATCATGACTATAAAATCCTGCCTATAGGGTATAAAATCAATCTTCGTTATTATCCTGCTCGTTTCTTTCAAGTGCTAATTTTCAACATTGTTCTAATTATTATTATCAGGAACCATGCCTATCGGACTCGACTAAGCAGTTCTGAACATATTCTTGTGATTACCAATATTAGTTATCGCGTGAATCACCTAGATATCATGTTTATAGGCTTAATCTCTTATATATATAATCAGTAGGCAACTGTGTAGTCTTTTAGAGATCATATAAAGAAATTAGCTTCATATACGAAACTGTCTGCCTATTAAAATCCAAAATTACATAGAGATCATGCCTATAAGATTCAATAACTTTAATATAAAATCTACGACTGTCAAATGCTCAATGTGTTTGCGTGCATTCGTTGTTAAAAAGTGGAGGCTAACTTGAGCCTTTAACTACTTTTATATGAAGTCCAGCTTGTTTTGCATGTCGATTAGTTTTATCATTTTGAGCAGCCTAAGTTGAAGTCTAGAACTAGCTAAATAGAGGTCCAAAACCTCCTGGACCATAGGCATGAGACGGGTAGTGCGTGCATAAGGCACGATTTAGAATCAACTAGTACACTTTAGGTATGACTTAAAGATACTAATCGGGTAACAAGAGATGATAATTTGTGCCCGTTGAATAATATGAGTAACACCCCATCTTGAGGGAGTCAGTAGTATTATTTATGTTGCACGGAATGATCCTTTAGGCTAAAAAATTTAGGATCCCGACCTTGTTTTTAAATCAACTATCTGAACTTCTCAAATTCCTTGTTTTCTTATCTTTGATCAAGTAGACTAATTCATATAATTGAGTTCGGCTGGTATCCACAGCTATGGACCTCGAAGAGTGCCTAACACTTTCTCTTTGAGGTAATTTTAAGCGCTTACCTGATCCTTGGTGATTCAAACTAGTCATCAGAGTTATCTGCAAAATAGGTGCCCTAACACACCTCAAATCCGTCTCTCTCTTTTAGCTCCCTTCCTTAAAAGAGTTGTCACTTGTAAAAAGCTTATTTCACGAGAAAAATGGGCACGACATCGGGTTTACCTCATCGATCGCAAACTTTTTTTTGCGGTAGGATGTTCTTTGTAAACTGTCTTGATCCCTCCCAGTGTTAGGAATTTTAATGCATGGTGTAGTGTCAAGGGTATTGCCCTCATGTTGTGAATCTATGGCCATACGAATAAAGCATTGTATCTCATATATCCTTCGATCACATAGAGCTCTGTTTCTTGAATGGTTCTAGCTGTGTTTACCGGCAGTGTTATCTCCCCTTTAGTAGTTTTGCATGCCATGTTAAATCCATTTAAAATTCGGACTGCATACATTATTTGGGCTTGTAGACCCAGTTGTTCCACGACCTTCAATCTGATGATATTGGACGAGCTACTTGGATCATTAACACATGTTTAACTCGAGATTTATTTATGAGTACATATATTACCAGTGCATCATTATGTGGATGCACGATGCCTTCAGCATCCTCGTCGTAAAAAGATATGATTCCCTCTGGTACGTAATCTCGAGTCCATTTCTCTCTTGTAATGGACACCTTCGTGCGCTTTAGCATCGGCCCTTGAGGGATGTAAACTCCACAAATGAGCATGTTAATGACGTGTTAAGGTTTCTCTTGCTCGATCTGATTGTTGGAGCCCCTATTGCTGAAATTAGTCGATCACTAAAAATTCTCGGAGGTTCCCGTTATTGAATAATAGGGCTACTTCTTCTCTTAGTTGTCTTCAATCTTCGGTTATGTGGCTCTAAGTGCCATGCTACATACATATTAGGTTAGGGTACCTTTGGGAAGGATCACACTACAATGGTCGAGGCCACTTAGTATCTTTATACGATACCAGCATCATTGATGCTGAAGGTGTATTCCAACAATCTTGGTGCCTCCTTAAACCCGATTGTCCTAACAAAACCGTTTTTGCTCATGAGTCCCCGGTTATTATGACCACGATCTTTCCTTCTTTCACTTCTCACAAGGTTGTGTCCCGAGCTATTACCTCCTTGATCTTCATTGTATGGTTAATACCGATCTCTACTCGATCTTGGTTCATCATCTATGGCTCTTTTGGATATGTCATTGGTGTTGACGGGATAAAATAATCCAGAAAGGGCCCTGAGTTGATCGTCTTCGACCCTAAATTTTGATTTGTACCTGTTGTGGATGTCAGCGCAAGTTACCGTCGGGGTATTACATCAAATTTTGTTTCAAATTATGCGAAGCCAATGAGATTTGGGGATTGATTCCTTGGGTGAATGCCTGAACGACCGAATCATCCGCTACCGGAGGCAGATCAACCTCGACACGAATTCCCTGAGTATCTTGTTATCTATTTGCTTTACTTTGAAAAAGTCTGACTTTCTGGTCTCGACCTTGATGGGCCCGGCGTACGCTTTTACAAATGCATCTATAAAAATAGCAAACGAGTCAATAAAACTAGTAGGTAAGTTGTGATACCATATAATAGCTCCCTTCAACAAGGTTTCTTCGAGCTTTTTCAGCAGGATTGATTTTATTTCCTCATCTTCCAAGTCGTTCCCCTTGATGGTGCACACGTAGGAGGTCACGTATTCATTTGGATTAGCTGTCCCATTATACTTCGGAATTTTGGGCATACAGAACTTCTTTGTGATCGGCTTTGGAGCTGCACTTAGAGGGAAAGGCTTTTGGAAAAATTTCTTGGAATCCAGGCCCTTTAGTATCGGTGGTGCTCCTGGTATTTGATCAACCCTAGAGTTATAGGTCTCCATTTTGTTGTTGTTAGCTTCGATTTTCTTTTCTCCCGATTCCAAACACTTTATCAGCTCCTTGAGCATGTTTATTATCTTGGGGTTGGCCCCGGGTTCTACTTCGCTCGACCTTTCTATGGATGGTTCATTTATGCGAGTGTTTTCCTGGACGGTTCTGACTCAACTATGCTGGGAGCACGACCTTGGTTCTGCAACTGAGCTATTGCTGCCTATTAAGCCTGTAATATTTTGAAGATCACCCGCAAGTTGATCACATCACCTTCACCGCCGTGTTTACTCTGGGCCATCGATAGGGCTCCCCCGCGAAATCTCTTTTCGGGGTCAGTAGGCAACTTTGCTTCGATAGCCACGTGTGAGTTGGCATCAATTGGATCCGTGAGTAGGACTCTATTGGGGTTAATAGGGGGAACCTCGTTGCTGGGACCACGTTGTTGTTCTCACCATGGTGGCTGAACTCAGAATCAATGTTCAAATGGGTAGATTCGGGGTTTGACGTTTTTAGTTTGACCTGAAATTAGAAGCAATAGTGAGTGTCTGGAAATTTCTATCAAACTGCCAGTATCATCATTAGTACCACGGTGGGCGCCAAATTATTTACCCTAAAAAAAAGGTTGATAATTAAATTTATATGTGGTTTTAAGATACACAGATTAATTCAATACAAATAATAAATGGCTAATATTATCATATAAAAGACGTAATAAATTGTCAAACCAATAGCGAGAGTGATCCCAGACTGGGTAATAACTAAATGAAGTGCCTGCCTTCGATTCGTGCCCACAATAATAGGAACTTGGTGAACAAAAGTAAGAATAGACAAAAATAATAGTATATTGCCTTGATATGCATGTTACATAAGTGCCTAATGAATAGTTAGACTTCCTTTTATATAGTATGAGATTTTTTCCCTAAGTACAATTTCGTAAAAGGTAAAAATGTTCTGTTTTGCTAATTAGTGATTTTCTGCCGATACGTGTCAAGATCCATGTCGTAAAAAACGGAGGACATGGATATCACATCCCTTTTTAGTCGTTCTCAATTATTTGGTAATGCTCTCCGAAGTTTTCGGATTTGAAACGGATCTCGGGGACATGGCCAAAATTCTTCTGAAGGCAGGTGTTTTGTCCGGGCCCTGACTCAAGGGGATCCTGGCCTCGATTCTAGTTCCTTATAGTCACGACTCTGCTTCGTTTCCTTCATCGAGAACCGAGGTATCCAACGGTCTCGATTTCACCTGATACTAAAATTATCATAGTAACTTGCAATGATAATGCATTGCGTTTCCTCCTTCAATGAAACTTTAAAAAAAAGAAAAATATGGATCCTGCAATCATGCAAGATTTAGTGAAAGAACACTCCAAAAATATACGATGGAGACACTTTATCCTAATACAAGCACTAGTGACTAATTCTAGTGAATCTTATGCAACACAATCCTAAATTATTAGGGTTTTGATAGGGTGCATAAGAATAATCTTGAGTAGGCTGTATTAGTAATGCTGGTATTAGTTATGATTGCATTAATTATGTTTTGCATTAGTTATGGCGACATATTTCTTATCCATTGTTTGGTCTGGTGTATTAAAGCATTACACAATTTTTAAAATAATTATTTGTTTACAAAAATAGCCTCATAACTAGTCCATCACTTTATCTTTTTAAAGAAAACATATGTTGAGGAATACTTTTATATGAAAAGGTTTAAAAATTATTTAATTTGTCTACCTATATTATAATATAGAATTGAATATTTATTTATAAAAAAATATGAATTTCCCACTTTCTTGGATTATTTTGAACTTGCATAAAAATAATAGCAAATTTTAATCAAGAATAAATTTTGAAGAACAATTTTATCTTTAACTAAGCTAATGCATGCATTAAATCCATTACATTGTTAATAGTATGAAAATTCAAAAGTATAGTTTAGTGGTCAAGGTGGTTCAAAACTTTCATAAGGTCATAAGTTCAATTTTCACTAACTACAAAAAAAAATTCCTCTCTGCCCTTCGGGGTAGGGGTAAGGTCTGCGTACATATTACCCTCCCCAGACCCCACTTGTGGGATTATACTGGATTGTTGTTGTTGTACATTGTTAATACTATGGTTTCCTATGGATTAGTTATGCATAGGATAATACCAAATATGTTGTATAATTAATACTTGTATAACTAATGCATAGATTCAAAAAGTGTACCAAACATAGTATTATTAATACACAAAACTAATGCATGTATTATTTTATCTAATGCATCCTACCAAAGGACCCTTTAGCTAGCGTTTTTCCATAAATTCCCAAATTTATTTTGAAAATCTGATTTGGGTGAAGTTTGATTTGAAGATGAAATATTTAGACATACATTTTTAAAATATATTTTCCAACTTTATTTTGGAAAAATATGTATATAATTCTCAAAATTTAAGATTTTGGCTTAAAATCAGCAATTGAAGTGATTTTAAAATTTAGAATTTTGCCAAAATATGACAAAATTTATGGCAAATATAAGTTTGCGAAATAAATCCCAAATTTACTTTGGCAAAACTCATAACCAAAACTCCACTACAAATATTAAACACACAAATATACAATGGACTGTCTTGTCACGTGACACGCGCCGTGGAAAACGTTGGTTGGAAGAGCACGCAGTGAGATGAGATGATGCAATAGGCGCATGAATAATGTGCCTTTTTAAAAGTAGATTCCTTTTATATGCCTAACCAGTAACCCACCTACCATTCCTTTATTTGAATTTGGGCAATTTTATTGCACAAAATTCAGATTCCATACATTAATATCACCCTAATTATAGTGTTAATTGTTTTATCCTCCCATTTATGATACTAATGTTAGTTACATTTGACTAACTAATAAAGTTAAATTTGATTAGATTTTTAAATAATATATTTATTTATAAATCAACTCCATATTTACGCAAGTGAAAACATAGATCATCATATCAATTTCATTTTCCTAGTATTCATTTTTTGAAACAAATATTAAATTACGGAGGTACTCCCTATTCCTATGTTAATTGAATCATTCATTTAATTTATTTCACTAAGAACCATAACAATTTAATAATTGAGTCATTAATTATTTCTCTACATAAAGCAGCACGAGTGAAAGCTTCAGCATCCCAATTGACTGTGAGCGGAGCTCTGAAAATGGCGACTTACTCTCAAGCATACTTAGAAGGTGACAAGGTCAAAGAAACCAAGTCCTTAATCGCCGAACTGTGCCGCCATTTCTACAACCAGGGCTGGGTTGGGGGCACCGGCGGCAGCATCACCATTAAAGTCCACGATGAATCTATTCCCAAAGCCCAACAACTTATCGTCATGTCCCCTTCTGGTAAGAACCCTTTTATTTACGATCTAACCTTACTTTCTATCTATTTCTGTATTGTTTTTATCTCGTTTGTTTGACTTTTTTTTTTATAAATGGTTTTGGTTAGGGGTGCAAAAGGAAAGGATGGTGGAAGAGGATATGTATGTGATGTCATCAGATGGGTCTATTTTAACTGCGCCGGTGGCTAAACCTCCCCCGCACAAATTTCCAAAGTGTTCTGATTGTGCTCCTCTTTTTATGAAGGTACAATAGGTCATAAGTGTTATAGTTATAGTTAAAGAGGAAACAAAAGATTGTTGTTTTTTATCACTGGACAATTGTTTTGCAATCTTGTCTATTTGAAATACTGGAACTGATTGTAGTATAGTTCTTTGATGGTCTAACAGTTTTGTTGTATGTGTCGAGGCATAATTTAAGTAAATAAAAGTGTAGATGGTAAGCTTTTAGATGAGATGCTCAGACATTTCAGCAATCCAAGCCCGTTGTCTATTCTTTGTTTCTGGTCAGCTCAGCAAACTTTTGCATATTTAATTTCAATCTGTTCACCTCGGGATTGTTTTACTATTTTTCTGATGCTATCTTTTAAATTTGTGTTGTCTCTCTTTCTCTCTCAACATTCTAGTAAAACCTTGGATTATTAGTTGTACACTGTTGTCAAAGTTGTGCTTAAGTCCTGAAGCGAGGCGTAAAACATGTTGAGAGCTTTACCTCACTTAGCGGGTGTCGTCATCAAGGTTCTAATCATACTTTTTCTTGCCAATGAATGTATTTCCGAAGAGGCGACACTAAACAATTGAGATTTTATTTTTTCGTTCTTTTTTTTAAAATTTCTTTGTCTGTCTGTTTGTTATTCATGGTTATAATTATATAGTCTTAGACTACACATACATATTTGTATTTTTCTCCATTTGGGCTTTGCCTTAATGCCAGGGGCGGATCTGTCTTAAATGACACCACTTCGTTGGAAGACTTTGCTAAATATATATATTTATTAGTATGCAAAAAAAGATGTAACCAATAAAATATTAAAATGACTGCTAATCACAAAGATAGGCTCAACTCTCATGGTTAAGCACCTAAATTACTATGAAATGTCGGGGGTTTGAACATAAGTAGTTGCATCAATGTTTTTTTAAAGTTTTGAGTATTGTTGGATCCTGGCGTCGAACAAAAGCAAACCGCTAACTACTGTACTCTTAGCTTTAAGGGCATCCAAATCAAGGGGCGAAATGTGGTTTTGGTTTAATTCAGTGGCAAATATAATTTCAATGTATTCTGGAACGTAATTATTTCATCAAACTTGCAATTTTGGGGATTTTTAGTGCTTTTTTTGCTACTATTTCTATTGTAAGTTATCTTCCAATCTTATCCTTTTTTTCGGCGACAAGCTTGATTTGCAAAATCGGAAAAATAAAATCTCTTTTAGTGATTATGTTTGATTCCTACTTACAAATGAAGTATTAAGTACTATTTTCAATTGGGATATTATGAGTTCATGTCAAAAGAGTAAATAAAAACTCTCTGAGGAGAATTGTAGTAATATACTTTATTAATACGTTGAATTGTATTTTTTTAGTTTATGATGTCATTATATTGGATTGTTCATTTATTTCTTTAATTGGCGACACCGCTTACAAGAAATCCTGCATACACCCCTGCGTAAAGCCCTGACGGACCTTAGAGCTTTTTGTGTTTTTCGCCTTTGATAACACTGTATACTTGAATTCTCTTAGTTCTCTTTGATTATGTATTCTATTTTGCGTATTGTAAGTTATTTCCTTTTTGTTTTTCCTTAGGCATATGAGATGCGTAATGCTGGTGCCGTTATCCACAGTCATGGAATGGAATCCTGCCTCGTAACAATGCTTAATCCACTAGCAAAAGAATTTCGGGTAACTATTGCTACAAACTTTTGTAAAGTTAGCGCCATCTTGGCGTGCATAAAGAACAAAAAAGAGGAACTTGGTAATGCTGAGTTCCAAACATTTGACATAGTCCGTATAATGCTGGCTGTAGATTTGTTTCCCATTGACTATAGATATTTTGGATTTTTATTTGAGAATCAATTTTCCTTCTAATAAATATACTTGTTCTTTTCCTAAATTACATGAAGTCTAAACCTAAAGCTTCTTCCCTTTGCCCATAACTGTATATAGGCTAGTTATTTCATATAGTAGAGCCAATTAGTTTTGGATTGAGGCATGATTGATTGATCTCTTAAGAGAATATGCATTTGAAACTTTCTATTTTTACCAATATAATAAGTTACTGCTGTCTCTATCTTCTCTGCCAAATTCACCTAGCCCAATTGATAAAATTTTAAAAGACATCTAATTCCGCAGTGTAAACTACTGAAACCTATTGTTCTTTTTCATCTCAGCCACTATTCATTGTTGCTTTGATTGACAGATCACTCATATGGAAATGATAAAAGGAATTCAAGGGCATGGCTACTATGACGAACTTGTGGTTCCTATCATAGAGAACACTGCATATGAGAGAGAACTCACAGAATCTCTTGCTGAAGCTGTATGCGTCTCCCTCTTCTAAAAGTCACACCCTTCCTTTGCATGATCTCATGTCTACCACGTTCTGTTCATTTGTGTATCTGCACTTAGTTCTTTTTTCTTCTCTGCTTTAAGTCATTAGTTTAAGATGGTTTTACCACTTTACTGGAACTGCTATAATCAAATTAATGTTAAGTAAGTCAACGTCATTCCTATTTTTTCTTGGCTGTGACTACCAAACAGGGTGACAGTTTTTCCCTTGCAAAGTAACAAAAATACATTGTTGTTGCTCAATCATTCAACTGCTAAATTTGTTCGTTACAACATACTGTTACTGTCTGCAATTCTGCTTCACTGCTGAATTTGTTCAGCAGTTATAACAATACATGGAAGAAAGTAGACTGATTTTTTTTTAAAGTAAAATTTTGCTTAAAGCATTAATTGCACTAGATACCCTGTCCCTTGAAGAAGGGAAATATCATGGAATAGTTCTTTTTATTCATAAAGTATTTCTAGTAATACATGAAAAATGGACTAGGTTTCTTTGTTGTCATTTTGGCCTCAGTCCATGCAAAATGGGTAGCCATTAAGGGAAGCGGCTGGCAGATATTTATTTTTAACAAGTTATGTCGAGCTAAAGAGAATTGAATGCTTAAAAGACAGGATAAAGTCATAAACTACTACTTCTTCCAGTCATCTTTGGAAACTGATGGTTGATAAGCAGATTGGGAACACTTTTTGCATGATGATGCTATTATATTTCCACTTTACTATAGTCTTTTATCTGCTCTGACAAGTTTTATTGTGTGGATTACATGCTATTATATCTCTCTAGCTGGTAAATAAAGTGTAAAGCTATCTTTGTTACAGTAAGCAAGTGTATGAACTAAACTAGTCACATGGGTAAAGAGATGTTTACCTGGCACAGAGAGCTCATGCCTACTGGCTCTGCTCTTGAGGTGCTCCCCACCACTTTGGGTCAGTAGTAGCAAACCTGATCTTCAAATTCCTGGTTTCCTGGTTTCCAGTGGAAATTCTAGATGGTTTTTACTGGCTTCAGTATTGGAAACAACCTCTCTGCCCTTTCGGATAGGGGTAAGGCTCGTCTACATATTACCCTCCCCAGACCCCACTTTGTGGGACTATACTGGGTAGTTGTTGTTGTTGTTGTTGGCTTCAGTGTCATGTCTGTCTTTAACTCAATCATATCTGCCTTTAACATTGATCTGCCGCGGTGCTTTGGTATACTAGCCATACAGGTTAATAACTAACCAACTTCTAGTAACAATTTGTTGAGAATTGCAGTGGATGTTTTGTAGTAAGAAGACTTAGTCTCAGCCTTTATTAATCCTACTTTTGAAGTTCTGACATAGTTCAAGATGTATGCTACAGCTTCCGTAATTACCACAAAGGAGTGTGCTAGCAGTTTAGATTTTAGAAGTCAAAATTTACCCTATATCACATGCATAATAAACTCTGCACATGTGAAGCTAGGTACCAAGAAAACTAAAAAAATGCTTCCAGGTTCATTGAAGAAACTAGAGGCGTGATGCAAGTCAACCTCCTCCCTCTCTCGTGGATGAGTGGGGAGTATGCAGGAGAAATTCTATATCAGCTCTAATATAGAAGATCAGTATAAATTTAGTTGTATAAATTTAGTTGTATAAATGGTTTTCCTTGAAAGATAAAAGCTAGAGTATAAGGAGGACATTCCACCCAAAATTGGTTGTCACAAAAACAAAGTTCTATTATTACTCAGTCTTCCGAGTAACCAAATTTCAGTTGCCCAGGGTTTCACAGTAAACTTGATAGGTTATATTTTATGCAGGTAGTAGGGTAGAGAAGCCTGCCAGTAGGTTGGCAGTTACCATAAAAATAGTCAGACTATGATGTAGCCTCTGAATGACAACATAGGATTCATATAGCCGGCCCAACTAGTTTGGAGTTGATGCATAATTTCTTACAATATTGTTTATATTAGCTTAATTGTTGGAAGGAAATTTTTTACCATATAAGGGTAGTGGTCCAGACTTTTGCAATGTAAGAGAGAAGAAAGAAGTCATTTTTAAATATGAGGATAGATGGGATATTCTCAAAGAGTCGTCTACATAATATGAAGATTTACTGTATATCAAGGTTAGGTATAATAATATCCTTAACTGTCTCCTAAATTAGTACACTTCTTGTTATGTTTCCCTAAGGTTTAGGATGATATTTCGATGCTACTATTTACACGAGACTTGATATATAAGCCTAAACAAGGTTTTTATTTGATTCATGCATAATTGGATGTCTCTGTTTTTAGTTCGAGTACACCACCAACATACCCAGTATTATTCCACATCGCTTTTCCTTGCCAATAAGCGCAATCCTAAAGAGCCGACACTAAACACTTGATATTTCATTTTATCGTAAATTCTCTTCAATTTTTTTGTCCATATATTTGGTATTCATGCCTATAGACATTAGTCTTGGACTACACACATATTTGTAGTTTTACTCTATTTGCGCTTTTCTTCCTTAAAGCTCACGCTTTATGCTTTGCGCTTAAAGCCCCAACAGACCTTAGAGCTTTTTTGCGTTTTCCGCCTTTGATAACACTGCCTAAGCCTCGCTTCCCGCATCTTGTCCTCAATAGGTGACGCACCCGCCTTGTCGCGAATCACCTCATTTCTAATCCTATCTAACCTGGTATGCCCGCATATCCATCTCAACATCCTCTATCTCTGCTACCTTCATCTTCTTCTGGACACGGGCGATCTTCACAGGCCAACATTCAGCCCCACACAACATTGTTGGCCTGACCACCATTTTATAGAACTTACCTTTTAAGTTTAGTTTGAGTAGCATGTAAATTTTTCCCATTATTTTCTCATGAGAAAAATATAGTAGATGCCTGATGCCATACTCCCCTTTGAAAGAAGATTTAACTGAAGAAGTGAAGAATTTCAGTCTTTGTTTAGTGATGGTTCTATCTGTTGCGTGACACTGTTGAATTTTTTCCATGTTGAACAGATCAAAGATTACCCAAAAACAACAGCTGTGCTGGTCCGCAACCATGGTATATATGTGTGGGGAGATTCATGGATCAGTGCTAAAACACAGGTTTGTGTCATTACTTCCCAGACGGGTTTAGTAGCTACTAATAGTTATGGTTAGGTAGAAGAGTAGATTTAATAATATTGATTTAATATGTGTTGGCTTAAGGATGATCTCTATAAGATTTTCTATGTACATCGTGTAATCTATTTAAGAATGTAAGTACGGAACAGTCCTCAGATCAATAGTTTGATCTATCTGAGAATTTACGTTTCATCACTCTTCTAATTGACATGCTATCTTCCAGGCTGAGTGCTACCACTACCTCTTTGATGCTGCAATTAAACTTCATCAATTAGGACTTGACTGGACAACACCAGCTCACGGTCCCATTCGTAACCCCAATGGTCATTTTGCTGGCATCCAGAATGCCAAAATATCTGCAAAAGGAGGTACTCTTGCTTCAAATGGCAGCATTAAACCATCAAGAGTAAGCATTTGAAAATTTTAGATCATACTCTGACTTTCTTGAAATTCAAAGGCTTAGGTCTTTGTCTTACGTATTTCCATTGAGTTCTTGTTGTTGTCTGCATTGAAAATACTTTTTCGCAGCGGTGCATCGTTTTGGATATAGAAGGAACCACTACCCCAATAACATTTGTTACTGATGTTCTGTTCCCTTATGCACGTGATAATGTGGGGAGTCATTTGGATGCTACATATGGCTCAGCAGAAACTCAACAAGATATTAAGTTATTACGTGCTCAAGTAAGTAAACTTACTGAGAAATAGCTTTGTGAAAAAGGTCTTCAAAAGAGTTAAGCCTTTTCTAGGAAAAATTTGTGGTGAGGTGATATTATTGTCGTAATGGTGTTTTGCATGTCAGTTTCTACAGGACACACGGGGAAATTAAATAGAACTTTTGGGGGTAACTAACTTGAAAAGTTAATGAGAAATCCAAACCTGGATTGGCTCAAAGTTATGCCAAACTCTTATTCCAACTTTGTCACGACCCAAAGTACCTTCTAGTCATGATTGGCACCTAACGAGCACCTACCACTAGGCGAACCAGATTAAAAGTTCTATCACATACATTCCAACCGCTAACCAAACAGCAAAACATTAAGTATAAAGTAGTGGCAATCTCCAATATCAGCACAAACAAAAATACAAAGCGTAACCGCAATACAACCCATAATCTAAGTCATGGAGTGTCTAAGGCACAAATCCAAATGCCAAATGCCAGGTCTGAGCCCTACAAACGTGGTAAAAAGCATAAACCAAAATATAGGTGGCTACCTTCACTAACTGCATATGTCGGAGAAGCCATGGCCCTCCCTGCTCAAATTCTTGACATTCCCCACTTGCTGAAATTAATGTTGATAAGTGTAAACATATGTGCTGATTTTCTAATCTTGCCTCTGCCATCTTCTTTCAGATGCAGCAAGACCTAGAAAATGGTGTTGCTGGTGCTGTGTATATCCCGTCTGATGATGCTGGGAAGATGGAGGTAATTGCAGCTTTGGTTGCTAATGTAGAGGCAATGATTAAAGCTGACCGAAAGATTACTGCATTGAAAGAGTTACAGGTGAGAACAGCAGTACCTAGATCCCTCACATAGTATATAAATGTTATTAACTTTCATAACGTAGTTGCTTACAATTTGTGCTTCATTTTTTTGTTTTTTTTTCATATTCTAATACTCAGGGACATATATGGCAAACTGGGTTTGAGAATAATGAGTTAGAGGGACTTGTTTTTGATGATGTGCCTCAAGCTCTTGAGAAATGGACTTCTTTAGGCTTCAAGGTTTCTTTCATCTTTCCTTGTTTCAATACTATCTGCATTCCTCCCTTTTTTGTAAGCTCTAGTGCTATCCAAATTTTGTTACAAATGCAAGCCATTATGATCATCAAAGAAGTTACTATGATTCTTTATGAAAGGCTTCAGCATGCTGCATGGTTTAAGTGTGTTCTTCTTCATTATCATGATGAGGTAATGCCTTAGTCTATAGTCTCCATCTGCTAGTCATTTTAACTAGTTTTTGTACCACAGGTATACATATACTCAAGTGGCAGCAGATTGGCACAGAGACTTTTGTTTGGTCACACAAAACATGGAGACCTGAGAAATTATCTCTGTGGATTTTTCGATACAACAGTGGGGTAAATTTCTACCTTTCAGCGGGTTTCATATTTTGATACTTTTGCCAGTTGAAGTAATTCATCTTTCTCCTTTTCTGCTGTAGCAACAAGAGAGAAACAAAAAGTTACCAAGAAATTACAGCATCGTTGGGAGTAGATAATCCATCAGAGATATTGTTTTTGACAGATGTCTATCAAGAAGCGACAGCTGCGAAGGCAGCAGGTAATGTCCTGCTCATTTTGTATGAAACAACTCTGTGAATTTGCTAGCTCTTCCGCTCTTCCTTGAAAGCAGATACTAGCTGAAAAAGCAGCTTGGTCAACAATTGTGTTGCCTATTTAGGATGTTAGTACTTTTATTGTTGGTGTGATTCCTCCTCTTTAACTCCAACAGCTAGCAGTTTATCTAGACACGTCTTGTGTGAGCGAGTGGGATGTCACTTATATAAGCTATACTTCAACAAAAAAGAACTTATGCATATGCTTCACTGACGTTGCTGCCCTTTTGGCTCCTTCAGGTTTGGAAGTGATAATCTCTGTCAGACCAGGAAACGGACCTCTCCCAGATAATCACGGGTTCAGGACAATCCGATCATTTTCAGAGATCTAAAGAAGGAATGCGTCATCGTGTAACATTTTCCATGTATGGTGTAACGTATCATAATAAAAGAAAGTGGGGGGTAGGTCCATGTTTCTCTAGCAAAAATTAATATAGTTGATTGAGTCGTACTGCTGCTCTTACCTTTCACAATTGGGGGGTCTATTTGCGTGTTTTGCAACCTTAGGATTAGTGTCAACTAGACTCCTCTTTTCTGTTGTATTGAGATGGTATTAAGTTTAACTTATGAGAACAATTTCCGGAGATCGATGTTTTTAGCTCCATTTCCAAAGAGATGGCTGGAATGGAACCTCGCTCTTCTCATTTCTAAGTAAGGTAGCTTGCTGGTTTTTCCGTCGGTTAATGTATAGAAAACTGGCGAAAAAGGAGTATGCATGCTGAGGAACAAAATTCTCAATCCGCCATTGCTCTACAACATGGTCTCAAGATTCATATCCGATTCAGGTTGGTAAGAGACAGTGCAAAATGTTTCACAGTATTCATCCTAGCTTACTCTATCTATTTGGTAGAGGTCAATTGTTGGGAAAGAATGAGTGATGAATTGTTCTTCTTTTCCTTTTAATGATGCCTCTTCTTGGTTTTGTTTGGGGAAAAAGATGTGCATGCTATTTCAATGAAATGACAATTCTATAAGGTAACACAAATTATAATAGTGGTTTTGGAGCTTAATTACTGATACGTCTCTGCTGATAATAAAAAGCTAGAAAAAGAAAACACATAAACAAAGGAATCTTTTGTTACAAGGCAGAGAAATAAAAAGTTAAAAAGAAATCACATCTTGTTTTGACATATAACTTGTGGTACATATAGTGGACAAATGACAGTCCTAATCTTACTGTTATCCCTTCATTTGTCTAACTTTTCAATCACAATTGGTTCCCACTCTCTTCCTGCAATTTCCTTTTCATTGTGTATGTCGTCATTCCCTAACAGCAGCTCCCTTCTCTAAGTCAAAAGTCGCAATCTTATAGAAGAAGCCTTTAATATTTGTGCTGTATATCTAAGGTGTCATTTAGTCGGGTGTATAAAAATATTACTGAATAAAGTGTATTAATAATGTATGAGTTAGTAAGGTAAGTTTTAGTTATATATATAGATTATTTTTTATTCATAGTTTGGTGTATTAAAAATTAAAATGTATTGCATAATTTGTAAGAAAATTTATTTGCCTCCATATTCTCAAGCTTTAAAACAATTTAAGGATAATTTATCTTTAATCATGGTAATACATGCATTAATATCCTTGGTATTACTAATAACATTGTTTGCTACTAATACCATATTACAGAAATATAGGGTAAGATTGGATTGCGTACAATAGGCTCTTATGGCCTGGTCCTTCCTCGGATCCTGCGCATACCAGAAGCTTAGTGTATCGTGATGCTTGCTATGCATTAGTTATATATAGGATAATACCAAATAGGTTGTATAATTGATACTCCTTAGTGATATATATATTAAAAAAGCATATCAAACAAAAAATTAATAATACCAAAAGCTAATGCATACATTAATTTTCTCTAATGCATCCTACCATATAGGGGTGTACATAGACCGGGTTGGTTCGGATTTTACAATTACCAAACCAAACCAATTGTGACGGGTTATTAAATCTAAAGACCAAACCAAACCAAACCAATAAATTCGGGTTTTTCAATATCGGTTTTTCTCGGGTTTTTTCGGGTTATTCGGGTTTTTCGAATTTTTTTCCGATAAAATCTTTGTAGAACAAAATATATAATGTATGCTCAAAATATTTCTTTAATCCTAGTAAGATACAACTATATAGAGTATTTTTCAAGAAAATAATACAAAATATGAGACATGTCATGACTCATGACATTATCCTAAAATATTCAACAATAATAAAATAATAAAATTATGTACTATAAATATTGCTAATTAAAAAGTCATAATAAAAATAAACATAATCTAAAAGTACTAATTCATGCTAAACTAGATAGACTAATAAGGGAGTATTAATTATATGCCTAAAAGCTAAAGAAAAATAAAAATAGGTTATATTTTTTTATCTAAATTATTGCAAAATACAAAATAGACATTTAATACATTCCCGTTCATAATATTGAATTGAATGTCTTTTGTTAGCATTAGTATTGATTGCTAGCATTATTTAATTTACTAATATTAATGGATATAAAACTTATTGGAGCATTCAAAAGTTCTAAATCAAACCTTGAAATAATACTTTAAAAGATAAAATAATGAAATTTTTTAAGAAATATTTATAAATTACATTACAATAAGTATATTTATATATTAAATATATCTAAAATTGCTATATATGTAATGTCGGGTTGGTTTGGTTTCGGTTTGACTTTCTTTAGTTAAAACCAAACCAAACCAATTATGGTCGGGTTTTTTTTCCAACACCAAACCAAGTCAAACCAAACCATAGTCGGGTTTTTTTTCTCGCTTTGACTCGGATTATCGGGTTGGTACGATTTATCGGTTTTCTTTGTACACCCCTACTACCATACATGCTTAACATTGTTCGCTTAATGGATTTATTACGCATTGCCAAAAGTTCCGAAATTAATAATTTATTTGCTTTCCATTATTTAATGGATCTTGGAACAATCATAGAAAATAATCTCTTAATAAAAAATCGTTTCAATAGATTTATCATAATCTAATATATGTAGGATCTAGAAAAGCAGAAGTGGTAGGAAGAGTCCTATTTACGTAAAGGGTGTGGGATCAAAACTCAAGTTATTACGTAAACTTTAGCAATAGAAGGAAAGGGAGAAAAGGATAGATCCCAAGAAAGGAGAGGGTGAAAACTCATCAAAATCTTTGGAACACTATTACGACAACAATCCAGTATAATCCCATTTAATAGAATATGGGAAGGATAGTGTGTACACAAACCTTACCCCCTACCGTTGGATAGAGAGGCTGTTTCCAAATAAAAACTCGGCATTCTTTCCTTCAAGAACTTCCCACATTGCTCTTGGAGAGACTCAAACTCATAACCTCTCGGTTGGAAGTGGGGGTTGCTTACCATCAGAGCAACCCCTCTTGTCCTTTGGAACACTACTACAAAATGAAAATATCTAAGCAACATCCAATCATCTCACCACAAAAGGATTCTTCTACTATCTTTGATTTGATTAATCCATCTTAGGAATATAACTGCAGACCTCACTTGAGATTCCAGAAAGGAAATGAGGAGTCTTCTTCCCATCAAAACTACCACTATGTCTTTTCTTTGTTTCTTGCTCCAACTTAGTAATTCAATGCGCCACCTTCTTCTTTTTTTTCAATTAATTCGTAACCCTCCCTTTATTTTTACTTGATATGTATATTACAAATAAATTTTTATTTTTATTTGTCACTTTACGCATATCAAGACAAAACAAATCTTTTTCTCCTAATATACCCACAATATTTACCATTCTTTTCAAATCATTTTCTCAAATTTGATAAAATATGCATCAATTAATATGAGTATCATAAAAAATTATGCACTTCGTTTATTATTTCTTAAGGGACATAAAAAGTCAAAACATATCAAATAAAAGTGAACAACGAGTACTAAAGAGAAGAACTTGCTATTAGAAGTTTTTTTATTCTCGGTCGAAATGAAGACCTGAACTTTATCCTCTATATTCATTTAAGTTACAAAACTAATTTTGTTGCATTGAAATAATTGAATTTTAGCCACTAAAATCATAAAGACAAAAAAATTATATGAATTACTTTAGTTTGTTTTAACGGAGTGGTGCTTGCCTTTTATTTTCAGTCAATATGGTGGATGATGATGACTTTGATAAGTGAATGTGCATATGGTCCTAAAGTCATACAACACTTTTCTTAGTGTATATATGCTGATAAGATAGAGCAGAATGTGAATTTGATCCTACACCCTTATGCATTTTTTAACATCACTTAATTATTCCTACTCTATATATATATAATGCCAAAGAATATGAATTTGATCCCAACACTAATTTCTTTAGACAAAGACACTTGCTACTTTGTTATTATTCCAAAATACAGTAGGATTCTCCTTCCACTGTAAAAGTCATAAAAGAAATTCAATTTCTCAATCCATTTTGCCTCAGCTTTCCACCATATGAGATTGAATCCCTTTCTAAAGAATGGTAAAGAAAAATACCACTTGTAATAATCCAATATCAACTTTCAAAATATTGTGCTAGTTCCATCTTTAAAATCTTTTTGTCCCCTTAGTCTTTAATCCAAATTTTTTGAATATGGCCCAAACCAAGGGCATAACTCTAGCGGCGAAATCAGAAATTTTACAAATGATATTCAAGTTTAAAAAATAATTTTGATTTATATACATAATATAAATTTTTATATACTTGGTGTAATAAAAATGAATATCTATCTTTTAGTTCAAACTCTATATTTATCATAAAAAATATTATACTAAATTTATATAAATAATTAAATTAAAATCTAATAACTTAAAATAATTACAATTCCGAACTCATATTCTAACTTTTCCCTATGAGGTTAGATTTTCCTAAGTCAAGCTTCGCAGTAAATTTCTGTTAGGCTACTTCAAAAGGGCACCAGAGATTAAAAGGGTAAAAATAGAAGGTAAAAGAGCCAAGAAATGGGGAAAAAATGAAGGAAGAAAGAGAATGAAACAAAGTTGTTTATTTGAAACAATGGATGAAGGGAGATCAAATTATACAATTGAAACAATTAATTAAGATCTCTACCTTTTTTTCTTCAAATTAGTTGACAGAGTGCTCCTCCAACCCACGTACTCACATCAGCACAATCACAGAACGTTAAAATAATAAATCTACATAATCCTCAAGAAGAAGAAGACCCTGAAACTCTAGGAGAAGTCACTGGAAACAACGGCAAAAGCTGTGGCTCTGAATCTCTTGGTGTTCTCCTCGGTGAAGGATGCATATAAAACTTCTTCTCAGCAATAGCTTTATCCTCTTCAGAAAGATTACTCAATGGAGAAGACTTATTAAATGGGTCTTCAATCAATGGCGTAACTGGGCTTAAAGCAAGAGAAGGGAAATCAAGAATACTGGGGGATAAAACCTCGGGCTTGTTCCGAGGTGAAAAAGAACTTGAATTCTGGGCTGAATGAATCAAAGGACTAATCATAAGTCCATTTTTTAAACTGTTTCTTCTTTCGTAGAGCTTGAAACCGGGTTTTTTAGGAGCAGTTCTAATAGGTGGAATGGAGCCTTTATTGGAAGATGAAGATGAAGATGAAGATGGATCTGGTTGTTTTGCAGTTTCAGAGGAACCAGTGAGCATTTGAACAACTTGTTTGAAAGAAGAAGTATCAGCTTGTACAAAAGTTGTTGGGTAAGGGTTGTTTGTTTCAGATCTAGAGATTGTTTTGGGGGTCAGTGGTGGGGTTGGATTTTGGATTACTGATCCATTGCTGTTGCTGTTTGGACTTGTTCCATTGCTTCTTGGTGAGTTTATTGATAATGGGTTCTCTCTATCTTGAATTCTTATTGTCATTTCCATTGTATCTCAAATGCTCCTCTTTTTTTTGGCAAGAATTAAGATGAAAGTTGGAGTGAAAAACAAGGGTATGGTGAGAGGAATTTGCTTTTGTTTTTGTGTAGTATTTGTGTAAAGTGCATTTGCTTCAAAGTCTCTTCTTTTTGTCTTTAAGACTAATTTTCTCACCTCAGCAACAAAAGAGTGAAAGAAAGACTCTTTTCTCTTTGTTATATTGGGTTTGCTTTTGCTTTATGGTGGGAGGTGGGAGGTGGGAGGTGGCGGGGGGGGGGGGGGGGGGGGAAAAAGGGATGGTTGATTGAGTAGAGAGAAAATGCAACCCACAATGGTCAATTTAGATAAGAAAAAGAAAAGGTAAGGGAGGGGGGTATTGGTGGAATTTGGAATTTAGGGCGTCAGCGTCAGAAGTGGCCAAAGAGTGGGAATTTCAATTTCAAAGCATTTGAGCTGTACATTGACTTCAGAGCCCTGACCCTGACCCCTTCTCTGGCCCCCCTGTTATACTGTGAACTAAGAGAAAGCCTACACACTTTCACACACTACATTCACTGCTGTTTTGATTGGATGTTAACATGTCATCTCGATATATGACATTTTATCAACGTTTCTTGTTCGAGATATGTGATTCAACAAACTTAGGATAACACGCATATTTTATCTTAAAATGAGCATTATGTGATACAAATTTAAATTAATCGGATGTCCGCTCCTTTTTTTATTCGATGTTATTCGATCAAAAAGTTTTAAACTTCTTTTTTAAATTAATTTAATAAAGAGATATGGGATAAATCCTAGCCAGAAATAATCCGCTTTAGATCTGAGATGGAAAACAAGAATAAATAAGTATAGTTAGACGTAAAGTTTAATTATGGTCGCAAATAGATTCAATAATGTAAGAAACGGAGATCGCTTCAATAATATCAAATGATAATGACAAACACAGGGAAGAAATATAATCACCATTTTTGAACTAGATAGATATCCATACATTCGATAAAGTTGATTTATAGGTACAACGCCAAGATCTTGAGATTTATCCTCCTTTTGGCAAAGAGTATGGGAAGAAAAACCCTACCCCTTTCATAGAGATGTACATGTCTCTCTCTGTTTCCATTTGCCCCCTTTTCTTAGTTTCTCTCGTGATATTTATACAAAACATTTTTCTTACCCAACGATCCTTAAATGAAGTACCTAAGTTCTTGGAATATCTTCTATAATATTCCCCTTGAATTCCTAAGTCTCGAACTAGCCGCTCGGGCCGAATTGAGTGCTCGGCCTCGACCGTAATGAGTCGTTCGCGAATATAGTACTTCTTGTTCGGGACTTCGGCTTGGTTGACTCCTGGTCATATTTCCTTAAATAGAATTTATTTAATCATATTTTGACCTATACAGTTAGCCCGTCCGCCTGTTGGGGTCGTCTTTGGACGAACTTGATGGGCAGACTACACCTGTTTACGAGTTGAGAAAATTGAGCATCTAGGTTGATGGGCGAACCATTGATAGAGAGATGACGATGAGATGCTTCGAGAACCATACACGGCCATTACATCAGTATGAAATGACGTCAAAATGTCATATGTCATTATGGCGCATGTTCCCTATACGACTTCGTTCCCTATGCCTCTTTAGTTTTGGACTTGATGTGGCAATGTCTGATTTTCCCGCTCAGGGTGCTTGTATTCTTATAAATAGAGAAGATAACTTCTCATTTGGATTGTTGTGTTTCTTATAAATCGTTCAAGAAACTCCATGATTTTCCTTCCTCTCTCTATAGATTCTTACGTTTCTATCTCTCTTCTTTTGAAGTTTCTTCCCATTTTTACCCCCTCCGCCTTAGCACTTATCACTCACATAACCAAAGAAAAATGGCTAGTGCACCTTCTAACTTCGGTAGAGTCACCTGTGCCGTTGCATCAGAAAGAGACATTCTCTCCCTTGAAGAAGGGACAGACATTGTAGAACATGAGAATTTTCCTAAAGTGGATGAGATAATTCGACGCTCGAGGAAAACCAGGGCCGATTTCAAGAGCTTACCTGATGCTGATCCCGAGCCCGACATTTTCGTGATGGGTAGTGCTATGCATGTTGCACTTAAGGTTAAGTGGAGGATTCCTGATCATGCTGAACTCATTCCTGCAGGTAACAATATCGTACAGATACATCACCCGGGGTACTGCATTTATTATGTGTACCTGTTTATCATTAGTTACACACTTCCTCTTCCTTCCTTAGCGGAGGACTTCTGTCGCTATCATAGGGTGTACCCCGCTCAGCTATCTCCGTGTGTGTGTGTGTGTGTATGTGTGTGTATATATACACACACACATACACACACACTAGCTTTTCCTCATGCTCGCCAAGTACGCGGAGCTGGCTGGCCAGGGGATTTCTCTTTGTCACTTGGTTCACCTCTTCGTACCTAGTTTTTATAGGGGGTACTATGATTCATCTTCGTCACTGCGGGACCAAGGGCTAGGCGGTGGAGATGGATGATAAGACCAACCGCCGCTTTTGCAAGAACTTCTTCTTCATGAGGACGGAGCACACGGTGTCAAATCCCAAAGGGTTTTCTGAGGAGTGAATTATGCCCGTAATTTTTTATTTGTTTTTCTTTTTTTAAGACAGCCTCTCGTTGTCCACTTCTGGTGATATGATTGTTCTTCTTTCTCCATTTTTCAGCCAAGAAGGCACCTTTTTCGCAAGTCGTTGACATTCGTGATATGGTGACTCGAGTTTTGCCCCATACGATGGGGATTCGTGAATGGTCGCCATTCCACAAGAGATTCGGGTGCATGCCTTCTGTTGGTGAGTTATCTCGTCTTGCCCTTGGTCACTTTGCCCTTTGTTCTGCATTTTCTTATTAGGTTTAAGCTTCTCTTGTTGGTAGGTCACCGAATCGCAAGGAGGGTGAGGGCTCTCATACATGTTTCTATTAGTCGAGTCTCTTAATCCGACCTGCAGCAACTGCAGATACAAGTGGGAACATTCAGGCTGTTGCTATTTTACAGACTATAACCTCTCCGGGACTCGGCCATCATGAGGTCGCTCGTCAGGCGGAAGCTTTGATTCAGTTCATATGGTGGATGAATCATCTCAAAATGATGACGAAGAGGCTTCATTAAAGAGGCGAAGAGTAAGAAGTGATGAGTCCCCCAGGACTGATGGGTGATCCTGTATTTGCAGTGTTTGAGCCTGTTGATGATGTTAATTTAGGTGGGGAGATCATATCCATATCGGGAATGGAGGTGATACCCGTTTCTGGCGAGGGGGAGTCTACCGTGGCAGGGGGGCAAAACTCGAAGGCCGCTGAAATTATTCTGAGTGGTCCATCAACTTCGCAACAGGCCCACGCTCCCTCATTGACCAGCGAAAGGGAAAAATATATGATGATTATGAATCTGGTTAAGATATTGACCCCGAAGACATAAACATATTTGAAATAAGGTTAAGTCGGGAGGAGCCGGGGATGGATAGTTCCTCCTGCGTGATCGAGATTTCTCCAGATTACGATTTGTTGGAGGACACGGCAAGCCTGACACCCGAATTTGCCCTTCTTTGTTCTGCTACTGAAAGCAGGTCCCTCCAGGGGATCAACGATGTTGGCCTATCACGGGGAGTAACCCAGAATGGATTTGAGGGTGAGTTTGTTGCTCTCTTTATTTTATGTCTTCTACTCTTGCTGACTTTCTCTCTCTGTTCTCTTTTCTTTCTTTACACTTTCATTTTGGAAACTGAGAGTATCCACCGTAAGGAGAGGCGGGTTGCCGCTTTTCAAAAAATGGTTTCAAAGTACCACAGATACAGTGACAAGTGCCGTAAGATGATTGCACGTCTCTGAGCGGCCAGCAATCCTCAGCCCCTTAGGGAGGATTTGGAGTGAAAGGACAAGGACCTGATGTGGTTTATTGGCAGATGCAACAAACTCAAGGGGATGCTTAGGGCTAAAAAAGAAGAGCTCGAGGTGGGCAAGAGGGTTGTCGTTGAGTGTGTTGATCTTCAGGTGAAGATGGTGGCCCTGCAGGCGGAGCTTGAGCAAAGTACCACTAGAGTCGCCGGTCTAAGTGTTGAACTGGTGGAGAAGGTGACCGAGTTGGAAAGGAAGGCGACCGGGCTGGAGAGTGCTGAGGGAGCCCGAGTAGCGGCCTTGGCAAGAGCTGTGGCACTGGAACATTCTATTCGTGTTCTCAGGTATGAACGTGTAACTAAGATGGATATGGAAGCTCTGAGGGAGGCGCGGCGTGGTGAGAGAATTGGCAGGCTGGAGGGAGACGTCTCGACTCTAGGCGATCAAATTGCTGCTTATGAGGCTGAGTGGGCTTAATTGTTAGTTTCAACTCTTTCTACATCTGGCTCTGTTGCCATCCTCGCCCTTTGTGCGAGATGTGGATCTACGCTGAGGCCCGGCAAAAATATATATATGGGTTTGTTGGCGCGGGGAGTCCCTAAAGGTGCTTTCGAAGAAGCTCCAGCTAAAGCGCGTGAGGCCCAGTAGAGATGATGAGGCTGAGGATGGAATTACATTTGATGATGAGCATTCTGATGAAGAGGGCGACGATGGAGGTGATGCGGAGTGAAGCTTTTGTACTTAATTTTCCTTTTGTATTTCATTTTTTGTACTTAGTTAGTTGGGTGCCCCCATTTTGGCCCCTTATATATATATATATATATATATATATATATATATATATATATATATATATATATATATATATATACACATTTTTTTGAATGGAGCAGTTGATTTGGCCTTGATTGTATGTCTTTGGCCTTTCCTTCTCTTTTCTTTTCAAAATTCTAAGATCTTCTTGCATTAAGCCTTAGATTTTCATTGTTAATTCGAGCGAAGCCCAACGTAGACTTGTTGTAAATTCGAGTGAGGTCAAACTTAGATTTGTTATAAATTCGAGAGAGGTCGAACTTAGATTAGTTGTAAATTCGAGCGAGGTTGAACTTTGATTTGTTGTAAATTCGAGCGAGGTCAAACTTAGATTTGTTGATTTCGAACGAGGTCAAATGTGGATTGATTCAAACAATGTCAGATATAAGTAAATTCGAACGAGGTTGAATGTAGATATATCAATTCAAAAGGTTGAATTGTCTTGCCGTAAATTCGAATGAGGTCAAATTTAGACTGATTCAAACAAAATCAAACATAGATTTATTAATTCGAGCAAGGTCGAATTTATCTTACTGTAAATTCAAAACATGTCGAATTAATATGCGTTCATTCGAACGAGGTCGAATGTAGATTTATTAATTCCGAAAAGGTCAAATTTAGATTGCTGTAAATATAAACGAGGTCAAATTCAGATTTGTTGATTCAAACAAAGTCTAATGTAAGCTAATTCGGACGAGGTCAAATGTAAGCTAATTCGGACGAGGTCGAATGTAAGCTAATTCAAACGAGGTCGAATGTAGATTTATTAATTCGAGCCAGGTCAAATTTAGATTGATGTAAATTCGAACGAGGTTCAATTTGGATTTGTTGATTTGAATGAGGTCGAATGTAATCTAATTCGAACGAGGTCGAATGTAAGCAAATTCGAACAAGGTCGAACATCGATTTATTTATTCGAGCGAAGTCGAATTTAGATTGCAATAAATTTGAACAAGTTCAAGTTTAGATTTGTTGATTTGAACATGGTTGAATGTAAGTTAATTCGAACAAGGACGAATGTAAGCTAATTCGAAAGAGATCAAATATAGATTTATTAATTCGAGCGAGGTCGAATGTAGATTGTTGTAAATTCGAACGTGGTCAAATTTAGATGTGTAGGTTCGAACAAGGTCAAATGTAAGCAAATTCAAACGAGATCTGTCACGACCCCTATTTGCCCGCCGTGAACATATCGTGACGGACCCTAGTCCCTACAATTAGGTCATCCTAACAATGTGGAAAAATAAATAACTTGCGGAAATCATAACTCAAACCCCAAATTTAACAAAATAGAAAGCGAATTGTAACAGCTCAACTACTAAAAAAATACTATCCCAAAACCCGAAAACTCACGGGAAAACAAGCTAACAGAATGTAATACACAGCTCTAACCCTAGAATGTCTAAAATAACAGTACAAAAGGAAAGCTAACTGCTAAAGCTAGAATAAGATAGAGACTCCTGGCCTGCGGACGCGACAGATATACCTCAAAGTCTCTGCTAGATCTGCACATGAAAAACATGCACAGAAGGGGCATGAGTACACCAAATCGGTACTTAGTAAGTACCAAGCCTAACCTTGGTCGGGTACTGATGAGGAAGGTCAGGGCCCTACTGAGAATAAACATAATAATAAATCTTGCAACAATATAAAATAAATAGAAATAATGAGTACAACTATGAAGTAAGACAGGTTATACAAGGCAATAAATAACACATAAAAAATAAGGCAACACGGAGTAGACAGCTCAATACCAGTACCAACAACGAGGATCTCCCAATATACCGTCATGTAGTCCCTTTCATCAACTGTCCAAGGATCTCCCGGGATACCGTCCCGTAGTCCATCACATGTATATATCTGAAGGATCCCCGGGATACCGTCCCGTAGTCCAACTATCAATGCACGAGGATCTACTGGAATACGATCCGTAGTCCCAAAGTAAATGTACCAGGGGGGTATACCGGGAATCTAATCCGTAGTCCCAAAGTAAACAAGCAAGGGGGGAGCTACTGGAATCCCACATCCGCAGTCCCATTGTAAACACGCAGTCACAATGAGAAAATATTTAGAATTTGTAGTGCAAAAATACAAGGCAACAAATAGTTCTAGTTTAACATGCTTCACGTAGTAAAAACAAGGTAACTTAAGCAAATAGGCAATTTATATATTCTAATAATGCTGTCCTCAACTACCACATGCTATAATTGTCAATAGAAATAAGCAGGTAAGAAAGAAACTCAATTTAAATATTTAAGTGAAACTAGATCTTCAACAATTAGTTCAAGTACGCGCTCGTCACCTCACGTACATGGCATTCAATTACCAAATATCATATCCTAAGGGGAAGGTCCCTCACACAAGGACAAGCCACTTACTTCGAACCGATTCCAAAATCAACTCGAAATCACACTTTTGCCACGAGTATCCGACTCTAAGTAGCCCAAATCTATTTAATTTAATTACATATCGTAAGTAACATCCCAAACAGCTGATTCCACTATTTAATTCAAAGTTAACATGCGAAAGTAGGTAGAATGACAAAACACCCCTTAGGCCGGCATCTCAAAATCGGGTGAAATATTTTTGGAAACCTCATGCTCTCACGAGTCTATACATAACTAGAATACAAAAATCGAAGTTCGAATAACCCTTCAAATCCTAAATTAAATCTCAAAAATCCCAAGCCCTAATTCTTCCCCTTTCCAATAAATACCATGAATTTCTAGGCAATTTCACAATAAAATTATGTTTTAAGTTCATAGAACTTATCTCCAATCAATACTCCTCAAGTCCCTCTTCAAGTACTCCCAAAGAGCTCTCAAAAATACTCAACAATGGTGAAAAATGACTTAGGCCCGCGGATGAAATGTTTATAATCTTTTGCCCAAGCATTTTGTTCTATGCGATCGCAGGAGGAGGAATGCGATCGCGAAGGCCCTGTTGAGCATCCGAAACAAACCTAAGGCCCAGGGACCCCAGCCAAACCTACAGACATATCCCATAATATCATTGAAACTTTTACTTATCTATAAACCACCTAAAACAATGTCGGAAACTCTAATTAATCAATGATTTAAGCCTAAGAACTTCAAATTCCCTCAAAACACACTCGATCAAACCTAACCAAACCACGTCCGAATGACCTAAAATTTTTCACACACATCCAAAATGACATGACGGAACTATTGAAACTTTCGTAATTCCATTCCAACCCTCATATCAAAATCTCTCCTAACAACCGAAAACTTCAAAAATGCAAACTTTAGCATTTCACGCCTACATTAGCTACAGACCTCCAAAACACATTCGGAACGCGCTCCGAACTCCAAAATCCCCTAACGAAGCTAGCGGAACTGTCGGATTTCCATTACGAGTCCGTATTCACACCATTATGACTAGGGATAACTTTCAACACTTAAGCTCTCAATTAGGGACTAAGTGTCCCAAAAACTCTCCGAAACTCAAAATCAAACGTCCTGGCAAATAAAATAAGAAGAAATAAACTTGGAGAAAGTAGTTAATAGGACATTGGGGCGTTAATTCTTAAGACGACTGGTCGGATCGTCACAAGGTTGAATGCAAACTTAGAAAATAATTCGAATGAAATCAAATGTACATCTCCTTTGCATTGGCGTGATGTGTGAGTTTGGTGTGGTTGTGTAAAAATTACGTATGGTGCTTCGCTTACTTGTTTATTAGAGAATACATGTTTTTTTATGGTCTGTGCATATATTCAAGGAGTCCCAGTCTATCAGTCCCTTTATCGCTTGCCCTGGAGAGATAGTTGATATGCCGGACGATGAATGTCTAGCTCAAGATTTGGGGCGCCTCAATGTATACGAGATCAAATTTTGGCTAGTTGTGTCGTCGCATAGTGGATTTGGTGAGCACGTGGATGGGTTTTACATATTTATGTTCTATCTGCATGTTAGAGAGATTCGTACATTTCTCGGACTGGTGACTCAGTCCCAGTCTTCACACACTTTTTCGTTATGGCGTTGAGTACCGACTTATTGGGGGGTTCTCACTACCGTGGAGAGTAATATATCATGGACCGTTTTCTTGATGTGCTATTTTAATGGTGTTTGTTCCATGTTCGTGTGTTGATGAGCATGCACATGTTCCTATTCCACTAAAAAGAAATAGCAAGTTAAAGCTAAACAAAATTGTTTGTTACCTCGACTGATTGGTGGATGAGTGAAAGGGAGAAATCGTGTTCCCTTCTTTCTCTATGTTTCATAGCTGCTATTATTGGTTAATCTAACATTTGCCGGACTCTGACAACATTTTGTGGATCTGGCTATTTTGTGCTAGCTTCAGATCCGATCTTATCCTTGCTCTTAGCTTCGGCATTAGTTGAACCAGTGCACCTTGTGGACTGATGGCTTACTTTGCCCGTTGGGGTCTTCGAGTTTAAGTCTCAACCCGATCCAGTCCTGAGTGCGTGAAGATACACAAACATAGGCCGCACCACAAGCATACAGGCGAAAGGATGAGGTTACAATGAACGGGAAGTAGAACTAGAATCGAAATTAGATCTAGAGGAAACTAAAACTTTGGCTAGGAAATTCCTATAGACGGTGGCAAATTATTCGACAAAACAGTTTTAAGCCCTTTTTGTTAAACTAATTTAATAAATAGATATAAATTCTTGCCAGAGATAATTTGCTCTTGATCTAAGACAGAAGACAAGAATAAACAAGTATGGTTGGACGTAAAGTTTGATTACAGTCGTGATTGGATTCAATAATATAAGAAAAGAAAGATGACTTCAATAATATCAAACGATAATAATATTTACACAGAGGAAAAATAATCACCATCCATGAGCTGGATAGATATCCATACATTCGATAAAGTTGAATTACATATCCAATGCCAAGATCTTGAGATTTATCTTCCTATTGGGAAAGAGTTTGGGGAAAAAAACCCTACCCTCTTTGAGAGAGATGTACATATCTCTTTTTGTTTTCATCTGCGTTCTTTTCTTATTTTCTCTCCTGATATTTATACAAAACACTTTCCTTATCCAGCGGTCCTTAATCAGAGTATCTAAGTTCTTGGAATATCTTCTAGAATATTCCCCTGAAATGCCCAAGTGTCGATCTGAGTGTTCGACATCGACCATAATTGAGTCGTTCGCTGATATACTAATTCCTGTAAGCGATTTCGTCTTGATTGACTCATGGTTGTCTTTCTTTAAATAAATTTCTTTTATCAGATTTTGACTTATACAAATATAGCTAAACTTTTTTGCTGAGAAGAGCTTACTAATATTGAAATCGAGTTGATAGGAAATACTAGAAGTCGGCCGTGCAATGATTACGGGCAATTCCGACTAGATCTAGTATACTAGATGGTTATACAAAAGAAATACCTTGATGAACAAAATAATAATACATTCATAGTCAGTTGGAGTTAGCATTTCTTAATTGAGAAATATTTATTCTAAAAAATATACTTTCATTATTATTTATATTTATTTTTCATATATAATTCGAGTTTAAAATACCGAATTTTGTTGTATCCCCACTTAACACTTTCCAAAAGTTCAAGTGTCCGTAAATTTTTATGAAGGAAAAGAGGAAAGTTGAGAGAAACAGCGCCGTGACTTGGGCACATTGAGCGCTTGTCTTGTTTTTCTTCCTTCAAATTATTGAGAAGACATCTTCATGATTAACCCTACAAATTTTCTTCTATCGCTCCTCTCTCTTCTGTTTTAACTTGTCTTTTCTTTTATTTCTTTTTCTTTTTTGTATATTTAAATCTTAGATTAATTTTACTTACAAGGATTAAGATAAAAATTTACTAGCACCAAAAAAAAAAAAAAATACTACTCCTATTATAAAGTATTGGTTTTACTTGGTGGGGCTACAAAGCAAGGTCCTCTTTGTTTAAAGTTTTTAGGTACTTATTGTTTATAAATATCTTGTCGTACCAAATAGTAGCAAAAAATATTGGTCCCAAAGTTTCAGCGACCAAAATTGCCTAACAAGTTCAGTCAACCACTTAAAGTTTCGGATATGTTAGAATAAGAAGAAGAAAAACAAAAAAACATACATTAAACACTAAGCAATTTCAGTAATTAAAGGATGGAAACGATGTGGCGCGCCAAATAAAGTAGCACTAAGTACTGCTATTATTTCAAGAACAGACACGTACACCTTTCTTTGGATTCTTCATTCAATTATTCAATATATATAATTTTTGTTATAAATAAAATTTTATTTACGGTGAATATTTATATTTAAAAAGATTCTAGAGTTTATTTCTTGGTGGTTAAGTCACCATTTCCCAACAAAAAGAGGGTTCTATTACATTGTAATTCATCCAAAATCAATAAGAATTCTCTCTCCCTACTTTTCTCTGCAATATAATTCTTCTTCTTTATAGTTTCATAACACGTTATCAGCATGAGACTCTAACAAATTCAGTAGAAGCTTTAGGAATGAGCATAGTGATTATCAATTGTTCTATGAACTTCCTTCATGATTAAATTATGGATTTAAGGTTAGTATTTTACTTTTCTCTTTCAAATTCTTGACATTCTATAATTTGATTTTATATAGAAGCAAATAAAACAAAGTTTGATTATAACTTTAATGGAGTTTGTAAGAAATTACAACCACATGAAGTGGTAAAATTTCTATGTCTTGCCATGATCAAATTCATGTATGATTGTGGGCAAACTATTGAAAATTCATCCCATTGAATTTGCTCCATTCTCATTCCCTTAAGAGAATGTGATAGCAGTATGTGATAAGTCTAAAAGAAGACAAAATTATTACTATGAATGTATTAATGAATGTAGACGTGGCAATAGACGAAATTATAATTGTCATCATTGTGGTAATAAGAGCAATAAGGATTCTCTAAATAATTCTTCACTTTGTGAAAATATTATTTGTCGTTGATTTGACATGATATTTTATAAAGCACATATAGATGATTATGGTCCATTCATAATGTGAATTTGACAACATCAGATTTATAAATACATATTCATTCTTGAAAGTGTTAGAAAATACGCTTAACGCTAGAGGGGGGGTGAATAGCGTTATAATAAAAAACAGCGTAAACTTGCGGAATTTAAAAATTGCAGGAATTAAACAAGTGCGATAAGTAACTAAATAGGAACGAACGCACCGATGTATCCTGGTTCACCACAACCCGTGGCTAGTCCAGTCCCCGAGAGACTCTCTCGAGATTTTCACTATCTTCGTCAAGCTTACGGGTGCTTAACAAACCGTTACAGGTGCTCAAGGATACCACACCTTAAGACTTCACTTGCTTGAGGATACCTCACCCCAAGACTTCAACCACTAAGACTTTGGGTACTTAGCAAACCCGACAAATGAGAAGATATGTTCTTCTAAAAAAACTCTCTTTTACAACAAATACTCTCTCAATAGAGTGGATAAAGAGATACACAATAAGCTCTATGAACAACACAAAGTTGTCTATCAAATAGCTCAACAAAAGCTCTAAAATGATGCTTGAAAATGATCAATATGTATAACAATGTATGGAGGAGTTGTGTGTCTAAAATCAGCTCAAAAGACCTCTTTTTATAGGTGAAAAAGTGGTGCTGACCGTTGCTTAATTGACAAATAAAATCCCTGAATTTTTGCTCATACAATCGATTGTCTGACCTACACAATTGATTGTTTGAGGACCGTTCAAAAAACAGACTCCTGATTTTAAGAGAAACAATCGATTGTAAGACCTGTATAATCGATTGTTCTTCAACGTTCAAAAATCAATTTAAGATTCTGTGGGAACGGTCTGAATATAATCGATTGTATAAAAACCATAATCGATTATTCTGATTATAATCGATTGTTAAAAACATATAGTCGATTATTTAGCTGATTGAAAAATTCAGTTTAAGTACTGTCTCAATACAATCGATTGTTAGAAGTATATAATCGATTGTTTGCTATTTTGAAAAACTTCAGATCACACTGTCTTAATACAATCGATTGTTAAAACTGTATAATCGATTGTTTGCTATTTTGAAAAACACAATCGATTGTAAGGAGCATATAATCGATTGTTTAGGTCCAGATTTAAAAGACATGTTTAAAAACCATTTTGACTAAAATACAAATCATTTTGGTTTAACACAAAGATGTATGTTTATGATAAATAAGATTTAATCAAATATTTTATGCATGTTTATGATGACCTAATGTTGAGCCAAAGGATAAGATAACTTAAACGTTGTCCTTATATTGGTTTTACCAAACGACCTACGTCTTGGGTCTTCGGTCTTGAACTCTTTGGCTCTGCAATTCCGTCATCAGTATGCTTCTCGCCATTTGATTGATTGTCATATTATATCGTTGTTTGACACTTGACTTCATTGTTTGTCATTCATCAAAACCTATACCTGAAAATCATGCTCATACAACCAAAGCGCACATATCATAGATATACATGATTTCCAACAATTTCCCCTTTTTTGATAATGACAAACAACGGAAGATATGCATATTGAATTTATGCAACCATTTCAATTCAATATAATTCCCTCTTAATTGAATATTCCCCTTCAATTAAAGCATGCATATCGCCCATATTCTTCCCCCTTTTGGCATTAGCAAAAAGAGTATACCAAAAGTTATTTAACATTGACGATACCAATCGTTATAGACAAGATCATATAAAACGTTAGTAAATGGCATACCAATAATAACGATCATTTTTCTCAACTATGCCAATTGTTATTTAAACTAAAAATATTCATCAAAACATGAATCAATCATTTATTATAAAACCAATTGATACTAATTGTTATTCAAAAATAAAACTTGTTAAAGCATGTATCAACCAAAACTGATATAGATTATTTGCACATATCAACTTATTGCGTTTTTATTCAAAATATGATAACTAACCGACGTTCCCCCTTAATGCATTAAGGTTTCGTGCTTGGTGCATCCACTACAATATTGTAGTCTTCAAGCGCACCTGCAAAAAGAACCTAAAAATCGGTTTTTGGTACCCAACTTCTTTTGGGTCCTTGGGGGTTAGGATAACAATAGTCATAATCAACACATAAATCTCTATGTTTAGCAAAACAAACGGGTGCAATGTGTCCTACCCGATTACAATAGTGACATATAACATTAGGATTGTGCATATGTCTAAGTTGAGCCAAATGCGTTCTAGGTGATCTAAAGTTGTTCCCCCTAGAAGCGTTGAATTTCCTAGAGTCATGTCTAGGTAGTCTAAAATTATTCATTCTAGACTCATTTATAAACATCCTAGAATTGTGTCTAGGTGGTCTAAAATTATTCCTTCTAGACTCATTCATAAAATTCCTAGAATTGTGTCTAGGTGGTCTAAAATGATTAGTTTTAGACTTATTAACAAAATTCCTAGAGTCGTTTCTAGGTGGTCTAAAATAATTAATCTTAGACTCATTAGCGAGGTCCCTAGAATTCTTTCTAGGTGGTCCGACCTCATTACTATCATCCTTTTTGATAACTTCAATTTTAGGACTATCAACATTACGTTTTTCTAGTGCGTTCCTAATTTCTATGTTCTCTAATTTTAAAGAACTACAAGAAGAACAGCTGGAACATTTATCAATTGAAGAGACTTCATTCAATTCCTTGATTTTAATTTTGAAATCAACAATGTCATTTTTCAAAAATTTATTTTCTTTTTCCAAAACTTCAATCTTATTTTTCAGAAAACCATTGTCATTTTTAAAACACTTATTTTCTTCTTTCAGCTTCTCATTTTCACAAGTCAATTTTTCAAACTCTTTTTCTTGCAAAGAAAGTGTTTTCTGAAAATCTGTTTCTTGCAAAGAAAGTGTTTTCTGCAAATCTTTAATAGTTTTGGAAACATTAACAAACTCACTGTATAATTCATTATAAGCATTTTGCATTTCTTCAAATGAGTGAGAGTTGGAAGTACTTACCTCTTCTTCTTTGTTGGCCATGATGCATCGGGCAGTCGATTCATCACATGAGCTGTCCGCTTTTTGAGACGTGCTTTCATACGTTACCTCAAGCTTATCCCACATTTCTTTGGCAGTTTTGCAGTGGGAAATTTTCCGATAGTCTTCCTGATTCAAAGCTCTATACAACATATTGATTGCCTTGGTGTTGTATTCACTTACCATGGCTTTCCCAACTTTTGTCGTCATTTGTTCACCATGCATGATGATTTGCCATATACGAAAGTTGTTTGATTTGACGAAGATTATCATTCGCTCCTTCCAATATGAGTAATTCGTTCCATCGAAAAATGGAGGGCAAGTGGTGGATTGTCCTTTATTCATTGTTCCTGCGTTCAATAATCTCAACAGAAAAATATATATTGCTCTCAACCGGTTAAGGCTTTCAGAGAGTTAGGCTCTGATACCAATTGTTAGAAAATACGCTTAACGCTAGGGGGGGGGGGTGAATAGCGTTATAATAAAAAATAGCGTAAACTTGCGGAATTTAAAAATTGCAGGAATTAAACAAGTGCGATAAGTAACTAAATAGGAACGAACGCACCGATGTATCCTGGTTCACCACAACCCGTGGCTAGTCCAGTCCCCGAGAGACTCTCTCGATATTTCCACTATCTTCGTCAAGCTTACGGGTGCTTAACAAACCGTTACAGGTGCTCAAGGATACCACACCTTAAGACTTCACTTGCTTGAGGATACCTCACCCCAAGACTTCAACCACTAAGACTTTGGGTACTTAGCAAACCCGACAAATGAGAAGATATGTTCTTCTAAAAAAACTCTCTTTTACAACAAATACTCTCTCAATAGAGTGGATAAAGAGATACACAATAAGCTCTATGAACAACACAAAGTTGTCTATCAAATAGCTCAACAAAAGCTCTAAAATGATGCTTGAAAATGATCAATATGTATAACAATGTATGGAGGAGTTGTGTGTCTAAAATCAGCTCAAAAGACCTCTTTTTATAGGTGAAAAAGTGGTGCTGACCGTTGCTTAATTGACAAATAAAATCCCTGAATTTTTGCTCATACAATCGATTGTCTGACCTACACAATCGATTGTTTGAGGACCGTTCAAAAAACAGACTCCTGATTTAAGGGAAACAATCAATTGTAAGACCTGTATAATCGATTGTTCTTCAACGTTCAAAAATCAATTTAAGATTCTGTGGGAACGGTCTGAATATAATCGATTGTATAAAAACCATAATCGATTATTCTGATTATAATCGATTGTTAAAAACATATAGTCGATTATTTAGCTGATTGAAAAATTCAGTTTAAGTACTGTCTCAATACAATCGATTGTTAGAAGTATATAATCGATTGTTTGCTATTTTGAAAAACTTCAGATCACACTGTCTTAATACAATTGATTGTTAAAACTGTATAATCGATTGTTTGCTATTTTGAAAAACACAATCGATTGTAAGGAGCATATAATCGATTGTTTAGGTCCAGATTTAAAAGACATGTTTAAAAACCATTTTGACTAAAATACAAATCATTTTGGTTTAACACAAAGATGTATGTTTATGATAAATAAGATTTAATCAAATATTTTATGCATGTTTATGATGACCTAATGTTGAGCCAAAGGATAAGATAACTTAAACGTTGTCCTTACATTGGTTTTACCAAACGACCTACGTCTTTGGTCTTCGGTCTTGAACTCTTTGGCTCTGCAATTCCGTCATCAGTATGCTTCTTGCCATTTGATTGATTGTCATATTATATCGTTGTTTGACACTTGACTTCATTATTTTTCATTCATCAAAACCTATACCTGAAAATCATGCTCATACAACCAAAGCGCACATATCATAGATATACATGATTTCCAACAGAAAGAATATGAACTAGTGGTAGTGAATATACCACACTCACATCTAGAAGGAGGTTTGAGATGATATAAGAAAATAATGACATTATTATGAAATGAATGGTCATTGGTCACGTACCTATTGTACGCCAAAATATTTTGGTAATATAATTATCAAAAGAACAACAATAATGCAAGAAACATATCCTGCGTATAATTATGAGCATGACCATAATGGTATAACTTTCTTCTTGAAAGAGATATATGACCGTATGGATGTTGATGAATATGTGGTAGTATAAAATTAATTGAGAGCTCTGAAAGAGCCAATTATTATTATTTTGGAGAAATAAAATTGATTATCAATAACATATTGCGTTGTAGTAAGTCTCAAAGAAACTTATTCAGTTTCCAAGGTATATGCGAAAGTGATTGATTATCTTGAGACTATAAATAAAAGTAAGATTTAATATCTTCTATTACTACAACTTGTAGCTGGATAATATGTATGTGAGAAGCTACTTGCTTTATTCTCCAGTTTGTACTACACAAATAAAAGAATACCACACTAAAATGGATGTTTATTGATACAAAAACCCATATCATAATAAACTTGGATTTTATTGATAATTGCACACGTCATGGTGTAAACCTGAAGTTTATCAATATTAATAATTCTTTCAGTTGACATAATTAGTTTAGCCATATCAATTTAAACATAATGTGCAAAAATAAAAGAGAATTCACATGGATAAATATTAAAGAACTAGAAAATTCTTTATAAATTCTCTTACCATTACTTGTTCTTATTACTTAATAGACCGATTAAATTGTGATTGAATCCCATGAATGCTGGAAATATCAAAAGTGAATATGGGCCCATTCATTTGTCATGTATACCACATAAGATGCATCTATGAGATAGTTACATATGCAATTAGTATTAACCCGCAACTTGATGTTTGTGAGGTAACTTGCTCAATAATTTAATTTAGAGCATATTCTAGAGTTTCTATTCAAGAAGTTTATCTTGATAAGTTGGTTAACATCACAACTGGTTTAGCAAAATACTTTATTGAGTGCATCCACTTAATAGCTAAAAAATTACTTATGAGAACAAAGTCATCTATATCAGTTTGATACACGTTATATATCAAAGTATATTATTTTCTCCCTTCACAAGTGGTTCAGGGTTAGGAACCAAATAATTCCATCTTATTATTATTGATGTCGGTGTATATTTTGATTAACACGATAATACACAAAGATGGATTCCTAAAGTTGAGGAAGCAAATTAATTTTTCTAACATGAGGGAGAGATAAACAATTGAGAAAAAGTTACGTGAAATGAATTATCATTCCTACCTCTAGATCCTTTAGGATAACATGAACTTGAAGTTCATAAAAAGAAATCCATCTGCAATATATTGCAAAGAATGCTATATGCATTTGCTGACCCAAAGAAAGTAACTATATTCTCACTGCATGCTCATATTAGAATAAGTCCTAGAAGGACAAAGTCTGTAAAATCCTGGATATATAAGATGAGCAATTGATCAAAATGATCATAATAAGGAGGCAAGTGATCTAGAAGATCACATGACATAACACTTCATAAAATCTCATGAGAGATTCAGGTACCTGAATATATGAATGAAGAGATTTTTATGTTATGTTTTTATGAAAAATAAGGAGGTTGGAACCGATATAAAATGTTTATCGGCGACACTGATTATTGCGATAAATATATATTGAGGATCTTAAGTCAAGAGAAACAATTCAAGTAGAATTGGTTTCATATGAAAGACATGTTGTTTTGGACCTATAGTTCAAACACTTGAAATTATAAAGTCAATGATAGGTGCAATCAATTTTGCATATCTTATTTGTCTAGCATGACATGAAAAGTTGATATGCATCTAAAGTCTATTATATGGCTTAACTTATATAACAATCCTTGAAGGATTTAAATTGCTTAAAGCATTTACAATTCTTGGTCTTGAAGTACCACATCCTAAGTGAAATTTGTGCACATATGTATCTTGCTATAACTATAAGCATAATAATATGATAGCGAGAATCTCTATGGAGATATTAAAAAGACCATTCAACGACATTTTATGAAGATTTTAAGGTGCAACATATTCATTCAAGTTCATATGACTGATTTATTTATCAAATCTATACAAACGATCTTTTGAAGATAGTGCACAAGATTGGAATGCGAAGGCTCAAGGATGTGAATTGACGCTCTCATCAAAGGGGAGTTAATAAGCATTGCACTCTTTTTCTCTCACAAGGTTTTGTCCTACTGGATTTTCCTTACAAGGTTTTTAACGAGGCAACCAAAAGGCGTATTATTAGATATGTGTACTCTTTTTCCTTTACTAGATTTTTTCCCACTGGTTTTATTTAGTTAAGGTTTTAACTACTCACATTATCTGTTGAATAGGCATTCAAAGGGGAGTGTTATAACTAGGATTTTATTTATGGTGAATGTCTATATTTAGAAAGATTCTAGGGTTTATTACGTGGTGACTAAGTCACCATCTCCCTATAAATAGAGGGTTCTGTTTATTACAATTCATCCAAAATCAATAAAAATTTTCTCTCCCTATTTTTCTTTATAATATTGTTTTTCTTCTTTTATTATTTCATAACAATTTAATTTGTTGAATAAATGGAGTTTCCAAGCCCTTATGAAAAAGCAATTGTTAACTTCTGTAAGTGTTAAAATAGTAAAGTTAAATGAGCAATCAACGGACTTAGTCTTATTGGTTTAACTGCGATGCTGACTAAGTTTGAAATTAATTACTAATTATATGATCTTAATAATACTTACTTTGGCCGGCTTGACTTAAATTGTTAGACAATGTTTTCACAGTAGGTAGGCTGTAATTATAATTATAATTATTATTATTATTTGGGTGCTTTATTTGTTTGGATTGAATAGTGACAAGATTAAGTGAATCCTACTCTGATAATTGCAGGCCTAGCTACTCCTAGTAGGGTCCGAATTTCCATTGATTTAATCTCTAAGTCACATGATTTTAATTATTATAATTAGCATCTTAGTAGGTAGGAAATTTAAGGGGCTGTGCCACATGTGAGTTTTAAGAATATGTTCAACTCTTGGAAGCTGTCAAATTAGGAAATGGTTCAACAATCCAAACACTAATTATAATATTAATCTACATTGACTTTTCTTTACTATTGAGTTCTTTTGTCGAACTAATAAGCCCGAGAAGATTTATTTATTAAATTTCCAAGTAACTTCAAATGTTACTGTAACTATGATATGAGATGAACTATATATTCAGCTTCGCTTGACAAGATATTTGCAGTTACTTTCACCATAAATTTTATGCAGATAATATATATATAATTTAAATTGTGGGCAAAGGCAGTGGAAACGACAAAAAATGTAGTAAGGTGTGGAGTCATTACTTGTTTGTTGAGAATATTGGATGAAAAAATGGAATCATATGTCTAATTGATGAAAAGACAGAAAATCGGTTTAGAGATTTTTGATGGACACTTTTTAAAACATTTCATATCTCCTTTTTATTATTTTCAAGCAAGGAGTAGGAAATGTCTTAACTGCTTAACAGTAATTAGGATGCCTTGAAATTCAAATTACTAGTAATATTATTATTCGAATAATAACCTTTTGATTGCTAAGTTATTCTAGTTGAGCAAACAATAATATGATCTTATACTTATTTTGATGAACAAGAATTATCTGATGCATATATTGATGGACGCAGTAGGTATTGGTAGAATTAATCAAGGTGCATGTAAGTTCGCGTGGACATAATTATAATAAAATACACTATACTTAATGTAAGTAATGTTCAATTAATATGTAGATATCTAAAAAAAGGGTGTATTTAAATGCTGAAAAAGCTTTCGTCGAAGTTGTAATTTTAAAGTGTGGGAAGTCAGGTTAGATCTTTGGTCTTACAGAAAATCTAATGGGAATCAATATTATTTGTCTGATTTTGGCAACAGGACTGTCTAAAACGCAGAAACTAAAAAAAAAAGTGAGTTTCTTGGTTGGTTGGTTTCACAACTGCATTGGGCAAGTCATTTTTCCACAAGATATATAGTGAAAATTTTATAAAGTTGTTAATCGATTTAACAAGATTTTTAGAGCTTTTCATAGCTCTTCTGTATTAAAAAAAAAAGATAAAAGATTAAAGACAGATATGAAAACATATCCTCCGAGGTTTATGATACCTCAAAAGATTAATTGTCTAAACGGTACATTGAATTATTATTGTTGTTGTTCTGTCGTCCAATCTGATTTCTTAACTTTAAAAGTATTGTGTTTGTTCATAATTTTTTTTTCTCTTTGGCTAGAAGTAGGTAAAGTAATTAAGTATTATATCAAAAAAAATTAAGGAAATAAGACGACTCTATAAATATTGTATACGATTAAACCCGGGCCTGCCCGATTTTAATATTTGATCGAGATCAGGGAATTATATTGAAGGTCAGCCTCGTAATGGATCGAAGCAGAACCGAAGACAAGATATCAAGTTTGAGAATCGAGGTGCTTGTCGTGGCCGAGGCCAACAACAACTGAGACCGAATATGGCAGGCTTCGAGCGAGGCACAATAATGGAAAAGCAAGATATACATAACCGGTCAAAGATCACGACGGAAATCCCGAAACAGATCAAATCAAGATTGTTTAGTTAATTATTATCCAATTTTAAAGGTAAACATATATCATAAAGATATATTTTCCTGTACACCAATCACAAGTTTTTCTCAAGTTTTCTTTTATATCATCGTAAAACCCTTAGTTCTATGTTTTGTGAAATGTCTGTAATTAGTAATTTGAAGGCATTGTATTAGGTGAACGTGGTAACATGGTTATTTAGGAAAAGGAATAATAATGGATTTTCTTTTTAAAGCTTCCTAGGCCGTGAATATATATAGTGGAAGAAGAAAGAAGGGAAGAGGATCTTAAATTGGGTATATGATGGAACATAATTAAAAAATATTAGAAAAAAGGAGAGTAATGCTTTAGATTCCTGTTTTCAAAATCAAACAAGTACGTATATATAATTGGAAAATATTATTATATTACCTATTACGTGTGGTTTGACTACCCTAAATCATTAGGATATTTTCATCTGAATATCCAACGAAAGGATGGGATAATACGTTATACTATTCAAATTCAAACTAGCTGGCGAAGTTACTTAGAAAGTCCTTCGCCGAATTTGTCGTCCCTTATTAGGGTTCATAACAATATTTCCATCTTCTTATTTCTAGCTCCTAATGATTGGGCGGGCCATTAACTTTGATGTCGTAATTAAGTAGAGTCAGATTTTTAAGTTTATGAGTTTATCTTTTAAGTTATTGGATTCTTAATTAATGATTTATACTCTTTTCGTTATAATTTACGTAATTCTGTTTGACTAAATTCTTGAAATAGGTTTACATAAACTGAAACGGAAAAAATATATATTTAATAAATTTTTTAAGATAAATACATAATTTGAACCAAAGTTACCGAATAGTAGACAAAATTCAGGAGTGGGCGTGCTACTATCTAGCTACATAATCTTGTTTTTGTTTTCTGGCCTTCTTTACATTCTCAAAGCAGCCCTTAACTATTTTAGGTAAGAATTTATTTTATCAGTCATTTTAGGAAGTTTCGTACTGTACATTCTTTTTTCTTAATAATTTATTACTAGTGATAGTGGGGAGGTGGAATGCCAGATTATATATTTGTTCAAAGATCACTTCAGATTATATAATGACGTTCACAATGCTTATTTTTATCAGCGTACTATTCAACCTAGTGCACTGAACTTACGAACGAAGGTTCTTCGGCGCATATTCGTAGGATATGACACCGAACGAAAATGATGGAGATGTTTCGACCTACCCGTAAAAGACATGTTTGTTTAGGGTATTTAGGCGATGTCATTTTTTATATTTGTTACTCAACGTTTTTATTTTGCTTATTATCTATATATACATAGAAATTTAGTAAATATTGTTTTCATGTGACTAAAGGTAGTAAAATGTTTAAAAAATAGTTAATTACTCATATTATTCACTAAAAATGAGTCGGATAACGAACCTTTTATAAACAGATCAAATATGAATAAGAACTATAAGAAAATGGATAATCATTGGGCATAAAGTCTCAAATTGGTAGTTCCTCAAGTTAGGGAGAATAAGAGTTCTCCCAAAAGTGATCACATGCAAGAAGTCATAAATAACATGGTTACCATATTAACCCCTTTTTTATCCGTATTAAATATGGGTCGGATCGGATAATTTATTTATTTTTTCATTACACGTTTTCTGCCAATCCATATCCGACCCGACTCAGTTGTTTGCTACTCGTAGACGTGACACCACTTGGACAAGGTGTGTCAGCCCCTGATTGGGGATAAGGTGGACTATGAGTAGGAAGGAAGGAAAAATGCGTTGGCATTAAGGTTTGAGCGTTGCGCTCAAGTGATGCAAAGTGAAGTAGCAACACAAATAGGGTGCAGTCGATACTTCATCCTAAACAAAAGAGACACTCAAATGCAAGTTTAATTCCTCTTTCATACTGCCATATTCATACACTATATGCACTTTTGGTTCCTTATTTAACCTTACATAGTTAACTCGGTTTATTGGAATTTGCAAACTCTAATCTAAACAAAAAAATTAACCTATGTGTTCACATGTGCCTTTTTCAAAAGGGTGTGCTGTCTCAATTTCTTAGAGATTGAAAAATTTCTAAGAAAAAGGACATATATGCAGTAAAATTCGCATCCTTCCATTAAAATGGTACCTAATAAACATGTCAATGCAGAAACAGCATTGTTCAAATGAGTGTTGGGTCACGGAATAGTGGCAATAACTAGTGCTATTTAAAACTGTACCAAATCTGCGCATTTTGAAAATTTGAAGTTGAATATGCAAGATCGGACAATTAATGAGACAGGAGTACAAATAGGGTATAAGAGAGGGAGTAAAGCTCAAATTTTCTTTAAACATTTTATCATCACCATCATTTTCAAGGAAGTAGTACAATACATTCGCAGTTTACTTCAATCATCAAAGGACCCAATACATGAGCTTAACAGAATTTTAGAACAAGATAATCAGAAAGAATCTGGAAATAAAAAGAGAACAAAATGCTGACAAGTTATCTTGATGAAAACGTTGCTGAGCTGCTGCCGCGCATGAGTTGGATTCACCAGATGTGAAGCCAAATAAGCTGTCAGCCAACCATGACAAACAAGTGAAAATTGTGTCTGTCAAAGTGCTCTAGCCACGCTTTTGAACTCATTCAAGCAAGAATGCAGGACTTTCTGTCGCTTCTGAAGTGATTGTCGTTCGTTTTCTAGAGCTTCTATAGCTCCAGGTGCAACAAACATGTCCATGAATTTTTCATCATTTACAGCAAACAAATCCAGCCCAAGTGCTACAGGAAGCCGTTCTCGACTGTCCACATACAAGAAACAACATGTCAGTTTTGTAATTACTGGACACGCCTTAATAAATAAAATATACTAACTCCAAAAATGTTCTACAAAAATGTGCATGAAGACAACAACAACAACAACAACAACGCACTATAATCCCATGTAGTGGGGTGTGGGGAGGGTAGTATGTACGCAGACCTTACCCCTACCCTTCGGTAGAGAGGTTGTTTCCAAATATACCCCCGTCATCCTTCCCTCCAAGAACTTCCCACCTTGCTCTTGGGGAGACTCGAACTCACAACCTCTCGGTTGGAAGTGGGGGTTGCTTACCATCAGAGCAACCCCTCTTGTCATAAAAATGTGTATGAAGACAGTGGTGTCATAAACCAATAGTAAGATGTATACTAATCACTACAGCTGAAGATGTTCATGACCACACGGACACATATAAAAGTTAACACTCATGTGTTTTGCATTTTGGACCTATGTATTATTTTCTTTATGGAAGACTTCTCTAGGATCCCCTCCTAATTTTTATCTGAAATATGACCATCTTGATCAAGCACATCAGCTTGAGGTCGAGCAATTATCTAGTGAACAATATGCTAATTGCCTAATTCACAGTTGATACGTATACAAATAATATAGAAATTCCTTAAAATAAATTAATAGAAGCTTGAGAAACATAGCAGCATACCATGGAGTTAAAAATCCAGAATTTAATGTTGATGCCACGCTGCGCTCTACCAGAACTTCACGTATTCGAGCAAAATGCTGTGCAGCTGAGGAGCATATCTCTGCATAAGTAGAGCTTGGTCTTGATATGTTGTCCCCATTTCCAAACAAAAGGCTCTCACCATTTTGGCCACAATTTCTAGCATTGCCTGCAATTCTCGGGTGGCGTTTTCTTGCTCCAACCTCGACACAGTTCACAAGTTCTCTTTTGATACCATAATTTCCATCAGAAGGTTGGTCCGGAGATGGGGTCTCGGGCACAGTCATTTGGCATTCTCGTAGGGTTTCTCTATTTTCTGTAACTTTTCCAGGTGTTGTTTCCTGAGCATTTTTTTCAGGGGGTATATTTTCGCGGTCTTTCATAACTTCTTTGCGCAATGCAGGCCCCCCATCAGATAGCTCGAGACATAATGGACCAGTTGAGGCTTGATTGAATTGGTACATTGAGCTTGCTCCAGAACTAAAACTCCCAATGAAGTTGTTCCCGTAGCAGACATGAGAATATGGGCTTGTAACTGAATCAAGATGATGGCGTAGTAGTTGCTTGCACTCTTTGGATAGATCTTTTATGAAATGGTTGTACGATTGCCTTAGAGCAGCATGAAAACCGACATATCCATCCATATCAACTGATCTATGTCTGTCTGCATTATAAAATGACATTCAAATAATCAACCACTATGTAATGTAGAATTGAATTGCACATCCTATTCCAACATTAGATGCTATTATAGCGAACTCCATCAGCTGTTTCTGCTTCAATAAACAGCTAAACTTTCTTTTCAAAACTATATTTTAGATTGATTACTGCTTCATGCAATCTAAAGCAATGGACGACGCAAACAAGAAAAGAAAAGTTGATTGATTTTGCTATAATACTAAATACAGGAGGCCTAAATTCTCCTGAAGGTCAGCTTATCAATTTCGTCAAAGAGGATATCAGCTAAGATAGTAAATAGTCTAATGAAGCAGGAAGTTGCTCAGACTTGGAACAGAAATAAGACTTAAGTTCTTACGGTTGGAGTCATGTCCAAGATTTTTCTCAATAGAAATCTCGAAGAGATTGCCCAAAACATAAGCCAAACGATCACAAGCTGTGTCAAGAAGAGGAGCAAGCCAAGATCGGGCTGCAGCTCGTGCAATCTCTGCAGCTGCCTCAGTAATTCCTCTACCCCCGCCACGGCCAGTATGAGCAAGCAAAATGTTAGCCACCTGCCACCAACTCCATTAAATTAAATTCCCCATTTCTAATAAGAAAGTGTTTTTATTTTAAGCAAAATACCTTCTCCCTCGACACAGGGGGGCATTTAATTGAATATGTTGCACATCGAAATTCATGCAGCACCCTCTCAAAGGCAGCACCACCATAAAGGCGAAGGGTCGCGCTTGGAGGTTTAATATCAACTGTAACACTAGGCCACCCCCCAATACCACTCTCTGACCATTCTTCCTCTGTTGTTTTCCCCCATTGCTCGGGTGCTGGATCTGCTGCACCATCAATAAGCGCCTCCTTTATCAAACAACAAGAAACACCAAATCAGAAATATTTTCGTCCCTCAAGGATACGTTATACTTAGTACTGCAAAAAGATAGTGTCAAGTTCTTGTCCACTGCAGATACTCTGAAAGTAACACCTAAAACAGATAATACATAAAGCTAATGAGGACTGCAGATATTATATAGATTTTAGAAACAATACTGACCACATGATTGCATAAAGCGGCAGTGTGCAACATGGCAGATTTCCGAAGATGTGAAACATCAGATGTTGCCTTTATCTTGCACTCTGTTCTAGCTATTTCAGCAGTGACTTCGCCACATCGCTGTTCAAGCAGAGCAAGTGTTGCCGGTGCAGCTTCTTTGTATCTTCTCTGGAGCTCCGCCTCCAAATAATCTCTGAGACAACCAAACCCAATATAGGACCTGTATTTGTCTTCGTCAAACCCACCTTTAACACTATCACGCAAATAGCGTAACATCTCTGCATCCACTTGAGATATTTGACGGCGAAACTCATCATTGGTAATTGTGCCTCGATCCTTAGGGAGTGCCACAAAAAAGGGATGAGTATTCTCCCCTAGATAACCACTTGCACTTAAATACCGATCTACTTCCCAGCGGTCAGTGAACTCCTGAACACGGATTATGTCACAATTATAGACAGTACACGAGAGGAAAAGTAACCCCAAACAACTCATTGAAGAGGAAAAAGAAGGCAAATATGTATCAGGTAGGATTTATTATTAAAGGAATATCATTGATGATTAGTCACTATACAGACATACTTCTCCAATAATCTAGGAGATAACTAAACCCAGCTTCATTTTTTTAACCAAAAAAAAAAAAACAATGATTTTGAACTTGCATTTTAGAAATCCCAGCACTCATCACATAATTTAGTTATTTATCTATTAAAGTTAACACCTACTAATACACTAGAGGATATGCAAAAACTTCTTATCATCAATATTCGAAACAACATTGACGTGTTCAAGCGCAAGCCAGGAAAACTTGGTGTTGATACCTTGAGCCGGTTATCAAATTTGGAGACAACAATCACCGTCCTCCTAAAGGTTGGATCGATCTCTCGAATAGTGTCCAGCCATAAAGACGAGCACCATTCCACGCTGCTCTGCTGAAGGAACAGAATAATTCGATGGGGTGGACTGGCTAGTGACTTCACCATGGATAGAATCTCATCTGGCGTTCTCTCCGGTTCGCCTTTCTTCGCCTACCAGAAGAATATAATGACTCACTTCAACATGTGTGCTACTATTTGATTAGTAGCATATCCAATGACACATAACTTACTTTTAGAACAAAGCCAGGTGTATCGATGATGGTAAGATTAGGACAATGGGCATATTCTGCTCTCATGACAATGGGCTTTGAAGAAACTGCAGCTCTAGTACTTGTCAAAAGTGATTCAGTCCGAAACTTTATGGTATCTGCAATTGCAGAGGCCAGCACAATAGGGCTTCCATATTCTTCTGAATCCTCCTCCTGCATCAAATTTAAAAGTCATGTTCCAAATATCAATATTTCCTGCATTTTTAAAGTCAGCACACAACAATTAACTCATTCTGAACAGATACAGAATTCGCAAAGCCAATCTAAATTAGTTTGAAATTGATGCATAGTGGACAGAGATAAGTTATATGAATTCTCTATATCCATTTCGCTCCATTGATAATTCATGGTACTACGTTAACTTACTGCACCCCCTTCTGATCACCTATTTGAGACCGACAAGAATTTGCTAACACTTTAAGTTATATGTACGCACAATGTGAAAAATATTTGCAGAATCATGTCGCTTATTAGGTAATTACAAAGTAACTCTTGATAAGCATTAACTGTAATCTAGTAAAATTGGTAATAGACCTGCTATCACTAGTTTAAGTTCACCGGTAGTATAAAATGATATACAGCGTCATTATATATAACTTAAATCGATTTGCAACCCTCCCGCAGGGCGGAGTTCAAGAGTGCACATATATTAAAAAGAAAAAGAAATTGTGCAGACCTGAAAGCGGCAGCGGGGCTCTAGAGCGGTGGGGTCGTGGACCATTTGCAAGATGAGAGGGCGACGGGTACCCATCTCAACTTCTCGGACATTGAACCGGAATCCCAATAGGGCTTCGAGGAGGGAGCTCTTTCCATCGGACTGTCCACCTATGGCTACTATTTCAGGAACCGGAAGTTTCTCACCGAAGGCCACAGCCGCTGCTTGAAGCCGATTGTAGGCCTCAAATCGGTCCTTGATTTCAGAACCCGAATCCGACGCATGCTGTTTGTGGTGTTTCTTGGAAATGGAAGCACTGTTAGGGGTTTTGGTTGGTGTGTTGAGAAAGGTATTGGTGGTAGACATTGTTAATGGAGCGGAACAATGTAGGGGATTCAGTTTCATCAATTTTGAATTTGAATTGACGGGGGGGACGGGGTTAGACGTTGAGATTCTTGGGCTTAACTGTTGCTTTTGGACCAAAATGAGGGCCCAGTGAAAACATCGAACGGCCTGATTTTGAGGCCCATTTGTTGCTTCTGTGCGCGTAAAAATTGCACGGGGCGTCTTTGGTCGCCCCCATTTAATCTACATCTATTTTTTTAAAATATTTAATTTATACCTACTTCTTAAATAATTTCAGCTCTATTTCCCCTCCTACTTCTCCTTCATTTTCTTCTCCTTCTTCTTCTTTTTTAATCTTCTGCGGCTATTGGTGCTACTATGGAACTTTAGTTCATGGAATGATTGCCATGAATATATTTATCAGATTATTTAAGAATAAATCATAAATAATTACGTAAGTTAGTAGATAATAATTTATGAATATTTTCACGTACGTAAGTTAGTTGAGAATGATAATTCTGTTCTTTTCACGTTTATTGTTTCCAAAATTTATGATTTACATATTGTTGGCAATATGATTATTTATCTAGTATGTTAGAAAGCATTTTCAAAAACTTCAGCTTATATAGTGTTAAAGTTTTTATAAATAAACTAAATAACTTCAGCTCGAGAGCTGAAGTTCGACAAATACAAAATAAAAACTTCAGCTCTAGAGCTGATGTTTGCCAGTTACAAAAATAAAAACTTCAGCTCTAGCGCTGAAGTTCGGCAGTTACAAAATAAATACTTCAGCTATATAGCTAAAGTTCGCCAGTTACAAAAATAAAAACTTCAGCTCTAGAGCTGAAGTTTGCCAGTTACAAAAATAAAAACTTCAGCTCTAGAGCTGAAGTTCGCCAGTTACAAAACAAAAACTTCAGCTCTACAGCTGAAGTTCGCCAGTTATAAAAATAAAGAGCTGAAGTTTGCAAGCTACAAAAATAAACCTTAAGCAATTACGAATAAAAACTTCAGCAAATAGAGGATAAAACTTCAGCTATTATGCTTAAGTTCAGCAATTACAAACAAAAACTTTAACACATTTGCTACTTCAGACCCGTCTACTAGAATGCATAAGTTTTGTGTGATTGCCTTTGCTACTCCAGCCCGGTATGCTAAAGTTATGCAAAAAACGAGTACGCTTGCAATTTTTTTTGCAAAGCGGACACAAGTTAAAAAGTGACACAAAAAGCGGGTATAGATGCAAATGTCCCACTATGTCATGCGAAAGTAGAGGAAGCCCAACCACGTATTCTGTGTCTTTTTTATTATTGGATTACGCATTAATTTTGAAGCCATGCCGTTTCATTTTCAAGAAAATGTATTAGAAGCAAACAAGTAAAAATTACACAAGGCGCCCTATTTGGTCGCCCCCATTTAACCTATACCCATTTTTTTAAGTTTTAATTTGTATCCACTTTTTAAACAACTTCAGTGCCATTTCTCCTCCTCCTTCTCCTCTTTAGTTTTCTTCTTCTTCTTCTTCTTCTTCTTCTTCTTTCTTCTGCTACTGTTGGTGCTGCTATGAAACTTCAGTTCATGGGGGATGATGTTTCCATAAATATGTTTATCAAATTATTTAAAAATAAATTATAAATAACTTTCAAAAATAAGTACGTATATGTATGTAAATATAAGTCCATTTCCTTTAATTCACATTCTATTATTTGTTTTGGATTCATCTTTGTACATTATCAATGCTTTTTAACCCGTTATGCTAAATCATAATCTAGTTTTTTAAGTTACTAATTCTACTTATGATAAACTTATTATTTGTATAAAAAAATCAATTACATGATAGCATAAAACGTGCGGAAGTTCAGCAAATATAGAAAAAAACTTCAGCTACTAGAATGCTTAAGTTCAGCAATTACAAATTAAAGTTTCAGCAAATAGAGAACAAAACTTCAGCTTTTATGCTCAAGTTCAACAATTATAAATAAAAACTTCAGCAAATAGAAAATAAAACTTTAGCTACTATGCTTAAGTTCAGCAATTACAAATAAATATTTCAGCAAATAGAGAACAAAACTTTAGTTATTATGCTTAAGTTCTGAAATTACAAACAAAAACTTAAGCACACTTGGTTCAACAATTTTTGCTACTTCTGGCTCGTATACTAAAATGCTAAAGTTTTGCGTGATTGCATTTGTTACTTCAGCCTCGTATGCTGAGTTTACGCGAACAAACTAAAAAGAAGAAATATAAAGTCAAAATATTATTTTCAGAAAATAAAGGATTATAGGCATGCAAAATGATTCTACTAGTGCACTCTAATAGTGTGGTTCATGAGAAACACATAACTGAATAAATAGCTTGACGAAGGAAGGATAGAGAAGCAGAATAATCGCGAGACACTAATAAAGTTGAGGGAAGTTCAAGACAGTAATCAATTATTTTAGTTAGCTTTAATATTGTAAAAATTGCATAGAGCGTCTTATTTGATCGCCCCCATTTAATTATACCTATTTTTTTTTTTATAAAAATTTACTTGTACCCACTTTTTAAACAACTTCAGCCCCATTTCTCCTCCTCTTGCTCCTTTTTCGTTTTCTTCTTCTTCTTCTTCTTCTTCTTCTTCTTCTTCTTCTTCTTCTTCTTCTTCTTCTTCTTCTTTCTTCTGTTGTTGTTGTTGATGTTGCTATGAAACTTCTATTTATGGGATGATTGCCATAAATATATTTATCAAATTATTTAAAAAGAAATTATAAATAATTACGTAAGTTAGTAGATAATAATTTGTGAATATTTCCACATACATAAGTTAGTAGACAATGATTATTTTGTTCTTTTCACGTTTATTGTTTCCAAAGTTTATGATTTAGATATTGTTGGCAATCTGATTATTTATCTAGTATATTAGAAAGCTTTTTCAAAAACTTCAACTTATATAATGCTGGAGTTTTTACAAATGAACTAAATAACTTCAGTATCTTCTGCTGAAATTTTTGAAAAAAGTTTAAAACTAATGAATCCAGGACAAAAAAAAACTTCAACTTTTAGTGCTGAAGTTTTTACAAATGAACTAAATAACTTATTTAACTGAAATTTTTGAAAAAACTTATCCAGGACAAAAAAACTTCAGCTTATTTAGTGCTGAAGTTTTTATAAATAAACTATGAGCAACTGGCCCTTATAGACGGAAAAAGAATGAATACAGTATGTCACGGTCAGCTTTATCAGAACAGAATGTCTAGAGTTTTAAACAAAAAGGCTCAAACCATGATAATTTGCACCGGGACAGTTGGTGTTAAAGAAGATCTTCTCGCATCAAGATGAAGCCAAAGGAAAATTCGCTCCCAACTGGAAAGGTCCTTACATAGTTCATCGGGTGCTAACAGGAAGAGCACTCATACTTCCAGGAATGGACGGAGAAGTTTGGCCAAAACCTATCAATTTAGATGCAGTCAAGAGATACTATGTTTAGATTGTTTACACTCGTTCATCTGATATAACTAAACTACGCTTGACCTGATTCCCGTTTAAGATGGGATACGTGGGCGCCATGTAAGTTCGGTCATACCTTAATAAAATCTTCATTTTCCCTCAAAACCAGAAACTGAGGTAGAATTTTGAAGAGGACCCTCAAAATTCTGGAACAAGTCCACTCGACGCCATCATATGCTAGGAAGTTAGAAATCAGTTAAGAAACTGGAGCTAAATTTTGGGAAGGATACTCAAAATTCCGGAGTAGATCCGCCAGATTTCCTATCACGCAAAAAGGCCGAGGGATTACCAAACTGGGGTAGAATTTGAGGAGGACACCTAAAATTCTAATGCAAAGAAGTCACAATGTCTCTAAAAGTATCACAGTCATTAGTTCATCTAATTTACTTGATAGTATATGCCACTACGTTTTCTAAAGTAACCTTATTTCATCAATAAATGCACATTTTTAAAAACTTTATTTATGTGACAGCCAGGTGTTACCCAGGACGACTCGAACAGGGGCTCCAGAGTAGAGCAAAGCAAATAAAGCAAAAAAGGGCAAGAACCAAACTTTCCTTCAAAACTCATGATTTCTCTATGGATGCAGGCACGGTGAACATAACGGGAGTATCCGCAAATATACACGTATCAAAATCATTATCGATCAAGCCACCAGACACAAATGTATCTCTAGCTAAGAAATATTCTACTCCTATCTGCTACTTGTTCACTACATAAGGCTAATTACTGCCTTCTCCTTGCATGAGACCAAACTCTGTCTCAAATCTTGCATTAGGCTAAGCCCTGCCTCCACATTTGCATAAGGCTAAGCATTGCCTTCTCTTTTCATGAGATTAAGCTCTGTCTCAAATCTTGCATGAGGCTAAGCCATGCCTCCACATTTGCATAAGGCTAAACATTGCCTTCTCTTTGCATGAAACTAAGCCTTGTCTCAAATCTTGCTTAAGGCTAAGCCCTGCCTCTATATTTGCATAAGACTAAGCATTGCCTTCTCTTTGCATGAGACTAAGCCTTGTCTAAAATCTTGCATGAGGCTAAGCCCTGCCTTTACATTTGTGTAAGGCTAGGCATTGCCTTCTCTTTGCATGAGACTAAGCTCTGTCTCAAATCTTGCATGAGGCTAAGCCCGACCTCCCATTTGCATAAGACTAAGCATTGCGTTCTTTTTGTATGAGATTAAGCCTTGTCCCAAGTCTTGCATGAGGCCAAGCCTTGCCTCCATATTTGTATAAGGCTAAGCACTGCCTTTTCGTTAGATTAAGCTTGGTTACCCTCCACATTATTGTTGCTCTATTCTAAAACTTTGCATTTACTTCTTTTCTGGGGGCTAAACTATGCCCTAAAACTCCGCACGAGGCTAAGCATTGCCTTGATATTACCCTTGGTATCATGTCACACAATTTCATAGGCTGATATATAGCCAATTCATCCAAAGGCGTCATAGTCAAATAGACTGAAGACACCATATCATGGCTTGAAGATCTGTCAATACTACACATTATTATTCAAAGGCGTTATGGTTCAGAGGAACCATTATCATGGCCCGAGAACATCATTTCATGGCCTGCAAATCCCTTATCTCAAGGTTCATGACCCAGGATGTCATGTTCTAAGGACGTCATCTTCACTGTCCAAAGATAACCTTTCATGGTCCAAACAAAATTTGTGTCATATTTAAATTCTCGTAGTAATCTATATACATGCATGCATCGTGTTTTATGTTTTTAGGTAATCCAGGAGGTATTCGTTCTTCAAACATGAGCAACCTTCACTCTGGTGTTCGCTCATGCCATTTACACTTTGCCATTATAACCCATTCCAATCAATTACCCACCTTACTTTGTGACCATTCAGATATCTGACCTATGATACATCTGTCATACTTCAGACTCATAATCATAACTCCATCCGATATTACCCTTAACAATTGAACCTTTGCTGAAATTGGCTACCATTCCTATAACATCTCCATTGGTTTCATTCATTATTGGGTCCAGAACTACACATGGCCTGACTCCTATAAAACAGAGATATGTAGGTACCTCAGAGACCAGGGTTCAGCCTCTTTTTTTCAAAACATCCTATTCGATCAAAATCGGTCATCATTTCTTTAGCCAAAAACGCTTTCACTCTTTCCAGGTAAAGGGGACAGCTCTTGATACCCAATATTTTCCTTATGATATTATACATGCATTTACAAACATGCACAAGTGTTTTTACAATTTTTTTTATAATTTTAAAGGCCTTAAATAAATTTATTTCTTTATTTTTAATTATATAAATATTCAATAATTATCCCTCATATTACTTTATGATGATTTAATCATCTAAATTCATCATTTATACTCATATAAGTGTTCAAATGTTTTAATTGCATTTGCATTTTTAAGACTATAATTGCATATTTTGTAATAATAGCCCATACATATGTATAACTATATTATCCATACAGAAAATGACTTTTTATATTTTTGTAATGTTGAGTAAATATCTTAAGTCACCTTCATGCATAAAAATTATTTTTATCATTTAATTAGCTATTTTCACTAATTATTTATTTAATAAATAGCCCCTTTAATTATGCTAAAATTCGGACCCCCAACCCAATTCAAATTAAACAATCTGCCCTAGCCTAATTCCCCGTCGAACCTGACCCAGAACCTCCTCTAATCGTGGCCGTTGATCTTTGAGATCAACGCTTCACGTTCCCTATTTCCTTTTTAATCCAACGATCCCCCTCCCCCAACCCCTACTAACTCTCTCAATTGCGTCGCCTTTGAATCTTATCCTCCTCTCTTCTCTCTAGGACACTCTTCAACCTTAGGGCGCTATCACTCCAAAACCTTCCAACCCCCTTCGATTCCTACCTATTCCATGGGGTTCCTCTATGATTTCAGGCCCATGTCAGCCACTTACCTCTTCTGGTTGTTCGATTAATTGTTTTATGAAAGAATTTCGAAGAGATCCAACTCAAATTTGTTCGAAATTGTTTTAGTGAATCTATCTAGGCTCATCTCCGTTTGTGAGTATTATTATTTTCGTATTTATGGCTCGAATCTCTAGTTCCAAACCAGATTTTCTTTCATCTCGGTCATTCTCTTAAAACCCTAGTCTCTTGCTGCTCGAGTACTTTCAGATCCTTGTAGATCTGAGATAGCTTTAAATTTATTTTGTTATTTCTCTTTAAAAACTTTTTATGTTTCTTATTATTAACCAATTTTTTGTCTTCTCTAAAACTAGGGTTTCACCCCTTTAAGTTTCTAAAAAATACTAATTTTATAAGTGTCTAACCCTAATTTCTTTTTTTATATGTCTGATTCTCATGACTATATTCTTTACCTTAGGGTTTTTATCTTTAACGGATTTTTTGTGAAAATGCTTAGACATTTAAATACTTTCAACTACGGTTTTTTTCTTTACTATTTCGACTGATTCCTTGGAGTTTCATCTTTATGCCTTTGACATATTCTAGTGTTTTGATTCTCTAACTATTTATCGTATTGTCTTTTTCCCGTTAAATTTAACTCTGTCAATTAAGTTGATTAATTGATTTACTTACCCAAATTAAGATATAGATTTAGTATCCATATTTCCTTATCTAAGTTTTACTTGTTCTTGCCCTATTTATGTATCTGTATTATTGGCTTGATTGTATGTCCTGATTCCTAATTGATTCCGATAATTATTTCTTACCTTATTAACCTTCCTCTTAATTACAGATTGATTCCGTGTGAGATTTTTTCTTAAATTAATTGGTACTTATTTGATTCTGTCCTCTTAATTGATCCACTAATTTCCAATTGATTTTCATACCTTATGTATATGTGATTGATTCATTACCTTGTGGGACTTACCTTATTGCACGCTATAAAAACCTTCTTGTTATGATTTTTAGACAAACTCAGACTTACACGAACACTCATAAAGAAACACACACGCACACACACACAAACACTTTCTCTTATTAAAACCTTTTTGTTACTTGTGTTTGCTACATTGTCTAGCCGATTAGAAGCCAAGACTATACTATTGGATCATGTATACTTTTCAACTTCATGTTTGCAATTTCTTAACTGGAGATTATTGGATCATATCTCCACTTTTACCGTCATACAATATGATGTAATTAGACCTATATGCTTCATGCTTATTGATCTTAAACAACATATCTACTTCCATGTAATTATACTTATGTGCTTCATGTTTATTACTCTTAATCAACATGACTAGTTCCGTTAACTTAGACCCATGTGCTTCTTATTTTCAGCATCTCTATTAGACCTATGTCTATTTGTTTCCATGTGCTTCTTATTTTCAGCACCTCTATTAGACCTATGTCTATTTGTTTCCCAACTAGCATGAGTTCTGTCCAGTTTTAAGTGTTCACATTAACAAACTCCTGATTATTTCATAATTTCAACACTTTCAACTTTTGCACCTTTCTGTTAGATTGTATGATCAGTAATTTGATCCCAACATGTTGTTCTATGGTTAATATGTACCTATATGTTCACCAAGTAATAGCTAATGGATCAAGGCCATGTGAAACCTTGTTCAAACTAATTGCTACTATGTCCCCTCTGTCGTGATTGTTGGAGTTCATGGCTGAACATTTTCCGCTAAACGTGTGCTGGTTGTGGCTCCTGTAACATGGTAATTTGCTTCTATGCACTTGTGAAATCCAAACTATTTTCTAAAACAAAACTGTCTCCTATTTTCATATATTATTTTTAATTCCTACTCTCAGTTAACTAGGGTCCTTCCACCCCCATTGTGAGTATTGGTTAGGGTCCATGAGACTCCTCTGAAGTCTGACACATTGGGGCTGGATTTCAATCCTTTATGAACTACTTATGAACATTTGTTCTCTAGTGTGAGCATTTATCTGGGTTCTCGAAGCCCTTGGGAACTCTGACACACTAGAGATTTGGGTTCTTGGTACTTTGCCAATGGTTACTATATATCTCTGAGCTTTGGAGTTGTTATGGTTTGAAGGCCTGAGTTATCTGGATGTACTGGGCCTGCTGCAGGCTTCCTATTGTTATATACTTTGTATTTGATTCATTTGCTTATGGTTTGTAATAATTATTTGTAATAACAATGGGAAATAGTGAATTGGGGAAACTGGGTCTAGTTTAATGTTTGCATGAGAACATGGTAGAAATCATGCTTCATGTGCCTGTTTCTTTCAAATGTTTTCACTACTATATGTTAGATATCATGCATATAGGTATTTGTTTCAATACATTCTATTATTGTGCGCGGTAGATAACATGTCTATAGGGTTTGATTTGTTCCACATGTTCTGATCCACTTTTAGATGTCATGACTATAGGATCAAAATAGTTCTGAATATCCTTTCAAGATTCACATTACTGCATTTAGATACTATGCCTAGAAGGCTGTTAAAATTAATTTTCTGCATTTAAATACATGCTTTCAAAGTTTCAAAATCAGTTTTGCACTTTCAAAACCACGCCTATAAAGTTTTGAGTCACTTATGCGTTTAGATATTATGTTTATCGAAAATTTCAAAAAATATATACCATGTCTATAGGAAATTTCAGAATCATTTCTGCGTTTAGATACTATGTCTACAGGAAAGTTCAAAACTACTTCTGCATTTAGATACCATGTTAATAGAAATTTTCAGAATCATTTCTGTGTTTTAGGTATACCATGCCTACAAGGTTTTAAGATAAGCTCTTCTACATTTATGTATCATGTTTGTAGGGTCTAAAGGATAAAATCCTACATGCTTTAACCATTGGTTCATAACCATGGTCTGATTGATAACTAGATGCGACATTATTCTGCCAAGCTATCACTTATGCAAGCCTGTAGGGTAATTAAAGTTGACAAAAGACTGTGTTTGTTTGACTGCTCATAAACTGCCCAAGGTTCAGGAAGTAACAAAATCAATAGGTAAATTGCTTAGGTATTCACTGTTTTGCCTGATAATTACTGTCTATTCGGTTTATGCTTGTTTAGATATCCTGCATATAGGACTCTTAAAATTTTAAAGCAATTTGTTTGAGGCGTGCAATTGTTTGTCTATTTGTGGAGGTAAATATGAGCCCGTAATTGCATATTTATGTGATAGCCCTACTTGATATTTTGTTTATCACTTAGTTTTATCCTTTTTAAAACAATGTAGGTGAGTCTATAACTTTCTTAAATAGAGGTCCTAAACACCTCCAGGACCGCAGGCAAGGGACGGGTAATACACGTATAAGGCACGTACTGGATACTATTATAACGCTGAGGTAACAATAATTAAGGGGATGGTAATCAAGTAGTAAAGGATATGATGATCTGTGTGCTAATTCTATGTGTAGCACCACAACTTGGGGACGAGTTGCACAAAAGTGATCCTATAGGCTAACAAACCTAGGACCCCTTTTATCATAGTTTGAATAATCTCTATTTGTTTAAATTGGTTTATTTGCTTATAAGACTAATTTACCTAATTCGAATTTGGATGGGACCCATCGTTGTGAACCTCAAGGGGTACCTAACACCTTACAATCAAGGTTAATTCGAGCCCTTATCCAATCTCTGGTAATGTAAACCAATTTATGAGTTATTTTCTTTAGGTGCCCTAATGCACCTTAAATCTGTTAGGCAGCGAATATTCAAATTCCACACCCAATTCGCAAAAGAAAATGAGTTGGCCCAAAATATCGAAACCCGGACTCCGTGGGGAAAAAGGGAGCACGACACCCATTGTCAGACACTTAGCTTTTCTTTCCTTCTGCATCTTAACTATCATCTTCCATTTAACAAATATCAGGATTGCCTCATCTTTTGTTTTCAGAAATACACTGGCCATCCTCGAGTAATCATTAATCAAAGTCATATAATACCTGGCAACACTCTTGGAGGGAACTCTGCTTGGACCCCACAAGTCTGAATATATATAATCTAACTTGTCTCTAGTTTTGTGCTTTATCTTCTTGCTGAACTTTAGCCTTGTATGTTTATCAAGCACATAATGCTCATAAAAATTCAAAACTTAACTTTCATAATCATTCAGCAAATTTTGCTTACTCAACAAAGACAATCCCTTGTCACTCATATGACAAAGTCGCAAATTCCACAACTGAGACTAATTCAGATCACTTTACTCAGAAGCTACAGCAGCTTCCGCTTCAACTACACTGACCTGAAGATGATACAATTTAGAATGCAGTTTACCTTTCATGAGTATCATACAGCCTTTACACACTTTAAGTATTCCACTCTGAGAGTGCAACGTATACCCTTGTTCATCCAATCTCGATTTCGCTTTATTCGAGGAACATGCCAACACTCATTGTTTCTGATAATTCCATTGAATATTCTCAATTTGATGTTTCCAATCCCCTCTATTGGTAATATATTATCATCCCCCATGTAGATAATCCCACTCATTTGCTTATACACAAATCAATTCTTAAATGGACACATGTGAAAAGTAGCATCAGAATTAAGAACTCAAGAATTTTGCACATGACTAGAACTCACGGCACAAACTTCCCCTACATAATCACTATCATCAAAATTATTTCCAGTGTCAATAATATTTGCAGAACTATCTATTTTCCGCGTCCCTCATTTCTATTTCAACTCATGACAATCTCTCTTGTAGTGACCTTGCTCCCCTCACTCATAACAGTTTTGCTTCCTTGCTCTAGAATTTGATTTGGCGGTTGACTTTTTCCTATTAAAGTTCGTTGTTGTGTCCTTCCTCTACTCAAGACGCTCACCCTCAATTCTGCTGGCCTAATGCTCCTTTTCATCTCTTTAGACTTTAGTGCATTACTAACATTTTCTAGTGAAATACGGTCTTTCACATATAGCAACGTATCGGCAAAAGTATCATAAGCTGGTAGTGAAGAACATAACACAATCAACGCATGATCCTCACTCTCAATTTTGATATCCACATTCTTCATGTCCATTATAATTGAATTAAACTCATCAATGTGAGTTTTAACAGGTGTACCTTCGTTCATACGAAGATTGTATAACCTTTTTTTTCAGGTAGAGGCAGTTTGTCAGCAATTCCTTAGAATACAGATCTTCCATCTTCTTCTATGTCGTTGATGCAGAAGTTTCTTCATCAATTTCCCGAAGAACACTATCTGTAACGCTCATGAAGATCGCATTCAAATCCCTCTCCTTCAGGTCTGCCTTCGCTGTCTCTTTCATCTCCTCAAGAAAATCCTCATCAATTGCCTTTCATAACCCTTATAATACCAGGGACGATTTCATCCTAATCTTCCATTGACTGAAACTAGAACCCCCGTCAAATTTCTCTACTTCGTACTTTGTTGAAGACATCTTACCCTAGATTATATGTAGAAATACAAACCCTGCTCTGATGCCAATTATTGCGGAAGATCGTGGGTAAACCAATACACAATCACACACAAATAAAACAAAGAAGAAAAATCAACACAAGGCTTTAACGAGGTTCTGTAAGCCTATTCCTCGGGGCAAAAGCAGAGAGCGTTTCCAGATGAGAAAAACGCATAGTACAATCTATAGAATTCTCAATTACAACCCCTATATATAGATCTTACATAGTTCCAAATCTACAAGAAAAAGGTTTCTCGGCCCGACAAGGAAAATAAGTTTTTCTTTCCCAAATTTATTAGAACAATGGTTTTTTCTAAACTTATAGGAACTATGAATTTTCTAAGATACAAAGAAATAATTCAAGATATAAAATAATTTCCCTATATATATATTCTAAAATTCGAGATCAACTTTTCCATAATCCACTTGCTCCATTTCAGTTGTGTGCGCTTTACTTATTTAAACTAAAGGTTAGTTAACTAACCAGCTGGATTTAAAGCATGTACATAGGCTAGATAATATATGGTCCACGGGACGACATCAAAGCTAGATTGGTACACAGCAGTAAACAAAATAATTAGTCAAGACGCAATTTGAACCTATAGGTATTAGCTCTTCCAAAAGCAATTATTAGAGGCCGGAGAGTAAGGAAAAATCTTATTCGTGTTTGATGTTTACAACAATTAGGGGTGGTCCTTCCATAATACAAATAAAACAATTATTATAGGCTCCAAATTTATAGAAACTCCTTTTTTGTTATACCTAATAGGTTAGTATAAATCTAAAAACAGATTATATAAAGTTAAAAAGTTTGATTTCTTTCTTTAACAAGTATTGAGAAGAAGTATTTGCAACTGCTATGATACTTTTTACTTGAAATGAATATTGAACCCAAATTTCGTAAGAAACATATGATATATAAGAAGTAATAATTTGACAAGAATATTGATAATAACATCTCAAAAAATCTTTCCAAGTGTCTTTGGAGTTGATTACTTTATTCATATTAGAGGAGGGTATTTTTTCAGTTCAAAATAGATTTGAACAATTCGAAACATATGAAAATATTTTTGCTTTTCTATTTAATGGTAAAAATTAAGATCACTAGATGATGAATATTTGAAAAAATATTGCCTTAAATCTTCAATGTTCCTTAAAGCATAGTAATCAATTCGATATTGATGGTTTAGATTTATTTTCGTAATTAAAAATATTTTGAAAAATAGTACAGGTAGAAGATAACTGTTTAATTGATACACTCGGTCAAATAAAAAGATTTGATTCTTTTCCAAATGTCTATATTACTTATGGAATAATGTTCAGAACTCTTGTTAATGTCGCTTCAATGGAAAGAATTTTTAAAATTAAAATTGATAAAATCTCGCCTAAGGTCAACAATGTCTCAAGAAAGGTTAAATGGATTAGCTATATTATCAATTAAGAAAGACTTATTAGGAATTATTGGTTCTAAGAAAATTAACAAAATTGTACCCAAGAAACGTTAGAAATATAGACTTCAAATAAATAAATAATTTTTTTTAAAAAAATTAAGGTCCCTCATAAGCAACCCCCAATTTCAACCGAGAGGTTGTGAGTTCGAGTCTCCCCAAGAGCAAGATGGGAAGTTCTTGGAGTGAAGGATGCCGGGGGTCTATTTGGAAACAGCCTCTCTACCGAGTGTTATTGTTGTTATAAGGTCCCTCGTAAAGTTTGGTTTAGGCCACAGAACTCATCGAGCGGTCCCTGATAATAACTCTATAAAGGCTACCCAGATACTTACGGTCGACATAATTTTTTATTTAAAAACCTCAATTAAGACTTGTTCCAATTGAACATCCGTAGTAATCTAAAGTGTGCCATTCAGACACGTTGCGCACTGGCTTGAAAATGCCTCAAGCGCAGGGGCGGGGCACCTTATAACAAGGGATGTCAAATGATACTTCTTCCCCGAAAAATACGCGGTAGAAGTAGGTAAAAAAATAAATTAAATGTATATATATTATATATTGACTCTTCTTAATTTTATGATATATTTAATTTTATATATTTTAATACTCCTTAATGAAAATTCAAACTTCGCCTCTGCTTAAGCACGTGCCTGCAAGAGCTCGTTACGTGGAATAATTAGCCAAATAAATCGTTGATTTCACTTAGAATGCGGCTAATTATTCCTTACGCCTAGTAAGAAACACTAGCGGACACAAGTTTGAGGTATTTTCAAGCCAATATCGAATGTATCCAATTGGTATACTCTGGGCATACTACGGATATTCAGTCGGAACAAGGCCTAGTTAAGTGTCTAATGAAACATTATTGCAACTTTAGATGCCTGGATTCATCCTACTATAAATCTATAAATGCGTGACAAGATATCTTTTCAAAAACTATAATTATATATTTTCACCTTATTTTTATCATTAATTATAACAAACAAACAAAACATGGAGCTAAGTGTAAACACCGAATGTTAAATATTTTCAAAAGCAGAGTACAATTGGGGTGGCAGAGGCATGTGAATAAGTTGAGAAAAAGAAGTCAACCATGTGATGGTTCCATCTTCAGCAGTATCTACGGTCCAGATTTGATAATGGAAACCACCTATCACATTGTCACAAGCAAAATGGGATCTATTCAACCTGTATAATATATTACTCCATTAGACTTATGGTTCAAGCAAAATTAATCTCGATACTAAATTACTCTTCACTCCACCCCTACTTTTCCATCTTAATGACCATTAATACTTTGTAATACTACTGCCAGATTTAGTTTTATATTCTTTTGCAAGACACGTCACTTAAAAGAAAACTTATTTATTTTTTTACTGCTCCCCCTTAATACTCCGAAAAGGCATACGTCATTACATTTTTATTAAAGGAATAAATAAGAGTAACTTAGTAATAAAAAATTGATAATTGTGGTGATGGGTCAACTTTTATACTTGGATTAATTCCAACGAGTACATACTATTTTCTATCCTTCACAAATATTAGGTAATTTTATCCACCAAATTTTAAATAAATATGATAAGAAATTGCCTAATTTTTCTGCCTCTATTAAATTTAGACATGAGATCTTATGACTCTCAACTCATTTATAATAATTTATTATTTGTTTCGGGTGTGTCAAAGCCTTGTACGTAAATAAGAAAGACGGGAGTGAGTAATATCCAAATAAGTTTTGTTAATATTGGGTGTATATTGTTAATATCCAAACCTTATACTTAAATAAGAAAGACGGCAATATGTGCATGCATTTTTACTGTTTATCTTTCATCGTAATAGTGCAGTGTGTTACTCTATGCGTTTGAATTCATAGACGTAGTCTTTTTTAATCCACTTCTAGAAAAGGTTGTTGAGGAAAAGTAGTTCCAACTAATGCTTTTGTTTCATGGACAAAACCCTTTTTGTGCATGAAAATTACTGTATGTATAAATGTATGCTTACATATATACTAGCTCGTCGTATTAGATGTTAGGCTTTTCAAACAATGTTAATATTTAATTATTATTCCATTAGCTAGTTATTAATGTCTCTACTTTTATTATACAAGTCAAGCTTGCTTCCAGAGTTCGCTATAGCTAGGATCCAGAGCTTTGGAGTAATTAAACAAATAATGATTCCCCATCTAATAAATTCTGAGCACAAGCAGAGAACAATCCCTCCCTTAAAATAAGGAATACTTTATCAAACAATCTTCAACTTTTAAATGATATATGATCCCTTTTGCCTCTCTTAGCTTTCACTCTTGTAGGAGACATCGATTACATACTTCGACTTGACGATCTCTGAGAATGGCATCAATCAACTCCATTTTAGTACTCAATCTCACTGCCATTTTCTGTCTCATTATTTTCCCACTTCTCTCCTCTTCAACTAACGCTGATCAAAACTCTAATTTTCTATATGATGATGAAGCCGAAGATCAAGACGAAGAATGGATTCTTGATACACCATTTACTTATAATAGTAATTTAAGAGGCAAGTCGTACGTGGCCAAAATCAAGAAAGGTACGAGTTGTGACGCGAAAATATACAATATTTGCAATGGGGTGCCAGCAAATAATGGGACGAGCATGCTTTATTGCTGCAAAAAACATTGCAGAAATGTGCTTGGAGATATGAACAACTGCGGTGTGTGTGGGAAGAAATGTAAATTTGGACAACGTTGTTGTGGTGGGGTTTGTACCGATGTGGTATATAATCCTATGCATTGTGGCAAATGTAACAAAGCTTGCTTGCCTGGAGTTCCATGTGATTATGGATATTGTGGCTATGCTTAGGGAAATATATTCAAAGTTGTTATACATGTAGCTAGTTAGCGGAGCTCTATATTTATTATTCTCACTTTGTGATTCTATGCCATGTTCATTATTACATTGGAAAATAAGTTCAGTAGGTCCAGTTCATAGTAGTACTATATTACTATTACTGACTTTATTTTCATTCCTGCTTTTGCATATAGGAGGACAAGTTTTTGTACGTAATATTACACATTTCAAGCTCCATTTCATACACGGAGAAACACTATTTATTGACTATATTGTCATTAATAAAAGTATATGATTTGTTCTTGGTATTCTGTTGACCATTTGTATCAATTAATTCAACATTAATGTATTCTTTGACGGTAAGCACGGCGAGCTAACTTGCCATTAACGCAGAAATACCAGAGTGTAGTCCATAAGTGAATCTAGAATCTAAAGTTGGTGGTTTCAGTGAGTGTGGTCTTATATATATATATATATATATATATATATATATATATATATATATATAATTTTGTACATAGTTCAAACAGAAAATAATGAATTTAGTTAAATCGATAGAAGCGGCCTAATATTCCCTTCTGATTACGTCTTCTTGTTACTACACCATTTAATAAAACCTTCTCTTGAGTTAGATCTTCGGCTGCATTGCTATTTGCTAGAATAAAACAACTAGGCTAAACTTGTGTCGGCGGAGAAGGCAAAAGTAGGCTTGAGAACTATAAATGTCAAATGAAACCAGGTCAAATACTTTAAGGACTTGTAATTTTCGATTATGTGATAGCAATTTTACAACAAAGGAAAAGGTCAAATACATAATAAAAGTTGACATTTGTGTACGGAATCGGGGACAAAAGTTTTCCTTGATTCCCCAATAAGGAAATAAGAGGGAAGCGTGGTCTGGCGCGACTATAAGCAATGTCAAAGGACCCCTCGTATCGGAACTCGGGAGGAGTGAACGATGTATCTGCATTCGGACACGGTAAAATAATGGATCCGGATCAAGTAAAGTTTTCAGACCATAGAAAACGCGAAAATGATTATGCATGACAAGTAGGAAGCCGTAATATTCGCCCTCAACCAGATATTACGGTGCAAAACTCATTCGATATCGACTGTAAATCGATATTTACCAATAAAAAAAAAGATTTTTATCTCATTTAGACTTGTACTAGGATTAGAATTCCTTACTATATAAAAGGAAAAGTTTCTTTGATTCTAATACATAGTTGACATGCAAATCAAAGCAATAAAGTTCATTTTGTTATGAAATAGAAGATTCTTACACTTCTATTTAAGGTGAATGTCTTTAATGTACTTAATTAGAGAGATTTTAGAGTCCTATTATTGGTAGCAAGATCTTCCTCCTCCCTATAAATAGAGGTGCTCTCTACCATTGTAATTCACCCCTCTCAACTCAATAAGAAGAACTCTCTCTACTCTTCTCTCTATTGCTATTGTTCTTGTTCTATTGTTCTTGTCTTTTGCTTTAGTTTATAACACGTTATCAGCACGAGACTCTACCGTCTCAAGTATCATTCTCGAAAATCCAAGGTATTTTCCCTCTTCCTAATTTAATTTTCGAGTATGTCTGACATTATGAAAAGAAAGTTCGTTGCCCTTGAAATTTCGGGCAAGAACTATATGACATGGGTGTTGGATGCTGAAATCCACCTAGATGCTATGGGTCTCGGAGACACCCTCAAAGATAAAGAAAAAGCATCCACCCAAGATTGTGCGAAGGCCTTGATTTTCTTGCGCCACCACCTTGACGAAGGTTTGAAGATTGAATATCTCACCGTCAAGGATCCACTCGTTTTGTGGAACAGCTTAAAGGAGAGATATGACAACCTGAAGTTGGTCACTCTGCCACAAGCACGATATGATTGGGCCCATCTGAGGCTACAGGACTTTAAGTCCGTTTCTGAATATAATTCTGCTATGTTCAGAATTACTTCTAAACTGAAGCTATGTGGAGATAACATCTCCGATTACGATATGCTTGAGAAAACGTTTACCACGTTTCATGCCTCCAATATGGTACTGCAGCAACAGTACCGAGAGAAAGGCTTTACGAAGTACTCTGAACTGATTTCTCTCTTACTAGTGGCTGAGCGAAATAATGACCTGCTCATGAGAAATCACGAAAATAGACCAACTGGGTCTACACCACTGCCTGAAGCAGATATGGTGCACTCGCATTATGCCAAACATAAAAGGGACCACGATCACGGTCATAAACGGGGTCAAAGCCAAGGACGTGGACAAGGAAGAAATTCCAAAGAAGTCCGTCACCCCCCAAAGAGAGATAACCACCGAAAGCAGAAACGGGATCCCGAAGATCCTAAGGCAAATAGTTCAGAAACTATATGTTATCGTTGCGGTGGGAAAGGGCACTGGTCAAAGATTTGCCGTATACCAAGACACTTGGTTGACCTTTATCAAGCATCTCGAAAGAGAAAAGGCCCTGAAACAAACTTTGTCTATGACGACAATGAGGACATCACCCACCTGGATGTGGCAGACTTCTTTGAGCAACCCGAGGGGAAAATAGACCACCTAATCGGCAATGGGACCATGATGAAAGAAGATGGAGTTATTTGATTTTGTTCTACTTATTTGTATTAGTTAGTGAATAAACTAATAGTCATTAGCATTAGCTCGTATTAGTTAGTTCATAAAGCAATGTTAGCAGTAGCTCTTTAGAATATCTTCAATATGTTCAAATATCAATAAAACTTTTATTTTCCAGTGGGGGTAATCGACTAGCCTGAAAAACTAGTCGATTATCAACTATTTTCGCATTAAAGTTGAAAAACAATTGATCAACAATCGATTGTCTTTGGCTAACAATCGATTGTCTTGAAACAGTGTGTTCTGGAATTTTTCAAAAATAGCCAACAATCGATTGTCTTTGTCTAACAATCGATTGTCTTGAAACAGTGTGTTCTGGAATTTTTCAAAAATAGCCAACAATCGATTGTCTTTGTCTAACAATCGATTGTCTTGAAACAGTGAGGTCCGGAATTTTTCAAAAATCATCCACAATCGATTGTCTATATCGAACAATCGATTGTCTTAAGACAGTGTGATCTGAAGTTTTTCAAAAATAACAAATAATCGATTGTGTGTGTTTAACAATCGATTGTCTATGTTCCAACAATCGATTGTGTGTTTAATAATCGATTGTCTTATGAAAAACGCTGAAATTTTCAAACTGCATAGTAATTGATTATGGACAACATATCTGATTTTGTTAGTCAACTGTTAGTAGCAGATTTTGAAAATATTATGTGACACAAAAAGAATTGAACTTGCTTATTCTTATGTTCCTGTATTTCTTTTGTATGTCATACCATGGAAAGTAAATTGATCGAAGGCTCCGGAAGAGCCATTGTAACTCTGCCCAAGGGCACGACGTTAATCATAGAGAATGCTATGTTCTCCTCCAAGTCTATAAGAAACTTGTTGAGTTTTAAAGATGTACGCCGGAATGGCTACAATATTGAGACAATGGATGAAGATAATCTCGAATATCTCGTCCTCACTTCAAAGAATGTCTCCGGCCAAAAAGAGGGTTATTGAGAAATTCCCGTCTTTATCTTGTGGCCTGTATTGGACAAGAATTAGTGCAATTGAGGCACATTCAACAGTAAATCTAAAGAATACTGAGTCCAATACATTTGTACTTTGGCATGATCGACTGGGTCACCCAGGATCAACCATGATGAGACGGATTATAGAAAGCTCATATGGGCATCCGTTAAAGAATTTCAAAATTCTTTCAAGTAATGAATATCCTTGCACTTCGTGTTATCAAGGCAAGCTGATTATCAGACCATCCCCAACAAAGGTTGGGACTGAGTCACCCCAGTTTCTGGAACGTATACAAGGGGACATTTGTGGACCTATTCACCCACCTAATGGGTAGTTTAGGTATTTCATGGTCTTGATAGACGCATCCTGTAGATGGTCTAATGTGTGCTTGTTGCTATCACGCAACCTTGCGTTTGCAAAGTTAATGGATAATAGATGAGAATAATCTTGAATTCTTCATGAAAACGAGGCTGCCCATTTCGGTTTGGGTTTACGCCATTTTGCATGCAGCAATGCTACTTTGTCGGCTGCCCGCCTCGGCTTAGGGTCACGCCATTTCGCTTGCAGCAATGCTAGTTCGTCTCTGACTGACGAATTATCACAAATATTCCCTATTGCAATTGGTTTTGGGTCATGAACCCAATATATCCCATTTAAGAAGCTTTGGATGCGCAGTATATGTGCCTGTAGCACCGCCATCCCGCACCAAAATGGGTTTGCAAAGGAGGTTAGGAATATATGTTGAGTTTGACGCGTCCTCCATTATTCGCTACCTCGAAACATTGACAGGAGATTTGTTCACTGCACTATTTGCAGACTGTCAATTGGATGAGACACTTTTCCCAAAATTAGGGGGAGAAGTTGGTGAAACCAAACGGGAAATTTTGTGGAAAAATGCATCATTATCTCATCTTGATCCACATACCTCTATTTGAAAGAAAGAGGTACAAAAGATTATCCATTTGCAAAGAATAGCAAATCAAATGCCTGACGCATTTACGGACTTGAAGAGGATAACGAAATCACACATTCACGCGGGAAAATGTTCCGATCCGTATTGAAGTCCCTATTGGACAAATATCTAGTGTCATATCCAATGAGTCAAATGCACGCCAGAAGCGTGGCAGACCATTAGGTTCCAAAAATCGAAATCCTAGAAAGAGGAAAAAGAACGATCTAAATGACACTATGAAAGAATCACATGAGGACGCTCATGATTTGATTAATTCCGAGATTCACGAAAAATCTATTGAGCCTGAGACTCTTGAAAATACGGAATGCAAGAATGTGAGGATCTCGAACCTCAGTCTGTGGTAGTACAAAATTAATTGAGAGCTCTCGAAGAGCCAATTATTACTATGTTGGAGAAACACAATTGAGTATTGTGCTGTAGTAAGTCTCAAAGAAACTTATTCAGTTTCCAAAAGTACACGCAAAGGCGATTGATGATATTGAGACTATAAATAAAGGAAGGCTTTGATTCTCCTATTACTACAACTTGTAGCGGGGTAATTTGTATATGAAAAGCTACCCGCTTTGTTCTCCAGTTTGTACTACACAAACGAAAGAATGCCACAATAAAGTGGATATCTATTGGTATAAAACCCATGTCATAATAAACCCGAAGTTTATTGATAAGTGCACATGTCATGGTGTAAATTTGAAATTTACCAATATTGATAATTTATTCAGTTGACATTCGTGTTAGCCATCTCATTTGAAGTATGATGTGCAAATTCACATAGGTGAATATCAAAGAACTAGAAGTTCTTGTTCTCAGTAATGAACTGACCAACTAAAGAGTTCGGGTTGAAGCCCCTTGATTCTGGAAATATCAAAGGTGAATATGGGCCCATTCACCTGCCATGTATACCACATATGATGCATCTATGATATGGTTACATGCGCCATTGTTATTAACCCGCAGCCTGGCAGTGCTTGCGAGGTAAATCGCTCAGTAATCTAACTTCGAGCATAGTTTCCAGATTCTCTACTCAAGACAGTTCATCTTGATAAGTTGGTTTATATCAAAGTTGGTTTAGCAAGATAATTATTGAGTGCTTCCACTTAATAGCTAAACTGTTCATTATGAGAACGAAGTTGTATATATCAGTTTGATATAAGTTGTATACGAGAGTATATTCTCCCCTCACAAGTGGTTCAAGGTCAGGAACCAAATAATTTCATCTTATTACTAAGGTGCTGTGTATATTGACATAATGCACAAAGATGATTTCCCAAAGTTGAGGAAACATGTTAGCTTTACTAACATGAGAGGGAGACATGATAAACATTTGAGAAAGTGTTACATGGGATGAATTTTTATTTGTATATGTATATCCCCGAATATCATGATATGAACCTGTAGTTCATAAAAAAGGAAATGAAATTGCAACATATTGCAAAGCATGCTATACGCATTTACTGACTCAAAGAAAGCAACTAAATGGAAGAGATACAATTCAAGAAGAATTGATTCCATATGAAAGACATGTAGCTTTGAACCTATAGTTCATATGCTTGAAAGTATAAAGGCAAAGGTATGTATAGTCAATTTTCGATATCTTATTTGTTTAGCATGACATGAAACTTTGATATGCAGCTAAAGTCTATTATGTGACTTACATGACATAACTTGAAAGATTTAAGTTGCTTGAAGCATATGCAATTCTTGGTCCTGAAGTACCACATCCTAAGTACAATTTGTGTATATATGTATCTTGCTATAACTATAAGCATGATGGCATGCATCTATGGAGATATTAAAGAGCTATTCCACGACATTATATGAAGATGTTCATATCTATCAAGAGTGATGATTTCAAGGTGCGGAATATTTATTCAAGTCAACATGGTTGATTTATTTATCAAATATCTACCAAAGATCGTTTTGAAGATGATGCACAAGATTGGAATGCAAATGCTCAAGGATATAAATTGATGTACTCATTAGGGGGAGTCAATGCGCGTTGCACTCTTTTTCCCTTACAAGGTTTTGTCCCACTGGGTTTTCCTTGCAAGGTTTTTAACGAGGCAACCAATAGGCGCATATTCAAACATGTGTACTCTTTCCTTACTTTAATTTTTCCCATTGGGTTTTGTTTTAAGGTTTTAACGAGGCACATCATTGAATAGACATTCAAGGGGGAGTGTTATGAAATAGAAGATTCTTACACTTCTATTTAAGGTGAATGTCTTTAATGTACTTAATTAGAGAGATTTTAGAGTCCTATTATTGGTAGCAAGATCTTCCTCCTCCCTATAAATAGAGGTGCTCTCTACCATTGTAATTCACCCCTCTCAACTCAATAAGAAGAACTCTCTCTACTCTTCTCTCTATTGCTATTGTTCTTGTTCTATTGTTCTTGTCTTTTGCTTTAGTTTATAACACATTTAGTCTTTTAGCTATTATTAAAAGTATTCTTAGCTATTCTCTTCTTATTTGCATCCGAGCTTATATTGAGGGTCTGATTGAGGTTGAGTTTCACTTATCATTAAAAGATTAGGCTTGATCATTGCATTACAATTAGTTCGATATTTCATTGCTTGTTGTTCTTAATTAAATCATTCTTATTGAAGTATATATTCTTTCAACAACGTACAAATTTAATTATTATCCATTTTTTAGGATAAACAACACCAATTTTTATTTAACACCTAAGCAAATCCTAATATCTTTTAGACACTTTAATGCCCATGAAATTTTTAGACACTTTAATACCCATAAAAATGTTTATTTTCAATAATACGGTTGTTATGAAGGACACTTTGGATTGACACGTTAATAAGGTTTTTGCTACCAAAAGTCCAAATTTTTATCGTCCTAACTTAAGATAATACGCAAAAGACTTGAAACTTGAAAGAGTCTTTATTTCCAGTTCCTAGAGGACCTATATATGTTCTGTGGCAAAGAGGGTTAACAACATATCCAACAATTCATTTAGTAATCTAAGGATCTAAATTTTATGCAACATAGTGTTAATATATTTTAACATTATCACTGAAATCACAAGTTTATTATTTTTTGTCACACCCTAATAATTGATATTATTTAGTGAATAATCAGATGGTGTAAATATTTATCAAGGAGGTCTTCCTACTATTGGCACTTTTTGGATCTACCTAAAAGGGAAGAAAAATAACTTGAGATTAAATAATGAGCTGGGTAATGACTCCAACTGCTCGAATAATACCAATTACCATATATGGAATTAATGGATATAAATGGCTTGTAGCTATTTTGAATCCGAGATGAATTATATTGGAATTGTTAGGACAAATGATTGATACGAATTCATGTAGATTGCATATTGTTGCTTTGGACGCTGTTTGAGTAATTTGAAGGGTAAGCTGATGTCAGTTGAAGTACTAATTTTTATATACATAAAATCAATGAAAATTACCAGCTATATCCATTTATAAATAGTTCATATCGAACTGGACTCCATGGTGATTGTCAATATGCTTCTCAACAGGGAAATCGACAACCTTAAATTAGAAAACATTATCATGGATATTACTCATGCTTTCAGAGACGCTACTGTACAGATCTCTCATTGCTTCAGAGAAGCAAATCAAGTAGCAAATTTTCTAGCTAAATTAGCATTTTCTAGTAGAGCTAGCATCTTCTATCACTCTCTTCAACAGTTACCAAAAGAGGTCAAGGGACTATTTCAACTAGATAAATGGCAACTTCCTTCTATGAGAAAAAGATATGATAAATATAATTTTTTTGGAAGTTTGATTGTATAGTTTGTATTAATGAACGGAATCTGAGCTCTCCTTTCTTTCATTAGTATAGAGGTAAAGTTCATGTCTCCCTCTATTTTGTACCTTTTTGCTCATATATAGACATGGTAGGGGGTCTTACCTACCCCCCCTCCCCCACACACACCCCCCCAAAGGCTATAGCCTGAAGGTGATGGCTTCAATTAAAATTTAAAAAAGGTAGCTCACTACAAAAATTGGTCAACTGATAAAATATTACTAATATTAGCCAAATTAGCTAATTAGCTATTTATAGCAAAAAAATATCAAATTTTTGCTTTGATTAGAGTGTTTGTTATTAGAATAGATTGGGCATAACTTGAGGAGCTTGAATCTCAGTTGTGGGATGACTTAGTGAAGTTTTGAGGTGGTTTGAATTAAAAATTCGAAGTAAAAGCTAAACATGAAAAAAAATGATATGTGTATCACACTGTGTATCATTTGTGTACCATGCATGTATCATATTTGTATCAATTATGTAACAGATGTATATCGCTGTATACATATGTGTGAGATATATGCCTGATACATGTTTGATACATATGTCACAAAAGATTTTTTTGAACTCGATTTAATATGAATTTTGATACAAAACTAGTCTAAATCACCTCCAATCTTCCTCAAATTTTGTATATTGACTTATCTATATATTTTCAATGAATTTCAACTATTCTTTTTTTGTTTAGATTTTTGAAATATTGTATAGAAACGCTTAAAAATATAGAAGGTAATTTTTGCATGTGATTCTTTGATAGAAAAAACTGTCATTTGCTTTTTTTAATTTTTATTGGTTAATTTGATAAATTTATGATTAATAGTTAAAGGTTAGTAAGTTAAAAATTTATTTGGACATTTATATAAGTTTCCCAAAGATCAAACCTCAGCTGATCCTTTTTCTGTTTTAAATACCAGCAACGCTTAATATCAATTCCAATTTCAATCAATTTACTTTTGCTTTGGTATTATTTGCCTCGAATCCAAAGGTCAACTAGCAAAGGCAAAACTTAGGGTGTGTTCGGTACGAAGGAAAAAAATTTCGAAAAATATTTTTTTAATTTTATTATGTTTGGCCGGTCTAAATATTTTAAAAATTATTTTCTTCATTAACTCATTTTTTATGGGAGAAAATGTTTTCCATATTAATAAAAGGGAAAATATTTTCAAAAATATTTTTTTAACATTCCCCATCCTATTTTTCACATGAATTCACCACATATCCTACGAACCCACCCCCACCCGATCACCCATCTACCCCACTCCACCCTACCCTTCCCCAACCCTCACCCTAAATAGACAAATTATTAATGATACTTTTTTTTTCATGTTATAAATAGAGTACCTTTTTTCATTTCAATAAATGAGTATTTTTCTTTCCATGATATAAAAAAGGTATATTTTTCATTTTAACAAAAAGATACTTTCTTTTTATGATGTTAAAAAAAATTCTCTTTCAACAAAATAATATAGTAAAAAGTATATTCTTTCATTTAAAAAAAAATTTATGATGTAGAAAAATTATTTTCTTTCCGTTCAACAAAATAAGTATTTTCTTTTCATGATGCAGAAAAAATTTTCATTCATTTCAACAACATAAATTTCCATGAAAACATTTTTCATGAAAAATATTTTCTTTCATACCAAACATGCCCTTAAATCAAAATCCAATCCCAAGCTTAGTCTTTGCTTTTGAGAACCAAACAACCAAGCCCCCATAAAGCATACTTAATAAATAAACAACTGTAATTGTAGCTCTTAAATTTTTGGGTTAGGCCAGCAACTTAATTATCTCTTTAATTAGTCTGAAGAGTAAAGATAACCCTATAGCAATATTGAAATTAAGTTGTTAAACGGTGGGCTGGGACGGGTTGGGACGGGCTGAGTTGGAAAAAATGAAACCGGTCGATTTTCAATTCGGGTCGATTATGGGTTAGTCTAAACCCAGCTTAACGGGTCCGGATCCATCCGAATAAAAAATGAGCCGTAAATGTTACGGGTCCAAGGGGTCTGGTTGGGTCGGGCCGAATTAATGTTAATTTTTTTCTGTATTGTGTAACTATTGTAATTTATATAAATATAAAGTAAAAATGGCAAATATACATCTACAGGAATTAGCTTATCGACTCCCCTGATTCCCTGAACAGTATAGGCTCCCATAGCAATAACATATTTTGGTTTAGACATTTGCTCATATAATCTCACTAAAGAGGGGACCATTTCCAAATAATACAATGAAGATGGAAAAAATTACATTTATAAATTACCACTACTTTTTTATTTCAAAATTTAAACTTACAAATTCAAGTTTACATTTAACAAACAACTTAACGAAAAAAGAGTAAATTCAAAAGTTTTGCATTGCCTTATTACGTTCGTCATAACCATTAATCAATATAAACTTCTTGGTAATCTTCTGGAGTGTTAAATTCAGATGAATTACCATATGTCAATATGCAGTTAACCGTTGCCAACGGTATAAAACCTAATTTTTTTTAAAAAAAACTAGCCATTATCTCGGAACGGTTAACCGATTCGAAAGAAATTTTGGTTGACCTGATTTGACCGGTCCTAGTTGACCAGATGCATTAAGGTGAGCGGACCAACCCCCTAACCCACCCCCTAAGTAACGATCTGGCTCGGTCCGAAAAAGGGTCAGCCCGACCTGTTTGACACCCGTAATTGAAATATAGATCTTTCAATTAGGTTTCACTACAATTGTTAAGTTTCCTTACATGCATTATATTGTTAATGTATCGTATTTTGCGTGGAATTTTATTACTTATTTAAAAGAGAATGGAAGAATTAAAGGAATTCAACAAAATATTAATCCTAACTAAAGTGTTTACTGTATGTTTGAGGAGTGTATAAAGCTTATCTTTACTCCTAAATTATTATAGGACTAAAATGATGTTTTATACTAATTAAAGAAATAAAATGTACACCACCTAATAAAAAGTCCTATTTCATTACCCAAAGAATAAATGAAAAATGAAAGCCTTTCATTTGCTTCTCTTCGATGGAAGTTTGATTTTCCCAGAATGTATCCTAATTTTTGGCCTAATTCTTCTTCTGATGATCGATTCAACCTCTGATCAAAAAGATATACCTTGGTTATATTTCATCTCTTCAACAAGTTTAGTAATGAGCATAACGGCCCTATTGTTCCGATGGAGAGAAGAACCTATGATTAGCTTTTCAGGAAATTTCCAAACGAACAATTTCAACGAAATCTTTCAATTTCTTATTTTACTATGTTCAACTCTATGTATTCCTCTATCCGTAGAGTACATTGAATGTACAGAAATGGCTATAACAGAGTTTCTCTTATTCGTATTAACAGCTACTCTAGGGGGAATGTTTTTATGCGGTGCTAACGATTTAATAACTATCTTTGTAGCCCCAGAATGTTTCAGTTTATGCTCCTACCTATTATCTGGATATACCAAGAAAGATGTACGGTCTAATGAGGCTACTATGAAATATAAGTTTCTTGTCAAAAAGAACATGTTTATATCAAATCCGACTCAACAACCACCTTGGGACCAATTTTTCTGCTCTCCATAATGGAAATAGTTAATAGTCAAACAGAACTTACCACTCTCCCATCCAACGAAATAATGCTCAAAATGGGCATCTTTTCAATTCTGGCATGTAGTAGTGGGACAGATGTATACCATACCAAAATGTCACCACGTACAACTTCACATAACTATATAAACTTGTTACTGCTGCTGCTGCTTTTTTTTAAATCTTTGCTAGAGCCGTGAGTCTATCAGAAACAACTTGTTTACCTTCTCAATGTAGGGAGATAAGACTGCGTACATATTATCTCACCTGGGTTTGTTTCTTGTTGCACAACTTGACATATATAATATAAATCACTGGAAATGTCAAAGGTAATGGCTCTCAACGAAGAGAATAAGTAGGAAGATGATAAAATATCAGTGTCTACAAAGGAAAAGGTCCGGATGACAGTATTTAAGCAAAATGTCAATAACTGCAACTACACCAAACAAATAAAACATGTAGGCTCTCTCAGCTAATATCTCAGATAGGCCGCATCTACGAGCAACATTATGAGTTTTCCATCCTAGGTTAGGATGCAAGAAACATGAAATAACGTTATGATAAACTAAACAAGACTTACTATTGCAGTATTGTAAAGCACTAAAGCCAAATGTCTTTGTTTTCACTCTCCCAACTCATTTTACTTTTGAAGATTTTTACTTTTGAAGATATATGTATCCGAAAACTAGAAGTATCAGAACTACCAGAGCAGCAGGAGCACCAGCCCATAGCCAATAGTTTGTTGCTTTCTTGCGCTTTAGTATAGCTTTAGGAAGCTCCGAGCCTCTTGCACGTGTTGCTCTATGCCTAATGGTATTCTCTTTCCGAGCCTTGACCTTGGGTGCAACGGTTGTTTCAACATTTTCCTCCGCTTTTTCTTCCTCGGCAACCTCTGCAGGTGTTTCGGTTGGTTCCTCAGTTGGTTCCTGATCTGCAACAGAAGATCCGCCCTTCTTCCTCACTCTCTTCTCACGTTCCTGAAAGGAGTTGAAAGTAACTAGATAAGTCCACAGTTAATCTGAATGTTAACAACAAAATAAAACCACACGGAAATCGTGGAATTATGAAGAATCAGAGGGATAATTTCCTTGAGCTTCTTTTCAGCTTCTAGCTGAGCTTTCTTTGCAGCTTTTGCAGCTGCTTTCTCTGCCAGCTTTTTCTTCCTCTCCATAGCCTGTCTATTTTTTGCTATCTCCTCCTCTTTCTTCATCTCCTTCAACGTTGCCTCGTCAACTTCATTTTTCTTGGGATCAACATCCTTGGGTATCTTTTCCAAACCATAAATTTCCTCTTCTTCATCAACGACATCTTTTTTCTCGGCACGTTTTGTGTTTTTAACGTGAGAATCATTCGGCTGCTTGCTACTCTTCTCCTTCTGTTCTTTCTGAACAGGAGCAGCGTCAACAGACACATGATCTTCCTTTACAGGTTTTGCATTAGCTCTTGCTGGAACTTCGGTTTGGGAGACAGTAGGTACTTCTGGTAGCACCAGAGGCTTTTCGTCGGGATTCCTCATTCTGCCATCCCTGCTCAACTGCCTGATATCAAGCGACTGCAAGAGTCTCCTCTCATAGTCATCCCTAAAAGGCTTTTTACCACACCAGAGAGACATGAACTTATCGACCTAGTGAAAAGAAGAAAAGTTGATTGTCAATGTAAACGTAGAAAACTGCAAATTGTGCAACTGAAGGTGAAAGATCCAGCATACCTCTGTAACTGAGAGCTCTTTAAGGGCTTCAACATCCTTTTGATCTGCGAGTTGTTTAACTTTGTGCAACACATTGGAGTTTTGATAGAAAGAAGAATTCTGAAAAATTGGAAGAAATTGGTTATAAAGATCACCTCAGTCTAAAAACCTATTTCTCTTGATGCTTGCAGTAATAAGAGAACATTTCAATTTCCAAAAGTCAGCAATCGCCGTTGGAAGATTTTCAGAGAGTGTATACGGAACATTGAACAAAATCAACAGGCATCTCCTTGAGACCCTCTTGGGCTCTCAGCTGATGTTCCTTATTCAGTTCCTTTCTTTTTCTAATTTGGGTGGGGGTTTGGTGTGTGTGTGTGTGGGGGGGGGAGGGGGGGGGGGGGGTCGATGCAGCAATAGTTAGTCAAATAAATACATATGAGCCTAGCTAGCTAGCAACTCCCAAATATGATTTTTAACTGAATCTGAAGTCATCATCTGTATAAAATCAACACAATCCTCGTGTCACTTGCCAGGACATTGAACCAGTGTAGTAAACAGAAATGAAATTTTTCTAACTGCTGTATAATGATTTCCTAACAAAATAGTCTAAAGAAGGATGGAGAAAAATCAGATCCCTCACCAAATTCCTACACCTTAAACAGGAATTACAAGAATACAGAGATAAACACAGGACAACATAACAAGAACGTGTGATCACACACGAGAACAGATTACTCAAATAAACCATCGAAGCACAGTTTTTTAAGTGTCTCATGACCAACTGATTGTTGTCCATTCATCAAATCAATGGGATTTAATCTGAGAAAAAAATAATATGACCCTTTTTAGCAAAATATTGAGACAGTTCAGTCAACAAGGAAGCAGAGTAGCATACCCCTTCTTCACGCTGTTTTCTCAATTCCTGAATATGTTCATACGTCTTGTCCCTCTTCTCCACGACTTCCTTCAATTCCTCATCCAATAAGTTGATCTGCTTGCTTATGGCGTCAATCTGATCATCTATTTGCTTAAGCTTTGCCTTAACCTCCTGCTGCCCCTTACGAACTCCATCCAGGCCAACACTCATAAGCTACAGCACCACAAAGTGTGTTAACAGTTACAACAGGCAGATTACGGCAAAATAACATGATATATTTTAGGCATAGCATATTTTGCATCAATATAAGAGAAACATAACCTAAAAGCCTTACTTTGACCTGGTTCTGGATTGATTCCTTTTCGCCCAATGATTCATGAATCTGAGCCCTTGCTGCAGCCTTTTCTTTAACAGCTTCCCTTGTCCCTTCAAGTTGTTTGATTTCCCGCAGAATTTGCTTCTCTTCGTTCAGAGGAATGCTTTCATGCTGAATGCGGTACTGCAGACTCTTAATCTACTCAATTGCCAAAATAAAATTGGCATTATTCGTTTGCAATGGAACTTAATGACTAAAGGCAAAGGAGAAAAGCTAAGAGTAATGACGGAACAAACCTAAGCTGAAGGATAATTAAAGTTATAAACAAGTGCTTACAAGACTATTGAGCTCCTGCTCGGATGAACATACTATAGGACCCCTCTCTCGGCCTGCATCCCTAGCACCGCGGAGCTGGCCTAAGGCCTGTTGCAGAGGTTCCATTTCCTTTCTTTTCTCATCAATAGTACTCCAAAATTCCTTATTCTCAGCACTGAGAGATTTCCTTTGTTCAATTACCTTCGATCGTTCTGCCTGCAAATACTCGAGGAGTTATTTGATTATAGCTTTCATACTTCCACAAGAACAGGGTTTAGACAAATTGGCAACTAACAAAAAGGACCATGCAATAGGCAATATCACCTTTATGTAGCTTGCTGGATTATATTTTCAAGAGCAAATTGTAGGGCAGCAATGACATAATAAAAAATCTGAAAAATAAGTCACTAAGCATGAGTCTATTGCAACTTCTGTTACCATCTTTTGTCTTGCACTTATCGGTGTCCAACTGGGAACTATATATTGCTTTGCTAAGTTTATCCCTGAAGTGATCCATCACTTTACCAAAGTGTTCTCACCGGTAAGATAACAAGTTGGCATGCAAGAGAAAAGTTCTCTTTTTAGGTAAGAGACACAGCTTGCAGTTTAAAACACTTAACACGGATATGTGTATGCATGAATTGAACTGCAAATCAAGAATGTATACAAGGCAAGAAAATGAGAAAGAGAGATATGAGGATAAGATCATGTTATAAACAACTCCTGAACTTTGACAGTCAAGAGAGAGAGGACTATGTTAAACACCGAGTAACATAAGCAATATATGACCTTGAAATATTCAGCTGAATTTAGATCACCCAAAAACTCACCCTTTTAGCCTTTAACTTTTCAATAATCTGAGATCTTGCTTGGTTCTTTTTCTGTAGCTCTCTCTCAGCCAGTTCAATTTTAGCCTTCAATTTTGGGTCTTCAAATCTCCTAAACTTAACAAGATAGAACGAATGGATCTGCTTAGGTTCAGGCCAGTCCTCAACAGCATCCTTCGGTACGTTGCTCACAGGAGTTCTGCTTACTTCCTCCTTCTTAGGTTCTTCAGTACCATGAGAACCAAACTTTATAGGCTCGGTAATCCCTGAACCATGATTCATCTTTCCATTTTCTTTCAGAAGGTTGCTATGCTCACTTCCATCTTCAACTGGAACATGAACTAACTTAGCTTCCACATCTATCCCCATTATTTTATTAAATTACAAAACCAAAAAGGTGCCTGATCCTGATACATGCAAACATTGAACACATTAGCAAAATTATGTACTTACTAACTACTGCATAATCCAGAAGATACACAATAGGTGATAGCAACAAGAATAATGTGATATGTAAGACTCTTAATTTATCGACCACATATCGAGCTCAAGATGGACTAAACTTTAAAATATTGTGCAGAATGATTCAGCCCACAGGATCCTATTAATCCATGATGAAAACTAGGAACAGACCAGAATTTATTGAGCAGTTAAAAAAACAGATCTTTGATCACAAGATCAGCTACTCCATCTAACAATCAGACCAATTACAAAAGATTTAAAACAGCATCATCTCAGAGGAAAAGCGAATAATAAAAATCCCATAAACCTTGAGGGACAAAAAAATCAAAACCAAAGATTGGAATCTTTACCAAAGAAAAGGTGCATCCAATACAAAATCAAAGCCATCATGCAAAAGAAAGCAAAAAAGAAACTGAAAAATAGTTCAAATCGCTAAGTATAATCAGTAAAATATAAAATCACATAAAGATCAGATTTTGCAGCAAAAAAATGAAAAATTCAAGCCACCCTCCAGTCAAAAAACAAAACCCAAATCATTTCTACTAAATTAAAGTGAATGAAACAAAAGTTTCTATACAAGGGTCAAGATCAATACAGATCGAAGAAATTAACATAAACTCAAAAAAAGGGGAAAAAAGACAAACAGGGAATAATACTAAGAAGAAACCGTAATGAAACTGAAATAGTAAAATGGAGACTTACTGAGTATAGGAACAACGAAGGGTTTGAGATTTAGAGAAAAGAGTGCTGGCCCCTTGTCTTTCTACCCTTATTTGACAAAAATTGAAGAGGGCCGTCTGAAAGAGAGATTGAGAGAAATGAGTCAGACTTCTTCAGATCTCTCTCTCTCTCTCTATTAAACGTGAGAGAAATAGTAACAATTTATTTTTGCTATAAATATAAATGCTAAATTGGAGAGAGAAAAAGAGAGATGGGATTTTTATTTTATTTTCAATTTTCAACTTCAACAAGAGAGATGGGATTGTAGTTAAGAGTGTTAATAGATATTTGAAAACAGATTAAATCGATCAAGCATATTTTAGATTTTTTAAAAAGAAATTGTAGATTTTTATATAAATTATAATTGTATCGATAATTAACATAAATTTTTTATTTATAAAAATAAATCAAAAAATATCAAACCATATCGAATAAATACTTTTGTTTAAATACGTAACTATTTATTTTTTAAATTAGCTATAACACTTAAAAGTACTTTTCAATACATAATATTTATTAGCTATTCTAAATCAGTTAACCCAAACGAGCTCTAACCTGTTACTCTCTCTTAAACTTTTTCGATTTTCTATTAGTGTTAACTTATAAAAGGTCAAAAATCCCCATTTGAAGTAAAAGAAAATAAGACGTTCGGACACGAGCCTTTGAGATATTCACGAGAGACCAAAAACAGTATTCTCTGTTTGGGTTTGATTCTGAGAGTTTTCATTTCCAGAACTCAAACACGTGTTTGGGTGTCTGGTTGGTTCTCTTCAACGTACGCACGTCGTCATATGTTCGTCGATGATTACGAGAAGGAGCCATCTTTATTTTAATTACCATTATTGCCCTTCCCTGTTTTTTGCACAATATTGGAGATCTTAGTTGTTATGTTAAAGAAAAAGGACAAGATTAGGATGTAACAACTGTGGCCCATTGGATCAGATAATAGTACAAGTAGGGATCTATCTAGTAGCCTTTACCATTCCGTTTCACACGATATAACCAACTTAGTGGGTGTTTGGACATAAGAAATGTAAAATTTTTAAAAAGGTAAATAAATATTCAAGTAAAAAAAAATATTTAAAATTTAAAGTTATATTTGAATATAAATATAATTTTCAGTTATTTTTGATATTTTTTGAGTGAACTGAGTGAAAATTTTGAAAGATAACTTGGTTTCACGACATCAAAGAATATATCCGGAGAGGTGTGTACTCGGTACAAGCCACGAGTGACCAGAAGAGAACAATCCGTCACTTGTCAAGTGGATTTTTTTTTCAGCGGAGAAATATTATACAAAAGGACGCCGAATCTTGGTTTGTTAAGATGCGTAGATGCTGGGAAGGCGACAACCATCATGAATGAGGTGCATACTGGCGTATGCACCATGACCTTTCGTTGCTTGGGGCATAGACGTCATCGGGCCCATCGATCCAGCAGCTTCTAACTGACACAGGTTCATCCTAGTTGCTATTGACTATTTTACCAAGTGGGTTGAAGCTAAGACCTTCAAGGCAGTGACCAAGAAGGCTGTGGTCGATTTTTTACATGCAAATAACATTTGTCGGTTTGGAATCTCCAAGACTCTCATCACTAATAATGGAGGAAAATCTCAACAGTCACTTGATGAAAGAGGTATATCAGCAGTTCAAGATCACACATCGAAATTCTACGCTGTACCGCCCTAAGGCGAACAGAGCGGTCGAGGCAGCCAATAAGAACATAAAGAAGATACTTCATAAAATGGTGGAAGGGTCCAGGCAATGGCATGAGAGATTACCTTTTGCATTGTTAGGCTATCGCATTACCATCTGCACCTCGATAGGGGCAACCCTATATTTGTTGGTATATGGAACAAAAGTAGTAATCCCGGCTGAAATTGAAATCCCCTCCCTTTGGATCGTGGCTGAAGCAGGAATCAACGACGAACAATAGGTCAAAAATCGTTTGGAGCAATTGAGTTTGATTGATGAGAAAAGATTGGCAGCGGTGTGTCACGGCCAGTTGTATCAACATAGGATGGCCAGAGCATATAACAAGAAAGTGCGTCCAAGAAAGTTTGAAGTGGGCCAATTAGTGTAGAAACGCATCCACTCTCACCAGGCCGAGGCAAAGGGAAATTTTGCTCCAAACTGGCAAGGATCATTTGTCGTGTTAAGAGTGCTATCCAATGGGGCATTATATCTAACAAATGTGGAAGGAAAATGTGTAGAAATGACTATCAATTCAGATGCAGTCAAAAGATATTATGTATGATTTTCTTTTATTTGAATCACTGTCTATACTTGATGTTTGTTTGTGCTTTGCATGATTTAGAGATTGAAATGGTAAAGGGAGTTTATTCAGCTATCTAAACACTTTACCCTTTGATAACCCTCTTGAGCTTCAATTATTTTCTTGCATACTCCTCTTTTGGAATCTGTAACGAAAGTCAGAAGCACAATCATAAGAAGGCAGGGAGAGGATCAGAACGAAGAGAGAAAAGAAAATAGAACAAAGGAAAAAAACAAAAAGGAAGAAAAGAAAAGAAAAGAAAAAAAAGAAAAGAAAGGAAAGAAAAAAGAAAGAAAAGAAAAGAAAGAAAAGAAAGGAAAAAGAAAAGAAAAGAAAAGAAGAAAAGAGAAAAGTAAGAAAAGAACAGCAGAAAGAGAGGAGGAAAAGGAAAACAAATAATAGTGAAAGTAAGGAATCATTAGGAACTACGTTTGACCTGATTCCTTTTTAGGATACGGAGGCAGCCTCATGGCTCGGTCATATTCAAATAAAATCCAAAGGCCCCAAGCAAGAAACTGTGGTAGAAATTGCGTTGGTTTGGATTCCGAAAGTTGTAAATTTTAAACCTATAAAAGCGATTTTTGAGTCGTTCACACCCATTCTTTCTAACCTTATCCAAAAGCCGGCATTACAGTACAAAGAAAGACCTTCTGATCAATCTGTAAGAAATTCCGGGGCAATCAAGGAGAAGTGGACCATATCTCGGGACGACACTCTAGTTCCTACATAAAATAATAAGATGAGAGATTCTTATTGGTGAAAACCCTCATGGGCACCATAAGGCGACGAGAGTTCGAGAGAAATAAAGATGAAAGAGTCTTATTGGTGAAAACCCTTGTGGGCGCCTTATGCGAGTTGAGAGAAATAAAAATGAGAGAGTCTCATTGGTGAAAACCCTCACAGGCACCGTGAGGCGAAGGTAAGGCAAGAAGCAACAACTGGAAAAGGGTTGTTGGTAGAAGTCCGTTCAGAACACCATAAGGCAAGCAAAGCTAGGGTTTGGTTGAAGGAATTGGGTTAGAAATGGTCACAACAACCGAGCATGGTAACAAAAGGCCGGTCATCGGGACAGACTGAGTCGATTAGGCCGAAGTGCATGTCATTATCATGAAAAACCAGTTGCTCTTTATCAGATAAGTTTCCTTTCTCTTCCTTTCAACAGTCAGCGAATGTGGAATTCTTTACCCTAAATACAGTTTTGAGTCATTGCATTTCAGTTTTCTTTTGAGTCTCTAAAATCTTTTTGTTTAAACAAACGGGAGAAATTTCAAATGCTACTATTAGCTCCCAAAGGGACGAATCACATGACACACAAAAACGTAACAAAGGTAGCAAAAGTTTGAAACAGCAAGGGTAAAGATTCACAAGAGCTTCAATAATAAAATTGAAAGTTTGGCAAAGTGAAGGAGCACAACACAAAGATGGGTAAACAAAGTAAAACTATGAGGATTCTGGGGGTCAGCCAAGCATCATAAACTGACCGGGTAGTCTTAGGAAAGGATGTAAGAATTCTAGCAAAGGGTCGAAAATGCAACACAAGATGGGGAGCAAAGTAAAGACACAAAAGTCGCAAGGGTCAACCAAGCTTAATACATTGACATGGTAATCTCGAGAAAGGTGCAATGATTCTGGCAAAAAGGATAGAAATGTAACACAATAATGGGGAGCAAAGTAAAGTCGTAAAGGTTTAGGGGTTCAGCTGAGCAGCTCAAGTAACTCATCATCAACATAGAAAATTGAACACAGCGGAACACGACAGTGGGGAGGCCGCTTACAACAAGAATGCCGCAAGCTAACCACCAGTTTTCAAACTGATAAGTTTTCTTTTGTTGACACAGGGGCAGGAAAATCCCGAAAGATCCTAAGGAAGGCTATCCACAGGGGAAGGAAATCACATGGCAAGTATGATAAAAATCTCAGGATCCACCTGGAAAATGGGACCGGGTCAGTTAAAACTCAAAAGGAACACAGTCCGTCATAAACATCAAGAGTATACTGGGACAAACATTAATTAGCAACCCTCATTAGAAATAACTGAGAGTGAAAAAGGGTACAGAAGTTGAAAGGGGGTGCAGTTTAAAAACTCAAAAAGGCGCGGGTAACATGGGCAGGCACAAACACCTTCCCCGGTAAGAGTCACCGAAACCCTCCTGAGCAATGACCACCAGCAGAAATAACCAGAAGTCAGAATTGGCATTTAAGTTGGAACCCTCAGGACCCGCCTGGAAATGGGACTTATTTAAAGGTTAGAGGTAATCATGCATAAATTACTTGCCCGATTCGGTTAAAAGTTGTTAGGATTTTCCTGAAAAATGAGACTTAGCCTAAAACATAAACAGTCGGGTAACATGGGCGGGCTCAAATATTTCCCCAACAAGAGTCAACAAAGTTTTCAGGACCCTCCTGGATAATGAGATTTAATTGTAGAAACTTTTAGGACCCTCATGGATAATGAGATTTAATTGTAGAAACTTTTAGGACCCTCTTGGATAATGGGATGTAGCTCTAATACTAATCCCCAGCAGGCACATTTTGTCATCTAATGGGAAGTAGTTTTAATCACTAGTCACCAGCAGATCCCCCGTATATATAACTCATAACAAGACATAGTGGAAAATAATACCTTTTGAGAAACATAACATAATCTCAAAGTTGTCATCGGTTAAGAATTGTCAGGACCCTCCTGGATAATGGGACTTAGCTTAGATTTAGAGATATTTGGTAAAGGGATTTGATTAACACTCACATATCTTCCCAGCACCAAACTGGGGCAGAAAAAATTTCTTGTGTTTTCTTTATTTTGTTGTGATCAGGTGCACAGGCAGCAGTCTCAGGGAATATTTTTCAAGATTCAAGCTTTCATAATCAGGCGCCCACCTGTCAGAACAAGGGAATACTTTTCAAGTTTTAAGCTTTCGTAATCAGGCACCCACTTGTCAGAACAAGGGAATACTTTTCATGTTTCAAGCTTTGGTAACCAGTCGCCCACTTGTAGAACAAGGAAATATTTTTCTAGTTTCAAGTTTTTGGTAATCAGACGCCCACCCGTCAGAACAAAGGAATATTTTTCAAGTTTTTGGTAACCAGGCCCCCGCCTGTCAGAACAAGGGAATATTTTTCAAGTTTCAAGTTTTGGGTAATCAGGCGCTCACCTGTCAAAACAAGGGAATATTTTTCAAGTTTCAAGTTTTGGGTAATCAGGCGCCCGCCTGTCAGAACAAGGGAATATTTTTCAAGTTTCAAGATTTGGTAATCAGGCGCTCACCTGTCAGAACAAGGGAATATTTTCAAAGATTCAAGTTTTTGGTAATCAGGCGCCCACCTGTCAGAACAATGGAATATTTTCAAGTTTCAAGTTTTGGGTAATCAGGCGCCCACCTGTCAAAACAAGGGAATATTTTTCAAGTTTCAAGATTTGGTAATCAGGCACCACCTGTCAGAACAAGGGAATATTTTTCAAGATTCAAGTTTTGGTAATCAGGCACCCACCTGTCAGAATAAGGGAATATTGTTTGAGATTCAAGTTTTGGCAATCAGGCACCCACCTGTTAAAACAAGGGAATATTATCAAGATCAGGCACCCACCTGCAAAACAAAGGAATACATGTCAAGTCCAACAATCCAGCAACAAACATAGAAGAAGAGAAAACAAGAAGTCAACAAGGCAACAAGGAGTTCACAGGAAGAAAAAAAGGCAGCAAAGCGACAAGGATCAAGAGCAAGATTGAAGACATCATTAGGTTCTTTTGTAATCCATAGTTCATAACTTAGTTTAGCTTATTTATTTTTTACATGGTGTAATAAGGGGGTCTAGCAGCAGTAGTAGCAGCAGCAACAGTGAAATCACAGCTTCGGTAGTCCCAGCTACCAAACACTCCTGAACTACATTGACCTGATTCCTCTGTAGCCGTGGATATGTAGGCAATCTTTGAAGCAGGGTGCGGTCAAAGCTTTTCAAAAAACTCTTCTCATGGAGTGTTAAGCAGGCAAAAATCTATCATGTTTGCTCACTTGTCTTTGCCCAAAAATCCTTCGTGTCTACGCACAAAGAGGGGCAACTGTGAGGATGTGATTTTTGCCTGGCCTAAATTTCTCCTATAAATTCGTAAAAATAGGAATTTTCTTTCTCTGTGTGATTTTTAGAATTTAATTGCATAATCATCTGTTTGCTTGCACTTATTTATGCATATTTATCTTAATGAAAAACACAAAAATACGTGGCATTTACATTTAGAATTTAATCATACACTTTAAAACTAGTGAAAAATTACAAAAAAAAAAGCTTACTTAGTGTGCTTTTAAATTTTGTATAGTCTTTGAATTTGCTTTTTCAATCAATTATGAAAAATATTTAGATCTAAGTAGTGTTTTTTATAGTTAACGAAATTTTAGGATTTAATTTATGTATTAAATCAATAAAAAAAGAAGAGAAAATCATACAAAAGAAAAGAATAAAAATATTTTGAAGAGGAAAATTATAATGAAAGGAAAATATAACTTCAGATATTTGGGCTAAAATCTCTTTGTTTTGTGCCCAATCTCCCTTGAAACCAGAAATACCCGCCCCAATTGGCCCAACCCGCCCATATGGATCAAAACGACACCGTTTGGTATCAAGTAATCCTAGCCGTCTATGTTTGCTTGATCCAACGGTCAGGAAGCCCCATCCAAATTAATATATAAGTGTCCTAATACTACCCCACCCCTTGAGACCCCTTTACCTTCTCATCTCTGTCACCTTTCATCAGAGACCCGTACGCCACCTTCTCCTGCCCTAGACCGATGCCGGAAATTGCCTCACGGCGGTGGCCGGCCACCAAATAGAACCAATTTTATACCATGAAACCCCATCACCTTCCTCTTTCCAGATCTGTGAGTCCCATCCCTCGAATCCCACCCAATCGTGTCAAATCTTCAACTTTGTGGACGCCGCCTTCGCAGCCCACGGCTGCGCCACCGCCAAACACCATCACATTAACACGTCATGATCCCCGTCACCAACTCATCATCAAAATCCATAAAGTTTCCCTCAAACCCCACCCAAACTCCTCAAAACTGGAATCAAAGCCCAAGCCCTAAATGCTGAACATAGTCGAGAATTTAGGTTCAAATTGGACTTTAGCCAAGTGTTTTTCATTAAGAACACAAGGTTAAAGTCCAAATTCAACCTATTACAAAGATTCTCGATAGCTCGATTCCTTCAGGGTGTGTTTAGAAATTTTTCGAGTACTTTTGTTCCTTTTATTTTCTTCTTCTTTTTACTTCTGCGTGTCCCAAATGGACGGTTTAATCCTTTTGTTTCAATTTTGTTTTGTTCATTCAGTGCATAGGGTCAGTTTTTTTAAAAAAAAGGGAAAAAGAAATCGATTTCGTTTTAGGTCCCCCACAATTATCTCGCACTTGTTTGACAATTTTAGTTTGAATGTTTTGGTCCTAATTCCTATTTGGACCCAAATCCCGCAATGCTCTAGGATTTCATGAATTAACATTTGAGATGTTTTGTTGGGTTTTGAACATCAGAAAGCCCAAGAGGGAATTTGTTTGGGGTCTCTTCAGACCCATTAATTTGGATCAATTGGACCCTGGTTCAGCCTGGCATATATGGGTAAATACTGAGGGTTTAAGGGGGCAATTTGGGATTTGTAATTGAGGAATCTTTTAGTAACAGACTAGGAAGCTTCCAAGAAAGGGGTTTTAGGGACTGGTTGATAATTCTAAATTTACATTAAGGGTAGGAGAGCTAAAAAAAAAACTCGAAAAGGTTTTATTTGCAAAAACTAAGACCTAAGGTTGCCCTACTTGCCTTGCCTATAAAGGCATGTTTTCTTGCCTTGAAAGGTAAGTTTTTGTTTCTGGATATCTCAGAAAATATAGGATAAATTTTTCGATTTGGAAATCTGGGAATACAAAAAAAAGATTCAGAATCCAGAAAAAATCAAAACAACGAACTCAAAAATAAAAACTCAAATACTGTTACATTGAGTTCCTTCATAGTGATTTGAAAGGGTTTCTAGATTTAAATTCTGGTTGAAATGGTATATTTGAGTTTAATTTGGTAGTATACTAGCTGTTATTATTGGGATTTGAAGTTGGTATTTACTGCTGCTGTCATTTGCTATATTATACTACTATAGCTCACCATTGTTGTTTGATTGTCTCCTTATCCTTGTTTCTATATCTACTTCCAGGTACAAATTCTAACTCTTCAAGATGTAAACTTGATTTGAAGATGGAATAAAAAGCATATGCTCAGTTATTGTTTACTAGTTCAATTATTTTAGCATTTCTTTCGTGTTGTATATTTAGATATCAGACCCTTGATTCAAATGAGGTAGAATAGCTTGATTATGTCATTATAATGTAATTTTGAGCTGGGCTGTTGGACTATTAGAAATCATGCTAGTTTTATTGTGTAATGTTGATGGTATGGATTTAAATTTGAGGGTCACTCGAATCCAATCTTGGATTCATAACTCATACTGTGTCTGACGCATGTTGAAACTTGTTGCATTAACTGTGCTTAACTTGATATTTAGTGTATATTGAATAGTAGAAATAAATGGAAGTGTTGTTTGTGATATCATGAGGTTCCATGTATTTAAATTTGGGGGTGTAACTAATTTAGGGTGATACAATTAGCTGGTGGGTATACCTATGCATATATGCAGAACGCCATTTCATACATTTGGTCTATGAGTTGAATTTGTGAGTGTTTGATGCAGTATTTGGATCACATCATTATTAAGTGACTTCTGTATTTTTTTACCTTCGAATTTGTGAGTACTTGATAGTAAATCGGGCAATTAAATCTTGGTCTGAATTTTTTTAGTTCAACGTGGTGTAGTGTCTATAAATATAGCCTTAATGAGGCCTCCAGCCCAGATGATCAATTGTGGAGCCCAAATAGTGGGGCTGCCTTCAAAAAACGTTCGATTATTGTGACTGGACTGCCAGGCTGGGCTTCACTTGGGGCCCAACCGTTATATGAGTTGAGTCCACATAGATACAATATAGATACAATAGACCACGAATCTTCGTAGCAAGCCTTTAGGGCCGTTTAAAATACAATTGTGGTTGCGTATACGTTCGCGTAACACGACCATGATTCTAAATTAATTTGGAGTATGCATACGCGCAACTTCGACTAATATTTTCTTAATAATAAAATAGGTTACAAGTTTTAATTATTTTAGTTTACGTAAGTTCATTAAGATCACATCTGGCCTTTTTAGTAATTTCCTAGGTTAAGTAAAATATAATATTTCGTAGAATATCCTTTAGGGCCGTTTCAAAATACTGGTGTGATTGCGTATACATCCGCGTAACATAATTACACTTATATAAACAAAACTGGAGTATGCGTTCGCGCAACTTCGGCCTAAACTTTTTTCTTAAAAATAATTAAGCGTTATTAACTGTGAGTATGTTCGCGTGACATGATTTCTGACGCGCCAAACAAGCGGGTATATGTGCGCGTAATCCATTTTAAGATAATATTCCAATAATAAGCGGTAAAAGAAGCAAAAGCACATACGTTTAAAATCAGTAATTAAATAATTTAACAAGCCAAGTAGGATCAAAGCGACCGTGCTAAAATCACGAAATTCGGGATTGCCTAACACCTTCTCCCGGGTTAACAGAATTCCTTATCCGGATTTCTGATTCGCAGACTATAATAACAGAGTCATTCTTTCTTCGATTCGGGATTTTAAATCGGTAACTTGGGACACCATAAATTATCCCAAGTAGCGACTCTGATTTTAATAATTAATCCCGTTTCGATTGTCACTTAAATAGAAAAAACTCCCTTTATCTACACCCTTTTCGGGGTGTAGTAATGAAAAAGGAGGTGTGACAAAATCAATCAAAGATAAAGGGGTAAATCGTAGCTGAAGATAATAATCTCTAGAATAATAATAGGTGAAGAGAATAGAATTGCAAAGTTTCTTTTCATTCAAGATTGATAAGCTTCTCAGAATTTTCAATGCCCTATTACAAGGTTTTGCCCCTCTTTTATACTAGGGAGGAATTCCTCTTAGTTTTAAAAACAAAATACAAAGAACTTTTTACGGAATATTCTTAATGTCCCCTAATAGGCTTACTCTACTGCAAGGGTCGTACCGTTTCTTCCTTTTCCCCAAGGTCGTACCCTTCGGGGCGTCGACTCGAAGATACCCAATTATCTATTGTGCTCGTTGTAAGTCGTGGTTTGTCAAATTTGGACACGTACAGTTAGTCCCTCAACTCGTCGGGGTTGCGAGTGGGTACATCCTCGATGAGCACACTTCATGCATTCCTTGGGAGAAATTTGACCTTTTGAAATGTTACGACGTGGCCAAAGGGAGATGGTCATCATATTCAGCAAAACACTGAATGGTACACGCTACCGGGAGGTGATGACGGCTTTACGTGCGTCATTACTACACAGGTTTTTGAGGCATGGCTGATGGCTTGGCGCTTCAATTCTTCCGTTGATTTGAGGCATGTCGCCTCGTTTCTGGCGCCTTCTAATCGTATAAATAGGCGAAGGATTGATTTTTTTAAAAACTTTAGTCATTCCTCTCTTGAAGACCTCTTTCAGTCTTTTTTCACTTGCTCTCATATCCTTCTGTTCTTCTTTCGTTCTTCAACTAAAGCTTCTTCTTCCTTCCTCCTTTTGTGTTGATACTCCTTTAAGCGATATTATGTCGAGGTCTTGTCGTTCTCACGAAGAGGTTCCTGAGGCCACCCCGTCGTCCATGGTGTCTCCTTCTGATAGAGGAGGTGTGGTGGTAGAAGAGAGTGACAGCCCTCCACGGTGGAGGAGCTACTACCGAGGAACCCTTATCCTGGAGTGACTTCCTCAAAGATCCACCTTCTACCTCAAAGTTTATGCCTTTCATATAAAGTATGGCATTCCTACTCATATAGAAACTATTCCAGCGGGGAGAGATTATGTGGACGTCCACAGACCCGGATACTGTGCTTTCTATGATTACCCATTTATGATCGGCTACACCCTTCCTCTCTTCCCCTTAGCGGAGAAATTATGTAGATTTTACCAACTTTGCCCAGCACAACTTTTGCCATACACGCTCAAGGTGCTTCTTCTATTGACTAAGTATTCTGTCCACCATGTTTTGCACCTGTTCACGCCTGACTTCCTTAGGGGTACTATGGTGCATTTGAGGCTTTGTGGTATGAAAGAGATGGTGGTTGAAAGTGATGACGGGGCGAGCCGCAAGTTTTGGCACAAGTATTTCTTTGTCAAGACCGAGCACGTCGTTTCTGAATCCGCCAGATTTTCAATGCGGTGGAATGGGGATTGTAAGTACCGTCATTCGTTATGTTCCTTTATCTTCTGTATTCACTGTAAATCTTACTCGCTTGCCGTTTTGCATCTATGGGTCGTCCACCTCGCCCCATTGCGGGTATCAAAGATTGGGTAGCTCGCCTGTTGCCTCATGCAGCAGAAACTCGAACTTGGCCTGCCTTTGTGCAGCGTTATGGCCCTAAAGTTTCCTCAGGTAAATGTCTTACTTACTACTTTGTTAGCCATGTGACTTTGCTTAATGGTACGTCCCCTTGCGATGACAGGTCGAGGAGTTTCCAAGTGGAGGGCGCCAGTTCCCGCCTTTTGACAAGTTGTTGCTGTTGCAGACACGCACTTTATCCTGAGAGAGTCTGTTCGAAGGGGTCGTCCTCAACCTATTCAATTGGAAGACCCGTCTCGAGTTGTGGCCATGAGCAAAAAGGCATCTTCAGTACCCGCTTCACATCCTTTGGGTGAATCCTCTAATAGGGATGAGCCGTTGTCGAGGAAAAGGAGGAGGCTGGAGCTGGGGAAGGGCGTGGCTATAGACGCTAATGGCAGCAGGGCGTCTCAGATGGCCCCTGTGCCCGTATTTATGGTCGATGCCATTTTGTCGAGGAGATTTTCCCAAGTGGAAGGAGTTGGCCTAGGAGCTAGTTCGGTGCGCTCTGTTGAGGGCGTTGTGTCATCCAACGTTGGAGGGCATCATGTTGAGGGTGGCGGCTCGGGTTCTGATATTGACCTAGAGGATGTTAATAAATTCATGGGTCGCCATACCCATGTGGAGGTTAGGATGGACGGGTCCGACGGTCATGTTGTCATCTTGCGAGATTACAGCTTGCCGCTGAACAGTGAGCAAGTGGCGTCTGCCCTAGCTCCCTTGTGCACCGCTCCTAACAGCGAGATGCTTAGGGCGATAGAGCGCTGTGGAGTTGACCTGGAAGGTCGCCAATGTGGCTTTGCAGGTATATGGTTTTTCTTCCCTTTTCGTCATTAGGTTGTGTGATGATTGTCGTTTTATACATAGTTTTTGATTCCTTCCCTTCTCTTTTTTCAAACCCTCGTCATAGAGGTAGAGAGAGAGAGAGAGTGTGTGTCGAGAGAGGATAAGGTCGGGCCTTTATGAGAATATGTCATCCAAATATCATCAGTATCGGGCTAAGCACCGAATGATGGCCAACATTTATCATTAGGACCTTGAGTTTTAGGTTTTTTGTGAGGGGCTCAAGTAATTGGAGGACCGGTTGGAGTGAAAGATTGAGGAGATAAGGGAAAGGGATGAAGAGCTCATTAGGGTTGTCGCCCATAACAGCGAGTTGGAGGCCTCCCTTAAGGCGAGGGAGGAAGAGCTGGAGTTGAACAAGGGGTGATGGCTGAGAATGCCGATTTACTAGCGAAGGTGGGCGACTTGACCGTTGAGTTGGGGACTAAGGCAGCGGAGATTGAGGGGCTAAAGGGCGAGCTGGTCGTTTGTGCCGACAAGTTAGCAGCGGTTATTACCGAATCGTTATCTTTGGAAGATGCCCTCCGCATTTCCAGATCAGAGCTAACAGGGGAGAAGGAAGTTTTTGATCGTCAGGTTGTAGGGCTTGAAGGGCGTGTCAAAGAGCTAGAGGCGGAGTTGGCTGCATTGAATGGGCAAATAGCCTTGCTGAGGGCGGAGGAGGCGAGTCGATGTTCTCAGCCTTCTACATCTCGTGCCTCAGCAGATCTGGTCATGCCCCACCATTTTGTATGAGTTGTGGGTCCTCGTGGAGGGTTGGCTTGATATGTATAAGGCTTTTCACACTGAGGGAAGGGCCAGTGATGCAAAGGTTAAGGTTGTATTCATGTGGGTACGACCCCCTCACACCTGACGGGGATGATATCAATTCGGACGATGCGAACCGCCTTCAGATTCGTGGTATGAAGATGCTTACATCGTTGGAGACAATGCGTAGACTGTTTTTTATTTTGTGCTTCTTTTTGTTTAGGGGTTTTTGCACGGGGCATACTTGATCTCGTTTCTAAGTGTAAATAATATTTTTCTGTAATGTACAATTTACTTTGTCGCCTTGTTCCTTCTTGCATTTATCGAATCCATGGTATTGTTAATGCTCATGGCTATTGGGACGTTTCTTCGAACTATCATCGAAGTGGGATCTCGCCGTAGTTCGAACATGGTCGAATTTATATTTTCATCGATGGCCTTGGTCATTAGGATGTTGCTTCAAACTATCGTCAAAGTAGAACCCCGTCGTAGTTCGAGTGAGGTCAAACTTGTATAGTCGTCGAAGGCCTTGGCCATTGGGATGTTACTTCGAACTGTCGTCAAAGTAGAATCTCGTCGTGGTTCGAACGAGGTCGAACTTATGTAATCATCGATCGCATTGGCCATTGGGATGTTGCTCGAACTGTCGTCGAAGTAGAATCTTGTCGTGGTTCGAATGAGGTCGAACTTATGTAGTTGCCGATGGCCTTGGCCATTGGGATGTTGCTTTGAAATGTCGTCGAAGTAGAATCCCGTTGTGGTTCAAACGAGGTCAAACCAATGTAGTTGTCGATGGCCATAGCCATTGGGATATTGCTTCGTACTACTGTCGAAGTAGAATCCTATCGCAGTTCAAATGAGGTTGAACTTATGTTGTCACCGATGGCCTTGGCCATTGGGATGTTGCTTCGAACTATCGTCGAAGTATAATCCCTTCGTGGTTCGAACGAGGTTGAACTTATGTAGTTGTTGATGGCCTTGACCATTGGGATGTTGCTTCGAACTATCCTCAAAGTAGAATCTCGTCGTGATTCGAACGAGGTCGAACTTGTATAGTCGTCGATGGCCTTGGCCATTGGGATGTTTCTTCGAACTATCATCGAAGTAGAATCTCGTCGTGGTTCGAACGAGGTCAAACTTATGTTGTCATTGATGGACTTGGCCATTGGGACGTTACTTCAAACTATTGTTGAAGTAGAATCCCGTCATGGTTCGAAGGAGGTCGAACTTATATAGTTGTCGATGGCCTTGGCCTTTGGGATGTTTCTTCGAACTATCATCAAAGTAGAATCCCGTCATGGTTCGAATGAGGTCGAACTTGTATAGTTGTCAATGGACTTGGCTATTGGGATGTTGCTTCGAACTGTCGTTAAAATAGAATCCCGTCGTGGTTCGAATGAGGTCGAACTTGTATAGTCGTCGATGGCCTTGGATTTTGGGATGTTGCTTCGAAATGTCATCAAAATAGAATCCCGTCGTGATTCGAATGAGGTCGAGCTTATTTTTTTTGGAGATTTAGTCGTATTCCCGTAGGAAGACGTCACATGTCGACTAGTGGAGATCTGGTTCAGTACATACAATGGAGATTTGATTTCGTACATACAATTGAGATTTGATTCCATAAATACAATGGAGATTTGATTATCTATGTGTAGTCCCTTCATCACTTTGACCAGGAGGCCACATTGACGGGTCGAGGTAATGAACAACATATCGCTCCTTAAGGCGTCCCTTTTGCTGCCTCGTTAAAAACCTCCCCGAAAAAACCCGATTGGGACAAAACCCGGGTGAGGGAAAAAGAGTACGACTTAGGTGACGCCTTCTTTTAGAAGTGAAATACTTGAGATGGGCGACGTTCCAATTGTTTTGGAGTAGTTTTCCCTCTATTGTTTATAGCTAGAACGCTCCTTTGTTTGTTGCTACTACGATTTTGTATAGTCCGTCCCAGTTCGTCGCCAATTTTCCCTCATTAGGGTCTTTTGACGCTTATGTTTTGACCTTGAGGACGTAGTCGCCAACTTTGAGTGGTCTCACCTTAGCTCTCTTGTTGTAGTATCTTTCACTTGCTGCTTCTGGGCTACCATTCTTATATGGGCCATGACTCTTTGTTCTTCAACTTCATCCAGATATTGTAGCCTACTTTCGTCGTTGCTTGTTCTGCTCTCGTTGAAGTATCTCAAACTGGGTTCCCTAACCTCGACGGGTATATCTGCATCGGTCTTGTAGACTAGTGAATATGGCGTTTCTCATGTACTGGTTTTTGGCATAGTGCGGTATGCCCATAATATTTCCGGTAGTAGTTAAGGACATAGCCCTTTTGCTTCCTCAAGCTTCTTTTTCAAGATGTTCAATATTACTTTATTGGAGGATTTGGCTTGACCACTAGCGGCGGGGTGTCATGGAGAGCATTCGTTTGATGTGCCCCTTTCTGAAAAAACTCAGTCGTTCCTTTTTCGACGAATTGAGGTTCGTTGTAACAAATGACCTCTTTGGGATGCCAAAACGACATATAATATTTTTCCATAGGAAGGCGATGACCTCCCGCTCACGTATCAAAGTGTATGCACCTGCTTCTACCCATTTAGAGAAGTAGCCAGTTAAAACCAAAAATAAGCATACCTTACCTTGTCATGTTGGGAGGGGGCCGACTATGTCCATTCCCCACTTTATGAATGGCCATAGAGAAGTGACGGAATGAAGGAGTTCCCCTGCTTGATGTATCATAGGGGCGTACTTTTGACATTACTCACATCTTCGAACATAGTTCGCACTCTGATAGAACCGTTGGTGAGTAATTTATCCATCTCCTCACTAACCGCCTCATTGATTGCGGCATTGAACTTTTTCCTCTTTTGATGTATCGACGGATAGAGTGGGTCGACATTCAGTCTATGAGTGGCGATGTCCTTTGGGATTCCTAGCATATCTAAGTGGGAGAAAGCAAACAAATTGGCGTTGTTAGTTAAAAATTCATGATACTCACCTGGTTCCGAGAGATTGTGTCCTACATAAGACTTTTTTGTGCTGTCGGTGTCATCCAATTGGATGGGATCGAGATCCTCTATAGTTGCCTTGCACGCTTCTACGATATTCGGGTCTTTGATGGCTTCTGTTTGTAGGTCGGGTTTAGTTCCCGACATGGATGATTGCTATGCCTCCGTACTTGCCCCTTTTAGTTTTTTTGGTATGTGTGCAATCTTGGGCAATCCAGTAACATTCTTGGGTGGTACATGGCTCGCCTCGAATGCTAAATATTCCCTATGGGGTGGGAAATTTGAGTACTTGATAAAACCTTGACGGGACGACTCTTATGGGTGTGAATCCACGGTCGCCCTATGATGGCGTTGTAGGCCGTTTCCTGGTTCATGATGTGTAATGTCATTTCCAAGGTGACCCCTCCTGCCATGACAGGTAGCACTATTTCTCTGGATGTCCATTCTATTGCATTATTTAAACCCGTTAGTGTTATTCAACGCGATATTATTTTATCCTCGAGCCTCATTTGCATGAAAACTCGGGGGTGAACAATACACGTGCTGCTTCTATCATCCACCATGATTCTTTTTTACATCGGTATCAGTAATGCATAAAGTTATAACCAAAGCATCATATTGAGGGAAAGTCGAACTGTCGATATCTGAATTACCGAAGATGATACTATCTTCGAGGTCATCATACCATTCGTACGCGAGTGTTCGTTTGAGTTTCTGCGCGGTGGTGAACTTTAGGTGGTTGATTACCATGTCATCGCCACCACCAATCATCATTTCTATGGTACTGCCTAGCGATTGGTGGATTTGGAGGTCCTTGAGATAGGCCGATCCCTCAAGCAAAGTTGGCCCTTCCTTTATCTCTTAGCAATTCATTCAAGTATCCCTGATTTAACATCCTGACTATTTCTTGACCCAGACCTATGCAATCTTCGGTCTTGTGTCCTCTTTCTTGGTGGAATTCATATAGGACGTTCGACTTCCTGGTGCTCAGATCCGATTTCATTGTTTGTGGCCACTGCACTTTCGTGCCCATTTCTCTAGTGTGTACACTATCTCTAAAGGGGAAACACAAAAATTATGAGCACTAGTAGTGGAGGCATACCTCTTTCGTTTCGGTAGGGTACAATGTGTCGTGGCACGGCGTCTGCATGTCGTGGAGGGGGAGGGTTGGATGTGCGGATATAGGGCCGGTGCCTTTCTCGATTGAAACGTGGTGGTTGGTCCCTTCGCCTGTTGTTACATTGATCTCTCCTTGTCTCGATCTAGACTGATTTTAATCACTGAAGTGGGCCGTTCAGGTCATCCTCATCTGCCCTTACCTCGGCGCAATAGGCATTATGAATTTCTTCCCATGTGGTAGGGGTACTTCATGAGTCTACTAAGCAGTTTTTTGGTTGCCTTTGATCCGCTCATGTTTAACCCATTTTGAAAAGCTGCTACTACTATAACTTATGACACATTCGATAGATTCATTCTTACTCTGTTGAATCGGGCTAGGAAATCCCTAAGTCCTTCACCCGTCGTCTGCCTGACGGCGAAGATATCATTGACCCTAGCCTCAGCCTTCTTCGCTCCTGCATGAGCGGTAGCAAATTTATTTTCCATCTCTTGGAATGTCGATATAGATAGTGCTGGTAGTTGGGAGTACCATGTCAATGCTCCCCTTGTCAAAGGCTCATCGAAATTTTTTAGCAGCACAAACGATACTTGCTCTTTTGATAGAACATTGCCCTTCACTGCGGTAACATAGTGGATTAAGTGATCCTATGGGTCTGTAGTCCCATCATATATTTTCAAGTATGGCGGCATTTTGAAGTTCTTTAGGATAGAATGTGGAGCAGCCCATTCACTGTATGGTTGTTCGACGAATCGGCCCACATCGCATTTCGGTAATAGCTTTGAAGCGCCAGGTATTTTGTCGACCCTCTCCTAATGTTCCTTTATCTGATCGCAAAGTGTTTAGTTCTCGTTTTCCATCTATTCCATTTTCTTTAGACGGCCATAAGTGCATCGTCTCCTGCATTTGTAATGGTGTGGGTGTCACCTACTCGTGTAGCGGTTGGCTCATCGGTGGCAGCTACGATTTCTGTAGGTGGTACATCTTCGACATCTCTTTGAGTTGGTTTCTCGAGCATGTTGCTCAAAGCACTTGTTAACCATTCTTCTAGCAGCTTTTTGATTGCTGGTGGTGCTTCCCCCATCGCGGATGTCGAGTCTCCCCTTTCGTGCAAGATCGTTAGATCCCTGTGTAAAAGAGGTGAGATCTCCCCCTCCGGTGTAGCTCTTGGTGTTGCTTTCTCATTATCTTCTTTACCGGCTTCGTTAAGGGAGTTCGGGAGATTATTCGAGACATCTGCTACCGCCTTCAGCCTCGCTTCCTTTCCCAGCATTGTTGGTTTTTAAGAGGTTTGAATAAAAGTAATTATCACTTTCAAGAATCTAGATGAGAGCAATTATTTCAGCTATAGAAATCCCGACAGAAGGCGCCAAATTGTTTGACTCAAAAGATGTTAAAACCTTTTTGAACAAATCAATCCAAGATAAAGTGGAAAATCATAGCTGAAAATAATAATCTGTAGAATAATAATAGGTGAAGAGAAGAGAGTTGCAAAGTTTCTTTTCATTCAATATTGATAAGCTTCTCAGAGTTTTCAATGCCCTATTACAAGGTTTTTGCCCCTCTTATATACTAGGGAGGAATTCCTCTCAGTTGTAAACAAAATACAAAGAACCTTTCACGGAATATTCTTAATGTCCCCTAATGAGCTTACTCTACTGCAAGGATCATACCATTTCTTTCTTTGCCCCAAGGTCGTACCCCTCGCGGCGTCGACTCAAAAATATCCGGTCGTCTGTCGTGCTCGTTATAAGTCGTGGTCGGTTAAATTAAACCTATACAATATTCAAATAAATTTCATAGTATAATATGAACAGAATTTCAACATTTGAACTTGCCCATGGATCATGCTTTTCGCAGAAAATATGGTAGAGTATTCAAAGCTCTAATCACAAGTTTAAACTTAACTAAGATCACAGCAAGATATTATTTCTTTCTATTTTCAGCATTATATAATAACATAACATTATGCCCGAAAAACAAAAATAGTGTCAACTCGACATGTCAATATCTTACAGATATCTGTCAAACATATTTTAGCTTTTGCGACATGTACATATATAAGTTGACAATCGCATTGCTACCAGGGGTAAAGGTAGAAGTCTGACTACGGGTTGTAGGGGTGTATATGAATCGGGTTGGTTCAGTTTTAATAAAATCGAACCAAACCAATTTTATCGATTTGAATTTGTTTGATTTTATCGGATTTCTTTTGGATTTTTTGTTACATTAATTAAAAAAATTAACAAATATATGATTTATTCAAATATTTTTATTGGAAAATTTTCTTTGTAACACATAATAGTCTTTTTTTAGTTGTTTGACAATAAATTTTTGTTGATGTAAACTTTTAAAGTTACTCGAATTTAATAATTAAACATAAAACTAATTTAACTAATTTGAACTTTCCGCTGCACCATAGCACTAACTTGACTTTCTATTATATTAGTAAAGCGCTGCCGCGCTACAACTACCATAGCAGCCTGCGGAAAAAGCTCTAGAGCCCCTACTCCTAAGTTGGAGCAAGAAGCAAGGGATTGAGCGCATCTTTCCAAGCGAAGCGCTTACCAAGCGCGAAGGAAAGGGCCTTCGCCACTTGAGCCCTTCCCATTGCGCTAAATAACTTGGCCTAGGATTTATGCCCGAAATTAGGTTCTAAAGGCACCATTCCCTGTGAGAAATTACGACTTCGAGTATCTTCCGGAAGAAATTTAGATGAAGTTTTCAAAATCCGATTCTCCTTTGAACGATTCTGCCGACAATGAATATTCATGAGACAAAAATAAAGACATGTCTTTGTATGACTCAACATCGAACATATTGGATATTTGCAAAGTTATTTGTCCCTACATTTCTTCATCTGTTGAATTTGCACATTCAAAATTTGCCCCTTTATCTCCATTGCAAAAGCAAGCATATAGCATCAAGTTAGTTGACAAACTACAATCATCTAGAATACCTAAAGGGTTCACACGTATTTTGTATATAAAAATTATTAGTAAAGTTGATGTTATGTGACCAAGAGGTCACGAGTTCGAGTCGTGAAAATAACCGCTTGCAAAAATATAAGATAAAACTGTGTACAATAGACCCTTGTGGTCCGATCCTTCTTGAAACCCTGTACATAGGAGGAACTTAGTGCATCGGCTACCATTTTTCTTACCTTAAATTGGACAACTATTCCAATGTATTATGGATAAGACATAAAAATCAACCAATGCTTTATAACGTTGAAAATGAAAGGTAAACTGACAGCTAAAAGAATACTTACATAATCAAATCATCAAAAAAAAAAATAACTACAATTAATTGTTCATACCAAGTGGGATTTAAAACTAGGAAATATAACAAATTACTGCTGTTAAAAGTCCAAAAAACACTAAAAATTTCGTTAAACTTTTGTGTATACATGGGGTTAAAACCGAGACTAATCGTACTTTTTGAAAATTTTATTTTGCGTCTCATATAATTTACATTAATTGTATAAGGTAACTTTTTGTCTCACAATTTTATGGACTCAGAAGTGTAAGATTGGGATCCACAATTTTGTGAGATAAAAAAAAAACTCATACAACTAGCGTCAGTTGTACGAGACATTAAATAAAACTTCTCGTACTTTTCTTTCCAGGAGTAGACAAGAAAGAAAACCCAAGAAAGTCCTAAAGCAATGTCCACAATGACAAGCCTCACCCAATCAACACCAAGATCCTCAACCTTTCTCTCAAAGTAAATTCTCCAAATAGCCATAGCAACATGAAGAAAAACACAACCCTTAGCAAAAAAGCTGGGGATTTCTCTATCTTTTACAAATGCAACCATCAACAAAAGAAATCCAATTGCAAACAAAAGTAGAACCGACAATGAATCTGATGTTCGAATTATCAACTGATCATGAGGTGTTGTTGATCCTAGCAATTTGCTGGCACTTTCATTCCCACGACTACATATACCTCATTGCTATAAAACATCATTAAGATTCCACAAGTTAAGGTCACCAAAGAATGGAGCATACACAATAGGAAAAAACCAGGTAACCCATTGAGAAAAACTCTATAAAGCTTCAATCTTTAAGCATGTAACCGGTGCTTAAAGATTGTGATATTGTAAATTTAAATAGACTCGTAAAGAAATATAGCCAAATTGATGGTGTTGAAATCATGTCCAACCGGTGCCATATGATTGTCATTGTACCATACGATTATGCATCTAATACCCAAGCATACTTATCATGTTCGTGATAACAAGAAGTCCAGCACCAAAAATTGGTCTTCACTCTACCGTGTTACTAGCAGAAAATATGATTAGCTATAAAACAAGAATCAACCAACCTATTATTTCAATTAGTGATATCTACAATGTAAATTGAATTGATATTCACAACTTTCAAAAAAAGCAAAACCAATTTTTTTCTTCGCGCATTTGACAAGTACCTATCAAAATTGTTCTAACATTGCTGAACATTAAGCAACAAATAGGTTGAAAAGGGAGAACAGATTCTTTTTCCTTTTGCAGCAGAAGAGGAACGGCCGCAAGGGGGCAAGAAAATCAAAAAGTACTGCCTCCCCTACTCCCAGAACCAACTTTGCGATGTCGTCTTGAATTAGACTTCCTTTCACCTCTTCCACGCTTTGGATTTCTTCTCACTGGAGATTTAATAGAAAAATGATCAGGAACCAACGCGGGTGGAGGATGGACTCTCGCAACTGTCATGTGAGCCCTTTGCTCCAGTAAATCTCTATGGTATGCCTGCAAAGATTTGGTATAAACACTCTTATACCATGAGAAAGTAGAGGCTGTAACACGCAGCAAAAATTAAGGCGAATAACTAGCTAACCATAAAAAGTGGAAAGGTAATATTCCCCCACATTTAATATTGAGTCCATGTATATCTTCATTTATGACTCATTTTTTGCATCTCTGAGTCCAAAATTCACGATTTTTTTTCTTTTCCTTTTTTCCTAATGGCCCATGAGTCAATACTAGTCCTCCTTTGCTTTGTAAAGGAGTCAACATTCCTCAGCAAATTATGATCCACATCTAGGTATTTGGAAGTCAACTGACCACCAAACAATTGCAGAGAATTCTTGACATGTGTAAACAATTTGAGTTACAGACTCCCTCAAGATTTATGTAGGAAAAATTACCTACTTCCCTCAATATAAAACAAAAGTTCATCATCTTCCACCTTTTTTCCATTGGGACATGTAGTTATAACAAAAAATGTGTAGAGATGTATACAGATCTGAGAAGGGCAGCCAAACGCACACAAAAGTAATTTGGAACAGTTCTCACAGAAAAATCCTACATACTAACCAAGGAAATATTTTGGGCCAGTAGAAACTGTAAATGGATCATATGATACTTAAACAACATATGCATACGGTTCTCCACCTTTGCTGAAGAGAAAGGAAAGGAAAATAAAAAGCAAAAGAAAAGAGAGGGAAGAAATAATTTTTAGATTTTGTATGGAACAAGGAAGATGTTCTGCTGTGGATACCTGTATCACAAAATTTCGCCTCTCACAATCCAAAAACATGTTGATGTTCCAGCTAACCTTTGCCATCAATTTGTCCCTAACGGTGGAAAAGCTCAACTGGTCCCTTGAGGTAAAACGATCAACCTCATTGAACCACAGACAGGTGAAAAGATTTGTGATGGGAATATGTTCCTTTATGATAACACATCCTTCAGGAACATCTGAAAAAAGTTTGCTAAGTTAATTACATTTTGAGAGCGAGTGCGCAAACATAAGGTGTACATGGACCCACCACTTGTAATAGGAAGCTTAGCCTCCGAATATGCAGTTAAACCTTCTTTCCTGTAGAAGCCAATTTGGTGATCAATGGATACATTATCATATTTCCCAGCAGCTTTATTAGCTTCAGCTTCTTCAAAGACGTCAAACCGTCTATAATGTCTTGAAATTGCAAAAGTAGCATTCTGGCGCCACAAGAATCTGAGGTAAGGAATAGAAAAGAAGAAACTCATGAAACTGCAAAGTAGAGATGAGATATTGAAACTAGAAGGTATAAACCAACAAAAAGACTGAATGACTTGTTTGCAGGCAGAAGGATGCAAGAGGGAGCAAAACCAAATGTACCTCTCAAGAATCTGGTAAGGATCCACAACGAGCTGAAGCTTTCCATCTATCCAAATTGAATAGCGGACATTAGGAAAGAGCCTATGTAGTAGCAGCTTAGGTACCTGCCACAGATACATCTCTTTCAAGCAAATTCATAAATCACAGGTTCTTTAAAATCCAAACTTAACAGTTGAAAAAGTTTCTGAAAATATAATCCATGAAAGAAAGAAACAACGGTGTAAAATCACATTGATACCTAATTCACATATTCTTCAAAATCCAAACTTTATTGATGAAAGATTTCTGAAAATAAATCCATGAAAGATAAAAAATTTACAACAACGTCAAATCACATTGATATCAGATGAATGATAACGGTTACAGCATATATTCTATTACATCTCGGAATGTTGGTTTTTCTCATCACTTTGTGGAAGAAAGATTAAACTATTACAGCAGCAGGGGATCGATCAAAAGAGCGAATCCCTCAATCTGCTAACATTCATTTCAAGTTAGAAACTTCAGTAGGTGACAAATAGAAGGATGTGCACAAATTAGCTCAACCGTTAATATGGTGCTAACAACAAAATCCATAGTAGATAGTTTATTTTACTAAAAGGTAAAAGCAGTACATGACGACCCAAGTTCATTGCTTTTCTGTGGGGTTTCTTACAAACAGCATGGTCAGAATTTAGTGCTTTCCATAACTAGACGCAAGATCAAGCACTGTGTATCATGCAGGAGAAACTGGAACGAGATATCTCCCCATCATTCGTATCCTACTTTCTCATAATATGATATTTTTTCCCCCAACAGATGAAAACATATGGGTGTAGATGCAAAGCTGATGCCTATTGAAAATGGTTTTCCGCTAGCAGAAGAAACATCTTATTTTTTGCCAATCCTGTTAAGAATATTGTAAATATACTGCAGTGACAATTAAGGATATCCATTATCAGTTAGGATCCATTACGATAATTCTTCTCTCATATTATGTGTTCATTATATTCCCTCCTATATTATTACCCGTGACTATTGCTATTTAAACTCTAACAGCTTGAGGGAATAATCAAGCTGGTTGATCCCGAAATTCTCTTTCCTCTTCTTCTCCTACTCCGTTCTTCTCCTTCTAAATGGTATCGTAGATAGTAGATCCATTCTCTCTGTTAATTGTTTTATATTTAAGAAAAGATTATAGTAAAGTTCACCGAACCGCAAAAATCAAATATGGCCATCATTACCCCGTTAGAAGAGCATTCTCTCACCTCACAGCCACCCTATTTCCAAAGTACATCATCAGTGGCAACGAGCGGTAAAGTACATGCTGAGTCTTCTCAAATTACTGTGGACATCATGCGGCTACACGTGGCACATCTCCAGCCAACATCTTCCATCGACAATCACTCCACAGGGTCGCCTGAGCCACCCAAACCCCTATAGTTCATCATCTCCTTGAGAATCTCCTCAGATCAAGTTCAAATTGCTCAAACAGTGACCTGGGGCTCAACTACTCCAGGTTTTTTCCATTTCACTCGCTTAGGCAAAAATTTTAGTAGAATTTCTTTATCACCTTTAGAGTTCCTAGGACTTTGTTACATTGATTTGCGACACTTACTTTTTTTGCTTTGCCCTTTCCCTCTCTGTTCATAACTGTATTATTTGTGATTCTTTTTTGTATTTTGAAGATGCTTTCTTGCTTCATCACTTAGTAGCTTTAAGGGTCCAAAAAGAGAATATGACACAAATCAAACTGAAAAATCTCGTTCATTTAATGGAATGACATGAAGAGATATGTTAATATCAAAGCTCACAACTTTTACCTGCACATGTGCAAAGCTACAGAGACAAATAGGAGAAGAATATGTTCTGCTTAGTGATGTGAAAAAGTGTAACAACAAAGAGACCTCTCAATGCGGATTACAATGGGTTCAGTCAAACCCCTTGCATCCAAATTTTTTTTTAAAAAATACTTCCGCTTTGAAGGCAAATGATATTATCTTCCAGTAACTTGGTTTTCCATGTTTTCTACAAGGAGCGAACAGAAGGATTAAGAGGAAAACAAGGAGAGCAAACCTTTCCATTGCGTCTAGCATCAGAGTAAGGCACATTGCGAACCAGAATAATCCTCCATAAACCAACCCTATTCCTGCTGTCCAAGAGACTTGAATTCTTCAAGGAAGCCTCTGTTTCTTCATCAACAAACATATAAAAGGGAATATTTTCCCGTGCAAATCCACCAGCGTTCTTTGGCTGTTGAATCACATCATAATTTCCTGCAAGAGCGTTTATGTAGATACTAGTCAGGGATAAAAAATCACATTGCTGCCTGATGCAAACACCACAATATGTACACATTTTCATGCTTCTTGAGCAGCCACAACACAAAGGATACCTAAGCAGACTAGAGAGAATAAGCACTCCTCGGTAATTCTGTAGGAGATGCATCATATGCTAATATGTTGCATTGTCTAAAACTCCAAGACAATGTCAAACTGATTAAAGATTAAAAAGTCCAACTCATGAATCATTTGTACAAAATTTTAAATCGCACATTCCTACCGGCCACAGTACTCTAAGATTAAGTATGTATGGGTGAAATTAGGAAAGGCCTATATGTGTCGTGTTACAAATGCCCCATGTTGTGGGTTGGGGGGGGGGGGGGGGGAGAATATGGAGTTATACTTACAATGGCTACTGCATACTCCGTCGATGTGGCTTTACAGGGTCATATTTACCTCCTTGTGATAAGGATATAGGCTACTTACCCCCTCGTGCTCTCTAAAGTATTGCGAATTATTCTCACCATTAAGAGATACTTAATATCGTTAAGAGATATTCTTTTTTTAATCAACCACCCAAAATTGGTAAATTGTCTGAAAAATGTATTTAACAACATTAATGTTTCACCGAACCATTTAAAATCAACCTCTCATGCATTTAAATTTTTGTTTCTGATGTTCTAAAGTTCCCATTACTTTTGAGGAAGTTCAATGTCATTTTTTTTTCCGGTTTTACTCTCTCTCTTCTCTTTTCTCTCTCTCCGACTCTCTGACTCCCTCTTCAACTGTCACTCACACCGGTGACCTAGCCAAACGCCAGCGATCATCGGCTCTAGCAGGTAAGTCACTCCGCTTCTCCCTCTCCCCTCTCATAGATTAAGGATTGGGTCATGGAACATAGGCACCCCGACGGGTAAGTCCATAGAGTTGGCGAAGGTTCTTCAGAGGAAGAGGGTTAACATAGCGTGTGTCCAGGAGACTAGGAGGAAAGGGTCGAAGGCGAGGAATGTAGATGGGTTTAAGCTGTGGTATTCTGGGGTCGTGAGAGGTAAGAATGGAGTGGGCATCTTGGTGGATAGGGACCTAAGGGAGTCCGTGGTCGAGGTTAGGCGAGTGAATGATAGGTTAATGTCTATTAAGCTGGTTATTGGGGGTTGCGTCCTCAACGTCATCAGCGCCTACGCGCCTCAAGCGGGCTTAGACGGGGAGGCTAAGAGGCGCTTTTGGGAGGACTTGGATGATCTGGTGAGTAGTATACCCCAATCTGAGAAGTTAGTTATTGGAGGGGACTTTAATGGTCATATTGGGGCAGATGCTGGTGGCTATGATGAGGTGCACGGTGGCTTCGGCTTTGGGGTTAGGAACGGAGGAGGCACTTCGCTGCTTGATTTCGCCAGGGCTTCCGAGCTTCTGATTGCGAACTCGACATTTCAGAAGAGGGAGGAGTATTTGGTCACCTACAAGAGTTCGGCGGCGAGGACTCAGATTGATTACATCCTCATCAGAAGGAGCGATAGGGGTATGTGCAAGGACTGCAAGGTTATTCCGGGAGAGTCTCTTTCAACTCTTCATAGACTCCTAGTGATGGATGTCGGTCTCTGGGTGAAGAGGAAGAGGAGGGGCGCTCGGGGACAACCGCGGATTAGATGGGGTGCTTTGACTAAGGAGAAAGCACAGGAGTTGGAAAGGAGTGCTTGGAGAAGTTCTGGGGAAGCGGACGCTATGTGGACAGTGACGGCAAACTTGGTTAGGGGGGTAGCACGGGACGTGCTCGGGGTAATATTCAGGCAGACATCAGGGTGATTGGTGGTGGAACGATGTAGTCAAAGGAAAAGTGGAGGTGAAGAAGGCGGCGTTCGCTATGTTGGCAGGGAGCACAAGCGAGGATGAACGGAGAGCAAACAGGGTGATCTACAAGGTGGCGAGGAAAGATGCAAAGATGGCAGTCACGGAAGCTAAAAACGCGGCGTTCGGTCGCATGTACGAGGAACTAGGGGAGAGAGGCGGGGATAAGAAGTTATTCCGGTTAGCAAAAGCAAGGGAAAGGAAGGCACGTGATCTAGACCAAGTTAGGTGTATCAAGGGCGAGGATGGTAGAGTTCTGATGGGGGAATCCCAAATCAAACAGAGGTGGCAGGCGTACTTTCGGGACTTACTTAACGAGGAGGGGGATCGCAACATAGAGCTAGGAGCTGGGGCATTCAGAGCAACATAGAGACCTTGGGTACTGCAGGCGCATTAGGGTGGAGGAGGTTATGGGGGCTTTGCGTATGATGAGTAAGGGTCGAGCGACCGGGCCTGACGAGATCCCGGTGGAGTTCTGGAAGTGCATGGGTAAGTCAGGAGGGGAGTGGCTCTCCAGGTTGTTCAATGCGATCTTCAGGACCAAAAGGATGCCGGATGAGTGGAGGTGGAGTATAGTGGTGCCCTTGTACAAGAACAAAGGGGACATCCAGTGCTGCAACAACTATAGGGGTATCAAATTAATAAGTCACACGATGAAGGTTTGGGAGAGGGTGATTGAGGCGCGGGTGAGGGAGGTGACATCTATATCTGGGAACCAGTTCGGTTTCATGCCGGGCCGCTCCACTACAGAGGCTATCCATCTTGTCAGGCGGCTGGCGGAGCAATTCAGGGATAAGAAGAAGGACCTTCACATGGTGCTTATCGACTTGGAGAAGGCGTATGACAAGGTCCCAACGGAGGTGCTATAGAGGTGCTTGGAGGCGAAGAGCGTGCCAGAAGCCTACATCAGAGTAATAAAGGACATGTACAATGGAGCTAAGACTAGGGTTAGGATGGTAGGTGGCGAATCAGACCATTTTCCAGTAGTTATGGGGCTCCATCAAGGATCGGCGCTGAGCCTCCTCTTGTTTGCCTTAGTGATAGATGCTCTAACCCGACATATTCAAGGGGATGTGCCTAGGTGTATGCTATTTGCTGATGACATAGTATTGATATATGAGACGAGGGTCGTGTTATTGAAAGGTTAGAGGTATGGAGACAGACTCTCGAGTCTAAAGGTTTCAAAATAAGCAGATCTAAGACAGAGTACCTGGAGTGCAAGTTTAGCGCCGAGCCGAGCGAAGTAGGCAGGGACGTGATGATTGGTTCTCAGGCCATCGCCAAGAGGGACAATGTCCGATATCTTGGGTCTGTGATTCAGGGGGACGTAGAGATTGACGGGGACGTCACTCACCGTATAGGAGCGGGGTGGTCTAAGTGGAGGCTTGCATCAGGAGTCCTGTGTGACAAGAAAGTTCCACACAAACTCAAGGGGAAATTCTATAGAGCCGTGGTTAGACCTGTTGTATGGGGCGGAGTGCTGGCCCGTGAAGAACTCTCATGTCCAGAGAATGAAGGCTGCGGAGATGAGGATGCTTAGGTGGATGTGCGGACACACCAGGCTAGATAAGATTAAGAATGAAGTTATTCGAGAGAAGGTGGGGGTGGCCCCGGTGGATGAGAAGATGCGAGAAGCGAGGCCGAGGTGGTTCGGGCATGTGCGGAGGAGAAGTCCCGATGCCCCGGTAAGGAGCTGCGAGCGGCTGGAGATTGTTGGCGATCGGCGAGGCAGAGGGAGGCCTAAGAAGTATTGGGGAGAGGTGATTAGGCAGGACATGACTAGAATGCAGGTTTCCGAGGACATGATCCTTGACAGGAAAGTCTGGAGGTCTAGAATCAGGGTTGTAGGATAGGGGCTCCTAGAGTTTTTCGTACGCCTCATCCGGGGTTGGGTGTGGTCAGCAGGGTTACCCATAGTATTGCATGCGATTGTATTTATGTTTCGTATGTTTAAATAATTATTTTACGCTATTTCCGCTATTTCTGCTGGAGTTACTAATGCTCTATTGTTTTTGCTTTTGTCTTTGTTTTGTTTTACTGCTGTTTTTCCTTTTATCCTATGAGCCGGGGGTCGATTGGAAACAGCCTCTCTGCCCTTTCGGGTAGGGGTAAGGCTTGTCTACATATTACCCTCCCCAGACCCCACCTGGTGGGAGTATACTGGGTAGTTGTTGTTGTTGTGTGTTCTAAAGTTCCCCTGAAAATAATTAATACAATATATTTCAGAATTTATAGTAATAATACTGATATTTTGGAGATATAAGTTTTACCATTTGTACTTTTAGGAACTTGAAGTTGAAGATCAACATAAACCAAATGAAAGAGTATGTGAGCTTGAGTATGAAGTTAAAAAAATCGACATAATAATGCCTGTAAGAGACTTAGAGATTGTTTAGATTGAGGGATAAGGATGTTTATCCTGGAATAGGATTGAGTATTAGTTATACAACGTCTGGATTTCAATATAAACTCTGCATTTCTAATATAATCTCCGTGTAGCTAATACAACATTTGACTTCCGACTGTCATATTACTAGTACCACTTAATGTAGGCAATTCCTACATAACGACCTCGACTTTATTCACCGTATATTAAATCATGCATAATTATTCATCGGGTAACAACCCCTGCATTATTATTCAGTGCACAAGGAGTCCTTGTATATGCATAAATACATCATAAGCCAAATGACCCTTACTAGTAACAGTTTAATCTTTTAACAAAATAGAAAGAATAATGGTATTAGTCATGTTTTAACTGAGAGGAGATCATTCGCATAATGTTTCATACAAGTACTAGGTAATTAGTTATCTCCTCATAAAGCGGAGGGGTAATACACTAAGTTGCTAAAAACAGGTAATAACAATGACTGTCTGAAGCTGCTATTTCTTGATTTATATTACTATATGTTTTGAGTCTACAACAGGGGGTCGCTCTGAAGGAGGTCTAGTCCACTCAGGGGTGGAACCCAACTTTAAGAAGATTATTACATGGACTGGGAGGTGTCGATGATAAAGAGTCTTTTAATACATCGGAGCAAAGCAAGGGGCTGCAAGAGGGTATAGACACTCAGATTGCAAAATCATTCCAGTGGAGTTTATACAGTTAGTTCAGCTTATAAATATTTGAACCAGGTAGGATCTCAGCTAACACTTTGGCCATGGAAACACATTTGGAAAGTCAAGGTGCCATATCAAGTGCCATGCTTTACTTGGTTGGTAGTTAGAGAAGCTGTTCTGACTCAGGACAATCTCAGAAAAAGGGGAATACAACTTTGTTCAAGATGTTACTTGTGGGCAGGATGCAGAGACAATCAGTTATCTGTTTTTACCTTGCATAACTACTAGATAGCTATGAGATTTGTTCATCAATATCAGAGGTATAAAATGGGGAAAGCATGGAAGTACTTCTAAAGTTTTGACATGCTGGAATATAAGGGGAAATTGTGAAAGGAACAACGGCGGATGGAAAATTGTCACGCCAAACATTTGGTGAAAAATATCGAAGGAAAGGAATTCAAGGTGTTTAGAAGATACAAGCAGTACTCTCCAGAAGATTAAGATGAATTGTGTTTTTTCTCCTTTGTTTTTGGTGTAAATATGACTACACGGATGATCCTGAGTATATTTTGGATGTATTAGGTTCCTCGTTAGAAGAACAAGGTTTTAATTTCGTACTATTTTGGTGCTCCGCTGTAACAACCTATTTTGGTTTCCAAGACAATCTTTGTGCAGATGTCTTTATATATACAGAAGCATGTTACCACTCAAAAAAAGTAATATGTAATAAATCCTTTTTTATAATTCTTCTTTATACCAAAAATGGAACAACAAAAAGGAGTTCATCTTGATCTTCTGAATATTATCATCCATGCCTTCAAAACATCTCTCAAAATGTTTCACATTATAAAATTCAAATATTAAAAAGCAGAAGAGTGTGTGTGGTATATGTGTATACATCGTGCCCAGGTTCAAGTGGATCACAAGAATTTTTGCATTTCGAAAAAATATCATATCGCAGACACTAGTAATTTGGGATAGTGGCGTAGTTGATAAATACAAGTATCAGTCTTAGCATCTTACATAGGACTAAGGGGCAGCCAAACCCTAAAGCAAGTGAAGCACTTGCTTTAGGCCCCAAGAATTTAAGGGCCCCAAAATTACTATTTCTCTATATGTAGTATATTGTTTATATAATTATTTCTCAGTATTGATAAATTATTTCTTTATTTTCATGTTAATTTTTAATAACTTAATATCTTCCTCTAATCAATATAACCAAATTAGTTTTCTGTCAATCTTATTTTACGTTTTTACAGAACTATATTTCTCTATTAATTAGTTAGTCACGTACAAATATCTAATAATCTAACTTATCATTTATTTTCCTCACATTAATTATACTCTCTCCGTCCTAATTTATTTGAAGATGTTTGATTGGAAATGGAGTTTATGAGATAAAGGAAGACTTTTGAAACTTGTGATCTAAAACAAACTATAGAAACTTACGTGGCTAGAAATCATCTCATTAAGGGAAAGAAAAATCTAAAGATGAATTATTACCAAAAGGGGACTGACTAAAAAGAAGAAGGTATCACGTAAGTTGGGGTGGAGGAAGTATATTCTATGGGTTCTCTCATTTCAGTTGTGATACAGTCAATAATTCATTCAATTACTTTATAAAACCAAGTTCTCATTTTTTTCGTTTCACATACTCACTTCTCTAATTTTTCAAATAACGATGCTCAATATATATATATATATATATATATATATATATATATATATATATATATATATATATATATATATATATACACACACACACACACACACACGCTCTATATATGTGTGTGTGTGTATATATATATATATATATTTAAATATTTAAGGCCTCTTATTAAGGCTTTGCTTTAGGCCTCAGATCCTATTGAGCTGCCCCTGATAGGACTTTATGTAGTTTCGCTCATGTATGAAACACAAACAGCAAATCATAAAATGGACTGCCTGCCAACTTTGGTCATACGAAATAGGTATAATACACATGGGACATGATCCAATACCACCACTTAGTCTCCCCCAATTCTTTGTTACCCCATTATTCATATATTATCTTTTCAAATTCAAATATCTATATCATACTTCTTTTAAACATTGCTAATGAATATAAAGAGAAGGATCTACACCTGCGAAAATTTTGCTTAATCAATAACGGAGAATGAAAAGATCAAAGTAAGGGGTGCATAAAAACTTGCAAATTCTCCTAGTAATTTGTCTCTTAAGATGGAGCTAGGTGGCATAGATGGGAGACAACTAATAAGTGCCTGATTATCTCTCATGCATCAATGCAGTACGTAACTAAGTATCTAGTAACATGTACCTAAAACCTAAAATATGACAGCTTCTTCAGCGGATCTGTATTCCTCTCATAACGTTCCCAGTCCAATAGGTAGATGAAAATTCTTGTGGTTTTGATACTAGCCACTTCTAGCTTGGCTACATTCTCTGACCCTTTATTACCTTATAGATGTACTAACATAAACTTAAAAAATAGTGAGTAAAAAAGATGGAATTTCTGGAGCATAGCTTATAGAGTACCAAATATGGCTGATGCAACAATGACTTCATGGAATTGCTCCATCTCCTTTAGACCAGCTGCATCGATGTCAAATCCCGTTCGATCACCAGGTCTACAACCTTTGACAAATCTGACCCAAATATATCAGTGATGGAAAAACTTTGGAAAGAGGACAAAGCACTAAAGCCAGCAAAAATACAAGTCACTGTGTCAAGATGATAAGTGCAACTTACCCGCAGTGCACGGTCATTGACTCTTTTATTCCAAAAGAAGCATTCCTCTCCTCCAAAGAAGGGTACCCACCAAATTCAGAACCCCCGTGGGGTTCAGTCTTCATGGGAATTTGCTCGTGGAAATAAGTTAAATGCTGAAGCCCAGGTGACGCTGATGGGACTCTAGGCATACGAGCTATCGCTTGCTCCACAGGAATGTAGCATACAGGACATGCTGAATCAAAACGAAAGAGAGTATAACCAAGAGTACGACATTATGTAAAGTGTTGATTAGAGCAAAAGATTGAATACAAATGCATGAGACCAAATAACAAATAAGATCCAAGTTTCAAACAGACGAGTTTTATACTTACGGCGAGGCCCAATTCGCCTCCTATCACCAGGTGGAGGAGGGGGAAATGCAAAGTTTTGACAAGGATCAGGAAAAGCAGTGGAATCTTTAGCCAATATCATAGCTGAAGCATTGGGAGGAGGCAGCTGGGCAGTATTCTCACCGCATACCATAACCTTCCTGGGCAATAATGCAGATAGATGATATGTGTTGTTTTCAAACCACTCTTTGAAGTCCAATTCAGAACTCCTTGATGCATCATCTAATAATAGCAAAAATCTTGTATGAAAATCAGGAAATCTACCTCATAACAAACTAATTAGTGACTTCAGAACTAAGTAAAATGCGTTATATAACTGGTGGCGATTTTGCCGCTTTTCACAAAAGAAATGAGGAGGCAAGCACCAGTGAACCACACCTACCATAACATTCCTTTTTCTCTTTTCTAGACATGAAATAGATCGATACTCCAAAAAGCTCAAAAGAAGAAAGACAAAGTAAGAGTAAACTAACAACTTCGGTGCAAATCTATGACTGCAGTACTGAGACAAATAACTATTACTCTATTTAGTGCGGTTCAACAGGGGATAGGTAACTACCCATCTATGATTGTGGTACAGAGGCAAATAACAATGACTCTATTTAGTGCGGTTCAACATGGGATAGATAACTACCCATTCCGGCACCCCATCCCAAGGAAAATAAAATTATAAAAGCTTTAATTTTATTATCAAATCATTATTCCCATTAACAAGTGAAGAGAAGTTAACTTATGAGTTATGACTTCTTCCAAATAGGGCCTCTTACAAAGCAGGCACTCGAATTTAACTATATATTTAGCAAGCACTGGATTTATCCATGTCTCGCCTTATTTGTTTTATTTATTCACTAAATTTCAAATTGATTTTATGTTACACTGATAGAGCCAATGGTAAAGAACAAGGCGTCATGCTTTTCTTCAATAAATTAGAAGTTACAACATCAGAAGCCAACATACAATAAAAATCCATTGCTCTCAGAATCAAGTCCCATTGAAAATGAATAGACTTAATTCCATTCATTGCAATTATTCAACCTTATCTCTCTAATTCATTTCTAAGCGGACTGCATCTTATGATCTTGTCCAGATGTATTAATACCAACATTTTCATTTTAAATGTTGTTTCCTTCACCTATCCACAATATACAATTTGGTCCTACTAAGAAAGATACTAGAGCCAACAATGCATGCCACCCTTTCAGAACAATTAAATTATTAAAGTTTAAAATATAAATAGATCCCTATCCAAATGATAGATCCTTATCCAGATGATATTCGACAACAAAGAAACCAAAAGGACTTCAGGAAACTGACCTTTATTAACCATCGAAAATCCTGCAACAAAAGCCAAGAGCGCAAATGCAACCAAAATCAGCATTCCAACCTGCCTTCGCACCAAAAACCTGCAAATAGAGGGAAGACATCTTTCCTTCTCTCTAGAGCCGGAAAGTGATGTCTTTGGAGTTTTACGCGAGAACGAACTCTGAGAGTGCAAAACTCCATTTTGTGCCAGTTGCTGCAATGACCCATCGCTTCCTGTCCGAAGACCCAATGACCACCCAGTCATTGTTCCTCCGACCACACAATAACAACTACTTTCATCTCTTTCTTCCTTCTCCAAAAAAACCTTTCATTAACAATGCACCACAACTCTTCACAACGTAAAACTTCTCAAAGTAACACTCACACTTACTGTTTCATCTCCGCATCTTTCTGAGATCGTCAATGTTGTACCGAGGGCTTCTTTAACCGAATCAGTACAAATATACGTCTTTTCCACCTTTTGCAGCACCAAATCAATCAGAAAGCGAATTCGCTACCTATACTATAATAACCAAATAACACATCATTAACTAAGTCTAACACCAATTAAATAAGGTTTCGAAAGAAGTAACAAATTCTCAATGTCATGATCTCAAAAGCAGAGCCGAATAACTAAAACCAATCACAAACTAATTCAATGAGAAGAGAAATCGCCTGATTTACTACTGAATTAAAATTAAAATGATACTCCAACAAAATATACTACTGATACGTCATGGATAATGCAGTAGAAAACTTTGTAACAGAATTCGAATCTGGACCGGAACAGATCAATTCGAGTATGAAAACGATTAGCCCAAAGAGGAGGTTTAACGATTATATTACCTGAATCAGAAGTCCAATTTCAAAATTTTCTGACTTGTTGAAGAATCCAAGAGGGCTTGAAAAGGAAAAGGGAGAGCTCAAAAAATTTCCTATTTGGGGATGCTTGATCTTCTCTCTCCACGCCTCTTCCTCCTCGGCCTGTTTCTATTTTATTCCCCTTTTGGTCTTATTTTTTTGCCAAATTTGATGCGAGTTCATACTCTTGTTTTAATATCCCTTTTATTTTACACCAGCGAAAAAAGTAGAGAGAGATCACCATAAGTCTATTAGCATCGCATTGGGGACTTATAAATGCCAGTCGTGTTGCGACTTGTAGAAACGTAACTACGACTTAGATGCTATTTGGCTAAGGTTATAAGCAGGTTCAATTAATTTATAAATATTTTTTATTTATTTATGTGTTTAGTAAAGTTAAAATTACTTATAAGCTAAATATTTATAAGTCAATAGTAATAAGCTGATTATCTCAACTTATGAATTTTTAGCTTATAAACATTTTAAATTTGACAAAATTTTTTACTATCTTATCCTTAAAATATTCATTTTTAGAACAAAACTCCTATATCATATACATCGCCTCAAGTATTCTCTTCAAGTCTGCCGTTCACATCGACTTTTTATTGTTTGCATATTTATATTTATGTGATTGTGCATATCAAATTTTTGGTATATTACTTCTAAGTGCTGTGGTAATAAAGACAATGTTTGCTTCTCTTCAAATAATTTGTCCTATTTTAATTTTTTTTTACTGAGAAACTGTTGTCAATTTACTAATTATTACTATAACTTATGATTATATTCTTATCATAAAATAAATTATATTTATCATGACAATTATCTTATCTAAGCACATTTGTATTAAAATAAAATGACAAATAAAATATTTTGTATTTGAATCGATCTGGAATCTAAAATTTTGAAGAAATTACACTCTTATAAGTGTATATAATTCTAAGGTTATTTAAGTCATTTTAACAGAAAAAGAGCTTATCAACATTTTTTTATCAAATACTGTAATAACTTATTATCAATTTAACACTTGTACCCAAACACGTAATTATTTATTTATTAAATCAGTTTCATTGCTTAAAAGTGCTTTTCATCACCCAAAACCTATCGACTACTTCAAATTAGCTAATCTAAACGAGCTTTTAAACGTAAACGCAACTATAAATCTCGCTGCGTAAATACGACTTATCAATCTTAATAACTGTATCCAATTATGAAGATCTCTTTCTTTTCTTTTCTTTTTTAAAAATGATATTCACATGATTTTTATCAACCACATTAACGTTAAAAAATAAGCTCTCGCTTTTTACTTTTTTTCTCGTATAGTTAACATAATTATAACCAGATAAGTAGAGTAAGAAAAAACTTACTAGATTGGCTGAGCTTCGAGTACAGTTGAGTTGGGCACCAAAATTATTTGACTTGCTCTAGGTATGCCCCTCTGGTTGACCTTATTTCTAGTTGAAGAGGCCATCACGATTACAGTTCTTCTACTCTTAGATCTTGACTACCATGCTCATGGGTCCGGAACCACTTTCACCACGTGTCAATGCTTTGTCGTGCTACATGGTGAGGTCAAATTTTACAAATACAGATAGTCTGCATGAAAGGGAAGTATGGTATTGAGCCAACAGTCTTTGGCCAGGAAAGAGAAGCATGATATTGAGCCCCTATGTTAGATAATACGCTTAACGCTAGAGGGGGGGTTAATAGCGTTATAATAAAAATTAGCGTAAACTTGCGGAATTTAAAAATTGCAGGAAATAAATAAGTGCGATAAGTAAATAAATTAGAACAATCGCACCGATATATCCTGGTTCACCACAACCCGTGGCTAGTCCAGTCCCCGAGAGACTCTCTCGAGATTTCCACTAACTTGTTAAGCTTACGGGTGCTCAACGAACCGTTACAACTTGAGGACACAAGCCTCAACAACCTTTGCTCGGAGATACAACACTCCAAGACTTCAACCAAGGAAACACAAGTTCCTTCTTACAACACAAGGGACTAACACTTCCCTTCAAGTGTACAAAAACACTTAGCACTCAAACAAGACACTCCTTTAAGAGTAGATATGAGTAAAAAGAATATGCTCAAGATCGCAACAACTTTCGACAAGAATTTGGCTCTCAAAAGCTTATGTAATGAATATAAAATGATAAGCAATAAAGTATGCAAGCTTTAGCAATTGTATGATCAGTTGTTGTGTGTTGTTGTACTTAAAAGACTGAATTGAAGCTGTATTTATAGTTGAAAAACTTTGTATTACCGTTGCCTAATTGCCAATTAAGAATTGCTGATTTTACTCAGTGACAATCGATTGTCAAATTACCACAATCGATTGTTTGCCAGTTCTTCCAAAAATCAATCCCAGATTTTACACTTAACAATCGATTATCTAAGATCAATAATCGATTACTGGCAACGTCCAAAAAATCATTTCCAGATTTTACGTAAAACAATCGATTGTCAGAAATCTACAATCGATTACTCAGCAACGTTCAAAAAATCCTTTCCAGATTTTAATTAAAACAATCGATTATAAGAAATCAATAATCGATTACTCAGCAACGTTCAAAAAATCCTTTCCAGATTTTAATTAAAACAATCGATTATAAGAAATCAATAATCGATTACCTGACGGTATTTGAAAACATTTTGGCAACGGTCAGTTATACAATCGATTATACTAAGTTAACAATCGATTATATATCAGTCTTGAAAAATCAATTTAGACACTGCCTCTTGACAATTGATTGTTATAGGTTCACAATCGATTATTTAATAACTTTGAAAAAGTCTGGAAGACACTGCCTCAACACAATCGATTGTCATAAGTTCACAATCGATTATTTTGTGACTTTGAAAAATCTGATGGACACTGTCTCTTCACAATCGATTATTTTGAGCTTTGAAAAACTTTGATGGACACTGCCTCATCACAATCGATTGTCATAAGGTTCACAATCGATTGTCATGCAGATTTGAAAACTCTGATGCTCACTGCCTTAACACAATCGATTGTCATAAGTTCACAATCGATTGTCAAGCAGCTGACTTAAACATAATCGATTATCATAAGTACATAATCGATTATCTTAGTCCAGATTTTAGAGGCATGTTTAAAAATCATTTTGACTAAAGTAAATATGCATTATTTAAAATCATTTTGCTCTACATTAAATATGCATGATTTGTTAAAAATATTTTTACGAGAGAAGCCAAGTCTTGAGTTTAAGTTGTCGGATCAAGATTACAATTAAATACCGACTCATATAAAACTTAATCTCGATCTTTGTCTTGTGCTTGAATCTCGTTATATATCAATTTTGCGCTTGTGCTTGGATCTCGTCATATGTCAATTTGCGCATAGTTTGTCATTCATCAAAACCTACATATATGAACACACGTTTAGTATAATGCCTTGAGAACGTGTTTCCAACAATTTCCCCCTTTTTGATAATGGCAAACTTTAAGCGGGATATGCATATTAGGCAATTCATAATGACGAGTCAAGACAAGTAAAGATATGCAACAAGTATATAGATATGCAATTTGTTCCCCCTCAATATATGAATTCCCCCTCAATTTATGCCGATAAGTATTGAGAGTGCATACCCGTCATCTTCCCCCTTTTGCCATTAGCAAAAAAAATATAGAATAATTAAAAAAACATGTTTATTTATTAAATCTGCAATTTCAGACATATTAACGCAAATAATGTCAAGACAATCGATTATTGATACTGGATAATCGATTATATAAAAGAGAAATCGATTGTTCTGTGCGTCAAGCTTTATAATTCCCCCTGGCTTTAGGGCGATACCTGCAAAACTACGTTAGACGTCTCCGACGCTCAAGTTAGAAAAAATGTGAAAGGGAAAATGCTATGCATGACTTAGATCAACGTGGAGTCAAGGATCCCAAGTTCACTACGAATTCGGAAGAAGGACTCTTTCTCTAAGGGCTTTGTAAAGATGTCGGCCAATTGATTTTTGGTTTCAACAAATTCAATTTCGACATTGCCCTTGAGAACGTGATCTCTTATAAAATAATGTCTAATTTCAATGTGTTTTGTTCGCGAATGAAGAACGGGGTTCTTCGTCAAGCATATGGCACTAGTATTATCACATCTAAGAGGGATATGATCAAGACTTAGGCCATAGTCCAAGAGTTGTTGTTTCATCCAAAGGACTTGAGCCCAACAACTCCCCGCGGCTACATATTCAGCCTCGGTTGTGGACAACGCAACACTTACTTGTTTCTTGCTAAACCAAGAAACGAGAGAGCTACCGAGCAAATGGCAAGTGCCACTAGTGCTCTTGCGGTCCAATTTGCATCCAGCAAAGTCGGAATCGGAATAGCCAACAAGTTGGCATGAAGAACCTTTGGGGTACCATAGACCCACATTTACAGTACCAACAAGATACTTCAATATCCGTTTCACCGCAGTTAGGTGAGACTCATTCGGACACGATTGATAACGAGCGCTAAGCACACGCTAAACATGATGTCCGGACGACTAGCAGAAAGATAAAGGAGAGAGCCAATCATACCTCGATACTTTTTGATGTCGACTTCCTTACCTTTCTCATCTTTGTCTAGATGATCGGATGTGCTCATGGGGGTTGCCATTGCTTTTGCATTGGTCATTTCAAATCGTTTCAGCAATTCTTTGCAATATTTCGCTTGGCAAATGAACGTACCTTCTTTCATTTGCTTTACTTGTAATCCCAAAAAGAATGTTAACTCACCCATCATAGACATCTCAAATTCGCTTGTCATTAAATCGGAAAATTCCTTGCACAAAACATTGTTAGTAGCACCAAATAAAATATCATCCACATAGATTTGAACTAATAAAATATCATTGTTTTTATGCTTAACAAAAAGAGTGGTGTAAACTTTCCCCCTAATGAAATCATTTTCCAATAGAAATTTACTCAATCTTTCATACCAAGCTCGGGGAGCTTGTTTTAAACCATAAAGAGCCTTTTTGAGTTTGAAAACATGATCGGGAGATTTAAAGTCTTCAAAACCGGGGGGTTATTCAACATAAACTTCTTCTTGAATAACACCATTTAGAAAATCACTTTTCACATCCATTTGATATAAATTGAAATTCATAGAAGAGGCAAAAGCAAGCAATAAACGAATAGCTTCTAATCTATCTATGGGAGCATATGTTTCTTCATAGTCAATACCCTCTTCTTGATTATAGCCTTTTGCTACAAGCCTAGCTTTGTTTCTAGTGATTACACCATTTTCATCTAGTTTGTTTCGGAAAACCCATTTCGTACCAATTCTGGTATGATTTTCGGGTCTTGGCACCAAATCCCAAACGTCATTCCGTTTGAATTGGTTAAGCTCCTCTTGCATTGCCAAGGTCCAAAATTCATCCCCAATTGCTTCGGAGATGGTTGTTGGTTCAATTTGAGAAACAAAAGCAGTATGTCCTAAGGTGTTCTTAAGGGAGTTTCGGGTACTTACCTTTTCTCCGACGTCGCCAATTACCTATTCGAGAGGGTGATCTTTGATTGTCCTCCACTCGTTAGGCATTTTCGTTTCTTTCTCCAATTGTGGCGTTTCCTCCGTTGATTGTTCCAAGATTTCATCTTGAATTTCCTTAGGAGTTTCCTCTTGTACTTTGTCTTTTAAACTATTTAGAATACCTGCAAGATCAGAACAAGAATCCTTTCTCGCCAAGCGAGCATTATCTTCGGAAAACACAATATGAGGGGATTTCTCCACAGTTTGGGTTCTATTATTAAATACCCTATATGCTTTGCTACGTGAAGAATACCCAATAAAAATTCCCTCATCGGATCTGGCATCAAATTTTCCCAATTGATCTTTTCCATTGTTATGAATAAAACATTTACAACCGAATACTCTAAAATGGGAGATATTTGGTTTCCTTCCCTTGTAGAGTTCATAAGGGGTTTTCATGAGTATTGGCCTTATGACTACTCTATTTAAAACGTAGCATGCGGTACTCACGGCATCCGCCCAAAAATGTTTGGGAATCTTAGCCTCTTCGAGCATGGTTCTAACCATCTCTTCGAGACACCTATTTTTTCTTTCCACCACCCCATTTTGTTGTGGTGTTCGTGGAGCGGAAAAGGTATGCTCGATACCGAGTTCATCACAAAAGTCCGCAAAGAGATTGTGATCAAACTCTCCCCCATGATCACTTCTAATTGAAGTGACGGTTGTTTCCTTTTCGTTTTGAACACGTTTAAGAAAATATTTAAAATTCTGAAAAGCATCACTTTTATGGGCAAGAAATAACGTCCAAGTAAATCTGGAATAATCATCAACAATAAAAAAAGCATAACGATTTCTACCAAGACTTTCAATGCGAGATGGTCCAAACAAATCCATGTGAAGCAATTGCAATGGTCTAGTAGTTGAAGCAATATTTTTCGATTTAAAAGATGCTTTTGTTTGCTTCCCTTTTTGACAAGAATCACAAATAGAGTCATTTTCAAATTTCAAATTTGGAGGACCAACAACTAAATTTTGTGAAACCAATTTGTTCAAAAGATGCATGTTGATGTGAGCTACTCTATGATGCCATAACCAAGAATCATCCTCTTTGCTCATTAAATAATTCACATATTCGGGTGAAAAATTTGCAAGGTCAACCATATAAATGTTATCCATTCTAAAACCACGAAGGATAATTTTAAAATCGCTATGTCTAAAAACTAAGCATTCATCCGAATCAAATAAAACAAGATTTTCCTTGTCACATAATTGACTTATGCTCAAGAGATTATGTTTTAAACCTTTCACAAGTAATATATGGTTAATGGAAGAAATTTCATCCTTACCGACCGATCCGATGCCGATAATCTTTCCTTTGTTGTTATCATAAAAAATAACACTTCCCCCTTCCTTGTGTTCTAGTTGAAGGAATTTGGATTCGTCTCCCGTCATGTGCTTGGAGCATCCACTATCAAGGTACCATAGTACACTTGATCCCTTCAAACATACCTACAAAACAGATTAATGAGTTTTAGGTACCCATGCCATTTTGGGTCCTTGGGGGTTAGGCAAATCATAGTGATGTGATTGAGTGTTATATCTATGTCGTGTAAAACAAGCAGGAGCAATATGTCCAATTCGTCTATAATAATGACAAGTCACGTTAGGATTATGCATCCTTCTAGGTTGATAGTAATTGGACGGACGAAATTCATTTACTCTATTCTTGACAATATAACTATTGCGCAAATCATGAAAATCATTTCTCCTACCATTTGTTCTAGGATATCCATCATTTCTAGAATAGTTGTTTCTAGGTTGGAAGTCATTTCTAGGTATCCTAAAAGGTTCAACATTCCTTCTAGTGTTTGGCCTAGAATGTGCATTATTTCTAGCATGATTATTTCTAGGTTGCGATTGATGAAAACCATTTCTAGGTTTGTTGTATCTAGGATGAGCATTTGTTTTATTTATCCTAGGTTGAGCCTTAAGTGGTTGGGGGTTGGCTTCAACTTTCTCTTTAGGCTCGTTTCTAAAACTTATGCCATGCTTGGTCGACTTCAAATTAACAAGCACTTCATTCAAATTTTTATGAGAAGAGTTTAACTTATCTAAGGTGCTCTTAAGCCTTTCTACTTCATTTTTGAGATGCATGCAAGAAGTACAATTTCTAGAACTCTCGGGCTTGTCGGCGCTTCTTTTGCCAAAAAATTTGTTTTCCTCTTTCAACTTCTCATTTTCTAAAATCAGTTTTTCCAATTCCTTTTCTTTAAAAGAGAGTTGTTTTTGAAAATCTTTTTCTTTTAAAGAAGCATTTTCTTTTATACTCTTAACAGTTTTTGAAGCTTTAAATTCGCTATACAAATCATCAAAAGCATTTTGCATTTCTTCAAGGGAAAAGAAATTTTTGGAAGAAATTTGACATACCTCTTCTTTGTTGTCTTCTTGTGCCATAAGACAAAGATTTGTGGCTTCGTCTTCTTCTTCCCCACTTGACTCGTCACCGGAGTCGCCTTCCCAAGATATGTATGCTCGTTGCTTCTTGAAGGGTTTCTTCTCCTTTTTAGCATTTGGGCAATTTGATTTAATGTGCCCGATTTCTCCGCACTCATAGCACTTTATTTGATCTCCTTGCTTTTTGCCCTTTCATTCATACTCTTTTCGCATGAACTTTTGAAATCTCTTGATAACGAGTCCGAACTCGTTGTCTCCGTCCTCATCATTTTGAGGTTGGCTTGTGCTTGCCTTGAGAGCGATTCTTTGCTTCCTTTGATCATCAACAAGAGGGTTAAGTATAGTGGATTCATAAGATTTAAGATTACCTCTTAATGCGTCGATGGTGACATTTGAAATGCCAATGGATTCTTGAATCGCGTCGGCCTTGGATCGCCATTCCGGAGTGAGACTTCGGAGAATTTTTCGCACAAGTTCCTTATCCGTGAAGGTCTTCTTAAGAGCATGTAAATCATTTACGATTATTGAAAATCGTTCAAACATCTCAACGACCTTTTCGCCTTCCTTCATGTGAAACAATTCATATGCATGGGTTAGGAAATCAATTTTGGCTTCCCTTACCTGGTCCGTACCTTCGTACGTAATTTCCAGCTTGTCCCACATTTGCTTTGCCGTTGTGCAACAAGATATCTTCCTGTAATCATCAGCATTTACAGCACAATATAATAAATTAGTAGCTTTAGCATTATTTTGCACCTTTTGGATATCATCCGCATCGTATTCATCTTCAGACTTTGAGACCCATTCATTTTCAACCTTCTTGGTTGGAATTTGTTCTCCATTCATTATGACCTTCCAAAGATGAAAGCTATTTGATTGTACAAATATTCTCATCCTCTCCTTCCAGTATGTATAATTTGTACCATCGAATAGCGGTGGTCGGGTGGAGCATTGTCCTTCACCTATTCCGCAAAAGAATCACGAGTAGAAGCCATGGATGTTTCTCTCAAACGGTTAAGTCTTCAGAGAGCTGAGCTCTGATACCAATTGTTAGATAATACGCTTAACACTAGAGGGGAGGGGGGGTGAATAGCGTTATAATAAAAATTAGCGTAAACTTGCGGAATTTAAAAATTGCAGGAAATAAATAAGTGCGATAAGTAAATAAATTAGAACAAACGCACCGATATATCCTGGTTCACCACAACCCGTGGCTAGTCCAATCCCCGAGAGACTCTCTCGAGATTTCCACTAACTTGTTAAGCTTACGGGTGCTCAACGAACCGTTACAACTTGAGGACACAAGCCTCAACAACCTTTGCTCGGAGATACAACACTCCAAGACTTCAACCAAGGAAACACAAGTTCCTTCTTACAACACAAGGGACTAACACTTCCCTTCAAGTGTACAAAAACACTTAGCACTCAAACAAGACACTCCTTTAAGAGTAGATATGAGTAAAAAGAATATGCTCAAGATCGCAATAACTTTCGACAAGAATTTGGCTCTCAAAAGCTTATGTGATGAATATAAAATGATAAGCAATAAAGTATGCAAGCTTTAGCAATTGTATGATCAGTTGTTGTGTGTTGTTGTACTTAAAAGACTGAATTGAAGATGTATTTATAGTTGAAAAACTTTGTATTACCGTTGCCTAATTGTCAATTAAGAATTGCTGATTTTACTCAGTGACAATCGATTGTCAAATTACCACAATCGATTGTTTGCCAGTTCTTCCAAAAATCAATCCCAGATTATACGCTTAACAATCGATTATCTAAGATCAATAATCGATTACTGGCAACGTTCAAAAAATCATTTCCAGATTTTACGTAAAACAATCGATTGTCAGAAATCTACAATCGATTACTCAGCAACATTCAAAAAATCCTTTCCAGATTTTAATTAAAACAATCGATTATAAGAAATCAATAATCGATTACTCAGCAACGTTCAAAAAATCCTTTCCAGATTTTAATTAAAACAATCGATTATAAGAAATCAATAATCGATTACCTGACGGTATTTGAAAATATTTTGGCAACGGTCAGTTATACAATCGATTATACTAAGTTAACAATCGATTATATATCAGTCTTGAAAAATCAATTTAGACACTGCCTCTTGACAATCGATTGTTATAGGTTCACAATCGATTATTTAATAACTTTGAAAAAGTCTGGAAGACACTGCCTCAACACAATCGATTGTCATAAGTTCACAATCGATTATTTTGTGACTTTGAAAAATCTGATGGACACTGTCTCTTCACAATCGATTGTCATTAGCTTCACAATCGATTATTTTGAGCTTTGAAAAACTTTGATGGACACTGCCTCATCACAATCGATTGTCATAAGGTTCACAATCGATTGTCATGCAGATTTGAAAAATCTGATGCTCACTGCCTTAACACAATCGATTGTCATAAGTTCACAATCGATTGTCAAGCAGCTGACTTAAACATAATCGATTATCATAAGTACATAATCGATTATCTTAGTCCAGATTTTAGAGGCATGTTTAAAAATCATTTTGACTAAAGTAAATATGCATTATTTAAAATTATTTTGCTCTACATTAAATATGCATGATTTGTTAAAAATATTTTTACGAGAGAAGCCAAGTCTTGAGTTTAAGTTGTCGGATCAAGATCACAATTAAATACCGACTCATATAAAACTTAATCTCGATCTTTGTCTTGTGCTTGAATCTCGTTATATATCAATTTTGCGCTTGTGCTTGGATCTCGTCATATGTCAATTTGCGCATAGTTTGTCATTCATCAAAACCTACAAATATGAACACACATTTAGTATAATGCCTTGAGAACGTATTTCCAACACTCTAGTCACTAATATTCTTCTTAGTAAATAGATTTGAAGCGATCGAAGAAGACATGGAATAGGTTGACAATGCAATATGAAGGTACTCATGTGAATAACTTTGACTCACTGGTACATAAAAATCACATCCCCATGTTTGGTTGGGGGTGTCATTAGGACGATGATGTCGATGTTATAGCACCCTTGGAAGTGAAAGGAACACCCGTCATCTAACTAGATTTTTAGTCATGTGCACTTACCTATTAACCCTTAGGTTCAAACCTCCGACCAATTCCAACCGAGAGGTTGTGAGTTCGAGTCTCCCCAAGAGCAAGGTGGAAAGTTCTTGGAGGGAAGGATGCCGGGGGTCTATTTGAAAACAGCCTCTCTATCCCAAGGTAGGGGTAAGGTCTGCGTACATACTACCCTCCCCAGTCAGCACTTTAAAATTTATCCAGGCCAAGTTGGTCGAGTATTTGGAGGCTTGTAATGTGTCTCCATTTTTTGGCTGATTTTGTTGATGTTAATTCTTTTCTTTAGTTTTCCTTCACCCTTACTCCTCAAGGACATCCAGCATTGATATTGTCATCAATTGAGGTACACAAACTCTCTTGAGCACGAAAGACGGTTACAACAGCGGCTAGTACGACCGATCCATCATTATCTCGACCGTGAATGGACTTTTTTTAGGGTAGTTAACCCGAGTATATTATTGAGTTATTTTTTGACTTAACATATTGAAGGAGATCTTATTAAATTATGAAGGTAGCCTCTATTGGACTGTATATAAAAATATGTCATTTTTGAAATAGATTTATCTAAAGATTTTGTGTGATATTAAAATCTTCTAATATCCCAATTTTTATTTTTAGCTGTCATTTTTTTCATGTGGTGTTTTATCTTCATGACTTAGCATTTTTATATGATATAATCTTCAAGTGTTCGGGTTTGAAGAATGAATGTTTGAGCACCGGTTGTAGAAAGTTATGGGAGAATTCCAATTGTCTATTGCTCACAAAAGTATATATATAGAGTATAGAGAGGTATCAAATCCTATCAACTATAGAACTTTAAATCCTAATCCTATCAACTATAGGACTGTAAATAAATCCTAATCCTATCAACTACAGGACTGTAAATCCTAATCCTATCAACTATAGGACTGTACATAAATCCTAATACGCCCCCTCAAGCCAGAGGACACGCCAATCTTGGACATCAACAGAAGAAGCCGAGGAGGTCGTAACCCGTAAGGAGGGTTCAGAATTGGAATTTCCACGCCAGGTAATTAGTGGAATCCAATTTGAGTGGGATCTGAGCTGATGCATTTATGGAAATCGGCTGGAGAAGATCGTTTGATGTTGTAGCGGCCATGAAGCGCGAGGCAAAGGATAGGAGGCGCTGATCGACGCCGAGAGAGAGAGAGCTGCCGATTAGTGCAGCTGCGGCGCGGCAAGACGCCGGAGAGAAGGCGCTGAGAGAGAGGGCTGCCGGTTAGTGCAGCGGCAGCGCGGCAAGACGCCAGAGAGAAGGCGCTGAGAGAGAGGGCTGCCGGTTAGTGCAGCGGCGGCGCGGCAAGACGCCGGAGAAAAGGCGCTGAGAGAGAGCGCTGCCGGTTAGTGCAGCGACGGCGCAGCAAGAGGCCGGAGAGGACCGTTAAGGTCGGCGGCTGATCTTCTTTGCCGGAGAGGGGCGGCAAGACGCCGGAGAGGGACGCCGGAGAGGGCTGCCGATTAGTGCAGCGGCGGTGGCGGCGCGGGTAGGGAAGAATTAGGGTTTCTTTGGCGGTAAGCCACTGGCGTATGATACCATGTAGAGAGTTTTGGGAGAAGTTCATTGGTTTGAGGCTTCTCACAAATTATATTGCTTACAAAAGTATATATAGAGAGTATAGAGAGGTATCAAATCCTATCAACTATAGAACTTTAAATCCTAATCCTATCAATTATAGGACTGTACATAAATCCTAATCCTATCAACTATAGGACTGTAAATTCTAATCCTATCAACTATAGGACTGTACATAAATCCTAATACTGGTATCATAGTCCACTAGTGTCCGAATGAGCGTTCGGTTCAACTGTGATATTCTTTTCCTAAAGGTTTTATTCTAAAAAATTAATTAAATGGTGGGGGTAGATGAAGGCAGTGATGTAGCCCTTTTAGTCAAACATTTTGGCCTTGGGTGGAGACTACAGTGATTCTAGAGTATTAACACAAATCCAAATAGTCATCATTCATATTGGTTGGCTTGATTCTTGTCATTTAAAATGGTTAGTAAAAATATAATTTAAAGAAATCTGTAATGTGTAGATGGGGAATGAAGTAGAACCGCTACCGTCCATAGAAGTAGAATAGTTTGTGGTGCTCCAACGTTCCAATTTACCTTCACAAATCTACCATCCATCTCTTTGAGCTTGTACAAACCTTTGTATGTTATCTCAATGATCTGATACGGTCCTTCCCGATTGAGCTCGAGCTTCCCCATTTTTGGCTCTTGGGGTACTGAGAATACATTCTGCAGCACGTAATTCCCAATTTGAAATGTTGAAGGTTCACCTTCTTATTGTAATACTTCTTGATTCCTTACTTCTGTGCTGCCATCCGAATCAAGTCCATTTTTCTCTGTCCTTCTAGTAGGTCCAAGTTGGTGGCTACAACCTCGTTGTTCGCATCTTCGGTAGCATAAATGTCACTATCCAATGGTGCCCAAGATCGTTGTTAGGCAAGCAAATGCTTAATTATTTATTTATTATTTCTAAAATTATGAATCTTATTTGGATAGAGAGGTCAGTGCAATAAAATAAATCATAGTTACATACACTTTAATTAAAAATAATAAGTAATAGTGTATCAATGTAAAAAAATCCACAAAAATTTTAGAACACTCCCAAAATTCGGTGTCACAAGTGCATGAGTATCTACTAGAAGGTACAATAGAAATATAACATATATCTAGAATACAAGTTAGGTAGGAAAACATAAATAATTTTAATGGAGACTCTGTATGCTGCGGATCATAACATGAGATGTGATAAATGGAGATTTTGACTATTTATTAGCACCCTTTTGCTTTTATTTTAGTCCGAAAGTATTGTTTTATGTGTCCAAAACTAATAAAAATATATGAATTGTAGGAGTGTTAAAAGTTCGATTTCCCACGATGAAAGTCAACTCAAAAAGGAGTGTTCTGAATCACAAGGCAGTAAAGGATGAAGAATCAAAGAAGTACGGTCTGCAGAAGGATTTATGTGGCCGTAGAAGAAAGTATGGGCCGCAAAACTCCATCTGCGGCCGCAAGCCAAGTACAAGCACCCAACAGAACTTTGGCCAATGTGCGGACCACACATGAATTGTGCGGCCGCAGAACAGGGTTTTTGCTAACAAATGATTCCAAGTTCAGAGAGTGTGCAAAAGACAAATTCCTGAAGCATTGATGAAGTGTAGACTGAATTGTGCAGCCGCAGAAGATACTTCGCAGCCACAACTCAGAAGTGTGCAGCTGCAAAAACCCACTCTCTTGCTAACTGAAGAAATCTGCGGACATCACATGGAATTGTATGACCACAGAACCTTCCAAGGGGAATTTTTATCACGGAATTTTAGCCCACTATAAATAGACAAGTTTCACGATTTTAGTTCAATTTCGAAGTTTGAGTTGGTGTAGCCATTACCTTTTATCATTTTAGGAAGTTTGCAACCATTATAGTGTTTAAATATTAGTATCTTTTATAATTTTAATCTTTTTATGAGTTTAATGAGCTTTTCTTCTTTATAATCTTCAATTCCTACTGTAAGTAGCTAGATTCTTACTAGGGTTGTTACCCAAGGCTAGTGTGTAAAATTTCTGAGTATTTAATTAATGCTTGTTTAAATTGGGTGTTGATTATTTATCGTAGTTCATGCTTCAATTCTAGAATTAATGGTTGCAAATATTTGATTCATGCCTTTTTGACTTAGTCTCTACTTGAGAAAGAGATACCTAGTCTAGGATATCTTGGCTAATAAAGAATTAGGCTAATTGAGAGTTTGATTAGCCTAATTAAAGGGTTCAAACTAGAGATAGTAAGAACCTAACTTGAGCTCACATCAACTATTTTGTTTGATACCCAATTGAACTTGAGAAAGCCAAATTGGGCAAAACTCTTTGACATAGAGATATTGAGTAGGTAACGTTGAGTTGAGAACTATAATGCACCCTAATCAACAAAACAAGTATTAACGCTTTGACCCATTAGGCGAACACCTAGGTTATGGTCACATCCCTAGGCTTTTTAACTATTTCGAAAAACATAAAAAAAATTCGTTCATTTCTAATTTCTTTTACTTAGCTTATAATTGTTAGAGTAATAGCAGAAGTAGAAATCAATACTTTTTGTAGAAGTGAAAATTGAGTTTTTGTAGAGCAAGTATTCAGTCAACTCATATTTTTAAGCACTTAATAACTTATTATTGCATATCCTCGATCCAGGGAGCTCGCATATGGATCGCTCCTTCCAGTTATGGGACCCCTTCTTAAAGCATTAAGGATTAAGTCTATACTACCTAGTTGTGTTTACCCTTTAATAGTAACTTTGTTAACGATTCGGTCGGTCTTTTTGATACTTTTAGCCCCGTTCCCTCATTTATTGATCATTTTATTCTTAATAGTTTCTATGTGACTAATCGGGATAGTTATTTTGGTTCTGGTAAGGCTTCGAAATGAGTTGAGACACTCAGTGTCGAGGTTAGAAGCTTAAGTTCAAAAGGTTTATCAAATGCCGACTTATGTGTAAATGGATTCGAAATGGAGCTCTGATGGTTTCGTTAGCTCCGTTGGATAATTTTGGGCTTAGAAGCATGTCCGGATAGTGATTCGGAGGTTCGTAGTTCAATTAGGCTTGAAATGACAAAAGTAGAATTTAGAAGTTTAACCGAGATTGGACTTTGTGGTTACCAAGAAAAGATTGGAGTTTTGGGAGTTAGAGTAAGTCTGTTGTGTCATTTGTGACTTGTATGTAAAATTTGAGGTCAATCTGACGTGATTTGATATGTTTCAACATCAAATGTAGAAGTTAGAAGTTCAAAATTTCTTTAGGCTTAAATCGATGAAAAATTTGATGTGATTTACAGGGTTGACTAAGTTTGTATCGTGTTTTAAGAATTGTTGGTATATATAGTTGATGTACCAAGGACCTCAGGTGGTGTTCGGATGGTTAACAGATCAAGGTTTGTAATTTAAGGACAGTTATTGTTGGAAGCCTTCTAGTGTGATCACACCTGCAAGGTTACTTGACGCAGTTGTGATGCTACGGGTGCAGAGAAAAGAGCGTATCAGCGTGTCCGTAGAAGCAGAATGTCGAACGCACTTGCGAAAATTGGAACTTGGTTCTAGGCGTGCAAAAGTGGAGGCGGGACTACATGTGCGATCTCACATGTGGGAGACTTTGGTCATAGAAGCAACAGGTCGGGGGTTGAGTGTAAGCCCGCAAGTGCAGATGTTTAACCGCAAAAGTGGTACCACATAAGCTAGGGGTGTGCGTTCGAATCGGTTTATCGATAAATCGAATCAATTATTTGTTATCGAAATCGGAAAAATCAAAATCAAAAAAATCGAAACCTTATTGAAACGATAACGATAAGCATATGTACAAATCGATAATCGATAAGTAATTATCGATAAGGGTCAAAATCGAATCGATAAATCGAATGCACACCCTATCACTGTAGAGACTTATAAAATGAATAATTACCTATTTGTGTAGATTAATATAACATACATAATGTATATATATTCCGCTACTTTTTTAAAAGCGGCTATACAATATCATTTTCCCTAATCTATACCTTTTCATTTACTCTAAGTCCCTTACCCTATTATTTCCTCTGCCAGATTTAAGGAATAATCATATTTAAAGATCAAGGGAATGAAGTTCAAATTAATGGAAAATAAAATTAGTCATGATGATGTATTTTGTCTTGTTTTATTTTTTTATACTGTTGGAGTGTTGGTGGCATACATTTGATTCCTTACTTTAGTTTTCTTACATGTGCTTGTTAATACAATTTTTATGTTATAAATGGTTTCGTCTTATTTTAGCTTCTTTTTGTCCATATAAGTTAGGCGCGTTTATAGCGATTTACTTTCCGTGGAATCCCGCAAATTTTCTTATTGGTGTAATCGATAATCGAATCGATAAGACCCCAAAATCGATAAATCAAAATCGAAAAATCGAAACCTTATTGAAACGATAACGATAAGCATATGTACAAATCGATAATCGATAAATAATTATCGATAAGGGTCAAAATCGAATCAATAAATCGAATGCACACCCCTAACATAAGCAGATAAATGGACTGCAGAAGTGGAACCACTAGTAGTGCGTATTAATTTAAGGGTTCGTGATTTTTATCATATTTGGACATTTAAAGCTCGAGCTTAGGCGATTTTTGAGAGGATTGGGATTTTTGAAGTTAGTCACATGTGGTTATTTTTTAATTGTGTTTTCTATTAAATTTCGCAGCTAGTTTATGTATGTTTTAGGTGTAATTTGGAAGTTTGATGCTAGGGATTTGTAGAGTTTAATTTGGGGTTTTGAGTGGTGACTTGGTATCGAATTTTGGTAATTTTGGATTGTTGGACTCATGTGATTGGATGGGCTTCAGAATTTTGTGACTTTTATAGGATTTCCAAATATGGGCCCGCGGGCTGACTTTTAATTAAGAACTTAGCATTTTATATGGAATTGATATCTATATCTTGAGTTGATCGTATCGAATTATTTGTGGCTAGATTCGAGGTATTCAGAGGCTGTTTCGCGAGGAAAAGGTTTGTTGGAGTAAAGTTTTGCATAGTTTGAAGTAAGTAACACTTCTAAACTTGTTATGAGGTTATGAAACCCAAACTTATGTGTTTTGTAGTTGTTGTTGAGGTGATGCATATGCTAGGTGACGGGCGTGTGGATGTGCACCCTAAGAATTGTTACTTGGTCGATTATGTGGAATTGTATAATTGAATAATCTTGCTGTTAACCGTTCGCCATGTGTTAGAGCAGTTGAGATGCCAGTCATGTTAGAAATCCTGCTTATGCTTTGTGTTGGTATTGTTGAATTATTTGCTTAATTTGTCAATTTGTACTCAGTTACAACTAGGAGTGTTCATGGTTTGGTTTGGATCGGCTTTTCCCTAAAAAGAAACCAAACCAACTAAGTTGGTTTTTCAAATATTAGGACCAAACTAAACCAATTAAGTCGGTTTTTTTCTTATTTGGTTTATGTTAGTTTTTCGATTTTTTCGGTTTTTTGTTGTTGTTATTTATCGATTTTTTCTTAAATATAAGACATACACTACCAAACATATATTTCGGATACCACATTCTCAACATAATACTATCAAGTTAATTGCCTTTGACAAATATATTATTTACCAAGATATATTGATAATAATTGAATCAAATAATGATAAATAATTTAAGAAACCAATTAAAAATATATTATTTTTAATACGAAATGGATTCTTACACTTAACAAAAGAAAACTATCAATCAAACTAGAATGTAACAGTAAAGAACTATACTAAAAGTGCAAACTATTAGCATTTACTATTGAATTTTTTATATTTTGTATAAAAATATACATATATGTAGGTGTAATAATAAAGCTGAAATTGTTACTCCTATAGTCGGTTTGGTTTGGTTATTCTGATTAAAACTAAAACCAAACCATATTTAGTCGGTTTTTTAAAT